>CM062652.1:27657858-28299010 GCA_031772095.1 Zeugodacus tau
AAATGATCAATCATAAACAAGATATCCAACAACTCTAACTCTGATGATAGTGATGACTTTGACAGTCTCACTATGGAAGAGTAACAATGTTCTTACAACATTTCCCTCATTTTTCTATTTTTCTTTTATATTATCATATATCTGCTCATTATATTACTATTATATTTACTTAGTGATTTAATATAATCCACTAACATGTCACTTACCATACTCCAATGGAATATAAAAGGTTACACAAACAACTACATCGATTTACAACTACTGTTAAAATCACACACTCCGAAAATAGTTTCTCTCCAAGAAACACACATACAAAACGAACAAAATATACCGATACCTATCATTCTACAGTTTATATACATCTGGACCCACACGATACGCGTTCGGTGGCTCCGCTCTTCTTATTCACAACTCTCTGCAACATAAACATATCAACTCAACAATTAACAACTTTGATGTTACGAACGTTATCATTCAATCTAAGATGAAATTCTTAATCAACTCCACGTACATTCCACCCAATACACCATTTACTTACAATAACCTTGAAAACTTAATTCCACAATCTAGATTACCTGTACTAATTACGGGTGACGTTAATGCACATCACACTAGTTGGGGCGCCAAAAACAATAATAAAAAGGGGAAAATTATATCTAAATTCATAACACAATCGTTACTAACACTCCTAAACGACGGTTCGCCAACTCACTTCACCACCCACCACAAATTCACACACATCGACCTATCAATCGCATCTCCAATAATCGCCATTCAAAGCCATTGGAAAACAGAGTCGCAGCTCTTTGGGAGTGACCATTTCCCTATAATAATATCTCTCTTCTCCGACAGTAACACTGAAATAGCCCCTATCCGCCCAAATTTCAATATAAATAAAGCAAACTGGACGCAGTTTCACCTCCTAGCAAGCCATTTCAGCAACAACAGACCGGTTAGCTCTAATATCAACAAAGAAACCGCAAACATACACAGGATTTTACTTCAAACTGCCAACGAATCCATACCCCAAACATCAATCAAAAGAAAATACACAGTCCCGTGGTGGAATAATACACTACAAAGAATTAAAAAATATTGAAAAATCACCATTGGAATAAACTAAAAAGAAACATCACGAACGACAATATAATACAATATAAAAAGGCTCAAGCAAAATTTAGGCGAAACCTAAAACTAGCAAAAACTGAGTCTATTAGTCAATTCACTTCAACTATTAACCCTCTCACACAACTAGGAAAAGTATGGGCAACCATACATTCGCTCCTTCTGCGGACTAAAACCCAGATCGTCAATTCCATTGTAGATCCGATACATAACTCTTAAACGGAAATACAACCACAGATAAAACGGAAATTGCGAATATGTTTGGACCATCTTGGTCGAAAGACGCTCCAAAACAGTAACTTTTCCTCAAAATTTCAGCAATGTAAACAAGACACCCTCAAAGAGACCTTTCACCCTAATACCAAGCAAATCTGCTTCCTTCATCGAAAAAAGAAAAAAATCAGCTTATTTGGAGTTAGACATTGCACTAAATAGACTAAAAAGCAAAACACCCGGTCATGACCGCATATCCTACCAAATGTTACAACACTTACCAAAAAACCGTAAGAAACACCGACTCCTTACTCTTTTCAACAATATATTCAACCAATACTTAACCTCAGATATATAAAAATAGTATGGTAATCCCCTTACTAAAACCAGAACTTGATAAAACCCTAATTAAATCGTACCGACCTATTTCTCTTAACCCATGCTGCTCCAAAAGTACTAGATAAGATCATCGCTAATAGATTATGGTGGTTTGTCACCACAGACAAACTCATACATAGTCACCAGATGGAGCTTCAGGAAGGGAAAAATCAATGTCTGATTCTCTAGTATATCTAGACTATCAGATCCACTCAATCTCTCTCAGCCAAAAAAACACATATCAATCGTCTCTCTAGATTTCTCCAAAGCTTTTGACAAAGTGGTGGATTACACTCCATTTTGGATCAACTTAGACTTCTGGAATATCTGGTCCAAAAATTTTTCCACGATACATAAAGAACTTTATGACCAATAGAACCATCAAAATAAAAATAAATTCCCACTACTCTCTCAACAATATCCCCTACAGAATGGTATCCCTCAGGGATCACCATTATCCGTTATACTCTTCCTCATTGCGTACAATAAGCTTAGTAACATCATTTCTCTTCACAAGGATATAAACTTTCTTGCATACGCCGACGACTTCATTATTATAAAAAAATGAATAGATCAAAAACACCCGCTAGATCTCAGCAACCTACATATACTATACATTAGCAACTGGTCCCAATATTCCAGGAGCCCAATTATCACCTACAAAAATGCAAAACATATCCACATATGTAAAAACATAACTGCCAGTTGTGTTAACACCCTCTGCAACAACATCAACATAAGTTCTGTTGACAACCTTAAAAATACTATTTTAATATTTAATAAAAGATATAAATGGAATAGTCACTATCGACGCTACCTAGTTTCCGCGCTTAAAAAACGACTCGACATCATTAAATGCCTCGCAAGCACCAAATACAATTGCAACACAGTGTCAGTTACTATTAGCAGTAAAAGGCTTATTGATTATATCAAAATCGGCAACTACGGCATATCTACCTGTACTGCATACGCGCCAAAATCATTATAAGAAAACTGAATTAACCATCGGCACTCTAGTATACGCACGTTCCATGGCGCTTTCGAAAACAACTCCAATCATATCCCTATACTCAAAGGCCGATATCCTACCGTTATGAACATCAATAGAGATTTTATAACGTCTAAACTTATAAAATCAGTCATAATCAACGATCACTCCCCCTTCCCACGCTCCTATTCAAAATTCCCAAAAAAAAATTAATAAAGCACCATCCTGCCTAAATAGGATAACAAACTTAGCTAAACAATTCGATATTCCATTAAATTTTAAACCCTTCATAAACTCCAAAACTCCGCACTGGAAACTGTATCACCTAACAATAGACACTAATCTAGCTCATACGATACCCCTCCACTAGTATATAGAAAGAAATTTCACGCTACTATAGAAAAACTCCCAAATTTCAAATTCCTATACATGGAGGGCTCAAAAATCAACGCCAAAGTCAGTTACAGCATAATCGTAAACAAACAAAAAATTATAAAAATCGCACACCTACCCATTTACTGCTCAAATTTCTCTGCCGAACTAGTAGCCATTCACGAAGCTATCAAATACGCCACAAAGCTACCAGGCAAATTCACAATCTGCACCGATTCCCTCCCTTCTATTGACTCGATAAAAAACCTAAACAACCAAAACTTCTACTCCAACTCAACTCGTAGATATCTACTACAGAAACCAAATAAGTTAAAATTAATTTGGATCCCAGGTCATGTACAGATATCCGGCAACGAATGTGCTGACATGGCAGCTAAAAATGCCCAAAACGCACCACTCACTATTACACCCAACCTACTCTTCTCAGACATAAAATGTTTCCTAAAATCTCACTTCCTCCAAAAAGACCAAAACTATAACAATAATACTTCACAATGATACTCAAATATATCACAAAACTCCAAAGCAGTCAACGACTACTTAAAAATTAATACAACCTCTCTGACTAGAAAAGACCAAACAAAAATTATAAGACTAAGACTAGGACATAATAATCTCACATATAAACACTTAATTGACAAAAACCTGTCCAACATATGTAACTTTTGCAATAGTCATACAATTAGTACCCAACACATCCTTGATTCATGCACATTCTTCGATATCTACCGACTGTCACTCCCAGACCCAACACCCTCAAACCTACTCAAAAACCCTTCAACTAAAAACTTAATAACACTAATAAATTACTTAAAGTTTTGTAACCTATATAATAAATTATGAACATCTTTCACTCACGCTAACATGTTCCATCCCACCTAAATTAACTGCACTACTATATATCCTCACATACATATTAGCTTAAGGCCCCAGATGCCATAGCTTTAACTTAATATATTGTTCTATAATTTAGTTATAGTTTCAATATTATTGTAAATAAATAAATAAATAAATAAGTTACTTAATTTATATTGGCTTCGACAACCACCAACAAAACAACAAAAAGCAAATATGAAATACTTATGCTGTCTATATTGTCTATATAACATACTTTATTTGTTAGCACACTTTTAGGCGTCGAAACACTTGAACCAAAAAATCAACTCCCAACAGCGCCAAAGGTGATTTAAATGTCTACATGCTGATTATTACATGATTATTATTACCCAGTATGAGATGAAGAAGTTTATTTGTCTAAGTGTGAGTTTCTTAAAGCATAAGCGATGTGAAAATTTTTTACAAATTATTTTTTGAATGGATTATTATTTAATATCTTCTCCATATATTTATACACTTATTAATATGTTTACAATTTGAGAATTAAGAATGCAATTATTTCCCATAATAATATAATATTATTTGAGAAATTTAAAAACATGAATTGAAATATTTTAGATTTAGTGATTTTACTTCAAAACTTTTTTACTATACACCGCCACTTATATGTGTATTTAAATACGTGCAGATGATTCGCTTAGCATGCGCATCGTCAGGCAGCACGCTTCAACAATTTAGATAAATACACAAATAAACAAGCAAATAAAGGCACGTGATCAATCAAACCAACACTCCCAATTTAGACGTGCAGTCATAAGCAAGACTAATCCTTGGGGTATTCAACTGCTGGCATTGCACATATGTACAAGTATAGATTATAGAAAAAGTGAATTGGCTTGAATGTGAGTATATAGTATATATATGTATATACAAATTGGGAGATATCAAAATGCACAAGTATGAATAGGAAACTGCTTGCCTATTTGTGTGTACATTCAATAACAAATACAATTTATTCCATTAAACCAACACTGTTCGTTTACAGGGACTGCATGGCGTTCGCAAGTCCAGCGTCTGAATTAGCACAGACAAATGAAGAATCTAAATCATAATACAATTAATCATGTTTCGCTTAAATGTTGGATAACGATGAAGGAATCTTACAGCTTTTTGAAGGATCTGTCTGTTTTGATGATATTTGAAATCACAACTTAATGGCGACGCAAGTAATCAAACCGCTCTCCTACATAACTACGGCTCCTTTCTTCCTCCCTCACTCAGTTGTTCTTGCTTATCAAACACAATCTCCACAGTGTTCAACACTTTCCAACTGATTGATTCACATAGTAGGAAGATTATAACGACGAAATATTGCCTACTTAAAGGCGCCAGCCAGTTGCTGTCTAGCCGATGTGCTGTCTAGCAATGAGAGCTGTGTAATTTATTTGCGGTCTCTCCCAAGGCAATAAATGACAAAACTGAGTGAAAGACGGAAATGGTTTTAGTACAGACGTACATACCTATATAGTATATAGTATATTTCCATATACACAAAACAGCATTGCACAGCCATTACATTGAAAGTGAAGCTAGTAAGCACTTTTTCAACTTATGTGATTTTCCGCTTCTATTTTCGCTTTTCGTCGCCAAAACTTGACAAAAACTCTGTCTTGCTTCTTCTTCCATTCTCCACTCAAGTGCCTTATTCCGTTGGAATGCTTTTAGGCGCAGTGCCATTGTAAGTGTTCTATCTGTGTTTTAACTGACGTTCCCTCTATTGCACTTCCTTTCAGCCAAGTGGGTATGTGGGAGAGATACTCGGTGCGGCAGGTGCCAGTCAAAATAAAAGTTGAAATTATCATCATTAGCACATAAAGTGAGCACACGTGTTCATATTTCTTCAGACAGTTCTATATTTGTGCGATGCCTTATCAGCTAGTGCGGCATCCTTAATCACTAAACAAAGGCAACGTCTATTCGAACATTTATAGTTGCAGTTGAAATTCTATACGTTTGCGTTTACTATGCAGCAAAATTATTATTTTTGGCAATTTCTTCAAACATATTCTACATACATTGTTCTGCTTTGCACAACAGTTTAATTGGAGATCCGCCAAATAGAGCAAAAGTGCAATTACCAAATAGGCGATACTTTAAATTAAAGTTCTAGAACTGCAGTATCTGGGTGAAGGCTTGTTTTTAACTTATTTCCAAGATTTTTTTACGTTTAATAGCGTTTTTAGACAGCAGGCAAAATAAATTGATCATTTTAAATTTTTATTGAGAAACCTTTTTTTTTATTTTTTATACTGCCGGCTACTCGATAACCGATCAGCTGTTATACATTTTTATACTATCGCAACAAAAGTTGCTAAGAGAGTATTATAGTTTTGTTCACATAACGGTTGTTTGTAGGTCATAAAACTAAAAGAGTTAGATATAGGGTAACATATACCTACACATGTTCCTTGAGACCGTGAGAGGTTTTTTTTTAACCAAAATATCGGTAAATCTCTGAGATATCTTAATTTAATTCAGAGGAAATCTTTTTGTCTCTGTACCAGAAATGGTTAAATCAGGTCATAACCTCATCTAGCTCTCATATACCTAATAATATGATTTTCAAAAAAACTTTGGGCTTAAAGCTTACAAATATTAACCGATTTATAAGATATGTGAAATATCTTAGCCAATTTAATGAACATATAATCTTATATATAATGTATGTTGGTGATGAAAATGAGTGAAATCGGTTCAGAAATTACCTCAGTCTATATACTATATATGATGATATTCGTTTTTCTATTGGAAATAAATTGCGAGAGTATAAAATCTCAACTACTATTTCCGTGTCTAACTCAATACCCACCTATGTCCTAACAATTTTTCCGATAACAACTTCTATCTCATTCAGTCTTATCTTAACACTTATTTCAACACTTAAATGTACCTGACACGTATCCCTTAAGGAAAATCAACTCAAATAAAATATTACGTCATAGAAAACTTATTTATTGTTACTAGAATTATTAAATAAAACCTAGAAGAGTTATATAAGTAATAGAAAAATTAGTTTCAGCTTAATAATAATCAAAATATGTATGTATATACAGTACGCCTGGATTCCCTAAACACACCGAAGCACCAATATGATTGTTGGTATGTGGGAACCCAACCCAACCAAAGTTTGTCCATTTCAGAAAGCTTTTACGTATCTCTCTTTTGTTTTCATTACTAATTTTGTTGCTCAACAATTTGCGACATTTATGTATTAACACTTGATTGCGTCATTCTCACCACTTGACGGCTTCGGTTATAAGAATTCGAGTGTGGGCTTGTTAAAAGTTTGGCAAACAATTTCAGTTGACTGGAAATTCTCAAGTGTCAACAGGCGGAATTTCGGCCACTTTCGTTGGAGTTGATGTTGTGAGGCAAAGGAATGATGTACATACCAGTATAAAGGGATGTTGTTGTTGTTGTGGTGATGCTGAATGCTGTGCTGATACAGTAGAATATATATATTTTCATTGTTTGAACAGTTCACACCAATGTTGGTAAACAGTTGTGAAAGCGAATGGGCAATTTGGTTAAACTCTTTAACTTTTACGCTTCGCTCTATAGTATGCAAAGATTTTATTTTAGTTTTAATGAAGTATTTTAGGCAAAGGAAAATAAATTGAAAATTAAACTATTTTCATATGTTTATGTGGCGGTTAAAGCCAAGTTGCCTTAACATAAATGCCTTAAAATACATTAAGGCAATATATATTCCCCTTAAACCTTATGTATTCAGTTATTCCCATCATTAAGTAGGTATGTATGTATGTGATTGGCGTTGCAACCGTTTAGCCGGTTATAGCCGAATCGACGATAGTGCGCCATCTCTCTCTCTCCTTCGCCAGTTCGGCGCCAGTTGGAGATCCCAAGTGCGTAACCAGAAAATCGCTCTTCACCTGGTCCTCTCCAACGGACTGGGAGGCCTTCCCCTTCCTCACGGCTTCCTCCGGCGGGTACTGCATCGAACACTTTCAGGGCTGGAGTGTTTTCGTCCATTCGGACAACATGACCTAGCCAGCGTAGCCGCTGTCTTTTTATTCGCTTCAGACACTATGCGTCAATGTCGTCGTATAACTCATTACAGCTCTTCGTTCCATCGTCTGGCGGTATTCGCCGTTGCCAATGTTCTTAGGGACCATAAATCTTGCGCAAAATTTTCTCTCTCGAAAAACTCCTAGTGTCGTCTCATCTGATGTTGACATCGTCCAAGCTTCTGCACCGTAGATCAGGACGGGAATGATAAGCGACTTTGTAGAGCTTGATTTTGGTTCGTCGAGGAGATGAGACTTTACTGTTCAATCTGCCTACTCAGTCCAAAGTAGCACCTGTTGGCAAGAGTTATTCTTGCGCTGGATTTCGAGGCTGATACCATTGTTCGTGTTATGTTGATGCTGGTTCCTGGCAGGTATACGAAATTATCTACGACCTCGAAGCGTTATGACTGTCAACAGTGACGGTATACGGGAGACCAAGACGTCGAATGCGCGCCGACTGTCGTTGCTCTGATGACAGGAGATATTTCGTCTTGTCCTCACCTGTCACCTCCAGATCCATTCGTCATTCGCCTCCTTATCCATGTGGGAAAAAGCAGAACAAACAGGCAGCGGTTGTTGCTTCCGATGATACTTCAATATCATCGGCGTACGCCAGTGAGCTGTACACTCTTGTAGAAGATGCAGTACCCTCTCTGTTTAGCTGAATTGCAGCTCTTATAATTTTTTCCAGCATCAGTTGTTAAAGAAGTCGCACGGATAGTGAGTCACCTTTGTCTGAAACCTCGTTTGGTATCGAACGGCTCGGAGAGGTCCTTCCCAATCATGACGTGAGCTTTTGGTGTTGCCTTCAACGTCAACTTACAGCAGCCGTATTAGTTTTGCCGGGGATACCAATTTCAGACATCGCGGCATAAAGGCAGCTTCGTTTTTCGTGCTGTCGAAAGCTGCTTTAAAATCCGACAAAGAAGGTGGTGTGTGTCGATCCCTATCTTTTCACGGGTCTTCTCCAAGATTTGGCGCATGGTGAATATCCTGGTCCAGTTGTTGATTTTCCAGAGTCTAAAGCCACACTGATAAGGTCCAATCAGTTTGTTGACGGTGGGCTTTAGTCTTTCACACAGTACGCTCGATAGAACCCTTGTATGCGATATTTAGGAGGCTGATCCCACGGTAATTGGCGCATGATTGTGGGATCTCGGCACTTTATGGATTGGGCAGAGCACACTGAGATTCCAATCGTCAGGCATGCTTTCTTCCGACCATATTTTGCAAAGAAGCTGATGCATGCACCTTATCAGTTCTTCGCCGCCGTATTTGAATAGTTCTGCCGGTAATCTATCGGCCCCCGCTGCTTTGTTCTTCTTCAAGCGGGTAATTGCTATTCGAATTTCTTCATGGTCGGGTAATGGAACATCTGTTCCATCGTCATCGATTGGGGGATCGGGTTCGCCATCTCCTGGTGTTGTACTCTCACTGCCATTCAGCAGGTCGGAGAAGTGTTCCCTCCATAATCCCAGTATGCCCTGGACATCGGTTACCAGATTACCACCTTGGTCTCTACATGAGGATGCTCCGGTCTTGAAACCTTCGTGAAGTCGCTTCATTTTTTCATACAATTTTCGAGCATTCCCTCTGTCTGCCAGCTTCTCAAGCTCTTCGTACTCACGCATTTCGGCCTCTTTCTTTTTTTGTCTGCAGATGCGTCTCGCTTCCCTCTTCAGTATCTATCCCATCCCGCACGTGTTGTGGTCGTTTGCAACGTTGCGAGGTAGGCAGTCTGTTTTCTCTCCGCTGCGAGACGGCACTCCTCATCGTACCAGCTTGTTTTTTGTCGTTGTCGAAAACCAATTGTTTCGGCTGCAGCGGTACGCAGTGAGTTTGAGATGCCGGTATGTGTTGTAAATGATGTCGTGTGACTGTAAAAAAAAGTTACTCATACGCACCGGCCAACATACAAAATATGTCTACAATCACATATGGATACCTAAAAACACCCACACACATACGAGATATAAATTTGTGTATGGATGTATATGGATATATTTTCCCGTATTAATATTTGTAATGAGTTAGAATGTCTATATACCTTATCGAATGTAGGTTCAGATATATGAATGTGGTTAGTTAAATATTAAAGGCGAACTAAAGTTTAAAATCACGATTTACAACTTTCTGTGGGCTTAGAGGTAAAAGTAAATTCCGCCACAAATCGCAAAAATCACAAACAAACCCAAAAAATTGTTGTTGACAAAACGACAACAGAACAAGTAAACAAACAAAATAACCAACGAGTGACTGACAAGTGTTGCAATTGAGGGCACACAGGCAAAGAATGTATAATAATAAGAAGGAGCAAATGTTAACTCGCAACTTTTTGTGTGCTAAAATATAAGGGAACATCGAAAACTCGCCACTTCGAAAGAAAAATAATACACCACAGCATGAGAGAACTGAGATCATTAGACACAAAGGGGAAATGGGTGTTCTCACGTCAATTCTCCATGCTTGCTTATTAAGATTTACATTTGCAATTTATTTTATATTTTAAGTTATTTTATAGAAATTTTTAAATTAATATAATTAATAATTAAAAATACATTTTGACTCAAATTAATTAATTAATAAAAAAATATATTTATGATGAGCGTCGAACCTAGGGAATTTAACCCATTAATTCCCAAGGGTAAAAATAAACGCATATTTTATGGTTTTATTGTTTATTACGTTTAAAAATACATAAATTAAGAGAAAATCATTAAAAAAAATATATTGATTAATTATTTTTCTTTCCAACGTTGGGATTACTGAACTTATATTATACAAGCAAGTCATAAAAATACATTTAAAATATTTCACTTACGCTAATACTATTGCGATTTGCGTGAGTGAAATATTTTAAAACAATCAGCATGAAGATGTATTTGACATTTTTTACACATATAAATTGTTGTAATTCTACACTGTCTACATCTCCTTCGACGTTTTTTTTCGTGCTCCTCTATGACATGACCAACATTATCGAAGCGAATATTGGAAGGTAATGCGTTTTTGGATGGTCTTCGTAAATTTCTATTTGAATTACTCAAAAAGTGAGAATTATTTGCAAGTTGGGCTTCTTCGGTTTTCATCAAACTAACAGCAAAGTAAGATTTAAATTCTAATTGAGTCATATATCGCTCATTTGCCAGATTGTAAATCTTCCACGAGTTTACTAAAACACTATCTATCAAATTGATGAACAGTGGCCACCACCACTTTTTCCCTCTTACTCGAATCCTATAATTGGCAATTCCATTATCATGCAGATCGACGCCTCCCATATTTTTATTATAATCTGCTATAACCTGGGGCAGTGGCACATTCACCATTTTTTTAGTTTTCTATCGTAACGTTTTGCTGTAACCAATGGTTCGATTTTTGCGTTGTTAGTCCACATTCACCACAGAATTGTCATTCCATCGAACTAATAGTACTTCATGTTTTTCGTCAAAGCTGAAATCAAATGACCCTCTCTCTCTTTTCTGAAGAGTTTTCGTATTAATCATGGTTTTATTCATTGTTCTATTTTCTAGAATAGTACCAGTGGCAAAATAGGCTCGTATCAAGTTATCTATGCTATTAGCTCAACGTTCTAGAACCAACTGAATAATAAAAATAAAACAGAACTACTCCTTGAATAGCGAGAACCCATTATTGACAATACATTTCTAACACGAATGGCAAGCTGAGTAACAATAACAACTGATTATTGTTACTCCCAACGTTGCGTATACGCAACATTTCCTAGAAATGTAAGATAAACAACACAGGTGGGTAGTTTTGTCCACCAAAAGGGTTTATATCACAAATAAGATATTGTTAAAGCTTTGTACAGTGTAAAAAGTAAAGCTTTATTTAAATTAATATTTTTTATGATTGGATGAATATACCGATCCCGAGATGACTCAATTTGCAGTTTTTGAATGATAAAAATAAAATGCATATGTATTTGAAAAACCTTAAAAAAAATTTTCATTTATCTGTTAGTAAATACTTCTTCTTGAGACTGGCTTAGATTTCATAGATTTATTTCCTTATTTTAGAAAAAAAAACAAATTTGAAATGTTGCGTTTGCGCAACGTTGGGTAAAGATGGGTTAAGGGATATGCAAAGTAGGAAAATACGTGCATGTGGATGTATGAATGATAATTCACTGAATAGATTGTGCGAGAATTCGTCGATTGATGCTAGGCAATTATGTTTTATTATATTTATATATTATTCATAAATAGTTTTATTTAATTTAATTTTCTATCTATTATTCATTTCATTTTTATTTTATATTATTTTTTTTAATTTTTTAAGTTACTTTTTATTCATATCTAATTAAAAATTCTATCTTATTCTTTAATTATTTAAATAAACTATATAATAATCTACAATATCATTATGGTCTCGAGCAATCATTGATTTGCCGTCGGCAAATTTCATAACAAATATTTTTACTACCATACGCGTGCAGAAATATACATATATGCACATATGTACTCACTTATAAATGTGAGCATACAAATCTACATTCCTCGCATTTGCCACATATTCAGAACTACTCGCCTACAACAAAAAATTACAATAACATATTCATTCATAAACGCATGTGTATCAACAACAAAGCAAGTGGACTTCATTCATAAGCGCAAGCGTCGCGCACATCTCCGCGCATGCCCTGCTTAAAAGCGATTTGTCTGGAGGATGCCAAAAATCACAAATTTAAACAATTTCTGATATTTCCTTCAGAAGAGAAAACTGACAGTGGCCCAGAATCACATTCATATTTCTATTAGAGCTAGCATATTGTCCTATGGATTATGAAATATCAATTAAGCTGATTGATTACCAACAGCTATCATAGTGCGGATGGTACGCACGCATTCGCTTTCTAGTCGATGCTCAGGTTCAAATCCTGGCAGAAGTCTTATTTCTCGCATATTTTATATTTCTGGCACAATTGATGGCAAATATGAAAATTGATTCTTTTGTGATTTTTATCAAGCTGCTTGCACTGGTCCCACTTTTCGCTTTGACTTCAGCATCAACATCGAAATATGATTTTAGCTTTTGCCATCGTCACGAGGAGGCAGTTTGTCGACAGCGACGTCTACAGAGGGGAAAAGAGTTGGCATTTTGTCGTTTCTGCTTCTTGATGTTCAGAGTTTTTTGAGAACATGAAAAATATCCAATTAGAAGTCACAGAATTGTGTGCGATTAATAATTAATTAATAATTATTTTATTGCAATACACATTATTATAATTTCCCCTTATGCGCATATCAAAGAACATCTGCGTGGACAATTTCTATAGAGTAGTTCCCTTATAGTGTGGTGTAGTTTCTCTGATGCATACATTTTCTGTTCTCATGTTCCTTTATATTGTGGTGATCACAATTGATAGTTCCCTTATAGAGTGGTAAACATTGGCTTGCTTCCCCTTTTGAATGGTGTGTTCCTTTATAGTGTTCGAAATTTTTTCGATGTTCCCTAATGTCAAATAACATTTTAGCACAGCTAACATTTGCTCCTTCTTATTATTATACATTCTTTGACACAGGGCATATTAACATACATACAACCAGTGATGCTGAGTGTTGAATGCACTGCGCCGCTGTGTGGCAAATTGTTACAAGAGACGGCACGGCATGTGCCGTGTGAATATATATATATTTGTCGCAGTTGCATATGTACCGCTATAATTAAGTAATGTTTGCACTCAGCGTGACATGACTTGCTTCATATCCACATACATATAAGCATTTGGAAACTTCGATGCACTATGGCGTATGAGTGATGTTTGTGTGTATATTTTGAACTTCGCTCGTAAAGGTGTTAAATCAACATTCAGTAAGTGATGAGTGTTCGTTCTAATTGGAGAGAGATTAAATAGGACAGCGCAATGGCCACTTGCGGTCTATAGTTGGATCGCTAATCAACATCAACTTTTCAATTTGATAACAGAGTCTTAGAGCTTAAATTATATTGTATCGGTTGCACACAAATATATAATCTGCACAAAATAAAACGAAATACCAATAAAAATAAAATAGAAAGAAAGAAGGAAATAAAGAAATAAAGAAAAATAAAATAAAACCACCAAAAAGGATGTACCAGCATTACTATTAAAAGCTTTCTCTTCGATTTATTATGTTTCGGCGTACTGTCAATATTGACTTGAACGAAACAAAAAAACAGTTAGTCCCAATGACAAGGAAGATATCAAATTACCGATTGCGTGTGCGAATTCAATTAACATGAGTCGATGTAAAAAACTAATACATACACATAATCACATATTTTTTACTCCATATATAAAAGTACGAAAATAATGTACAAATAAAAAGCACAGGCCGCGGATGTCAAGGACAGCTTCTCGTTAAAAATGTAGTTGGTTGAAATTCAATATCGGAATGTGTAGTGAAAAAAAATATTGACATGCGTGTGTTTTTATGTACATAGGACATTACAATTAGTATTTTCTAGATTATATCCGTTCGTTCAAGGGGTAGTGCATTAAAAGATTTACAGACCTTACGACCATGCAAAGGAATGTCCCTACTATTGAAATTTTGAAATGAATTCTGAGAGTATCAGACCTCTGCGTGCTCAGTTTAATAAGAGTATTTTAAAATTTTATTATTTATATTTCGTTTGCTTTCAAAAGTCAACAAAGTGCTTTTGTATTACCACATATGTATGTACACATGAAATATGTTGACCAGAATGTCTGGATTTTAATAGCTTCTAAGAAAAGTGTCAATAGCGATCATATTGCAAATAGAAATGCGTTTTCTCATATTATATTAAAAGCACGAACTCAAGGCATAAGAGCAAACAATTAAGAGTATATATATGTACTTGATGTAATTGAATGCTTATGTGCTGCATGATTCAGCTGATAACTTGAGATAATGCACTAAATGCACGTGGTATGACATGCCATCAACTGGATGTTGATACAAAATGTCAAAACTATGACGTAAATAGCGCTCACATACCTATAAACAAACACACTTGCATACTTTATATAAATCATCATGGTCACAATTTCAACGAAGTAAATGTGATACAGTGTAGAAATTATATTTATTGTGTAGCTCTGGAAGAATAGTGCAAACGGTCATTCAAAAGTTATAGAAAAATTTAAATTAAATTTAAAAATTTAATTTGGAATTTTTAACCATATTTGGGCATCAGGACTCAAAAGACCCTATTCAACTCATTTTCATTTCAAACCAAGCTTAAAACTGCATCCCCTTCGACACACTGTAGTTTGTTACCAATGTGTCCCAAAGGGCGTATTTAAATAATTTTTTGTGTCAGCATATTTTCATTTCCTCAGTGTAATTGCTAAATATGTTCAATACAATTATTTATAACTTCAGTATATTTTTAATGCTCACTAAAAATGCAGATAATGCTATGTTTTCGCTGATAAACACATTAAAATTAATTTAAACAGTTTAACACAATTTATGTTATTATAAAACACTTTAATTAATTTAATTTTAGTATTTTTTGATTAGTTGATTTTATGTGATTTGATTTTATACATATATTATTTTTT
Source organism: Zeugodacus tau (assembly GCA_031772095.1). NCBI lineage: Eukaryota > Metazoa > Arthropoda > Insecta > Diptera > Tephritidae > Zeugodacus > Zeugodacus tau. Next base: position 27,673,442 of record CM062652.1, read on the forward strand.
TCCTGCCACTCTGACCATCTAGTAAATATTTATGATGAGTCACCCTTTTTTATTATTTTTCTGATTTCATTCACTTGGATAACATTTTTTATTTATTCAACAGCGCGGATGCAGAAGTACCGACGGGTAGTTTAACAGTAATTTGCCGTCTCACGTACACACGTGAGCGCAAACAATGAAGTATATAATGTGTCGCCAAAAACACGCAGACACAAATTGCATTTTAAATTATTACTGAATTATTGGACCCTCCAGCAGCGCAGAATTTGTATCCATTGTGCACTTTTGTTTCGCATATTTAGAAAATTAAAGTGAAAGTTCACTTATGCAAATACTCACGCACTTAAACACCAACTTTCACTTTGAATTCCCGTCAGTGTGGTATTTTTTATTGAATTTGAAGAAGCGAAAACGCATGACCGCGTGCAACACATAGTCCGGCCAACGACGGAATGATGTTTGTGAACACACTCAAAACGCTGAGGAGCTGTTCATCAACGAAGCTGCCGAGCGAGACGCAGCGCAGTCATCATCAACAGAGCAGCGAAGCACTGTAAGCATCCCATTCATTCAGTTGACGCAAATAAATACAAATGCAATGGATGAACGAAGAGATGATTAGAGCCGAAACTGGATTGTGTATGAGTGTGTTAGTGTGAAGAAAACATATTCTCATACAAGTAAATTAGCAACAACTGAATATTGCTCTCATGCCGACAAATGAACACCTATTCACCCATATGGCACTACGTGTTTATCAACCCTTATTTACCTTTGTTTGGTTGTTATTGGTAATGCTCTCTCATTTTCATGCTACAGTCATCATGAAATTTCATTCATTCATTGCGTATTGATAAGAAATCTCCATCACGCATACTAACATTAATCATACGACATGGTGTACTCATCATGTCCACCATGGTATGCGACAGCTGTTAACATATGGTGTCATAAATTCCATAACTATATGTAACTGTTAATATCTATAAATATAATGCGCTCATTGGGAGCGATAACAGCTTACAAACGAGTATGCTATTGAGAGAGTGAGAGCATGACTGGAGAGCTACATAATTTCATGTGAACGCAACCTGTTGCTAAATGGAGTGTATATATATATAATCTTCTTTAGAGAATCAGATATACTACATGAGTATTTGTGCCAGTAGAATGGCGTGAGTGAATGTCAAATTCTAGTATTTCTCAGACAAAGGTTCAAAAATGGCGGTGACATTTTCAAAAAGCTCAAACATTATTTCAACATGGACAGGAACAGGTGGTAATCACTTGGCACTATGTCCGGACTATATGGTAGAAGCGATACCTCCCATCCGAGCTCCCGTAGCTTCTGACGAGTCATCAACGAAGTGTGTGGTCTGGCGTTGTCCTGGTGGAACACTACACCCTTCCTGTTGGCCAATTCTGGACGCTTCTGGTCGATCGCCTGCTTCAAGCGGTCCAGTTGTTCGCAGTAGATGGTAGAATTAAGCGTATGGCCATATGGGAGCAGCTAATAGTGAATGATACCCTTCCAATCCAATGGGACGATGTACCGGCCTTCGACCACGACCATTTTCGCTTGATATTATCGTATGTGATCCATTTTTCGTCGCCAGTCACCATCCGCTTTTAAAATGGGTCAAGTTCGTTCCGTTTCAGCTGCATATCGCAGGCGTTGATTCGGTCCAGGAAGTTTTTTTGCGTCAAATCATGCGGCACCCAAACATCACAGATACGAGCTCTGTAGCGCTTTATACATAGCTGCGAAATTCAAAAGACAAAAAGGCTGGATATTTGACAAGCAAATATTAATTAAATGTTCACCTTCAAATATTAAAACTCTTTGTCAAATGTTACCGTTGATATTCATGCATAGAATAATTTATCCCCTAATTGCATAGAACACCGATGCTTAGACAAGCATGCCCTTACGCCCACGTACAAAATGTAAGCTCACTCATGGTGTTGAGCATTATTAATCGCTTGATAGAGCAATACACCACATATAATTGCCAATTGTGTGGTGGAAATGCTAAATTACAACAAATACAACAACAGTGGCAGCTGTTAACCGTGTTAATGCAAAAACAATGTCAGTATCAATGGCGTGCGACACTCGAGCCATTGAATTTGAAATGTGGCGGCAGTGGCCGGATGGCGGTTATAACTGAGAGGTAGCAGTGACTATACAAACACAATTACATACATACACACACCACCTGTCACAGACAGTTGAGTAGACCAAGTTGTGTGAAAGTCAAACCAACACTGCGACTCTGGTTGTTAAATAATTATACACACAATAATTATTAATTCATATACATATACAGTTGAATTTCCATATTTTCAATGTAATTTTCTACAGCACTAAAATCGCGAATACACAAAAACCTAATCTTCCGGGATTATTACAAATTGAAATCTTCGCAAAGAGTTCACAATAACTCTCAACACAATCGAAAAATAATTTCGATTTCCAGATAACAGCAATCCCAATGACAAATGTTTCGGGGAAATTTGATTTGTTATTGTGCCAAATAATACTGGTGATTGATTTGAAATTGACTTCCGATTGGAAATATTTTGCATACGGAGGAAAAGACAGATGGTTGCAAATGTAAAATTGGAGCAAACATGTGTCATATTGGTAACTATGTAGGGTTGTGGATTGTATTGTTGTCTATGTACATTGAATGCCTTGCAATAAAAAAATTGTATTCGAGTCTCTACTTATAAACCGAGAGATAATTCAGGCAGCAAGGCGGACAGCTTGTAAAGTGAGAAAACAATGTCGGATGATGAAAATAATGTTTTTTGGAAGTCAACGAATCTCTCTGGTTAGCTTCTTCAAAAAATCATTCAGCTCGGATATGAATTTCTGTGAAGTCAGAACTACCAAACATTCTGGACTACCTAATATTTGTTTCAGTTTGTGAGTAATAGCGATGAAATATTCAGAGATATAGAAGCTTAGTTGTAAGTTTTTGCCTCATTATTACCTCTCCGCTTATCTTTATGCGATTGAACCGTATAAGTGCATTGAACTCTGCCAACTTTTACCAATTCAAAACCCTCGATAATCCGTTGCATCAATCTCAGTAATTACTTACTACAAAATAGCTAGAACTGTTGTCTATTGAAAGCGAGTGAGACAATTCGAAATTAATTGCAGGCAAGTAAATAAATATAAAAGGCAAACCGAGAGACACCTTTTCGCTCATATAAACCCAAGCAAGTATCCATTCTTTACAGTTGGATTACAAACTTTACAAATACCACAAACACTTTCACTCAACAGCGAACAAACCGAATGGAAGCCGAACAAAACATCGAGGAACACAAATAAATAAAAAAGCAAAACGAAAAACACTTCAATGAAAGCATGAATGAAAAGGCAAATGAGAAACTGACAATGAGGCAGTAATGTGGCTACGATGGCCGACGGCTGTAATTAAAGTAAGGTCAACGATGTACGTACGCTTTTATCCCGCTTGAAAAAGTCCCGCAAGAGATCACGGTGATAAAGCTTTAGCCGACATTTATATACGAACACATTCGTTTAAATGTTCTTGTAGCTTGTCTCGTTTTGTTGTTACAACGTGAAACGCAGCTTGTGGCCACACTGAGGATGTTGCGATTGTAAATGACGACTTCAAAGGCCAAATTGACTTTTGTGTTTATTGCTTGTTTGCTGTGGGTAATGTTTTTTTAGCTGCTCTTTTTTGATTTAGGCTACGCATATAAGTATTTTTAGTGCTAATATCTTTAATAGGTGATTTGATTCGCACATTCACTAAAAACGAAAATACTCTCCGGTCGATCAAAAAAATACTTTCAAATTCGAACTTACGCCTTGGACGCTATAAAGAACGCGAGAAAACTGAAAGTGTTTTTAATGGTAAGTGAGCGACAAGTTTGATATCAGTAAAAGCAAAAGTAGCTTTTTTTTGTGTTTTTTTTTGTGTTTGCAAATATTAACGGCACTTTTAGTCCCCAAGCTGTCATTTCGCGTTTGTATTAAACGCTTTGCAAAAGCAGCAAAGTAAAAACAATTGAAATATGTTGAATAAATTGCTAAAACAACAACAACCACTTGGAGGCAAAGTAATTAAAACAAAAACGATATGACAGAAAACTCTCTCTCACACACAAATGCAGACAAATATCCTCAGCTCATATATCAGCTGCTGGTGCGTGTGTCTCTCCTTGTGAGTGTGTGCTTGTTGCTACTTAACATGTGGTAGACCATAATGACCAGCGCGCAAACTAATAAATTGCAGAGGACCGAACGCAAAGTAATGTAATAAACGAAATTGAGCTGAAACGCGAAGGAAATCGATGGGGATGTGTGATGACAACAGCTTAGAGGGCATTTCTGTGAGTATGTGAAAGAGTATAAAAACACATGCTTGCGCAAAGTATTAGAGAATGTATACAGATGGGAGAGAGATTATAATATTTGCACTCGAGAGTCTGGCAAAAGGGATCAAATCAAAAAATATAAATATATCGCTCATATTTATAAAACAAAAGCTAATCCGTAACGCAAACAGATTAAAAATTAGGACAGGTGTAAAGTGGCAATTAGAGTGGTAGCAGCAGCATATATTGATCGAACGTCCCTCAACTGTCCCCAAGAAATTGTGCCTTCTTTATATAGTTTACTTTGACTGGTTGATCGAACGTAGAGTGCGGAGGACATTCATTAGTGAAATAGTATCAGCATTAATGGAGGCTTTCAATAGCACTTTCTACTCAGCTCAGCTGACGAGCTGCAAACATTTCCGCTTGATTGTGAATTAAAGTACGATGTTAATAGCAAGTTTTTGTTTTTGTTATATTTCAGCGTTTATTAGCATTGCTTTACTCATATTTGTTTGCGTGCAACAATTAAGAAGTTTTAGTACTTACACTGCTCGAGAAAAGTGGATTAGGCAGTATAAGCATGATAGCGAGGTGTAATTGTTCTTTTTACTTCTTCTGAGCCTTTCATTTTCAATGTCGCCGCAAATAATATAATGACCTTCGAGTGCGTGTCTCTTCATAGCTAATTCGACCCTGAATAGTGTACTATATCTCCTTGAATTATATAATATATGTATTATCCTTATTCAATGTCCTTTAGTTAGCTTTAATTAATTACGTTTGTACGTTTGTAGTAAATGAAGTACTATTTTTCTGCAAATGAATTGCGTGCAGACTCGCTTGACATAAAGCATTAATAAGAAATTAAGTTATCCAGCTGGTTAAAAGGTGAAAAGTGTTGAACATTTTTTCCGAGTTGACTTATGATCGCATACTCGCGCCCAGAACTAATGAATATAGAATAATATTAGAAAGCGGCACTATTGCGGACGGGATTGCAAAGCCCAAACTTATACAAAGTGGTAATGCACCACAAATACAGAGCGTACCACAAAATGTGGTGGTGGTGTGAATAGAATATGGACAAAACCCAAGCCTACCTATTATTAGTAAAAACAACGCTTAGACGGAAGTGAATAGCTTACCCATACATGCATAATATATTCACCCAACTCCCTCTACATCACACCGCTCTGCGCAGCTGCACATAAGACGCAGGTGTTGGGCAAACAATTAACTTTGATGCGCACACAGGCTTTGGCGTAAAGCCACTCAATTAAGTTTTTATGACCTTTAACACCACCAAAGTGTGCGCTACTCAAACTCATCAGAGTATGTTACACAATTGAGAGATTTCCACAACTACAACCACTTCATCAAGTATGCATTGCATAAATTCTTACGCTTCGCCTAAAGTCTATGTTAATTATCAGCACTCGAATGGTCTCTAACTTCCTATGTCCCTTATCCTCACTAAGCTTACAACTAATCTGCTGAAAATATGGAAATTGTGCGTAGTAATGCGTACTCATACTTTATTACTACCTCTGTCCAATGGGTTTTGTAAATATTGGTATGGTATAACGAGTGATATTACATCTCTTATTCTTAATCATTCATAAAATATGTCTATCGTTGTAGCCTCTGCTAACAAAGCTTATATAAATTTGATTGCTTGAAGAAATACTCGAAAGCAAATCATTAAATGTGCAAGTGAGTAAATGAAGTGCACTCGAGTATTCGAAACAGAAATATTTGAATGAAAAAATCATAAGAAAACGGCAATTGCTGCTTGGAAGTCATACATAAACGGGAGCAGCAAAAACATTGCACTCGTGCGCTTTTAAATATATTTTGAACAAACGTTAAATGAAGCAAAATAAACAAAACACGTGTATATGTGTGTGGGTATGAATGTGTTGTCGTCAGCAGTTGAATACTGTGGCAATCATAGTTTTAAACAATGCATTTAATAGCGCCACATAGTTTAAGTTTTTAGCTTTTTCAGTTGTCGTCTGATTGCTCCAACGGCTGCCCACAGAAATGAGTTTACTTTTAGTTTTATTTGGTACTTGCTTTGGTACTTGACCTCAAATTGCGAATTCTTTGCTTTCTGGTCTTTCTGGAATTTGCTCGTCTGCTGTGTGCATATGCATGCTGATTGGTTTGCATGTGTGTATGTAAAATATATTTAGTTATCCTCATGGTTTCTGTTTCTCTCCATCCTCTCGTTTTTCAGCACTGCCAGGAATGCTACAAAATGTCGCAAATTCTTGAAATACTTAAAATAACTGTTGGCTGCGACGATGAACCTTTGTGGTTCACTGCATTCCCCATGCTGCAGCAAATTTCGAAGACAACTATTTAGTGTAATTTCTTGCTCTTTCTCTGTCTCTATTCTGTGCTGCCGATGCTAACGTCTTTACTTACATTCTTGAGTATATAGTACACCAATATACATATATTTATTTTTCTTTGAAAAGTGGATATGTTTATATCGGTCTGTCTGTCTGTCTCAAAAGTTATTAAATTAAATTTCTAATATAATTTCTTTAAAATATTTTCACTTCCATTGAACTGTCCCAAGTTTATGAACGGCATATGACCTTAAAAGCCTTAAGGTTACGAATTGCTACAGATATGTATATACATATATATATGATTCCTATAACGTTTCTCATTCCACACATATATGAACCATTGAAAATTGCTTTTGTAAAATCAGAAATTCAACTCACTAGGCCATAAGCACAGATCTTTAAATAAGTAAGAAATTTAACACAAATTTTACTCAAAACTGCAATAAATATTAACCGCATTCAAAGAAAATTGCAAATGTAATCAAAACGAAATAAAACACTCTTTGACACTGAGCGACTAACAGTAAGTCGAGAAAAGTGGCATTAAATTGCCACATCAGTGGTTGGACGAAGATGAGATCGGACACCACCAGCGTTTGCAGCGTAATGCAACTGAATATTTGTTAAGGGGGTAATAGCAGTGTAACCTATGAAAAATTAGCCGATTTTCGTGAATTTTTTTAAAAGAATGTACTCGATCGATTGTTTCGAAGCTTTTTGCACCTAATAAGGTATATTTTCAGCTAAATTTCATTTTTTTTTACAAAAATATTGAATAATAACGGAAGGTTACAAAAAAAATATCCCTAACTGCTGACATGCCGAAAAAGTTATTTCCTATACAATGACCTACGATTTTTATGGCAGATTTATGTGGCAGCAATTTTGAATTTGAAGAATTTCGTTTCGAGAAAATTTCGACTATAGCTGCTTATACCTGCGAACTGTCGCTCTTTAGAACGCTACCATTCAAAAACTATTCAAGATACGATCTTCCCGCTTTCACAGGATATTTTTGAAAGTATAAACTATCGAATAAGCAAAACAATCGATTTTTTTGAAAATGTCACACTGGTATAGCCCCTTAATGCGAGTGCATTTTGTGGCTTCTTATTGTGGCGCACATAATGTATTTGCATCTATACTAAATATAAAGAGCGCAGTTTAGAAAGTATATAAATTAAAAAATAATATGAAAAATCCTAAAGCTCTTTTAATCATAAACAAGTAAGGAAAGGCTAAGTTCAAAGGGTGCAACCGAACATCTTATACTCTCGCAATTTATTGCTATATTTTTATTAAGAAAATATACAATTTGACCCATATATTCGGCATAAATATATTTCACATATTAACCGATTTATAAGCTATTAAACTCATCGTATTTTTGAAAATCCTATAATTAGGTATTCTCATATATTCATATATAAGGGAAGTAATGACCCGATTTTAACCTTTTCTGGTACAGAGACACACTATTAGAAGAAAAATATTTCCTCTAAATTAAATTAATATACCTGAGAGTATTACCGAAATTTTCGGTGAAAAGTTACCATGGGGCACTGAGTTCTTCATATTCGATATCCGGGGCATTGAAAAGTTATAGTCCGATTTCGTCAAATTTTTCACAAGTGATGTCATGGATCTTATACAGTATTTATGTAAACTTTTATTTCGCTATCTTTATTGTTTCCTAATATATGTATATCTTATAAAGTGAAGGAATCAGATGGAATTCGAAAATGAGTTATATGGGAAGTTGTCGTGGTTGTGAACCGATTTCGTCCATTTTCCACACGTATCATCAGTCAAGAAAATATTATATACCGAATTTCATTGAAATCTGTCGAGTAGATCCTGAGATATGGTTTTTGACCCATAAGTGGGCGATGCCACGTCCATTTTCCATTTCGTAAAAACATCTCAGTGCAGATTCCTTCTGCTATTATTTCTGTAAAATTTAGTATTTCTGACGTTTTTCCTTAGTGAGTTAACCCATTTTTAGTAATTTTCAAACCTAACCTTTGTATGGGAGGTGGGCGTGGTTATTATCCGATTTCAACTATTTTCATGGTGTGTGGTAGGGTACTTAAGAGAAGCGACTGCAGAAAGTTTGGTTTATATAGCTTTATTGGTTTGCAATATACATACAAATAACCGATTTGGGGGCGGGGCCACGCCCACTTCCCAAAAAAAATTACCCTAATTAAAATTAAATGCCCCTCCCTAATGCGATCCTCTGTTCCAAATTTTATTTATGGCTTAGTTATGACACTGTATAGGTTTTCAGTTTCCGCCATTTTGTGGGCGTGGCAGCGGACCGATTTTGCCCATTTTAGAAAGCAACCTGCTCAGGGTGCCAAGGAATACGTGTTCCAAGTGTCATTAAGATATCATAATTTTTACTCAAGTTATCGCTTGCACGGGCGAACGGACAGACGGACAGACATTCGGATTTTGACTCGTCTCGTCACCCTGATCATTTTGATATATATAACCCTATATCTAACTCGTTTAGTTTTATGACTTACAAACAACCGTTATGTGAACAAAACTATAATACTCTCTTAGCAACTTTTGTTGCGAGAGTATAAAAACGTTGAATAAAGCTCGATTAATTTTAAAGAATTTATTTAAATTTTTCTTTTATAATTCCATACAGCAAATGTAGAAACCAGACTAAACACCAATTGGTATTTTGCCATCAGTACTCTACACTTTTAACAGTCTCAGTAAGTTGACCTGCATTAAACAATATTACTGAAAAGGAAGAATAAGAGGAAAGAAAAAATCCTAAGACAAAAAAAAAATATTTTTTTCATCGCTTACTTCCATACGTTTATTTCATATTTTCCACATTCGTACTGTTATTGCACATTTCCGTTGTGAGGAAATGCCTACTTTGGTACAGCTACTCACGCAAATAATAAGCGAAATTTCCGTCTCAACCTTAAAACTGAGTGCAAATGGCACCCATAAAAGCGCTCTGAATAGTCGGCGACTATTGCACTCAGGGGACTCGTTACGTTAAACTGCCTTAAGTTCTATATGTGCTAATGCATATATGTATGTATGACTGCATGTCAACGTGGTGAGCGTATTTGAGACGGTGAGAAAAGGACATAAAATGACGATGTAAATTAGGTATATGTTCGTTATATTATACTGTTCCAAATCATAATGTAATATTAAAGTAAGGCACCATACAACAACAGCAACACCTTTCTACTCTACTTGAGTCAATTGTGTTGTTTATTTTCTATTATAAAAATGAAAAATAACTGATTGCAATTTATAACTACAAATATACATTCCATTTATTGCCTCAAACATAGCAAATCAACGAGTGCAGCAAATAAAATAAGGAAATAATACTATAAAGGAACTAGCTAATGCAATAGTAGAGAGCTTAAGCAATAGTTACAAGTTGAAGGAGCAAGTAGAAATGGCGGAAAATGTTCACTCATTGAGCTTTATGTATGTTTTGAAGAAGAAAGAAAAACCGGCGAATAGTGACGAATTATTTACTTAGAAATGTGCGAATTACACTAAAAACAACAAAAGCGAGATACAAAACATCAAACGACCGCAAGAAAATGATCATTGCTTCAAGGAGAATGGGCGAATAAGGAATTGCATCCTCGTTTTTGTTTTCATTTTTTAGGGCTGCCTTGCGTTCATATCTTCCTCGTATTATTTTTGCTGTCTTCGGCGTCGTGTTTATTTCTCAATATTTGGTATGCAATTCCCGCAATTTGCCTTAGCAATATTATTACAGCTGGCCCTTGGTTCAAAGAAATTCCATTTTTTATGATATGGTTGTGATGATTCAAGATAATTACAAATGCTTGAAAATTCGGGAATTTTTTGTGACAAAAATCATATTATCTTCTTAACGTGCTTCTTATTTAACTCTAAATATTTAGTTTAAATTGGTCTGTTGATTTAATTATTGTTCAGGCTCTATTTTTCTATGCGGACGCAATCAGCGCTCTTTTATAGCAATATTTAGTTATTTGATATAAAATTTGCCTCACATTTATTGAAACGAAACGTAAAAATTTTATTTATAATGGCTTATTATAGGACTAATAAAAGACAAATTTCCTTAGATTCATAAATGGATAGAACTGAACTGACTGAGTGTATATCAGCCACAGCACATTATCTACTTAAGTAGTCATGAATAAAGTGACTGTGACACGAAATCTTACCTGTGACATCCGCTTGCCACTCTCCAACTTCAGACAATCCGCTTCGGCGCTATTATCCTCCGCACCACCACTCACCACACCAGCGTCATTTCAACCACTTCCGCCGCTACCAGCACCCACACCATCCGACATGCCGGCGATCTCCGACTCAGCCCTAGTTTCTCTCGTGGCAGCATGCCAGCAGCGTCGACATCTATTCTCCTCATCCACGAAAAAAAAGAGAAAGGTGGGATGCACGCAGACTTTTTTAATTAGTTATTTTTTTGTAATTTTGGAATCAAAATACTCCTGAAGGTATACTGTGAAAACATTTAATAAATTAAACCCTGGATGTATGCTTCAAATTAGTTTATAGTCTGTCATATATGATCGCTATTATTGAGACTTATTTATAACCACATTTCGGTATTCACTCTCATTGCGACGCCTCGTGCCATACATCATCATATTCGCTCGTTCGAATTTTTTGTAGCGACGATGCTGAGCCACCAACAAGGCAACTCAACAAGTGCAATGAAAACATTTATAAATTATTTTATCATTGTACATGTGTGAAGCTATGGTTTCACGATCTAGAGTTTTAAATATATATTTTAATTTAAAGGTAGTCTTTTTTAACAGTTGATTGTTGTATCATATTGCCTTGCACTGCACTAAATTTAAACCGCCTTTAATTTAGCCTTCTTATCATACTTTATTTTTTTTTCGTATTGGAAAATCTATTTTCTGTTATATCACTAAACAAGGGAGTGTAACACGTGTGTATTTTTATTTGCTGTTTGCAATACCACTCAGGAGTTCCGTGTGTTTAGAAAATGAAGCTAAGAAAAGCACCAATGCGTTCAAGTGCCCTCAACACAACAATGGCAAATCATCAGCACACAAAACATTGATTACTCAACCGAGTGGCAAACAACTTGTAAAATTAAGCAAGTAAGGAAGGACTAAGTTCGGGTGTAACCGAACATTTTTAACTCTCGCAAATTATTTATTTAATTTTATTAATATTATATAAACCACAATTTAACACACATATTCGTCATATATATGGTATAAAGTCCATTGAAAGATGAAAATCTAATATTAGGTATATGGGAGCCAGGAGAAGTTATGACTCGATTTCACAAATTTTTGGTACGGAGACATATTATTGGAAGAAAAATATGCCCTTTGACTTTCTTTAAAATATATGAGAGACTTACCTATATATTCGGTAAAAAATTTATTAAAAGCACTGGGGTCCTCATGTTGTATATATGGGGCCTTGAAATTTTATTATCTGATTTCGACGAGTTTTAAAAAGGCGAGCTCACGCTATAAATGAAGTATTTGTGCAAAGTTCTGTTCCGATATCTTCACAGCGCTTAACTTATATATTGTAAAGTAAACGCTTCAGATTGACTTCACAGTTCTGGTATATAGGAAGTGGTTGTGAACCGATTCGCCCTATTTTCACAACATACCATTTGGATTCCATGAAAATATTACGAACCGAATTTCATTGAAGTTGGTTAAGTCGTTTCGGAGATATAGTTTTTGACCAATAAGTGGGCGGAGCCACGCCAATTTCAACTTGTGTATATAACTATTTGAGTGCAGCCCTTCTGTAACATCTTTGTAATGAAATTTAAGGTTTTTGGTGCTTTTCCTTAGTGCATTAAAACGTTTTTTGTAGTTTAAACATAACCTTTGTATGGGAGGTGGGCGTGGTTATAATCCGATTTCGCCCATTTTCAATACCAACCTCCTCAGGGTGCCAAGGAATATGTGTTCCAAGTTTCATTAAGATATATTCTTTAATTAATTGTACCCATAAATGTTAATTACTTCCGGCCCCTTGAGTATCCATTTCATGGTCAACGCAAAATGAAGTGACTTTATTTAGCTAGCAATTACCTATTTAATGAAAAACCTCTGATATCCTACTTGTAGTTATGTACATATTTAAAGTTTTGAGTTTGGTGTATTTGCAATACTTGAAACCTATCTTTCAAAGAATTGGAAGTGTAAGTTTACGCAATTATCTTCGCAATTTCGTAACTTTAATTGAATCTTGATAGTAAATAATTACGTTGACAACCACGGCAAAGCAATTATCCGCCTTATTACCTTGACGCCAAAACAGCCGCATTAAACCACACACAAAAGCTGACAAACGACAGTGAAATTATTAAGTCGATAAAGACACCTAATTATGGGCAAAGACACACTGACATACACTTGAAGAAATGTTTCTTGCAAATGTTTATGTATATATGTATGTATGCATGTTTCAAGTATTCCTTCAGCTCGTTTGTGGTTTTCTGTTGCGTTACTATAGTGATTTGACCCACAACTTTACAACCAGCCTATTGTATTGCAAAAACAACAACAACAACAGTAATAACCAGCGAAAGTAACACAATAACTGTAAACAACAAGCAACTAGAAGTCGACGATCGGTAGTTGACTGACAACAGGCAGCCGGCAAATGTAGCTGCCACCAAAGAAACCACAAATAACCGTAAACTCACACATTTACATAAATACACACGCATATATAGTTTGAGTTCCTGCTACGCCTACAATTACCGGTCGTTGGCTTGTGGTTTTGACACAAAGGTCTCCAATAGTCAATGTTTGAGCGGGTTTGAGTGTGTGTCTGTAAGCGTGTATTTATTTGTCTGTATATGATTTGATTATAGAGCATAACATTGTAATAGAAAATCTTGTTATCATTATCTTGGTCGCCGCTGTAGTAGACTATCATTGCTACATTCTTTTGGCGAATCCTTAACAGGTTTTGAATGTGCTCTTGCTTGACACTCATACGATATAAGATGGGATAGAGTTACATGCATATGTTTGACATGGTGAGCAGATATGCGTGGGTGCGTCGGTGTTCACACAATGACTCCAAATTAGTGATGGATGGGCTTGTATGTACAATCATGCACAGACTAGTAAATTTATTAAAATTAAAAATTAATAAAAATTTTTTTAAAAAATAAGTTATTTAACTCTGCGTTTCCGATATTTTTTCCAATATTGTATATTTTCTGCGAAACAGCTTCCATAAGTAATCATGTCGATCACGTGTGTGAGTTATGCTTTTTCTGTTCTTCGCAAATTTCTTAGAATAATTTAAAAATAATAGTCATTTTCACATCGTTGCTGAAGAGTTTTTTTCGTCCGCAGAATATTGCTCGCACGCCATGTAAGTGCGTGATGTGTATGCATGTTTGGAAAAGAATGTATGTGTCGTTTTTACTGGTATTTGAAAATTATTGGGTATACTGGCATGGTTCAAACACTCAATAAAAGCTAAAACAGCCAAGAAGGCATATATGAAACAATTTATAGCAGCAAATGGCTAAAATATTTTTTTCTTCAAAAGCTACGTTATTCTGTATTTTATATTCCTAATGGTGCAAAAGTAAATGAAATATTCGACACTCATTGAAATAAAGTGAAAACTGTTGTGTATCTTCAATCAGCGCCACTCACTGCAAAACTCTTATCGAACGAAGCTACACAACACTCTTAACTCTTTTCAAAACGAATACGAGTTTCTTAAACGAATTGTGGATGAAAATGTAAACTATATAAATTTATTTTACGTAAAATACCATCGCCGTTAAACGTTAAAAACATTGGCTTGTGCAGCAAAAATTATTTCATAACCGCTATTTAAAGGATTCTGGTAAAGTAAGTAGGTGTGTGTACAACTGCCACATTTATCATTTATTTTGACTTTAGTATTAGTAAGTGATGTAGGTGGGTATGTAAGCATATGAACATGTTCTGCTTTCCTATCTCTTGACAAAAGTTGCCATTCTAGATGAATTTGAAAAGTTTTTCAATTTGTCGCTAATACAGCTGTTAAGGAAGTTAATTATTTTCGGCGTTAACAGTCACTATTTTCTACTCACTTTGGTGATAATATCATATGATATATCTTCTTCTTCTTGACTGGCGTAGTCATCGCTTACGCGGTTATAGCCGAGTCCACAACAGCGCGCCACGCATCTCTCCTTTAGGCAGTTTGGCGCCAATTGGTTATTCCAAGCGAAGCCAGGTCCCTCTCCACCTGGTCCTTCCATCGGAGTGGAGGTCTCCCTCTTCCTCGGCTTCCGCCAGCGGGTACTGTTTCGAATACTTTCAGAGATGGAGCACTTTCGTCCATTCGAACAACATGACCTAGCCAGCGTAGCCGCTGTTTTTTTATTCGCTGGACTATGTCTATGTCGTCGAATAACACATACAGCTCATCGTTCCATCGTCTGCGGTATTCGCCGTTGCCAATTCTTAAGGGACCATAAATCTTCCGCAAAACCTTTCTCTCGAAAACTCCTAGTGCCGTCTCATCGGATGTTGACACCGTCCACGCTTCTGCACCGTAAAGTAGGACGGGGATGATGAGGAAATTTTAGAGTTTAGTTTTTGTTGGTCGATAGAGGACTTTACTTTTCAATTGCCTACTCAGTCCATAGTAGCACCTGTTGGCAAGAGTGATTATGCGTTGGATTTCAAGGCTGACATTATTATCGGTGTTAATGTTGGTTCCCAGGTATACGAAATTATCTACAACTTCAAAGTTATGACTGTCAACAGTGACGTGGGAGCCACGACGCGGATGCGCTGACTGTTTGTTTGATGACAGGAGATATTTCGTCTTGTCCTTATTCACCACCAGACCCATTCGCTTCGCTTCCCTATCCAGGCGGGAAAAAGCAGAACTAACGGCGCGGTTGTTGTTTCCAATGCTATCGATATGATCGGCGTACGCCAGTAGCTGTACACTCTTATAAAAAACTTTACCTTCTCTGTTTAGCTTTGCGGCTCGAACTATTTTTTCCAAGCATCAGTTTAAAGAAGTCACACGAGAGTGAGTCACCTTGTCTGAAACCTGTTTGGTATCGAACGACTCGGAGAGGTCCTTCTCGATCCTGATGGAGCTTTTGGTGTTGCTCATCGTCAGCTTACACAGTCGTATTAGTTTTGCGGGGATACCAGATTCAGACATCGCGGCATAAAGGCAGCTCCTTTTCGTGCTGTCGAAAGCAGCTTTAAAGTCGACAAATAGATATATCTACATATATACCATTTATACATACGAAGTTTTGCTTAGCCTCCATACTCTTGCTTGTTTAAAAGGTCAGGTGCGTGATTAATTAATTCACAGTTACTTTTGTCCATTAATAAAAGAAACAACTTATTAATTAATTGGATTTTCCATGTTCTCAGTATAGACTCACTATGATCTCTCTCTTTTAATGTAAAATAGTTATTTATGAGACCTTCGGTATTAAAGTAAATTTCGAGAGTCCTTGCTGTCATTCTACAACATTTAAAGTAACGCAAAAACAAGACTTTATAATATCATGAATTGTAATTAAAAGAAAAGGTAAAGCAGGCTGAGTAAAATGACAAACTAAATAAAATGAAATGCCAAACAACTTAATTTCATTCAAAACTTAATACATACTAACCGAAAGAGCAAAAATGCTAAAAAAACCCACGCAAATATGTGTAACAAAATGAATTCGGTGCGAACCCAAGCTGAGCTGAATAGCAAAAGGACAAACAATGCAAATACAAATTGAGGAGACACAAAAACAACAGTGTGATGGTGTTTATGTGCAATTCCAGCTTCATGAAGACACTCAGTGCGAAAGTGTCGACTGCTGTTCAACAGTTTTATGGCTTCAAAGGAGACATTGACTCGTGTTTGGATATACATATATTGTGTGTGTCTGTGTACATGTGGTTATTATTTGTGTGAGTCAACAAGGAATGACCACAAAAATGTATGTGCCTGCACATATCTCTTTTAGGTGCTTACATAATATACCTAAATTCACAGGGACACAAAAGCTAAAAGTTCGAATGGACAAGAGCAAGAATTGTTCACCTTGGCCACTGCTATTATTTGAAAGCGTAGTTAAGTACATTCAATCATTATACGATATTGTTTGTACATATATACTAATAAATAATTACTAATGTGTATTGAGAAATGTATGAAGGAGTGTATGAAAACCATTTAGACATTCAAACATTTTAGTATTCTTGCATTTACTTGTACATCTCTCGATTATTTAGACTTGATGACATACATTTCCCTGTAGCTCCATTAAAGTGCTTAATTCTTAGATTATTATGGAGATAGATATATCATATGCTTAAATTTTACAAAAATAAAAAAAAATCAAAAAAAAATTATTGCAAGTAATTTCAAGCTTCGAAAATAAATTTTATTTATTTATTCCAATTTCGTCAAAAATTTGATTTAATTTTACAAGTTTAAGGATATGATATAAATTTGATTTTCTAATAAGCAGAAAAGAATGTTAGTGGAATAAGTTCAAAAATATTTTTATATGTCAGAAGAATATTCGATGTTAGTAAAATGTTATTACGCATCTGTAGAATTGAATTAGAAAAAATTAAAGTTTATCACTATCATTCCAAATAAATTTAGTTGGGAAATGGTGTGCGAAGAATCGCAATTATTTTATTGATTTCTTTCTAAATAATTTATAGCATCTCACACGACGCTCAAAAAGAAAATGGAATGACCTTCCACTCAATCAATGTCTCTCACATGCAACGGTTTTTTCTTTACTCGCATTTGCTTTCGATTTAAATTCGCCATTATCGGCGAGTAATACGTCACACATTTGTTTAGTGATGCTGCATTTGAAATATAATGAAATGTCAAAAGAATAAATTTATTTAGTTGAGAAAATTTTCGTGGCTATATGTGGATAGACAGGGAAGTGATGTGGAGAATATATAAATATAAATAAATAAATGAAACAGAATAAATTGGTGAAGCAACTTGTTCGATAAAATAATTTCTTATAAAATTAAAAGCCACAATTATCAGAACTAGGCGTAAGCTGAAGTAAAAAGTTCCTTCGAAGGTGACCCATAACTTGTGGAATCCTCCACTTCACAAATAGGAGTACTCGACTTCGATATTAAAAATAACAAAAGTCACCTTAAGCACAGCTGTCACTCGCTGGAAAGTGTATTATGCGATAAGAACGGTAGATAGTTTTAATTAAAATCAAATAACGGAAATGCAATTGACAAAGAAATGCGATATAAGCCAAGCGACAAGTGGAAATACTTAAGTATCAGTTAAGAGGTGAATTTCCCCAACAGCAAGAGCTTGCAGTTGGTGTATGCAACATACTAAAATAATAAAAACACAAAGTAAAGGCTTACACTCAACAAACTTATGGAAGTGGAAACCACACAGAGATGTGCCCATTTAAACCACTTTAATTTAATTTAATTGAATTAGTAAAGTGTCGGAAAGCGACGACAAACGGAGCTTAGCTTGCACTTTTGCCAATTTAAATTAAATTAGATAAAGATGTATTAATGTATGGCTGTGGGTTTGTAAAAGGTGTATTGACAAAGTGAACCACCGTGGCGTATGCGTAATATGTTGATCCTTGAAGAGCACTCCAGCGTTGAAGACACATTGTTGTTGTATTGGTACAACACAGCTGCATGTTGGTACGCAATTTTGCACAGCAGCGATACGCTTGGATTACAAGGCACAACGTGAGCCACAAGACAGAAGAGTGCCAACAATCACAGATGTTAATGTAAGATAGTGAATTGCATGAAATCTTTTCCTGGTGATTACATGCAATATTGTATATGAACAGACACAAACAAACATACTGCAGCATAAGCCCAAACTAATTTGAATGTCATGAGTACACTTTGCTCAAGGATTTGCTGATTGTTTTTCAACGCCAACACAGTCTTCAAAAGCCTACATATTGCTACCTGAAGAATTGTAACTAATACAGCAATGGGTTTTTTAGAAGTGGTGACAGTATAACAGGTGTGCCCTTCGTTTAGTTGGGGATTCATGAAAATTTGGAGCATGAATGCGATTTCAGAAGATCAATTCTCAGTATTTGCACTACCATAATTTTAACCACAGCTTGCATACTGCCAATAAAAATTCTCACTCTACTGTTGCCACCAAATTTTTATTTTATTCAGCTCTTTGAATTTATTTCACATTTTCATTTGTAGAATCGGCACAGTTTCTACAAATTCAAACATCTGAAATGATAATTGTCCTGCAGTCAGATAAAGTCGTAACCTGCATTTGCCACTGTTTCGTCCAACACCGCAGTGCGCCTGGAGGTATGCTATGAATTTAAGTTTTAGTTTCTTTCTTTTCTTGTTTTCATGGCTTTTAAGTCGCGATGTGAGTAACTCATGCCTTTAATACTTGGAGAAACACTACAAAAGCGATGACAGCTGATCACTAGCGAGAATGCGCAGTCAGCTAACTTGTGATAATATTGACATATGTAACCGTGGTTCACTGAACAAACTCACAAACACTCATGCAAAACAATAACACTGCTGCAATATTATTTTATTATTTTTTGCCAGAGTGTGGCGTCCATTCGCATGATCCATTCACTGTTTGGCAAGTGGTCGCTAGCCATGCCTGCGGATGTTGCTTTATTAATCGTGACGTCTGCAGTGCTCTTTGCCCATGAAATCAATGTGAATATTGTGGACAGGCCTTTGCAAGTGTTTCGTGACAGTCAGCTGTGTAATGGCGATCGAAGTAACCGTGAGTGATTGGAAATTAATTTAACCCATTAAATCCCAAGGGTAAAAATAAATGCATATTTTATGGTTTTATTGTTTATTACATTTAAAAATACATAAATTAAGAGAAAATCATTACAAAAAAAAATATTGATTAATTATTTTTCATTCCGTGAAATGTTGCGCCTACGCAACGTTGGGATTATTGAACTTATATTATACAAGCAAGTCATAAAAATACATTTAAAATATGAAAAATACATGAAAATTAAAATGTGAAATATTTTAAAACAATCAGCATGAAGATGTATTTGACATTTTTTAGACATATAAATTGTTGTACTTCTACACTGTCTACATCTTCTTCGACGTTTATTTTAGTGCTCCTCTATGACATGACCAATATTATCGAAGCGAGTATTGGAAGGTAATGGGTTTTTGGATGGTCTTCGTAAATTTCTATTTGAATTACTCAAAAAGTGAGAATTATCTGCAAGTTCGGCTTCTTCGGTTTTCATCAAACTAACAGCAAAGTAAGATTTAAATTCTAATTGAGTCATAGATCGCTCATTTGCCAGATTGTAAATCTTCCACGAGTTTACTATAACACTATCTATCAAATTGATGAACAGTGGCCACCACCACTTTTTCCCTCTTACTCGAATCCTATAATTGTCAATTCCATTATCATGCAGATCGACGCCTCCCATATTTTATTATTATCTGCTATAACCTGGGGCAGTGGCACATTCACCATTTTTTTAGTTTTCTATCGTAACGTTTTGCTGTAACCAATGGTTCGATTTTTGCGTTGTTAGTCCACATTCACCACAGAATTGTCATTCCATCGAACTAATAGTACTTCATGTTTTTGGTCAAAGCTGAAATCAAATGACCCTCTCTCTCTTTTCTGAAGAGTTTTCGTATTAATCATGGTTTTATTCATTGTTCTATTTTCTCGAATAGTACCAGTGGCAAAATAGGCTCGTATCAAGTTATCTATGCTATTAGCTCAACGTTCTAGAACCAACTGAATAATAAAAACAAAACAGAACTACTCCTTGAATAGCGAGAACCCATTATTGACAATACATTTCTAACACGAATGGCAAGCTGAGTAACAATAACAACTGATTATTGTTACTCCCAACGTTGCGTATACGCAACATTTCCTAGAAATGTAAGATAAACAACACGGGTGGGTAGTTTTGTCCACCAAAAGGGTTTATATCACAAATAAGATATTGTTAAAGCTTTGTACAGTGTAAAAAGTAAAGCTTTATTTAAATTAATATTTTTTATGATTGGATGAATATACCGATCCCGAGATGACTCAATTAGCAGTTTTTGAATGATAAAAATAAAATACATTTGTATTTGAAAAGCCTTAAATAAAATTTTTATTTATCTGTTAGTTCTTCTTTTTGAGACTGGCTTTCATTTCATAGATTTATTTCCTTATTTTAGAAATAAAAAAAAAACAAATTTGAAATGTTGCATTTGCGCAACGATGGGTAAAGATGGGTTAAGGGAAAATTTGAGCTTAATATTGAGCACGTTCGCGTTGAAAAAGCTGAAAAATCGAGAATTTCAGTCATTAAATTAATCAACGAGGATTTTAAATTGGGATTAGATTTCTGCATTCGTTTATATAAAACCCACATTTTAAATATACAAGACGTGGCAACGCTTCTTAAAAGTATTTCGCAAACTAAGCATTTGCAATGAAACAACTAAGAAATGACAGCTTGCTCTTAAAAATCAAATTAAACAATAAATAAACCCGAGCAGAATATGTATATTTTGCTTTTGAGAAACACCAGCCAGCCACCATCCAACACCACAATCCAATTTGCGACCAACAACTCTTAGATGCAGTCAAGTGTACTCTACTCGACCGTTATCCTCGAACCAACAGAATGAACTCAATGCAAGTTGACTGTATGGAAACTACGAGTTTTATCAGCCAAAATGCAGGCGACATCTAATATGTGGCACTAATGCACTGGATTACAGAGTTTAAACTGGTTTATACTATGTTTATATGAGTGTGTGTGTAGCTGAAAGTATATGTGTTTCAAAATGTGGAAAGCACAAAGCTTAGTTGACTTCAATACGCTCGGTTTAACAGTGGTTGACAGCGCATTTGCAGTGTAATTGTAGTCCGTTGGTTAATCAACTGCAACAACAGTAACAGCTTGAATTCGGAGAGTAGTGAAAGTGGAGTATGCTAACGTCATTCCTCTGTTTGCTCACCCTTGAACGTCAAAACTACTGTTTTCCCTTTCTTAGTATTAAAGTAATCCAATTATTATTTTATTAGTATTTATCCATTTTGCATCACTAGCACTGCATTTTGGTGGCGTTGCATTGGCGAAGTTTCAGCGACGTCGCGACATTTTGGCACCACTCTGATTTAATAGTTTATTTTATTATAGTCTGATGGTTTCCACAAAACTAGACGTCTAATTTCTTTTTGTTTAATTTTATTGTAAAATATTTGCAATTCAGTCGCCGGTTAGCTACTGTTCAAGTGTTCAAGTGGTTTTAATAGATATATAATACTCTTGATTGGTAAATGGTTGTTTATAGAACCCCGTGCTTGCTAAGCCAGTTCTATCTTCTTTAAAAATATGATGCTTATTTATTTATACTGAATTCAATCGACACATCTTGCTTGCAAAAATTAACTTCTTCTTCTTATTAATTGCGTTGTATTAGTCACAAATGCATTTGAACTTCCATAACACAAACTTCGATAACTCGAAGTTCTCCATAACTCGAACTCTTGAATTGGCAACAGAAGTTAAATTGTATAATATATAAATAACCTTCCGTAACTCGGAAGTCGCTCCAACTAGATTCGAGGGAAGTTCAACTGTATTACTACGGTGGTCAGACCATATCAGTCATTTGCCTTCGAATTATTCGTAATATTGGTTAAGAGGGATAAAATGAATTTTATATTTATTACATTGAGCTCATAAGTAATTACATTGCTCGTTTCGAAATCACTTTAAAATCACTTCAATTTGCCAGCGTTTCCTTGTGTAATTAAAAGCACCCTACTATATGCAAGAGAGTTCACATATTTAACCAAATGCAATACACTAAAGTTAATAAGATTTACAAGTGTTTAATTGCATCAGACAACCTTTACCATAACGTATGGAATTGTTTGTATATGAAGCAGAGCTGCCTCAGTTGTAGATACGAATATTCTGTATATGTTTATGTGTATATAAATATGTAAATTGTATTTATCTTGAGGCAAATTATTTAGTTGTGGTTGAAGTATAATTGTCAACAATTCGATAAAGCTGTCACGGCAATTATAATAAATATATAAGGAGATTATTTCATTAACTCAAGCATTTACAGGTGAGTATTTTAGACTATTTTACAAACAAGCAGCTGCAAAAATGTATTAACTTCTGTGTGAAGACATAATTTTTTACATTTAAATGGAATATTAAGAAAATCAAAGTAAAAGAAATGATGAAATCGTATATGGCCGTTTTGCTATTTACATTATCCTGATGACCTGTGTTTCGACACAATCTTCCCTATACCTTCTTGCTGAAAATATTAGCTTAGTTGAAAGTATTATTCGAAAGAGTAAAGCTGGGAGTCTAAACTGTTCAACCAGTGCTGCCAAAGGGGCGTTGACTTTCAAACTTGATAACGGAGTTTCATTAACACTGAAGCAATGAACTTGAATAATTAAATGTACATATATGTGATTAAACCATGATGACATTGCGCATAATAAAGTTGCGAAACAATACAATGCCCTACTGATGGTCTTAAATATACATACAAGTAACTATACATATGTATACACTTCTATAGATCTACTTATTAGTACGCATTTTAAATAACCATGTGTGGGAATTAACAGTTTTTCCTTTCCATTTATTTTCAGTGTTAATTGCGGTAATTGACATGGTTTAATGGGGAAATGAACGATGAGCGAGTAAATAAAGTGTTGGCGCCTATAAATAGATAACGAATAGTGTGCATATGCGAATAGCGATACAAAAAGAGAATAATAAAAACGTAAAAACAAAAACTACTATATGCTGATAATACACTCAGAATTTTAAACAAAAATATTGTGCACTCTATTTAGATTAAATAACGATATACAAATTACAAAAATTAAACAATTAACTATTTAAAAAAAGTCTAATACATTATATTTTCCAAACACCCACCTCTCATATTCGTTTATAAGGGAGCCAATGCGAAAACTGCTCGTAAGCGGTTGATGCCAATTGGGGAGCTTATGGCAGAGGTACCCCGCCGCATTTTAAGTTTAACTAGGTTTTAAGCGGTGAGGAGGATGTCATTGGTTTGGTGAATAAGGTGGAGAGATGTCGACGCTGCTTGCTGCCACGAGAGAACCCTGCACAGAGCCAGAAATCGCCGGCCTGTCGGTAGGTGGTGATGCTGGTGCGTTGAGTAGTGCCGCGAAAGGTAAGATTTCCAAACTTTTTGAAATATACCCAAACAAAAATATTACCCAAATTATATGGTTCCATCAGATCAAGGCAGTCAGATGTTCTAAAATTAAAAAGAGAACTAGCGCAGCGAATGCAATTATTCGTAAATTTTTTATGCGGAGATGATATGCAACTTCGTGATTCTTACCTCATTTGGTTGAATGCTTGTTAAAGGAGAATAATGGTATTTTATTTTTTCGCCACCTTCGTGGCCTTTTCTCTTTTTACCAAACTCTACACGAAGGTCAGTGAATGCAAATTTTTCATAATTATGGTTGTTCCATTTGTCTTGCAACTATTGTTTATATTCAGTTTTATTGAACAACCACTTAATACAAAACACTTTTCACCCAATTTAATTATGAAGTTTTATTAAAGTCGAAAAATACTTTCAAACTTGCGTAACCAGCTTCAAAAGATTTTTTAATAATTTCCAGCAATTACAAGGAATTTATATTATTTGTGCCCATTTTATGTAATTTTCTTCCCAGCAGCACTACGTTTTCCTCATTGACATAAACACATACACATTGCCACACATGGGACTTAATAACGAGTCCCCTGAGCAGGGGCCGACGGTGGGAGGGGGGGGTTAAAACCCCCCCCCAAAGTTATTGAATTTTTAAATAATAGAATTTAATTCTACATAGTCATTTGAAAAAATTGTAATTTGTTGTTTTCAAAGCAATCTTTCTGCCGACGATGTATGAATATGTAAAATAAATGAATACATTAGTCACTAACAGCGTTGCCGTTTTGATACAATTGTATCTTTTTTGATACTTTTTTTTCTAAATTTTGTGATTTGATACTTTTTTGTTCACAAACGGCCTATTTTGATACTTTTCTGCTGATAGAATTTAATTTTTTGAAACTATGAAAATGTGAAACTAAAAACAAACCTATTGTATCTGGATAGTATTAAAAAGTTGTGGGAATGTAGGCCAATTAAAAACTCAGAAAAATATAAACTGGACAGAGACATTTTTTTAATTTGCTTCAAAGTAATGAGTTTGCCTTATAACTCTGTGGCTGCTGAACTGGATTTTTTTAGATTTAAGGGGAATTGTGAGTTGAAAATGGACTTCTTTTGAAAATTTGTTCTGAACTGAAAAGTCACCAATAAGGTTTCTATTATTTTTTTAGAGTTTATTGTTAATCATAATACAGGAAAAATAAAAACTCATTTATTATGACATTCAGTTTTCGTTCCATGAGCAAACTGTTTTGAAATAAATTTAAATTAAAAAAAATTATGCTAATTACAAAAAAATACCTTAGTGCCTTAACTAAAATGTCTACATTTTTAATAAAAACAACCAGAAAAAACTGGTCTGAATTAGATACACAACTTTACTTATTATTTGTTTTTCAAATGAAAATTTTTAAAACAACGGTTGTGCTTGTGATACTTTTTTTGCTTGGCAACATATACTTAATTTTTTTAGCTCGCGGCAACAGTTGTCACTAATTATTAGAGCGTGAATGAGAATAGAACAAATGAATTATGTGCGTACGTGTGTTTGTTCGTGTGCCGTTTTTGCATTTTCCTTATATTTTTGCATTCGAAGGCGAACCGGAAGAATATTACCGCAGATCAATTTATATCCCGTTTTTAGATAATTTTTTGGACCAAATCAATAAACGATTTTTAAAACATCGAGAGCTGCTTTCCAAAATTGAAAACATTTTGCCAAATAAATGCATAAATCTTGACGTTATTGAGATGCAGGAGACTGTTCGTGTTTTAGAAAAGCAATGGTCCGCTGATGTAGAAGATCCCGATGATTTCGTTGCTGAATTTAGAATGTGGAAAATGTTAAAAATCTTTTCTTCAGATTATATTTTCTAACTAAAATTTTGAATATATTTTCAGGAACTGGTTAAATCAAACAAAGAGATCCAAAAAAAAACAGTGCATCGTTTTTTAAATATTGGAGCAACAATCCCTATATCTGTCGCTTCAAGTGAACGCTCTTTCCTCACTTTCCTCACTTCGCAGGCTTAAAACATATTTAAGAAATGAAACTGGAGAAGCACGCCTGAACGGAATGGCTCTCTTGAATATCCATAGAGATATAGACGTGACGGAGGAAGAGATTTTAAATGTTATGGCCCACAATAAAAGAAGATTAGACTTCAATTTGTGAATAAAATAATGAAACATTGTCTTTTTACCTAAAACCCCCCCCCCAAATTTTTTTCCTGTGTTCTCCACTGCCCCTGAGTATAATAGTCGCTAAACATATTCACAGCGTTTAATGGGTGTCACTTTCACTCGGTTTTAAGGTCGAGACGGAAATTTCGCTTATTATTTGCTTGAGTAGCTATAGAAAGAAGGCATTTCTTCACAACGGAAATAACTAACTGTGCGAATGTGGTGAATATAAGAAATTATTGAAAAAGGAAAATCAAATACAAAAAAAAAAATGTCATGAATATTGCTGCTACGGCTGGATGAATACATTTTTTATAACTAATACAGTTAAAAGTTGAATGAGAGCTTTCAAACAAGGTGCTGAACGTAAATATCATCATAATTTTCGTGCCCTGACGATAATTTATTTCAATCGAGCAAAATAGAATTTAGACTACGACGCACACAATAAGCTCCAATAAATGACAATTACACAAACACACAGATACAAATTAGGCTAGGAAATGCATTATTCCCGCTAGGCCATACTTGTCTAATAACTAAACGATAAACGAATCTTAAATCTAATAAAATTCAGAATAAGACAATTTCTATATTACTAAAGAAATCTTTTGTCTGAAAGTACTAGAAAGCTTGTCTAAATTTACTGTGGTCAGCAGTGACTACATTTCATGTATATGCCTGTGTGCAGTTCAATTAAAAGTCCCGGTTGCTTCAAACGTTCATATCATCGAAAATTATTTTAATAAAAACGAAAATGAAATAAAATTATAAACATAAATTACTTATGGTAAAATATGCCAACATTTGTGTTGAATTAGTTGAACAATTTCAGTGTATGATTTGACATAAATTGTATTGTCACGCATACGCCATATCGAGCTTAAATGACATGTACAAAATATTTCCATTGTCAATTAAATCAACAGAAATCATCAACTGAATGCACAAAAAAAATACAAATTACATATTACTAATGTATGGACACGTGCCCTTCACTTTATGGGAATTATGTCACTCATACGCCATGCTGACCACTCGAATTCTCTGAAAATTTCACATAAACTGCTGTTACAATCGAATTCATTGATATGACATGGCTGCAAAGGAGCAACTAGGTAATTAATTTAATTGTATTTACATTCATTTGCATATATACATATATTTTTAATTCCACTATCAAGAGGTGGGGAGTCAGAATAATATAAATAAATACTTTAAAATTAGACGAGCTTTATTCAAAGTTTTTTATGCTTGAAAATAATATCGAATTTACTCATTTTTTATTAAATTTAATACTTCCTACTACATTTGCTATTATCTGCAAACGCGGTTAACATTTATTGCACTTTTCTACAAATTAGTACATTTTACCCATTTAATATTGTGAATTTGCTGCTTCAGAAAATACGATTACATTGATACTATAATACAACTAAAATTGTTAATCATATTTCTTCGAGGTGGAGTTTCAGTACATAAAAAGAATATCTTCTTAACCCTGGAAAGTCATGCCTCGTCGTTTCGACGACGCGAGTGTTTATTTTGTACAAAAGCCGAATGAATCAGAGCTATGAAAATTTTATTTATTTAATAAAAGATCTAAGAAAAACTGTTTGATATTGTTTTATTTAGAAGGTATATAAACCAGGTAATGTGAATATATTGATTTTAGTAGGTTTTGATAGGTAGGATAATATATTAAGGACTTTGAGTAATGCCGTCGTCGAATCGACGAGGGATGACATCTACGTTATAAAAATAGCGATGACCTTCTAGGGTTAATTGTATTTCAATTTTAATTTGATTTAAGTCAGTTGATTTTGACGCACTTCTTCTCGAAAAAGCATTTCTCTGTATTAAAGCAAACCATATAATTTCATGATTTAATATGCTGTTGATGAGTTAAAGGGAAATATAACAAGGGAAACAAACTGCACATTTCATACTAATATTTCTTACTAACTTAAAGCTCTATGCTGAGGGACTAGTAAATTGAATTTCTTATTTCGCAAAAGCTATTTTCATCGCTTCGCATGTGCATGGAGTTAAAAACTGTATAAGAATCATATGTATGTATATGTATAAATTCGGAACCTCAAGGCTTTATAGTCATATGACATTCATAATGCTGCAGCAGCATATCTAATGCAAGTGGAAGCGTTTTAAACGAATTAAGTTGGCAATTAAATTAAAAAACATTTGAGGCGCACAAATACAGACATATACTAGCATATCCAAATAAAACAGAGACATTCGAGTAACGTGTCAGGCAAAGAAGTATATTGGTTTTATATTCAGAAAGAATAATATAGCTGGAAAATAAAGACGTTAGCGCTGGCAGCTATTGATAGGAGACACAGAATACAGAGAAAGACAGAGCACACCAAAGAGTTCTCTTCTATTCTTCTCTTCATTTTCTACACCATGCATTCAAAAGTGTTCGAATTAGTCAAATCACTAGCCATTTTGAATTAACGAAAACGCTAGTGATTCTGTTCTAGCGATTCACTAACGATTTTGGAACTAGTCCTTTCACCAATGACTGGTAATGCAGAGTCGCACCGCTCGATTACCCTCGTAGGACATTGCAATGTAAAAATCGTTAGTCAAATACCATTGCATGTAATCGGGCTAGGACCGGTGCTAATGATTCGGAATTAGTTATATCGTTAGCTCTTCTCCGATGGTACCGAACTACAGGGTGGTGCTACACAAATAGTAGGAAAACTAAAAAGCAAACAGTTAGCAATTTGAGGACAAGTACTGAGAACACTGCTAGAACAAAGTAAAACTAAAACTAAAGTAATTTCAGTGGGCAGCGCAGCTGTTCGAGCAGTCAGACCGCAACTGACAAGCCAATAACTTAGACTATGTGACGCTTTTAAATGCATTATTTAAAAGTTTAATTGCCACGGTATTCAACTAGTGATGTTAACACATATTTATGAGTGTCTGCTCTTCACTTTTGCTCAAAATATCCTTAAGAACGCACGAGTTCAAGCTCTTCACTGCAGCAACTTTTGGCCTCTTTCTTATGGTTTTTATAACCGAAGGTCCACAGATTATTGAGTTTATTTTTATAACTTTTGGAACAGTTTCGACAAATAGGTTGCAATTAATTTACTCACATGTACGTTTATTGGCTTGACTTAGAGTAGTTCTTCAAGCACTCAAATTGTACTAATTGTTGTAATTTTAGATAACATAAATATTTCAGTTTTGTTAATAGAGACTACACCGGCAGAATTACTTCATGAATTATTCAGGATCTCACTTGCTAATAAATTTTTAATGAAATATGTGAAAACCATAAATGAATAACAAAAAGCCTAAAAACGAGTTCGGTACAATTGTGAAAGCTCTATGAAAGTTCTGTGAAAGCTCTCTGAAAATGCGAGTACTTTGTATGTGTATATTCT
Source organism: Zeugodacus tau (assembly GCA_031772095.1). Classification (NCBI taxonomy): domain Eukaryota; kingdom Metazoa; phylum Arthropoda; class Insecta; order Diptera; family Tephritidae; genus Zeugodacus; species Zeugodacus tau. The sequence goes on from CM062652.1 coordinate 27,703,046, forward strand.
ATTTACCCGATAAAATAAATTAAAAGTACTAATAGTCACTCGCGTGACCATTAATTACACCAGTGGGAATTTCTTGCAACACATCTTCAAACAGTTGACATAATTGCGAGTACGTGCCACTTGACTTAATATTTGTCATGGCAACAGCAGCCTGAAGACACAAACCATCTTGACTTTCTCCGTGTTAATGAACATTTCTCGAAGCATTAAATTTTCATTTAGAAACTCTTACATTTGTAATTTTTTTGCCATTGATACGCGACTGTTCAACTAACAATTTCATTGGCATTAATGTCAACACATATGTATTGCAAGGCAATCCAAAATATTATAAAATGGCAAACGAAGCAATTATAAATTATCATTAATGATGCAGAGCGTGAGGTAATAACATGATGACAGGTTTGGCTATTGGCAGTTACTTTGCTGAAACTGGACGGAGGTTCATTCGCACACGCTTATTTATATCCGCATTGTGCGCCAGATTTAACTAAGGTCAATAACCATCGGACAAATGTACGCATTGCTAGACGTAACGGTACGAATTTGTGAGTGTATGAGTTGTAAACCCATCTAGGATGAGGTAGTTAGGGAATTAGAGACCATTCGAGTGCTATTAATTAACATTGACTTTAGGCGAAATGTAAGAATTTATTCGATATCTTCTTATGTAGTTACAGTTGACAGTCATAGTGAGTGAGTGAGCAATTCTTGAAATAGGGTATTAATATATGCTGATGAGTTTGATGCTCTGTTGCTGGAATAGTACGGAAATACCAATAAAATCTTAATTGAATGGTTTCGCGTAAACGCTTGAGTGCAAATCAAAGTTAATTGTTTGCCAACACCTGCGCTTCTTGTTAGACTACGGAGAGTTAGATATAGAGAACGCTGATTAATTATAGTATGTATGTATTTCTCGCAAGAACGATTTTCACTTCCAGCTAAGAGGAAGGACCTATTATATAATAATATAATTAAAACTAACTAAAAGACATTGAATGAAGATGGTATCTAATTCAAAAAGAACACGGTTCAATTCAGGGTCGCATTAGACATGAAGAGACATGCACCCAAAGGTCACCCAATTATACTATTTCCTGTGACATTGAAAACGGAAGACGTAGAAAGCACAAACTATCATCTTTATGAGTTTCAATTATCCTTCGTCTATTATTGTAAGCGCGGCTACTTCTTAAATGTTGCAAGTGCGCGTGGCAAACAATTTGCACGCATACGAATATGACTAAAGCAAAATGCTAATAAACGTTGAAAGAAAAACACAATTTTGACCTTTCCATCGTCTAAGTAAGTACAATGAAAAATGGTGGCAGCAATCTATAAATCCAATCAAACAACAAAAACAACACAAACAGTAAATTGTCAGCTGAGCTAAGAAGAAAGTGGTATTGAAAGCCTCCATTAATGCTAATATCATTTCACTGATGAATGTCTTCCATTCTCACCGTTCGAGCAACCATTCAACGAAGAATTTTGTAAAGGAGACACTATTTCTTCGGGTTATTTGATCAAGATTTGCCGCTTTGCACCTGCCACTTATCATAGCCATCTTCTGACTTTGTTTTGCGCATTAGCTTTTGTTTTATAAATTTGTCAGAGGTTTCTATTTCATTTATTACTTAAACTTGCTACTTTTTCCTCACTAACTCTCACACGTTGGAACAGGTAGAAAAGGTGCCGGATGAGTATCCAATTCGTAAGAGAGAAATTGAGCTACCAGATATTCTAACTTTGTGAATTATAGATAAAGTCATTGTCCTCTCTATCGTCGCTTTTGCCAGACTCTCGAGTGAAACAACTGGATCTACTCTTCCATAGTTGCAATATCGTATGTTGATCCAGCAATTCATCGAATGTGTATGTGGGAGTAAAGAACCTTTATTGCTAACCGCATTAGTTATCTTAATATGTCTTCTCTGGCGTTCATTCTTTCCTAACTTTTCTACCACCACACACACATACACACATAGTCTTGATGACCTTTCCGCTCGTGTCATCCCAGCATATTTTGTCGCGTTTCAGTTCAATTTTGTTTATTGTATTACTTTGCGTTCGGTCCTCTGCAATTTATTAGTTTACGCGCCGGTCATTATGGTCTACCACATGGTAAATAGCAGTCAACACCCACACACTCACAAGGGGAGGCACGCTGTCGCAGCTGGTTTAACGGTGCTCAGCTACTCCACCCAAATGACAACAACAAACAATTAAATAGAAAATGTCGAGAAGCTAGCAAATTCACAGGATCGTCGAAGTTAGTTGATAACAGCAAAACAGCAAAAATTGCGAATATTCTAGAAGGGTGGTAACACTGTTTTGTGAGAAAATACTCTCATACTCAATACTCATATTATTTTTGGTTTAATTACTTTGTTTGCATATTGTGGTTGTTGTCTGTTTTGACTTTGCTGCTTTCGCGAAGCAATTAATACAAATGCGAAACGACTGCTTGTCTCCAAGCCATTCATATTTGCAAACACAAAAAAACGCGTTTAGTAGCTATGAGTTGGCGGAAGAGGGAGTGTCCATGGTAAATATATTTTGAGGTGAAAGTGCTACTTTTGCGGTTGCTTTTATCTTTCTCGCCTCTCACTTACAATAAAAAATACTTTCAGTGTTCTCATGTCCTTTGTTGCTTTAAATTCGAATTCGGCGGTCGCGTATTTTTTGTTCGAATGGAAATTATTATCTTTTGCGGAAATGTTTTTGGTCGAATGCGTCGGCTATCAACTTGCTCGGGTATTCATACATTAAAAAAGAGAACAGATTAATAAATAAAACAACAGACTTTTGTTATTGCGTTAGTTAGCAAGTAAGTGATTATGAGTTAATAGATTTCCCATAAACATAGAAACGCGGCCTTTTCAATTACACCCAATAAATAGATTCAGTCAGGGTAGTCAGGATTTTCAAAACAAAAATATAAGAGTAATATCTTAAAAATATACTCCGAAAATTTTCGTGACTTTAAGTCGAAACATTGTATAATAATGCCATATTATTATTTTTGTAAAATAACATAATTTAATAGCAAAAAAAATTACTGAAAATTCTCATTTTTTCGTCGTTCATAGACACATACTTGCTACTCCCCTATTAAAGAGTATAACGCTAAGTATATTTAAAATAAGAAAACTCAAGCGCTGCGTAGCAAAAAATGAAAAGAACAAAAGTAAAAAAAAAAATGAAAAGTTAGACCAGTAAATCCTAAAACATTGACCACAGTCTCGGTGACAGTAAAACAACCAATAAACAAAATAGACATGCTGACCTTTGCAGCCGGCATTTACAACCACAACAGCCTCTACAAAACCTCGCCAATCTACTCGTACAACAAAAAAGAATAATGTTTTTATGTGACAACAACAAATGAAACAAAGTATCACTTAATACCCGATATAAAAGCATCCCTGTATCTTTGTGTGTAAATAAACTTCGGTTGAGGATTTATCACAGTGATCTCTTGCGGATTTTCTGAAGCGCTGTGAATGAATGGGTGTCTACAAGTGTACATCGTTGACCTTATTTTTATTACAGCCGTCGGCCGTCGTTGCCACATTACTGCCTCCATGCCACTTTCTTCATTCTATTCATTCATTCCATTCAAGCGATTTTCTTTTGTTTTTTTCTCGAATTTTGTTTTCCTCTCTTTCGATTTGTTCGATGTTGTGTGGAAGGGTTTGGTGGCATTTGTAAAGTTTGTAATCCCACTGTAAAGAATGGACACTTGCTTGGGTTTATATGAGCGAAAGTGTGTTTGTCTGCCTAGTGCCTTTAAATTTATTTACTTGCCTCCAATTAAGCTGAAATTGTGCTACTCACTTTCAATTTGTTCAAAAGATACTTTGATGGAGATGATGGTGGTAACCGATGCAACGGATTATCGAGGTTTTTGAACTTAAGAAAGTTGGCAGTTCTATTGGATTTTGGGTGTCACTAATTTAGGTGGTTCTTATCGATTTGTTCACAAAAGTGTTTTCTAGTAATTTATAGCTGCTGAAATAAAATATCTAGTTTCAAGGGGTCTCATTTCTTTTGAATTTAAATCACATTAAAAATTGTGTTCAGCACAGACATTTTTATTGGTCAAACCTTAGTGAAATTTTGAAAAACAACTAAATATCAAATGCTTTTTTGATTAACCTCTTGGTTCGGATCCGAGAGCGAAATGTACAACAGAGTCTTAAATGCTTTAATACGTTTCGATAATAATAAAACAAATAAAGATATATGCATATATATAGCTTATGATAAAGTACAAAAACAAAATACAGAACATAGAACATAGAACCAAAGTAGTCATACTCGACCCCACTGATCCTAAAATGAAAAAGACATATGTCACGCACACATTAAAGCTGAACTGTTGGGCTTCTTACAAATTGGTACAATGCCTGAATAGATTATTCATGCCTTTAACAAAAAAGTGGCGAACAAAAACAAAAGCAACTAATAAATAAACTGACAAGCGTTAGCTAAAACAAAATTATGAGCCAATTGTCTGAACCAGAAGAAGTTATGAATTGACGAGATGTCCATGACAGGCGCACAGGACCTAGTAGAAAGAGCAATAACAATAAATGAATGTGTGGGAGTGATGTCATCATAAAGGAGAGACGTTCACATAAAGAATTGATATTATATTTTTATGAATTTTCGACTGGGCAATGGATAAACTGCAGCAGCAGGTGATAAAAAGCACACCAGCAAATCATAACGGAACATAAAAATTTGACATAAACATTTATTCAACTCTATAAAATATTAAAGCAACATTCAGCAAATTATGAAATATAAAATATTTTCTGAGATTTATGCCAGCGAGTAGCTTACGAGCTTTGGGGTGATAAAAATCACATTGCGTTGCAATGAATGGGTGACAGCAGACACTGGGAAATAAACTAGAAAAGTGTAAGAAGAATCCAAAAAATTTTAAATTTTGAAAATCGTTAAGCATATTTTAATAGCCATTTGTGAGAATTTCTCAACAGTGAACGTACTCTCGCAAAACTTAGCCAGCATAAAGGACTCATTTCGACAGCCGGCATTTTTCCCATATTGTGTAAGCTACCAGGCTACAAGCTAAGACCTCTGCCGTTTTAATACCATTCAGTTTATATTCGAACATACATACATTGTAGATAGCATAACGAAGGAAATACACAGCCAGATGTTTGCTCACAACCATCTGTCTTTTCATCCAAATGCAAATATAATATTTCCAATCGGAAATCAATGTTAAATCAATCACCAGTAGTCCAATAACAAATCAAATTTCCTCTAAATGCTGCTCACTCAGAATACAAATATCATACAAACAATCGGTTATTGTGTGTTATTTTCTGGAAATGCAAACTGTTTTGTTAAATGAGTTTTACTAAGCTTTCGTTTCTAAAAGTGTTTGCAATTAAAGGAAATTCTTCTGGAAATAACTTGGGGTACATCAAACTTCACACCAAAATCCAAATTGATGTTGAAATCAAAAGTTCAAATTCGTGAAGGTTACATTCAAGAACCAATTTAACGAAGTAAAATATGCATATAAACCATTTAGAGATATTTTATGCAATACAGACTTCGCCGAAACTGTTCTTGTTGATTTATAGACCACAAAACAAAATAAGAATAACTTAATTTGCACTAAACCTGAACTAAATAATGTCAGTTAAGTATCAAGTTAAGCTAAACTAAGCTCAACTAAGCCTTTTAGGGAGCTGTGGCTGTCAGTAAAGCTGCATTTGACAATGTCCATAAAGAAATTCAGCGCCCACATATATGAAGACACTTTGTGACAGCTGAAATGTGCATCAAAAATGCTTACAAATGCTTGCCATAAGTAAAAGTATTATGCTTGTAAGTACTAAAGTATGAAAGTGACATTATACTCAGTCAAATAACTGCACATACGTATATATAAATTCATATATTATATTTTTATAAGCTTTCGTCTAGAATATTGTGTTTTTGCCCAAGCCATTTCAGAGTGGCGATTCTGCTGTTGTCATATATTAAAAGCAATAAGTGCAAGGATATAGTGTATATACAAGCAGTTATCGCGGCTGTTGGTCTGATTCACTTCCGCATTTTGTCACCACAATCGTGACCTTAAGGCGAATGAGCGTGCCTGGCGTAAACGTAAAATGTCAAAACTGCTTCGCCTTCTGTTGTATCTTTCCTTTTTTGTTGGGTCACAATCGTAAGAATGTGCAAGCATATATTATGTGTCCTAACTCTCTCTGCCAATAAAATTTATATTCGTTTTTCTTCATTTTAGAATACTTGGATTAGGCTCAACTTGTCCATGGAGAGACTCTAATGCTGCAAACAAACTACTAATACTCGAGATCTTGATGACAAGAAGAATGGTTTGCGCGCTGTCTACTGTCCTTCTGGTCTCAATAATTTGTTCGTGCTAACGATACCTTGGATCAAAAGCTGTAACGCTTTTGTAACTCTTAAAAGTTTGGTCGATTGAAAAGAATATAAGTAAATATCTTAGTTTTCAAATTATAATAATAAAGTACAAGATAAATATGCAGTTTCAAATCAAAATATATTAAATTTTTTTATTGTTTATACCATTTAGTATTTACCGGCGAACTGAAAGCCTGCAACGCAGGAATAAAAACTGCAAACTCTGAGCTCTTTTTCAATTCCATATGGTAGGTTTACAACGTTGGTATGACCAATGAAATGGAAGATAAATCGAAGCGATTCCCTGCCCTGAAGCAACCCAAACAGAAACCCTCTTAGATGGACAACGAGGAGTATGATCAGGTGACGAGGTTAACGCGCTAAACCAATTACAACTGAAGCTTCTGTAGGAGGCCTTTGTGAAAACACAATAATACTAATGAAATAAAAATAAAAACTGTTAATTTGTAAACTTTTGTTTATTAATGATTATAAAATAATATTTTATTAACTAATAATTTTATAGTAAATAAAAGCCTTTTTTCTAAATTTAATTATAAATAAATATTTTCTTCGGTGATTGTAATTTTTTCTAATTGAGGTGTAAATATTTTGCAAATGACTTTTCTAAAACGACATGTAAGTAAACCGCTTTTGGACTTAGTATGGATAACCTCTTTCTATGTGCAACCGTTACTTACTGATCTAAATAGCTGAAATTATTACAGGAATTAAACAATTGTATAGCCTTTTCACACAGGAGCTAATTGATCAATTAACCAGCCTTTGCCAGATTAAAACACTGATTTAGATCGATTTACCATTAAAAAAATCTAATTTTTCTACATTAATTTTTAATTGATATGAAATTAAATGCAACTCTGTGACAAAGATCTGGAAATGCTGCTGGAAATAAAAATCTGTGACAAAGATCTGGAAATGCTGCTGGAAATAAAAAAATCAGCTGATAAAATTTACCAACTTCTTATGAAAAGCAAAAACAAAAATGTTTAACAGCTGATCGATTATCGTGTAGCCGTTAGTGTGAAGGGCAAAAACTGGTTTCTCAATAAAAATAAAATTAAGTGATCAATTAATTTGGCTGTGTGAAAAGGCTATTAGAGACAAGAATAAATTTAGTACAAAGGGGAAAGGGCATTTCGGTTTTACTTTTTATATTGTTTTATGAAAGTTGAGAAATTTTTAAATTTTGAACAAACAGTATATGCTTTCATTTAAATGACGTAATAATCGAAGAATTCATATTATTTCCCATATTCCATAAACCAAAAATTTGGATAATTTCATTTCAAATACGCATATATTATGAAGACCCAATATAAATCGAACTTAACTTTTCTTTCTTTCAAGGGAATAATCATTTTTTTTTAATTTTTTTACTCGAAAAATTTAATTAAATGCATTGACTTATCTAACCACATAGTATTATAGATCGCTATATTAAAGCTTCCATTACAGTAATATACGTATTTCGCTGCGTTCTGCTTGGAAAATGGCATGGTCTCCAACTTTGGTGGCTGCAATTGAATCGAGTTAATTAATTAAAACACAATGGCGCGTTATTATTAATTGTAACGGTGTAACATGCAGACCAATAACACCAACAATTATCTAGTTCATGCTGTGCGGCATTTGAAAGTAAATTAGCTTGACTAAGCGCAATTATGTAGAATGCTTAATTGACAATGCCGGCTAAAGTGTCATTAATGACATGGAAAACAAACAATTATTCAATTTCTACTTATATTGAGAGTGTTACAGAAGAAACATGGTACATACGAGTATAAAGGGTGGGTCACACGTTATTTGTATTTTGATAGCTGAAGCTTTTTTCCGCTGGGATGGAAAAATTATTAATTGATGACCGTAAAGTAAATCAATACTCTAAGTAATAACCTAAATGGAATCAAATATGGAGGAAGGCCAGAAAAGCCAACCAAACAATTAAAAAGCGGTATTCAAGAAGAATATATAAAACAACAAAAAATACTACATAAAGAAATAAAAAAGTCTTCCCCAAATAATAGGACTCCTGACCTTTTCGAAAAAAATTTAAGTAAATATTACAAAAATCGAGATTTTTTGAATTACTAAAACAAAAGAATATATGTATATGGACCAACATGTAAGCTGTCAACATTTCTAGACTTTTTACTAGCTTAATTTTTTCCTTTGGTTGTTTCTTTTTCTTGCCATCAAAGCTTCCTTTCGTGTGTTTAGTCTGTAGATTTGAACGCTCCCAAGAGTGTACTTATTCATTCGTTGCACTTTTGTTTTCATTTCGTGATTGTTTGGCATTTGTTTGTGCTTGACGACCTTAGTTCGCAATTAATTGTTTACTGTCTTAGTTGTATGAGGATAGAGTGAGTATAATCATGTTATTCGGCATCGTAGTCTTCGTATTTCATAGCTTTAAAAAACAATTGTACACTTTTCTGGTCTTCGTATTTCATAGCTTTAAAAAACAAAAGTACACTTTTCTTCCTGGCTAGACGAGATAATTTCAGATTGTCGAACCAAATTGCTCTCCTTGCCCAACCTGGCGTTGAAGTCGCCAAGTACGATTTTGATATCGTGCCAGGGGTAGATCTCGTATGTATGTTCAAAGGGTGCAAGGGGTTCGAACCCATTCTTGGTCTCGTCGGAGCATGAGCACAAATTAGGTTGCTTTTGTGGAATTTACCCTTGAAAAGTATCGTGGCGATTCGTTTGTCGCAGGGGTGAATCCGAAGACGAGTTGGCGAAGTCTCTGGCGCATCACGAAATCGACACCAAATATGTGCTCCGTTCTCGTGAACTGTAACCAAAACCAACTGTTGAGCTTTTCGAAAAAATCACCGTCATTGTTGCACTATTGTTCGAAGAAAACTCACAATTTGAAATTCACGTACGTCATTCTACTGGTACAAATTACTCCTGTGGTATATCTGCGTGTAAAGTCAGTGTCAGGCTATTAATTCTTCGAAAGACTCCACATGCGAGCATAATTTTAGTCATAGATAAGAACACGCACATATATGTATATACACTCTATTACGCATCGGTTAGCAACAGGTTGCTTTTCCACTTCACATGAAAAACCTTGCTTTCACTCTCTTAATAGCATTCTCTTTTTCAAATGGTTATTGCTCTCAATGTACGCATATTTACGACGCCATATGAGCAAAGCTTTCTTCTCCAGTGGTACCATACCATGGTGGACAAATTGAGACCATGCCGTATGAGTGATGCGAGTATGCACGATGAAGCTTTCTTATCAATACGCAATGAATGAATGAAATTCTATTACGGCTGTAGCGTGAAAAAGAGAGAGATACCACTAACAACAACAAAGGTAAATAAGGGTTGATAAACACGAAATGCCATATGTGTGAAATGGAGCAGCTGTTCATTTGGCTGCAAGAGAGCAATATTCATTTGTTGCTAACTTGCTTGTATGAGAATTTGTTTTCTTTTCCACTAACCATCTACTAACACACTCATATACAGTTCTGCTTCGGCAGTGACCATCTCTTCGTCCATTCATTGCGTTGGCATTCATTTGCGTCAACTGAATGAATGGGATGCTCAAAGCGATGCTCAGCTTGGCGTTGCTTCGCTGCTCTGTTGTGTTGGCTGCGCTGCGTCTCGGCAGCTGCGTTACTGAACAGCTTCTCAGCGCTTTGAGTGCGTTCACAAATATCATTCCGTCGTTGGCCGGAATTTGTGACGCACGCGGTCGCGCGTTTACGCTTTTTCAAATTAAAAGGATATTCAAACAAACAATACCAAAGTAACGTGAATTCAAAGAGAAAGTTCGGGTTCAAGTGCGTGAGTGTTGGCATGAGTGAACTTTCATTTACTAAATATACCAATAAGAAGTGCACAAAGGATACAGCTGTTTGAGTTGACAGCAAATTTATATTCAAAATTACAATTTGTGTCTGCTTTTATTTGGCAATACATTAGATGCGCCATTGTCTCTGAATTCGTGTGTACGGACAACTGCAAACTACTACTAACCATCCGTCGGTATTTCTGCGTCAGCGCTCGTGAATAAAAAACTCATTACATTTGAATATGAAAAATTATTTATTCGCATTAACACTCGTTTCGTTTGTTTAAACAAAGGAAAAAATAAATTGAAATTACTTGCAATTTAAACGGTGCTTAGCTTACAAATGCATTTGTATGAAATGTTCTGCAATGCAAATTTATTCGCATTAATTAAAACATTTCTCACTTTCTTGCAATAAAACGTGTCTCTGTGTCTTCCTTTGTGTGATGGTGCAGTGTCTCTGCTTTTGAAAATCTAAATAAATTGCTGCTGCTATTGCATTGCTCATGCTCATGCCAATGCCAGATTCAATGTTAATATGTTAACGCTTCGCGAGTTCACAGTAGATAAAAACAACAAAAATTAGGTAAAAAGTGTAGTTCATCATAAAAATTTATTAGATATTTCGAAGTTCATAGAAATACTTAAGAAAAGAATTTTCTTTAAAGGGTGAGCAAAATAGAATAGAATAATGAAATAATTAAATTAAAGTTACTAAACTATGCTATAACTACATACACAATTTTATTTTAATAATATTTTTTTTTTTTTAATTTAATATCTCAACACTATTGAAGTTCCATGGGTATACACCTAACACATACTTTGCAGAGTAACTCACTAGACGTCTAACTGCTTACATTTCATTATGCCGGCGTGGAACGTTGCGCATGTGATGTAGTGATAGCGTTTCCTTCCCGTTGCATTTTCGCAAATATTTATGCGATTGCCATTTGGCTCTGTATATACTTACTACATGTCTGTATGCAGGCAAGGTGCGTCGGTGTATGTGTGGGTAAAGTGTGGAGGTGTTTGGCGTGAGTGTTGCGAATAATTTACACCAATGGACTAACAGTTGTCAGCTAGCAGCGTAATCAGAGGTGTTTAAATATGATATAACTCTGTGTAGTTAATCAACGTATGATAAATATATATATGGATGTATATATTATCAGATATTTTATAATTCGATAATATAATATATGTACACGTGCGTGCATTTACACTTGAATAAATATAATGATATTTAATAATATATAATTATGTATTCACACAAAGTATGGAAGGGCATTGGTTTGTATGTATGAGAGCTCTCATTTCGTCTTGGCATTGATAGTCTTGGCAGTTTGACTCAACCGCCAACAGTTGACAACATATCATGTACACCATTCGAGTCATAATCTCAAGTTCTTAACACATAAGCTCTTTATATACAGCGGAACTTATCTAACTCGAATCACCATAATCCACAAAAAAAAACGTCGAGTTAGAGAGACTTCGAGTTCTTAACACATAAGCTCTTTATATACAGTGGAACTTATCTAACTCGAATCACCATAATCCACAAAAAAAAACGTCGAGTTAGAGAGACTTCGAGTTCTTAACACATAAGCTCTTTATATACAGTGGAACTTCTCTAACTCGAATCACCATAATCCACAAAAAAAAACGTCGAGTTAGAGAGACTTCGAGTTATAGAATTTTCATTAAAACATACAATTTTTCAAAAAGTTGTAAAATATAGATGTACATATACACGGTATTAGTTATTTACTTCGCATAACGTTTTATTTAAATACATTTAAACATGTAATCTCTAATTTTGTTTGTTTGCTACTGTTTGGCTCTTGACGTCTGTATCCCATGCCTTTTTTACATGATTTATGCAATCAATAAGTATAATAACTTATTTTTTGTTAGCCTCCATACGATATAGGGACTCTTTTAAAATTCTGCCTTGATAGTAAAATTTTAAATTTTGTATTATGCCCTGGTCGAAAAGTTAGATTTATGGAAGTAAATTTTTATGAAATTTTATATCTAAACGCTATTGCCAATTCAAAAGTTCGAGTTATGGAGAACTTCGAGTTATAGAAGTTCGAGTTATGGAAGTTCCACTGTAGTTTTTGTATATGAATGCATTATTATGCGTTGGATTGTTGACTCTTTTAAAAACATGTAAATCAAGGATATTCTTATATATTATATATATACCGTTGTATACACACATATGTGTATGAACCCTTCATTGTGAACGCTTACACCCACTCTGATGTACAAATAAATATATATTCTCTTGCCTTTAAGCTCACACTTATTTATGCTTTTAATCTTTCAACAGTCTTCACGACAAATGTCGCTGTTGGCCTTGCATCAATAAATTTCAATTTTTAATTTGATCGCTATTGACACTTCAGTTATAAGCTATTAAAATCCAGACATTATGGAAAACACATGAAATATCACATTGTACATGTGTTCATACAGCAGCCCTTTGTTGACTTTGGAAAGCAAACAAACGGTTTTGAGTCACTTAGAAATTAAAGTATATATTAAATCTATAATAGCATACATTTTTTATGACTTATTTTTTGATTATTTCGTAAAATGTAACCCCATGCTAATCATTAATTGCACGTGTTGATTAAAAGTATTAAGTGGATTGCCGCCATCCAGTCCTAAAGCAACAGCTGTTATTAACATAGAAATTCAATATAATTCGATAAAAGCCGAGTATGTATTACATTTGGCACACACATTTTTGTTTATTTTTAGCTTCTTTCTAATATATTTCTCCACATCAAAGTCACACAGAATGTTGAAATTTCCCTATAATTATCGTGGTTTTGTGCAAGCAATCGCTATTTTCTTTATCTAATCAAGAATCGCTGACATTTTCCATTATATTCAAACTCTATATTTGGCACACTGATTCATTTCGACAAATACGAAAATATATAATAATAAATACGAAAACACATCGCCGATTTTATTAAATATTGGATTTTTCCGCTGATAACAACAACACAAAAACCGCACTGATAAGCTGTCAAGTCAACTTTAATGAAAATCGTATTTTTATGAACATTGATAGATAACGAGTAAATGAGAGAAAACATAATATTCATTTTACCACAAATTTGACTAGATCAATATATGATAAATACAATTATCTGAAAATATATTATTTCGAACTTGTGCTTGATTTAATAAACAGCTGAACTTGAAATGTTAATTGCAAAGTGTGATTTTTCTGTATCAACAGGTTGATTACAAAGCGATGGTGGGTAGAAAGGACCTTAACGCAGAAAATATACATACAGCTATAGTTTATTATACTCTCATTAATTCTAAGATATTTGTTATATGATTAGCTCAATTGACTTAAGGTTGCAATGAGTGCAGGCATAATTCTTTATACGAAGAAATATTGTATCTAAGGAACTTCTCTGATACGCCATCATGTGTGCATTTAGTGTCATCAAGAGTCGATCCTTTGTATTTTACTAGTAGATTTTAGCTAAGTATTCTCGTATTTTCCAATTATTCATTATTTCAACTCTTCCTTCGTACATAGAGCAATCCCATCCGGATAATACTGGCCCTTCCAATTGCTGTTTTTGCTCTAACTCTTTATTTTATTTTCTATGAGTTTTTCATTTTATGAGCTATGAGTGTAGCTTTACCTTTGTGAAACTTAACAATGAACGCGCCTGAGACTAATCATAAAGTAAGTGCTAGGATAATTCCGTCTATGACTCTTAAGTTTAGCAGCCCGAAGTTTCGTTACCGAGCATATTTCTGGAGGCTTTAGATTACAATATTTTTTCTAATTTTTCCTGGTTTGACAGTGAGTCTTGACGTCTTCGTGTCTTAAGTACAAATTCTACAATAAATTCATTAATAATAATTTCATTACTGAAAACATATATTTTGACGAAAGCTCCTATAGACATTGAGCTCTGCACCAGACCTTTTTCTCTCTTGGTGATATCTTGTCAATTTTAGCTAAAATAAACTGGAACTGGTTTTTGACAAACAATTGCACAATGAGTCAGTTGTTTAAAACCAAATATCAGAACTGAATTTTCCAAACTCTTTACACTATTGCCTCAGCAACAAACTCTAGTACTGAATATCCTCTTCATAATTGCATTCAGTCATTTGCGCCAAAGCGCGAACGGATTAGCGAACGAGTCAAGATGCAATTATATGTACACATACACTCAGTCATCACTCATACGCCATGGTGCGCGTAAACTTTCCTACCCTTAGCAAACGTAATTCATGTACAATCCGCCTTCGTAGCACCAGTGGGTGTGAGGCATGTCATGTCACAGTGAGTGCAAACATTACTTAATTATAATGGCACACATAAACACACAACTGCGACATGTTTGTTTATATGTACTTGCATTGGTGCCTCCAGCGACAATTTGTCACACAGCGACGCCACTCATTCACCACTCAGCATCACACATCACTAGCTTTATGTGTGCGTTGGTTTAAGTGCTTAATATGCCCTGTGTGACCCCAATTGTGGCACTTGACAGTCATTCGTTGGGCTTTTTGTTTGCCATTATTTACCCGTCGTGCTGTCGCTTACTTGTCGGCAATGCTTTTCCTCTTTCATCGCTTTCATTTTTAAAATTTTTTACTGCCTGTTAACTTGTTGATCTTTTCGCGCAATACTTATGGTTTCATTTACCTCTTTAGTTCCGTTTGTGATTGTCTACAGAAGTATTTGTATTTACATTAAGGCAGTAGTCTGTTTTACAGGCTTCATTTTTTTTGTTTTGTTTTAAATCTCTTCCAAAATTCCAGAAGAGAATTCGAAGCGGGGTGCAGACTCCAAGCGCTCCAGAAAAATACTTACAACTTTGAAAAGATTTCAATATTTTTTATACTCTCGCAACCTGTTGCACAGAGTATAATAGTTTTGTTCACCTAACGGTTGTTTGTGTCACCAAGAAATATAAGAGTTAGATATGGGGTTATATATACATAAATGATCAGGATGACGAGTAGATTTGAAATCCGGATGTCTGTCCGTCCGTCTGTCCGTCCGTCCGTCTGTCCGTCTGTCCGTCTGTCCGTGCAAGCGATAACTTGAGTAAAAATTAAGATATCTTAATGAAACTTGGAACACATGTTTCTTGGCACCCTGAGGAGGTTGCTTTCGAAAATGGGCAAAATCGGTCCACTGCCACGCCCACAAAATGGAGGAAACCGAAAACCTATACAGTGTCATAACTAAGCCATAAATAAAGTTATGAAAATGAAATTTGGAACATAGGATCCCATTAGGGAGGGGCACATTTGGATGTAATTTTTTGTAAAAGTGGGCGTGACTTCTGCCCTCAAATAGGTTTTTTGTATATAACTCGCAAACCAATAAAGCTATATAAGCCAAACTTTCTGCAGTCGTTTCTTTTATCTATTTCCTTATACATTCCAAAAAAAAAAGAAATAGGATAATAAACACGCCCACCTCCCATACAAAGGTTAGGTTGTAAAATACTTAAAGTGGATTTACTTCACTAACGAAAAACGTCAGAAACACCAAATTTTACTTAAGAAATGGCAGAAGGAAGCTGCACTGAGATTTTTTTACAAAATGAAAAATGGGCGTGGCGTCGCCCATTTATGGGTCAAAAACCATATCTCAAGAACTATTCGACCGATTTCAATGAAATTCGGTATATAACACTTTCTTGACACCCTGATGACACGGGTGGAATATGGGCGAAATCGGTTCACAACTACGTCTACTTCCCATATAACTCAATTTTGAATTCCATCTGATTCGTTCACTTTATAATGTATTCATAAGGAACCAATGAAGCTAGCGGAATAAAACTTTACACAAATACTGTATTTGAGCTGTGACATCACTTGTGGAAAAATTGTCAAAATCGGACCAGGCCCCTGATATCGAACATGAAGAACTCAGTGCCTAAGTGTAATTTTTCACTGAAAATATAAGTAAATCCCTCAGATATTTTAATGTAATTCATTCCCTCTGAATTTTTTTCTTATAACAGTTTCTCTCTTTACCTGAAATGGTAAAAATCGGGTCATAACTTCCCCAGATCCATATACCTAATTATTAGTAATATTAAATTATGTGAGCGTATTGTCTTAGATACATTGTATCTTGGTGTTGAAAACGAGTTAAATCTGTTTGTGAATTACCTCAGTCCCCATATACTATTTATGATGATTTTCGTTGAACTTTATACCAAATATATGGGTCGACTTGTGTTATCTTTATAAAATTACATCAATAAATTGCGAGAGTATAAAATGTTCGGCTACACCCGAACTTAGCCCTTCCTTACTTGTTAATAATAAATATTGTTTTTTAAGCCTTCAATATAGTACACTATAGTCTTAAAATTCCGTTTACCGCAATCATTTCCTTCCCTTTCAAAAAAAAAATTGTTAAAAAACGCTTTTTTCGGCTTCTAAAGCAGACTACTGCCTTAAAATGTTCTCTAAGTTTCTGCAGATTTTCCCGTAGTCTTTTGTTTATCTTGTGATGGTTTAAACTTTTCATTAGTATGTCTTTACTTTCTCGCACAATAATTCTTATAATTTTTTCTATGCAGCTTACTTTTTTAAACTTTTGTATCAAATATCGGCGACGTTGCGAATCTAATTAAAACGCAAAGTAAAATAATTAACCTATATATAATGTCTTCTGGGAGTAAACCGCATGGGGGTTTTTTATGTACAAAAATCCATTGGGCTGCTTGACCGACATATTTTATGGCCAATTTGGTACAAATTAATTAAATATTGATTCGCGCAAATTTATGACATTTGCTTCTGTTGGTGTAATTTAATATAAAATTGAGTCTGGATTTGGATTTTTTGCGCAGTTCAAATTTTATTTATTGCGTAAATTGTGTTTCGCAATTGGTAAATAACGGACTAACTGTTGAAATATGAAATATTAGCTATTTTTAGTTTATTTAAGAGTGAATGTGTATTTAGAGGAAATCACATCAAAAAATCTGCAGAAATTAGCACATTTGACTCACTCATTCGTTGATTACCGATTCTGCAAAAATTCAATGTCAACACTAAGGCAACTAATTAAACAGTCTGCGTCGCTAGTTAAAAGGAGACACAAAAAAGTGTCCTCTCATAGGAAAGCGCATACAGATTTACTGTTAGTTAACTAGCAAGTCCGTAGTATATATATCAGACCTGCCAACAGCTTGTAAACAATCTCTATCACAAATACTTCATTTGTATTTGAGTTGCCATCGCGAGAGTTGAAAGCATTTTAATTGGGATTGTGAGATGCAAATTTGCATGTGTAATGAATAGGTGTACGCTTTTGCATTGACATTGAAATGATTTTGGACCACCGCATTCCGCGATAGAGCGAGGATTGCCTAAATAATCCTTTGTATGTAAATTTCTTTTAGCCTTTTCTATGTAAGTTTTAAATTATGTACATTGTTGACCAAGTAAGTGAAAATGTGTTTCCCAACAGTTATATTATACACTTCCTATATCTATGTTCACTGCAGCATTGAAGCAAATGAAGGTACTGTCAAAGTGATAGCTTTTTAAAATTCCGTTTCGGTACGCAAGACCTTTCACACACGAATGTGTCCAATTACATTTATTTGTGTCTCCACTACGTTGTATATCACAGAAACTTTGTCAATACTGAAATACACAACGCAAAACCTGTGTAAAAGGTGAGACGTATCGCACGCACAGCTCATACAGGATATTCGCCGACATAACTACATAGCTACCTGGGAATATATGTATATACAACTGTACAACCTTTTCTGCATTTGATCATTTTATGGTCCCAATTCACCACAAATTCTTTTACACTCACACATATACTCACATGCGATGAATGTAACACATCATAATCGACCCAACAGACATGAATACGTAAATGGAGGTTAGTGCAGGCAATCTGAAAACCTGAATCAAATTCGCTTGCTGCATATTAATACTAAAAGGTTAGACTACAAATTCATGAACAGCTATACAAACCAATCATAATTGTTATGAGTTTACATTTGAATTTAGCCGCCTTTTGTATGTCTGTTCGCCAGTGCGTATGAGTGACTTTTTTAAACCAACTTGTTTCATGTTTAACAAACGTACGACATGTTAATAGAATGGAAGAGAATGATGTAATAAAATTGTGTAACCTTTAATGGTTGTTTGTAGTCAGTCTCTATAATATATAAATATTTTCGAACTAACACTCAAAGCTCTCTATTATATTAATAATGTGAAACTTATCTCCGAAATTGGATAACATTCAACTTCATCACGGTAGATTATTACCATACAACAATAACAAAACTATCTAAATTTGTCACTACACCAAGTAGAGAGATGCGGTGGGCAATCAGAAGTTTTAATTGTAATCCGCTGATGCCACAGGTGGTCTTTGTTCAACAGCCACGAATTCTAAGACACTAATGCTGCAGAAGTTTCTGTGCTGCTCACCACAGCCTTATCACAGCGAAGCGCATTATAACGTGGCTTTTTGGTCGCTGCAGTCAACGATCACATTAAAAGTCGAGTTCAACAACTGTCAACATTAAAGTGGGATTGAACAAAATTGGTTAACAAAGCTAAGCACTGTGAGAATGCATTCCATGCTTCTATCACTTTTGTTAAAGCTTTAAAATAATATTTAGAATAATAGACTTTAAGCACTTTCTTAGCAAATGTAAGGATTCAAAACAAATTACCAATTCACTTGACAATTCACAGTTCACCGAAAAACTGTTCAAACAATGCAAAAATTAGTATTCTACGGTCGGAGCACAGCATAGAGAATCCCCGTAGTAACTTAACCTTTAACTTTGCTCGTACGTCAGTCCTTCGTCTCTCATCATCAATAGGACCGCGTTTGGGCCAAATTTTGCCTGTTGACGCTTGAGATTCTGCAGTCAGCTGGAATTGTTTACCAAACTTTTGACAACCTCACACTCGAATTCGTATAAGCGAACCCATGGAGTGGTGAGAATGACGTAAGCGAACGTTAAACTAAATAAATATCGCAAAATGGTGAGCAACAAAAATAAATAACTAAAATAAAAACAAACATACTCGTAAAAATACGAAGCACGAGACGTGAAAGTTGCCTAAAATGGACAAACTTTGGTCGGACTGCAGCAGCCAAGCAATTAAAGAGGATATGTGATTAAAGCATATTCTAGCAAGAAAATTCAAAATATACGGAAATTCCAAATCATAACTTGACTTGGAAATAACCAAAAGTGGATATCTTCATATTTGATTGTATATAAAAAAGCTTTATGGACCGTTTGGTTTTATAAAAATGAATATGATTTGGGAAACGCAATGGAAAGCCATCTTTCTGCAAAATGTTGGTAAGGAAAAAAACTAATATTAGTAAACTAAAAATAATTTTTTAGCTTTAAATGAGAATTGCAGCAGCTCGAAGACTTCGAAATGGCGCATATTTGGCAAATGCCTTCGTGCAATAGTTGGCTGATTTCCAATTCTGCGAAGTCAAGCTAGACCAAAATCTATGTGTTCTTACAGATATGTTTATTTTATAAGCAACACAATATAAAACAGTAAGTAAGGAAAGGCTAAGTTCGGGTGCAACCGAACATTTTATACTCTCGCAATTTATTGAAGAAATTTTATTAAGATAACATACAAATTAACCCATAAATTCGGCATAAAGTTTAATAGAATACCGAATATCGACATATATAGTATATGAGAGCTGAGGTAATTTCTGAACCGATTTCATTCATTTTCATCAGCAAGGTACACTATATCCAAGACTATACGCTCACTTAATTTTGCTAAGATAGCTCATATATTAACCAATACATATATGCGGAATAAAGCTCACCGTATTTTTGAAAATCCTATAATTAGGTATATGGGAGCTAGGAGAAGATACTTTTGAAAAACCTACATTGAGGTATATGGAGATGTTATGACCCGATTTTAATAATTTTTGGAAAAGAGACGCACTATTAGAAGAAAGCAATTTCCTCTGAATTACATTAAATTATCTGAAAGATTTACCCATATTTTCGGTTAAAATTTATCCTTAGGCGCTGAGTTCAACATGTTCGATATCTGGGGCCTTGAAAAGTTATGGTCCGTTTTCGACAATTTTTTCACAAGTGAAGCCAGAGATGATATGCACTAATTGTGTAAAGTTTTATTTCGTTATCTTCATTGGTTCCTTATGTATATACTATAAAGTGAAGGAATCAGATGGAATTCAAAATAAAGTTATAAGGAAAGTAGTAGTGGTTGTCAACCGATTTCGCCCATTTTTGTCCATGTTATCAGGGTGTCAAGAAAATATTATATACCGAATTTTATTCGAATCGGTCGAGTAGATCCTGAGATATGGTTTTTGACCCATAAGTGGGCGATGCCACGCCCATTTTCCAATTTTAAAAAAATCTGAGTACAGCTCCCTTCTGCTATTTCTTCTGCAAAATTTAGTGTTTCTGACGTTTTTCGTTAGTTAGTTAACCCACTTTTAGTAATTTTCAACCTAACCTTTGTATAGGAATACAACCAAAAAAATTACATCCAAATATCCCCCCTCCTAGTGCGATCCTTTATTCCAAATTTTGTGGGCGTGGCAATGGTCCGATTCTGCCCATTGAACTTGATCTTCTTATGGTGCCAAGTTTTGTCAAAATATCTTAATTTTTACTCAAGTAATAGCTTGCACAGACGGACAGACGGACAGACATCCGGATTTCAATTCTACTCGTCACCCTGATCACTTTGGTATATATGACTCTATATCTAACTCTTTTAGTTTTAGGTGTTACAAACAACCGTTATGTGAACAAAACTATAATACTCTCTTTACCAACTTTTGTTGCGATAGTATAAAAATCTGAAAGAAATTTGAAAAGTGCAACTTCTTGAATGAAAATTTTGTTACCCTTATCCATTGAGTATTTATTGTATGTAAGTTACTTTGCGAAGCGAATGGGTCGGGAGGTGAATGAGGACAAGACGAAATATCTCCTGTCATCAAGCAAACAGTCGGCGCATTCGCGTCTTGGCTCCCACGTCACTGTTGACAGTCATAACTTCGAGGTCGTAGATAATTTCGTATACCTGGGAACCAGCATCAACAACACGAACAATGTCAGCCTCGAAATCCAGCGCAGAATAACTCTTGCCAACAGGTGCTACTTTGGACTGAGTAGGCAATTGAACAGTAAAGTCCTCTCTCGACGAACCAAAATCAAGCTCTACAAGTCGCTTATCATTCCCGTCCTGATCTACGGTGCAGAAGCTTGGACGATGTCAACATCAGATGAGACGACACTAGGAGTTTTCGAGAGGAAAATTTTGCGCAAGATTTATGGTCCCTTAAACATTGGCACCGGCGAATACCGCAGACGATGGAATAATGAGCTGTATGTGTTATTCAACGACATTGACATAGTTCAGCGAATAAAAAACAGCGGCTACGCTGGCTAGGTCATGTTTTTCGAATGGATGATGGATGTATGTGTTATTCAACGACATTGACATAGTTCAGCGAATAAAAAACAGCGGCTACGCTGGCTAGGTCATGTTTTTCGAAGCTCTGAAAGTGTTCGATGCAGTACCCGCCGGAGGAAGCCGAGGAAGGGGAAGGCCTCCACTCCGTTGGAGGGACCAGGTGGAGAGCGACCTGGTTACACTTGGGATCTCCAACTGGCGCCGAACTGCGAAGGAGAGAGAGAGATGGCGCACTATCGTCGATTCGGCTATAACCGGCTAAACGGTTGCAACGCCAATCACATACATACATACAAGTTACTTTGCATATGCATTTACTCTCATCACCTTTTACTTTAAATTTTTTGGAAGCCATATAAAGCAGTTTGAAACAAAAGTATATAAAATTATGGAAATATTGACAACAAAATAAATAAGCTTAAAATGGTTTAAAAGTTGAGGAAATTTTCAGGAACTGTAACGTTTTAACATTCATTCATAATTGCACAGAATCAAATTTTACAAAACAAATAGAGAATATTTATTCTTTGCATATGAACTCTATGTATATTCAGATATTCAAGATCTTTCTGAAGACGATGCCAAAAAATACTTTTACTGCAAAGTTTAAGAGTCGCCATTAGGCAATCGCAGATAGACACATATCATACACACAAATGAAAGTCTCGAGAAAACTACAAATGTGCGCATAGACAATGCATTGCATTTGTGCTGAAAGATACCACACGAGTTGGCAAGGCGTCGCACCAATATACAAATGTCTGAGGCAATAGGAACACGTGTGCTCACTATAAGTGCAAATGATGGTAATTTCAACTTTTATTACGACTGACAGCTGCCGCAAAAAGAATGAGAGAGAACATGTGAAAAAATGATGACCAAACTAATAAAAGTGTGAAAAGAGTAGAGAAAAAAGGATGTAAAATAAAATACCCCACCTAGGGTGTGCGACAGTTGAGGCGCGTAAACGTGGCGTGCACATCATAACGCCCACTGAGACAAAGCGCCTAAAATCATGCCAACGGAATAAAGCACATGAGTGGTAAATGGAAGATGAAGCAAAGGAGGCGAAAATTACATAAGTGGAGAAATTGCATACTAGCGCAACGACATGTATATATGTTTTACTCATGTGTATAATTATTAAAGCGCATTCATCTGTACAATTTACACACATATTTGGCGTGAACAGTTAAAAACATACACGTTGATGTTTAGCCTCATATATATACAATGCATATGTATGGATTTATATATATGTATGTATGTTGTACTGTAATAATTTCCGTCTTTCACTCGGCTTTGGCATTCATTGCATTCGGAGAAACCACAAATAAATTGGACAACACACATTGCTTGACAGCACAGCTGGTTGGTGAGTATACACCGGCTGGCGCCTTTAAGAGGCAATATTTCGCCATCATAATCTGTGAACGATGCGAATCAATCAGTTGTGAAGTGTTGGATGCTGGAAGAAATTAGGTACAAAATAAAACAAAAACTGAAAGTGAGAGAGAAAAAGGCAGAATATATTCGGGGAGATGTGGTAAATGTGTAAGAATGCCTTTCGATTACTTGCGCCGCCATTAAGTACCGGTTTCAAATATCAACAGACAGACTGCTATGCACATCATAATAGTGCTTTGCCTTCGACCTAGTATGTCGGCAAGCAATATACCAAAATTAATGATGTTTTCGATTTTTCATTGGTTCGTGGCTGTTCTCCGATGCACACCAGCTCAATAATGGAGTTTGTTTAATGGATGGAATAATATTTTTTTATTGAATGCGCGCACAAGCAGGCAAGTTCCTGTTTATGCTTGTATATTTTCACTTATAAATATACAAATATATATCCACAATCAAGCGAATTCGCTCATTGTCATATGAGCTGAAAGGACTTGATTTGCCCATGAATGTACGTTTATATTGTGAGGGTTGGCTTGATTGATCACGTGCCTTCATTTGCTTGTTTATTTGTGTATTTATCTAAATTGTTGAAGCGTGCTGGCTAACGCTCCTCACATCAATAAACTCATATACACATACATAAATATACAAATAACAGACGCTGTGTAGGAAACAGCTTTTGGTATAGCAGTGAACTTGGTTCATAAGGTTACGACTGCCAGCAATCAACAGATTTTCTTACAGGGTCACAATAATATCTCAGTTTTTATTAGAAATGTTCTTCGATTTGTTGAAAGCCCAGAACACAATTGTGTTGTGCAAATAAATATGAATAATGTGCTTTTGAATGAAGTTTGCTGAGCATCCTTGATAATGACTATTACTGTGTGTCAATTGTTACAGATAATAAATTTCATTAATGCTACTATCCCTCTTACTTGAGTTTTACTATGTGCGAATACATTAAAATTATTTAAAGCTGAAAATATAGATAAATAAATGAAATTAAATGAGGTATTGTGTTGTTAAAGATTATTCCAATTCAATTTGTTAAGGTTTTCATATGAATATGAAAAATAATTGCATGCTGAGTTCTCAAAAAAAAATCATTTATCCTCAACAAATATTTCAATAGAATAGAAATTGGAACATAAAATGATAATACATGCAATTTGTAATGCTTTAAGCACCATATTTATTAATGAGAAACGTAAGTTAACTTAATAACCATATTTATTTAGCGCTCAACGTGTTAGCAACACATCTATTGTTGCTTGGCATGGATCTTGTACAGTGAGTAAAATCGAGACAAAGTTCCTTAAAATTTATTGTCAAGACAGACCAGCACGCATGCCAAAGGAACTCCCACTCAAACGTGAAAAAGGTAGTAACATAATAACATCACAACTGCAAAACTGGGTATGCGTATTTCCTCTTGTGTATATAATAAACAATTTCTTTGTGGATATGGAAGTTTGCAGATAGCATATTAATTTAATATGTAATCATCTTAATGATGCATGCAACACCTCTGTTATGCTCTGCAGACATTTAAATCACCTTTGGTGGCGTTCGGAGTTGATTTTCTGGTTCAAGTGTTTCGACGCCTAAAAGTATGCTAACAAATAAATTATGTTTTCTTTGCACTTTCGATGACTTTTGTGCCCTGACGCTTGAATATAGACATTTCACACTTAAAGGCATATGTCGAAAAGGAATGTAGATATACATATATATACATATATTTTAATACACATATTCAGCTTGGCAAACACTTTACCAAATGAACTTGCCTGGTTTTCGACTCTTTGTCTAGCTTGTCAATTTGGACACACCTTTATCGGCTTTAGTATTTCAATTAGGTTATGCATCATATTTTACATATGCGAATGCCTTGCTCTTATAGAAATTCAAATTCAAATATGTCGTTTTAAAGACTTCGGAATTATTTTTGTTTGCATGCTAAATTTTATTGTCTGACTGAGGATGCAATTATTTCTAGTATGTTCAAATATATTTGTCGCTAGCAAGAGGCCAGTGATATAAAAATGCAAATAAAGTGTGAATAACATTAGAAGAATGTGTATTAGTTCAAAGGGGCCAATGCTTCGAATATATCATCTAAGACAATATACATACATAACAAAACTAACTTATTTTAACATTCAAAATTTTAAGAATTCTTCATCAACGTACTCATATGAAATGCAGACTTAAAATGCTTCACCGCAAAAGGCATTGTCAATTTCTAACTTCATTCAAACTTTTATGAAATTTCTCTCATTTACTGTCAAAACTCATTTACTCATTCACAATTTCTTGCATTGCACACATCTTTGTAACGGGGTTTGTTTTTGTTCCACTTTGCTTTTGTGATATTTTTCGGTCATTTTCGATATGCCTTTGCAGTGTATGAAACCTTGACCGAATTTTTCCTCGACGTTTTCACACATTTACTTAAATGTTTATTTTTTTCTAAACATACGAGTATGCGTTTCCTCATCTCTGTGTATATAAGATATTTTCAAAGCGTTTCTTTATGTTTCTTCAATGAAGTTTTTTGATTTCCAACTCATTTCAACTTTTTTGTTAGCAATTATTTTCGGTTTGCTTAGAAATTGACCAACTTTATTATATAACTGACACACAAAACAAATTGTCAAAAGTATGACACTTAAGGACAATGCAAGACTATTTTTTTGGGTCTTGGAAATAAAATAATTTATAGAAATAAAATATGACGAATTTAAAGACCGAAAATAATGTTGAAAGTACATTTAAACTCACTGAAATTTCATTGATTCAAATCTTTCTATACAGTATATTTATCATATTGTCTTTTGAATTTCGCGCTGCGGAGCTTATATCTGCTCGATCTCATCTTTGAAAGGTCTTGACATAACCTACAAAACGACGCTATGCATGATTAGTTTGGATATTGTGTTCAACAGTTATAGACGAGTAAACATGAGTTCACTAACGCGCTTTTTTAAGTTTTCCTTCGTTAAAGGCAAATTCGCTGCCAAACCTACCGCGAGATGAATGATGTTTAGGGGGATGGTATTCTATCAGTTCAAACAGCGGAGGAATGGTTTCGACGATTCAGAGCGGGTGAACACGACACCGTCTATAAGCCAGCCGGAGGAAGACCAGTGACGACGAATGCAGATCAAATTATGGAAAACATCGAGTTAGACGTGCATGTGTCATCTCGTGACTTCGCTCAGGAGATGAGAGTTAGTCACCTAACCATTTTAAACCATCTGCAGAAGACTGGCTACACAAAATAGCTTGATATTTGGGTGCCGTATGATTTGACCCAAAAAAACCTTCTGGACCGAATCAACGCCTGCGATATGCTGTTGAAACAGAACGAACTCGACCCATTTTTGAATCGGATGGTGACTGGTGACGAAAAATAGATCACATACGACAATATCAAGCGAAAACGGTCGTGTCGAAGGCCGGTGAATCGTCGCAAACAGTGGACAAGCCGGGATTGACGGCCAAGAAGGTTTTGCTGTGTGTTTGGTGGGATTGGAAGGGAATTATCCACTATGAACAGACGATTAATTCTACCATCTACAGCAAACAACTGGACCGCTTGAAGCAGGCGATCGACCAGAAGCCAGGACAACGCCAGACCACACACTTCCTTGATGATTCGTCAGAAGCTACGGGAGCTCGGATGGGAAGTTTTTTCGCATCCACCATAAAGCCCAGACATACCGCCAAGTGATTACCACCTGTTCCTGTCCATGGCGAACGGACTTGGTGGTGTTAAGTTGAACTCAAAAGAGGATTGTGAAAACTGACTGTCCGAGTTCTTCGCAAATAAGGAGGAGAGGCGGAGCGCGTCTTCGAGGGTATTAAATAAAGAGCAAAAAATATGTTTGCCAACCTAATATGTATATGATAAAAGTTAGAGCAATTCACAGAAGAAGACATGCACAGCGTATACACAACATTCAAATAACCGATGCAGAGAGAAAAGTCATACATAACTTTTAGTTTCATTCTTCTATGTAACTAGCCCCTTCACTATTCGTTTGTTTGCATTGCAAACAATTTGAATTCAAATTAACTGCAAAAGCTATACAATTACTGACAAGTGAGATAAATTGCAAAGTTACACTAAACAAATTGGACGAGGGGTTGCATTTTGCTGTGTCGCATTGCCACTTAATACAATGTAAATAGCAATCTGAATTGTAAAAATAAGTTTAAAATATTCACATGAATCAGATCAAGCAAAACACAATGAATATCATATCGGAAATGGCAAATAAACTTAAACAAAATACGCCCAATCACCAAAGCGTGTGACCCATTTTGCTACACAGACTACATTTTACAATTTCTCTTCACAAACCAAATGTGCGCTGACTGCTGTGTGTACCTAAAATGTTACTCATACGCTACGGCAAACAATTTATATCCTTTTTAACTTTCGCTTGATTTTGTTAAGGATCGTAGATGGACTGTGGACATTCTTAGAAATATTATACACATTTTAAGGAAAATGGTTATAATGGTTTGTAGTTGATATTTATGTATTTTGCTTGATACGAAAACTCTTACCCATTCAATGTGAAAAAGATAGGGATAAGTTCAAACAAAGCTAGCTGCTTCTTCCACTTATTTTCTGGCCAATCAAATTTTGGGTGAAGGAGAGCTTATACTGATCAATAAAATTTGAGATGGGTGTATCATTTTGATATTTCGTATAATTTTGCATAAAGAGGATATCTTACGTACTTACATTCAACTATTTGTAATATTTTTCTTCACGATTTTAAAACAATACAGTCTGCCACTTACACAATTTAAGACTTATTCTGATAACATTCTATTATCCTTTTTATTCAAAAACCCTTTTCAACACTTCGTTTTAAGGCTATTTATTTAAATACGCATATACATGTGTAAAGTGAAAATACTGCCAGAATTTTTTATCAAATTAAATGCGACGCATAATTACAACCCAAATGCCCACACACCCTCTTCAACATGTAGACTACACAAAACATATACGCAGTGGCGGACAAAAAAAAGAGGACACTGTAGAAATTAAGGATTTTTTGATTTTATATAAAAACAACAAATTTTTTCATAAGGACATAAAACAAAAACAATTTATTATAGCTGAATAATGTACTAAGTATAATTAATATCCACATTTATAATAGAGTTTGATTTGTTAATGTTACATCAATGTAAAGTAAAGTCTCAAAAAGTAAGTGTCCCGTTTTTTTGTCCGCCACAGTATGTACCCACAACTTAGAAAATATGTTGACACTCTTCTGTGTACAAATATACGTATGAACAATGGTTGCTACTTGTAAATTTCTCCCATGATTTATTGTTTAGCACAGAGACTACCATCGATGCCAGAGTAATTGCTATAGAACTCATTCATCAAATTATAAAATGATAGCAGATTAAAGTTGACAAGGAGTCGAATACCCATATAAATATGCAGTTAAAGAAAATCATAGCAGAGTGAAAGGTCGATGGGTAAACTCAGGGAAAGGATGATGAGGACGACACTCTTCTACTCAGAGTAATTCCCATTTAGACATAATTGGAAGTAGTCGCACACCAGAACTCAAGTGATAATTTTTCAAATCATTAATTGTTTAAGCTATACAGCAACATTCCACAAAATACAACCACTTGACGGATTTCTGTTAATCACTTGTGTTAATATTTTAATTAAATGTCAAAGCAATGCGACAACTTCGTGATATTTTCAGCAAGTAAACCACTTTTCTATCATTCCACACACCACTTTGCCTCTTGTATTATATGCGCAAACTCGTAGAAATTATTATATCCGCAGACAATTTGCGGACAAGTCCTAAACAATAGGTGAGAAATTAATCTTCAGTCACACCAGAAATTCTTGGTGCTGCATAAACTTTCACTTAAGTACTTAAATCACAACTACAAGAGCAGACAAAATATTTGGAAGCAAAGTAATGAAAATGTCAAGTAATTACAAACTCTCGTCGCTTATCGCTCAACAAATGGAAGACGTTCGCTGACAAGTGCAATTAAATAGGAAAGAGAGAAACCGAAAACAACAACAGTTACACACCAAGGATAAACAAATGAAATCAGGAAAGCTAACAAACAAGACAACACAAACAACAAGTTGTACTAATACAATAGCTTCACAAGGATTTAACAATTTGAACAACTATTTAGTTTCGCTGAGAGAGGAAGGAATGTTCGTAGTAGCGTAGCGCACTTTCCATCAGAAGTCCATAGTTTGTTTGCTAGTTTTTCCTAATGGTTTTCAATTGCTTTGTTGTTGGTTAGAATTTAAATTTTTACTCCAGGAGTAGGATCCTACTGTACTGTGTCATTTCATATACTTATATCAGTCATATCGATGAAAAGGGGTAAGGTGTACAAAGGGAAGTTTCTACTAAACGTTTATGCAACTTTAATTCATAAGCTTGAGAAAATTAATAACAGCATATGTATATTTCGTCAAAAAAACTAAAATTATCTCCAAATGAATGTATCAAAAACACTTATTCAACAGCTTTTTATATTGAATTAGATACCAAACAGTCCATTCACTTACTTTCCCAGACGCTGGGAGCCCATATCCATGCGTATAATGTAATCTGAACATTCGTTTTGACATCGATGAGGCTTATCAATGGAATATTGACATCATTATCCAACAATTGCAATTTTTCTCGAAAAGGCAAACATTTGTTGAATTTTTTTGCCCACATTTTTTGCGTTTGCAGCTTTTTTCTGCAATGTGGAATAAAAATTAAATTTTTCATTTTTATATAAGAAACAAGAGAATATTCCTGCTTAACTGCTCGCATTCGCTATAGGACGTTCAAAAATACTATATAATACAATATAATTTAGAACAGAGCAGAAGCCGCCTGGTACTTATTTACTGGACTTTCACTGACTGATTCGTATTGACTGATTGTATTGACTTAATAGAGAATAATATATATAGATAATATATTTCTACAACAATCAAACTGATTAGGTATTAAAATCCAGAAGAAAATTCTCTTGTTTTAGTGCGAATTTAAGCGTTGCATTGCATACTAAATTCCATTAGTTTATTCGGCACTAAGTTTCACCCACCAGCCATTTAAATGGCCATTTCAACTTTTGGCTTTTGTGTCCCAGTGAGTTTAAGTATATATTTAAGGATGTGGTGGCTACATGAAACTGCAGTCATTTAAATTCTTGTGGTCACTCCTCCCCTCGACTCACACAAATCACAATGGCATGTGCACAGGCAAAAATACATAAATATCTAAGGACAAGTAAATGTCCTCTCAGGAGCTGTAAAACTGTTGAACAGCAGTCGACACTTTCGTGCTGAGTGTGTCCTCATGGTCCTTCACATTGTAATGGCTTGTGCTCTGACAATTTGTATTTGTATGTGCAATGTTTGTCTTTTTGCACTTAAACTCAATTGGAGATCGTACCGAATTCATTTTGTTACTCATTTTTAATGGGCTCTTAGCACTTTTACATTTGTTTCAGCTGCTCTGCTACTAGCAGAAGGTTGGTGTAGGCAAGTTGGTATAAAAGCTTAAAAGTGAAGTTTTGAATAAAATTAAGTTGTTGCACATTTCAGTTTATTGATATGATAAAATTTATGATATTATAAAGTAGTTATCTTTTTTACTTTAATTTAAAAGTTTGAAATGATAAAAAAAGACCTCGGAAATTACTTTAATATTGAGTATTTCTTAATGGGTCAATCCTGGGAATATGGAAATTATTCAATTAATTAGTAGTTTCTTTGATATTTCATGAAATAACGAAATTGTAATACAGTCATTTCTAACAGAATCATATTAAACATATCCACAATTTAGCTCAAAATTTACTACTTAGAAAAATTTGTAACGTTTACGACATCATAGTCCAAAAATGCAGCAACTCAGAATTAAATTATCACGCACATGACCTGCTCTCAGAAAACGTATAGTATATGTAAGTAGTTATAACGGATAAGCAATACTTCGTAAGGATTCATAAGAGCACGGATTAATGAAATTAAGTAAAAACCTTTCAAGCACTGCAGTAAATGCTATTTAGTTATATATATATGAGCATGTGACTGTAGATTCACCATTGGATTGGGAAGAAAAAATAGAGAATGTTGACGCCGAAAATCACTAACTTTCTTAACACCTATGCCAGCGACAAATCGAAAAACTTTTCAAATTCAACTGGAAAGCCAAGTTTTGCGAAGAGACATTCATATGTCTTACATACACACCAACACATACACACAGGTGGTAAAATAGATGATCGTATGTGAGAAATATGCTGTCAGCACAGATTTCTGGACATTGACAAATGCGAACATCAACCGAAGTGTGTTACTGTGTGTTGTCTGTCATGCAGATGAAGCGAAGTACAAGTAAAAGGAAGACAGTAAATTCCTGACAGCATATTAGTACGAGTGCGGCAGGGTATTCTCCTCACTGTTTGCAAGAGTGGTCCTGTGTTGACACCAACGGATCTTAATCAAAGTGAAAATAAATTAAATATTTTGATCAAATTTGGTAGTAAGTGGTGTTAAACATACACACTAAAATATTGCAGAATCTTTTAAAGACCGGATATGAAATAATTTTGGTACATATGTATATACATAAGCCAAGTACAATTCGCATACGTTTAAACTATTTTATTTTCATTCAATTTTTTATATTTTCATTCGAAATGTCCTCCTCACCTTTAAGAGACATAAAGACAACGTACACAGATATAATAATAAATGCGTGCAATCTAATTTAACTAACGGGTGATATTTTTGAGGTTAGGATTTTCATGCATTAGTATTTGACAGATCACGTGGGATTTCAGACATGGTGTCAAAGAGAAAGATGCTCAGTATGCTTTGACATTTCATCATGAATAGACTTACTAACGAGCAACGCTTGCAAATCATTGAATTTTATGACCAAAATCAGTGTTCGGTTCGAAATTTTTTTATCGACAAATTTTGTTCAGCGATGAGGCTCATTTCTGGTTGAATGGCTACGTAAATAAGCAAAATTGCCGCATTTGGGGTGAAGAGCAACCAGAAGCCGTTCAAGAACTGCCCATGCATCCCGAAAAATGCACTGTTTGGTGTGGTTTGTACGCTGGTGGAATCATTGGACCGTATTTTTTCAAAGATGCTGTTGGACGCAACGTTACGGTGAATGGCGATCGCTATCGTTCGATGCTAACAAACTTTTTGTTGCCAAAAATGGAAGAACTGAACTTGGTTGACATGTGGTTTCAACAAGATGGCGCTACATGCCACACAGCTCGCGATTCTATGGCCATTTTGAGGGAAAACTTCGGAGAACAATTCATCTCAAGAAATGGACCCGTAAGTTGGCCACCAAGATCATGCGATTTAACGCCTTTAGACTATTTTTTGTGGGGCTACGTCAAGTCTAAAGTCTACAGAAATAAGCCAGCAACTATTCCAGCTTTGGAAGACAACATTTCCGAAGAAATTCGGGCTATTCCGGCCGAAATGCTCGAAAAAGTTGCCCAAAATTGGACTTTCCGAATGGACCACCTAAGACGCAGCCGCGGTCAACATTTAAATGAAATTATCTTCAAAAAGTAAATGTCATGAACCAATCTAACGTTTCAAATAAAGAACCGATGAGATTTTGCAAATTTTATGCGTTTTTTTTTTAAAAAAAAGTTATCAAGCTCTTAAAAAATCACCCTTTACTACAATATTCCAGTAAGATAAGGCAAACTTTAACAAATCTCTTCTCAAGCTGCCCCAAACATCAAGAGCATACGTCACTTCTCTCTTAGTCATTTATTGCTGTTATCAACACCTTTGCATGAGCGTAATCCGGTTTAGCTAATATTACAAGTCAAACATGAGCCTTTTTCACCAGCTGCATTCACCATGGCGTATGAGTAACAAGCAAAATTAAATCATATTTCACGAAGGCAGCAAAGGTAGCATATAAACATATTTGAAGGCACGAAAGAACTTACCGCACTGCCTCTCAAGTCAGCAAAGGCATGCCAACTTGTTCACTGCGCTTCTTAAAAGTACTTCGAAGCATGTTTGCCTGTGTTTGTATGTATGCCTGCGTAAATATCTGTGTAATGGCATCGTTTTACGCAATATAAAATTTATAAGGTTAACTTTTTTATGCGCAATTCGTTTAAGAAACTCGTACTCGTTTCAGTTGAGAAGCTTTCAGTGTGTTGAGTACCAACAAGTCTCAGTCACGCTGTGACAACAACAATAACATTTGTCTATAAAATATTGCAAAATCACTGCTTGAGTTGGTGTGTGTGTGTGAAATGTTTGCAGCGGTACTTTGGCCAGCAAGTGATAAGAGTTTTGATGTGAGTGGCGATGATTGAAAATACACAAGAGTGACTTGGTGACAGGCAACGATTTTTCACTTTATGCCAATGAGTGTTGAAAATTGCATTTAATTTTCCAGTATTGTGCACATAAAATACAGATTTTTGCAGCTTTCGAAGAAGAAAATTTTTATTTTGACTTTTTGCTGCTTTAACTTGCTTTGGAAATTATTTTTTGTTTGATTTAAAAGCAAACTTCACATGGATAAGAGCGATCGCACTTCTGTTATTTAAAAGTTTATTTTATTGACCATTGGATCCCTATTTGGGACCATCTAAGTTGGTTGTATTTAACTTACAGTGAGTTTGAAACAAGCCGGTATCATCATTTCATCTATAGTGGAGAAGTATGCCCCATGAGATAATGGTTTTTAACTTCATCATCATCAGTTTATGAACCGCAGGGCTCTAGTTTGTCTGCTCGTCCCTTCTTTAATAGAAAATATTAACATTTTATATTCTTGAAAACTAAGTTTCATTCTTAAATTCCTTACAGTTTGCCCAAAAGCGTTATACACACGTCCTTGGTCTGAATGCCTTTATAATTTGACAAGTGTCACTCATATACCCTTCAACAAAAAATACTAACTAATTACTCTAAATAACATATGTTTGCATAAACCAATAAAAAGACAAAAACATTCTCTTCCACACATGCATACACAGCAGACACATCCATGGCGTATGAGCAACATTCTGCGAGACGGAGATTACTCTTCAGCTGCAATGTGCAAATTACAATTATTTTAAAATTATTTTCAGAACTTTGCGAAGAACAGAAAAAGCTTTGAAAATTAGCACGCACATGTGCTCGCTTACGTACAAATCTTTATATATAACTAAGTATTGCAAAATCTTACGTAAAATTTAATTGAGGAAGGAGTGTTTGGAAGAAAATTACAATGTTGGGAAAAATATCAGAATTTGTATTATAATTATTATCATTTTTTATTTTTTATTTATTTTATAAAATTTAATTTATGAATTTTGTTTTAATAAATTATACATATCTTTTTAATAAACATCCACATTTATTATTATTTTTTCTTTAACACCAACTATGTAAATTTTACAGAATTTAGCTCGATTTTTTTTTTGTGCAGCACTGTACATTGAAGCCTCTACACCAAGCCTTACGTACACGCGCAAATCTGCTCACCAAGTCAAGTTGTTTATTTCTGCAACATATGAATATAGGTAATTTTATCCCGTTTTGCTAGTGCGAAAATAAATACGAAACCTGTTAAAGATTCTCCGAAAGAAAATCTCAATGACAGACTGTTACAGCGGCGACCAAGATAATGATAACAAGATTTTCTATTACAATGTTATGCTCTATAATCAAAACATATACAGACAAATAAAGACACGCTTTCATGCACACAGGCGCCCGCACAATCACCAGCATTGGCTATTGGAGACCTTTGTGTCAAAACTACAAGCCAACGACCGGTAATTGTGGGCGGAACGAATGACGGCAGCAGGAATACATACTATATATGCGTGTGTACATATGTAAATGTGTGAGTTTACGGTTATTTGTGGTTTCTTTGGTGGCTGCTACACTTGCCAGCTGCTTCTTGCCGGCTGCCTGTTGGCTGTTGACTGCGGATCGTCGACTTTAGGTTGCTTGTTGTTTACGGTGATTTTGCCGGTGTTGCTGGTTGTTGATGTTACAGTTTGTTATTGTTCTTGTTGTTGTCCATTACAGACAATGGATTTGTTGCTGACGGATGAAATCACTTTAACAAAGCACCAGGAAGCAAAGAGCAAAAGCAAGTCTTGATATATACATACAATAATTCTTCAAGTGTATGTCAGTGTGTGTTTATCCATAACTATTTCACAGTCGTTAGCTCAATTTGTGTACTTAATAATTTCCCAGTCGTTGGATAAGTTTTGTGTGTGCTGCAATGCGTTTAAGTGAGTGTTAAGGTAATAAGGCGATGAATTTCCTTGTTGTGGTTGTTATCGTAATTATTTACTACCGAAATTATTACAGCTATGAAACCGCGGTCGAAAACATTTAATTGGCTATACTTATACTTCAAATTCTTTGAAAAACAGAGTTTAAGTAGCAATTGTAATAAGATTCTTGCATTTTGCCTTAAGCGTGAAAATGCTGTTTATACGACCGAATGTAATTAACATTTATATGCAAAATTAATAAAAGATCATAACGCGTGGAAGAAAGTTAAATGAAAATTAGAGATGCTGAAACGACTTTGTTTCTTGCATGGGTTCATATAAAAAAAGTAAAATGAGGAGAATTCGGACATGAAATTATATTATATTTGTAATGTGCTAAAACTTATTACGACTTTAAGTCTTTGATGTCCGTTGTCTTTCTCTCCGATTGTGAAGCGTGCATGTATATTTCTAATATTTTGTTTTTCAAGCCGCTTCACACGCTCCGTACTCAACTCTCAAGTGCGTACTTGTAAATTTTTGAAATTTTGTTCATCAAGAAGCTGCGATCGCTCGTTACTCGACTCTCTGGCACGCGATTGCGATGCGAAGAGAATGACTTGCAAGATGATTTTCAATTTCAGATTAAGATTCGAATTTTTGAAATCGACATAGTAGTTTTTGAGTTTATTCAATACAAACATACATACAAATCTTTCCTCTTTATAACAGTAGTATAGATATGTTTTACCAGTATCAACAACACCTCGAAAACCATGTCAGCCTCGAAATCCAGCGCAGAATCACTCTTGCCAACAGGTGTTATTTTGGACTGAGTAGGCAATTGAAAAGTAAAGTCCTCCCTCGATAGATATTAACTGATCATTTTAATTAAC
This sequence comes from Zeugodacus tau, assembly GCA_031772095.1. NCBI lineage: Eukaryota > Metazoa > Arthropoda > Insecta > Diptera > Tephritidae > Zeugodacus > Zeugodacus tau. The sequence goes on from CM062652.1 coordinate 27,739,460, forward strand.
TGACTAAATTAAATGAAAGAGTCCAAAATCAACTGAGCTGTGGTGAACAAGATCTATAAAAAGCCATAACACGATAATACCATAAAGTTCTATTTAGCATACCTAGCGTGACAATCCCAAGAATTCTTCTTCTACCATATACCACATACCATAGTCTTAAGAATACTACTTTTAAAACAAAATTTCTGTTTAAATAGTCTAGATCATGAAACCATACCCTAGGATTAATTTTATTAAATTTTCTATACATAATTTCTTTCACGGTGTTCAGAAAAACCGTCCATTTAATCAACGTCACACACATGCCACTTTCGTCTAGTTTTTCGCCTTTTATTTACTCGCCTTCTTCTTCTTCTTAACTGGCGTAGAAACCGCTTACGCGGTTATAGCCGAGTCCACAACAGTGCGCCACGCATCTCTCCTTTTGGCGTTTTGGCGCCAATTGGTAATACCAAGTGAAGACAGGTCCTTCTCCACCTGGTCTTTCCACCGGAGTGGAGGTCTCCCTCTTCCTCGGCTTCCACCAGCGGGTACTGCATCGAAAACTTTCAGAGCTGGGGCACTTTCATCCATTCGAACAACATGACCCAGCCAGCGTAGCCGCTGTCTTTTTATTCGCTGGACTATGTCTATGTCGTCGAACAACACATACAGCTCATCATTCCATCTTCTGCGGTATTCGCCGTTGCCAATGTTTAAGGGACCGTAAATCTTCCGCAAAACCTTTCTCTCGAAAACTCCTAGTGCCGTCTCATCGGATGTTGACATCGTCCACGCTTCTGCACCATAAAGTAGGACGGGAATGATGAGGGACTTGTAGAGTTTAGTTTTTGTTCGTCGAGAGAGGACTTTACTTTTCAATTGCCTACTCAGTCCATAGTAGCACCTGTTGGCAAGAGTGATTCTGCGTTGGATTTCAAGGCTGACATTATTATCGGTGTTAATGTTGGTTCCTAGGTATACGAAATTATCTACAACTTCAAAGTTATGACTGTCAACAGTGACGTGGGAGCCAAGACGCGAATGCGCTGACTGTTTGTTTGACGACAGGAGATATTTCTGTCTTGTCCTCGTTCACCACCAGACCCATACGCTTCGCTTCCTTATCCAGTCTGGAGAAAGCAGAACTAACGGCGCGGGTGTTGTTTCCGATGATATCGATATCATCGGCGTACGCCAGTAGCTGTACACTCTTATAGAAGATTGTACCTTCTCGATTTAGCTCTGCAGCTCGTATTATTTTCTCCAGCATCAGGTTAAAGAAATCACACGAGAGTGAGTCACCTTGTCTGAAACCTCGTCTGGTATCGAACGGCTCGGAGAGGTCCTTCCCGATCCTGACGGAGCTTTTGGTGTTGCTCAACGTCAACTTACACAGCCGTATTAGTTTTGCGGGAATACCAAATTCAGACATCGCGGCATAAAGGCAGCTCCTTTTCGTGCTGTCGAAAGCAGCTTTAAAGTCGACAAATAGATGGTGTGTGTCGATCCTTTTTTCACGGGTCTTCTCCAAGATTTGGCGCATGGTGAATATCTGGTCAGTTGTTGATTTTCCAGGTCTAAAGACACACTGATAAGGTCCAATCAGTTTGTTGACGGTGGGCTTTAGTCTTTCACACAGTACGCTCGATAGAACCTTTACTCGCCTTGCTTCCAATTTAAATTCGTGTTGCTTTGCTAGTAACACGTCACACATCTGTTTAGTATAAATAACCATATTTTGAGAAAATTTGGAAAAAAATTAGAGATGTTTCTAATATGGGATTCGGATATTGGAAAACCGAACTTTAATATTAGAAATAGCAAAAGTCACCATAAGCGCAGCTGTCGCTCGCTTTGAAATGTATTAAGCGATTAAGATCGTGGTATAGTTTTAATTAAAACCAACCACGAGAATGTAATCGACAAAGAAATGCGAAATAACCCAGGCGACAAGTGGAAATACTTAAGTGTCAGATAATAAGTGAATTTCCCAACAGCAAAGGCTTGCAATTGCTGCATGCAACAAACTAAAATAACAAAATACAAAGTAAATGCTTGCAAACACTAAACCTATGAAAACAGCAACAGAAACCACATGCAATCACACATTTAAACGAATTTAATTTAATTAGAAAAGTGTGGGAAAGCGGCGACACAGCTTTTGCCAATACAAATTCAATTATATAAAACATATAAACATACATATGCCAGTGTGTGCGTTGGTAAAAGGTGTATTGACAAAGCGAACCACCGTGGCGTATACGTAATGTGTTTATCCTAGGAGTGCAGCGTCTAATATACAAAGTTTTGGTGTTGCTTTGGCACAACAGCTGCCTGGCGCTACCAGGCAGAAAGGTCAACAAAATCACATTTACAAGTATACACATATACTATGCCAAAAAATTGTAATTTTTTCTGGATATTGGACCAAACTAATTTCTTCCGAGAGATTGAGTGATAAGTAAAAAATAGTATTCTCCGAATTTCGAAGTTAACCTCCAAAATCGATATATTCGGATACGAAATACGAAAAAATACTTTTGAAAAAACTTAATATTAATTACTGGAAGCTTATATGACAGATTATAAGAAAAATCAATTTTTTCTTCAAAAAAATGTATCGAAAAATACTGAACCCCTTATGACATCTGTAATATAAGCTTAATCGAAAAATTTTTTACACCATTAAATTAAGAATAGAATGTAGATTATATCCATATTTTGGATTTTATAGTAGCCATATCCAGTAATTATTAATACCTTTTTAAAAAGTCCTTTTTTCGAACTTCGAAAGATTTCGAATTTGGATGAACTTCAAAAATCGGAGAGTCAATTTTTTTGAAGCTTTTATTTTTCTGAAGTTGAAATAAGATAATGAAATTTATTGAGAACGACTTAGCGAGCATAAACTAACGAATAATGCGAAAAAATCAGACTTGAGGCATTGACTAACCTCTGACGATATATACATGCCTAACAGTGGCTCACCGAAACACAAACACACATACACTCATGTGGAAAACAATGGCAATGAAGCAATGATATTTTATTATTTTTTCCCAGAGTCCGACGTGCCAGTGCAACAACAGCCCACTCGCATGATCCATTCACTGTTTGGCTAAGTGGTCGCTAGCGTTTCATGCCAGCGGATGTTGTTTTATTATACGTGATGTTTGAAGGGCTCTCTGCTATGAAATCAATGGAAATATTGTTGAGAGGCCTGTGGGGGTGTTTCAAGTGGCAGTGAACTGTGTAATTGCAATGAAAGTGAAGGAATGCAAAATTTATTTGAGGGAAAATTTGGCTTAATGTTAAATATATTCGAGTTGGGTAAGTGAGAAGATTGTCAGTTATGTACTAGTTAACGAAGATTTCGAATTGGAAATCGTTCACATAAAACTAACTTTTTTTAATTTAAAACGGGTGGCAACGCTCATCAGAAGTATTTCGCAAATTCTGCATTTGCAATAACCAGTTTGGCAATGACATTTTGCTCTTTTAGATAAAATCAAATTAAACAACCACCCAACCATATAGCTTTACCACAATCCAATTTGAGTGCACTAACTCTTAAATGCACTCAACTGAAGTCAACTTGACTGTTATCCTTGAACCGACAGCATGAACTGAACTCTAGTTGACTTTAGAAAAAATTCGGGCTTTATCAACCAAAATGCAAGCGACAACTAATATGTGGCACTAATGCACTAGATTATAGCGCTTAAACTGGTTTATACTTTGAATATGCATATATGTGTGCGCATAGTTAAGTGAGTGTACCATGAGCAGCGAGTGCAGCTAGGTTGCCTGCAATTCGGTTGCATTAATATAAGTTGACACATTTGCTGTGTAATTTTAGTTGAATGGTTATTCAACAACAGAAAATCAGAATGTAATTATGTTGTTGTGCACGAAATCAGATAACACTAAAATTAATTTTTTTTATGAGAAATTCAATTGAAGACTAGAGGCAGCTGTTGGTCTAACAGCTCTCCAATTCGATTCCTCCTTTTTCTCACTGGCACCATCTTCAAAACTACGGCTTTTCCTTTCTTAGCACGCACAGTTATTTAGTTATTCCTTCCATTTTATTTCCCTTCATGCATCGCCAGCACTGCATTTGTGGCGTTGCATTGTCAATGTCTCAGTCGTCGCGACATTTCGGCACCACTCAAAATCGTTTTCCCTTTTACTATAGTCTGTCGGTTTCCCTTTTAATCACAAAAGTAAACGCGTAATTTCATTTTGGTTACTTTTATTGTACAATACTATTTTTAAGCATTCGTCTGGGTATAGTTTTAGAGTATTCAGATCCTTTATGAGAGTATTTTAATACCATTTTATATACAAATATATGAAACTATTTAAATGTACTGAATTTGAATGAAGAGTTAAGAAAATTAAAACGAGAAATCTGTGAGGCACCTTTTGCCACTTACTTCATCCGGAGTACCTGTGTTCGACACTATGCTCTACTTCCTTACTGAAATAAACAACCTGGTTCAAACTACTACACGAAAGAGGTAACCTCGATGTCTAAAATTTTCAACCTGAAATGCCAAACGGGCGATGGCTTTCACCTGCTCTTTGTGTTCCATTGACCCAGAAGTAATGAACTTGAAAAATTCTGGTTTGCAAATTTAAAATTTTAATTCAGCGCCTAAGTAGGTGATTTAACCATGATGACATTGTGCATAATGAATTTGCGAAAAAATACAATACCCTCTAGCTAATTACTATTATATATTTGTTATGCATTCTCTTTAAAATAAACATGTTTATTCATTAACAGTTTTTCACCATTTCCATTTCTTTTCAGTGTTAATTGCGATAACTGACATGGTTTAATGAGGAAATGAACGATGAAAGAGTCAATAAAGTGTCAGCGCCTATAAATAGATAACGAAAAGTGTGCATATGCGAATTGCAAACCAAAAGCAAAACTTCAAAACTAAAACCGCTAAATGCTGGTAAAACATCAAACAAAACTACTGTTTATATAATCAAACAGTATATTTAAAATAAATGGCGGTATAAGAGTGATGTTTGAAATAGAATACATAACAATTGTAGTTATAAACTAAAGTCATACAAATATCGTGGAAACATTACAAAAAATTCGAAATAAAAAAACTAAATATAAATTGTGTACAAAAATAGAAAAACGTTTAAAGCACTCGCGGGTACGTTGCAAGAAAAATCGCTTGTCTGTGCTGAGTTTGATTGCTTACTAATTTTAAGGGCAATGTAGTTTTTGTGCGAGTATGAGAACGACTAAATCAAACAAAACGCCAACCGTAGCTGGCAATAGTTTGAACCGGTAGTTAATCCATCAATATTTTACGCTTTAGTGCAAGAGAACAAATTGGACGAGTAGTGAATTTTGGCGAAGGGCGCTTAAAATACAAAACGAGTGCTGAAAATAATCCGCTAGTCAACACATAAGTTAGTCTTCTCACTGCCTATAAGAAAATAAAGTGATTAGATCCATTGGCACGCTACCGAATGTCATGATTCATCATCATGTAGACGACATGATGAACGCAAGCTGTGGACTAACATGATGATGTCTGCCACCAGACGTTGCAATGAAAGTTAATCACCGAAATTTGGTTAAAAGTAAGTCTCACTAGTAGCGATATAATATGAAAGACAATAAACTAATTTGAAGTATACTTGTAGGGTATATTTTTTAATATTTTCCCAATATAGCAAAAAATAAAAGAAACTATTATTCGCTTCAATAACAATAATTTCTAATATATTTTCCAAACATCACATCTTTCTTTTTTACTTTGCAGTCAACAAACAAAACCGGCCGCTTTCACCGGCCGCTAACAATATTACATCCAAGTGTTGAGAAATAAAGCCAGAGGCAAGTTAGTAGTTCAAGAATGATATGATTGCATCAGTGAAATGCAATCAGATGCCCTATAAAGAAGAAGTAAATTTAATAAAGCGAATTCAATTTCTTATTCGCACATTTGGTATGAGCAATGATCTTTTTAGAAGAAGGAAGGCTCAAGTTTCTGTCTGACACTCTGTTATTTGTAGTTCAGTTGGTCGATTTCAGATACAAAATCCTTTTTGTGGCGTTTTCGCTCTTCTCAAAACTCATAAATATACGAAACTCAGTGAGTGCATATCTTGTTGTTTATGCCAATGTTGCGTAGTATTTTCGTTTCTTCTCTAAGTTTATATTTGCTGCACTCGATTGTTTTGCTTAGTTCGGGGCAATAAATAGAAATTGCAATTGTGCTTTTTATGGTACGAAAAATTGCTGTAGTCTTTACCTTTAATTTAACTCGAAAATAAAAACGTGGAAAACATTGCCTCTGCTATACACTACCCCAGTAGATAGATTTAAGGTTCTCCTTTTCTTTTCCTCAATTTCCGGTTTTGGCTGGAGTATATTGCAAGAAAGAAATTATGTGAAAAATTTATTTGACCATCTTTTAATAGGAAAGGAATATAAATTCGCGTTTATATTCTTTGATATTGTTGCTTCAAATCTTAAAGCAGCAGCTTTAGCGAATTTTTCAATAACTCAAACCAATTACCAACTACTTAAGGGGGTGAACACCAAAGCTTTCCGCCATATTTATGTCGTTTTCCCGTCATCTGCACTTCTACGTAACACCTATCATATACATACATATATTTACCATGTATATGTTGCTTTGCTTAGCCTTACGAGTCCCCTGAGAGCAATCGTCGTTAAAGACATTCGCAGCGTTTTTATGGGTGCCATTTTCACTCGACAGTAAGGTCGAAATTTCGCTTATTATTTGCTGAGTAGCTGTACGAAAGCAGACATTTCCTCACAACGGAAATGAGCAATAACAGTGCGAATGTAGGAAATCATTAAAAATGTATAGAAGGAAAAATTAAATTAAATACAGATCTAATATATAAAGACTAAATTAGTAGTAGATTCATCTTCAGAAGAGAAATTAAAAAAAAAAAAAAAGAAATCGAAAAATGTTTAAATAATTCTCAGACATGCTTGCGAAATATTCAGCCGAACTCCAAGAAACTTTTGATGATTTACATAAAAATATTTTAAACTGGATAAGTAGTTTATTATTGTGTGGCACAAACCAGCCCTATCGTTTCTAAATTATAATAATTCTAACAAAATGGTTTGCATTGTTGTTGATTTGTGAAATTTATTAATTATATTTTATTTAACAAATTCCACTGCTAATTGCAATTCATGTACATTTAAATTAGTTATAAAAAATAATGAATATTGTCAAATATATATGTGCTAAATTATAATATCTAAACAACTTTAAAGTTTGGTTTGGTTTTGTATTATCACTCAGATGCCATTAAATGGCATTCACAAAATATTTCTATTCTCAACAAACGAAAAGAACATTCCGTAATGAATACGAATTTCAACTAATTTTACATATATAAGTTTAGATATTGTATAAATTTGTGCATCGTTGGCAAATCACCATATCATAATATGCGCAAATTGTCACTCATACGCCAGGTTGCCTTCTCAATTTTTTGGAAAATTCCACGTAAACTGCTGCGGTAATTGGATTTACACAGTGACACAGTTACAGAATAGCAACTGGATTACTATGGAATTTTACTAAATAATCACTAAACAAAGTAGACAAACTGAATAATAAATAAACAAATGCTTAAAATGAATCGCACATTTATTTTAGGATTTTAATACCAAACAGGAAAATATATTCACGAAAATTCCCAATAATTTTCGTCACTTAAATTTATTATTATATTTATTTGCTTTCCGGAACACTTTTTTAAATTTAGTATAAATAAAGCATATTTAAGTGTATCGCAATAAGAAGCCATAAATTGCACACGCATTGAAAAATATTTCGTGGCATTCCGCTGCAAACCCTGCTGGGATCTAATATCATCTCCATGCAACCACTGATGTTTTTTTTATCTGCTCAGCATCCGCTGGTGTTTTATTTCGTTTTGATTAGATAGTTAAATATAAGTGTAGCGAGCTTCAAATGCAATTACCATTTAGTGCAATTTGGGTAAAATTATTCTTCATTTTTTATTCGGAAATAAAGTGATAACTTATATAATAAGATCTTATAAGGTCTCTACTTGATTCAATTAAATAGTTTTCCTGTTAAATAAGGTCCATGATTCATATTTTTGTGATTTTAGCTATGAAGACAACGTTGAAAATAGAGATGGAACAAGAAAGGGTACCAAAGAGTTGTCTTCAAAATTTGCTGCAGCATGAAGAATGCATTAAATTAAAAAGTCAGTTCGACGCAACCAACAGTTATTTCCAGTATTTCAAGCATTTGCAACATTTTCAGCATTCCCGAAAGTACTGAGAAATAAGACGAATGAGAGAATGAGAAAAAACATGTGGAAAATACTTTTTACGCGACATACATATGCACATACAAATGCAAAAGCATGCATATGCACATCGTAGATGAACAAATATGTAGTAGCAAGACCAAAAAGCAAACAGTTTGCAATTTGAGGTCAAGTGCCAAGAAAACTGCCAGAGCGCTAAGTAAAACTCAAACTAATTTCAGTGGGCAGCCATTTGAGCAGTCAGACGACAAACAGAAACATCCAACTACTCAGACTATGTGACGCTATTAAATGGCCAGTTTAAAACTATAATTGCCACAATATTCAACTGCTGAGACCAACCTATTCATATATATGTACATATGCATGTAAATTTCCATGAGTGTCTGTTCTTCACTTTGGACCGCTTAACGTTTGCTAAAAATGTACTTAAGAGCGCACGAGTTCAAGCTCTTCGGTGCAGCCGCTTGTGAGCACCTTCTCAACAACTCTTGGCCGCCTCCTTATGATTTTTATAGCTGAAGCTCCACAGGTCGCCACTATCCCACTGTGTTAACTTTTATAACTTTTTTAACAGTTTCGATGACTCGGTTGCAAGTAATTTACTCACTTTTACATTTAATGGCTTGTCTTAGAGTAGCTCTGGAAGCAATCATGTATACATATATATAAGTATGCTTGAATATATACCTGTTGATTTCCTTCCACATATATTTCGGACTTCGTAATAGCGTTTTGAGACAGCGAAATTAATTGATCAATTAAAATTTTTATTGAGAAACCCTTTCTTGCCTTTTATACTGCCGGCTTTCGATAGCCAATCAGCTGTTATACATTTTGGTTTTTGCTTTTCATAAAAAGTTGGTAAGTTTCATGAGCTGATTAATATTTTTAGCAGCGACATCTGCCGTAGCTTTTTTTATGAAAAAATTCAGCCAAATTCGGACAAAGAACGTATATCGTACGTCTTTGTTACAGAGTGGCATTTGATTTTCAAGTCGATTAAAATTCAATTAAAAATAAGTGTAGGTTTTATTTTGTATGGTAAATCGATCTTAATAAGCGTTTTAATCGAGCAGAGGCCGGTTAATTGTTCAATTAACTCCTGTCAAAAAACAACAAGTTATTTTTTTGTGTTATTTAAGGAGCTTGTTTTTAGCAAGTTAGGCCTTACAGCCTAAAACTCATTCAGGGATAGGGATATGAGATCGATTTATTTAATAAGTTTTAACTAAACTTTTTGAAAACCCTATAAGAATAACACAAAACTTGAAAAACTTGTAAGTTCATATGTATCTTTAAACCTTTGCAAAATTTGTGAAAGCTCCATGAAAGTTGTGAAAGCTCTATGTAATTGCTTAATATGTGTATCGTCTATATATAATAAGTTGAAACTGCTAACAGCCACTCGCGTGACCATTAATTACATCTTTGGGGATTTTCGGTAGCACACTTCCAACTAAACAACAAAATTGTGAATACGTGCCACTTGACACAATCGTTCGCCATGGCAACAACAGCGACTTTCTCCGCGTTAATGAACATTCCTCGAAGCATTTAATTTTCATTTAGAAACTCATCCGTTTGTTATTTCCTGCCATTGATCCATGGTTTTCGACTAACAATTTCTTTGAAATTAATGTCAATACACATATTGCAAGGCAAGAAAAATATTATTCAAATACAGCTATAAATAAATAAAGCAGTTATAAATTATCAACAATGCTAAATAGAGAGGGAAGAGGGAACCGGGGTTTTAGATGAGTGTGTTCACTTTATGGCAATTGTCAATTACTGACCGACACTGGAGGTGGCTTCCCTCACACTCACATATTTATATCCGCAGCATTACCAGATAATTTGCCTAAGGTCAATTACACCGCTAATCGTATTTCAATCCAACGACGCACATAACAGTAAATGTTAACAAGGTCAATAGAACGAAGGTAAATAGTAAAATATAAGTACGCATTGTCAAGCGCAACGGTACGACCTTTTCGGTGGATTAATTGTAAGTACAGCAAAGGTGAGGGAGTTAGGGAGTTAGAGACTATTCGAGTGCTGATAATTAACATTGACTTTAGGCAAAGCGGAAGAATGTATTCAATGCATTCTTGATTATGAGGCAGCTGAAGCGTTGGCAATCTTTGAATAGCGTAATAAACTTTAAAGAGTTTATTGCCCTGTCGCTGGAGTGGCACAGATTTTGTTGGCGTTAAATGCCATAAAAACTTAATTGAGTGACTTCACGCCAAAGCTTCAGCACAAATCAAAGTTAATTGTTTGCCAACACCTGCATTTCCTGTGCGGCTGCGGAGAGCTCTTAAAGTAAAAAGTAATAAATATTATTAGCAAAGTGAACTGTAGAGGACGAGTAAACAAAATATGTATGTATATTTAAATAAATATTCACGTAAGACGAAGATAATCCATCATTATATTTCCATGGAAATTACTAAAAATCTAAAATCCGTAGACAAAATACCGAAAAATACAAAATAAGGTGCAACCGAACATTTTATACTCTCGCAATTTATTGATATATTTTTATTGAGAAAACACACAATTTGACCCAATTTGAAAATCCTATAATTAGGTATATGAGAGCTAGGGGAAGTTACACTATTAGAAGAAAAATATTTCCTCTAAATTAAATTAAGATACCTGAGAGATTTACCGAAATTTTCGATGAAAAATTACCATGGGGCACTGAATTCTTCATATTCGATATTCGGGGCGCCGGTCATTATGGTCTACCACATGGTAAATAGCCGCCAACAACTGCACAAACACTAATGAAGACATACAGACGCAGCTGGTTTAACTGCGCTTAGCTACTCAACCCAAATAACAACAACAAACAATTAAATAGAAAATGCTGACAGGCTGCAAATTGCAAATATTGCCGAGGGGTGGCAACACTGTGCATTGTTGCTGGCTGAGGAGGATATAAGTCTATGTGTGTGTGTGTGTGTGAAAGATTATTCTGTTATATTGTTTTTGTTTTAATTACTTTGTGTGCATATTTTTTCTAATCGCCTGTTGTGGTTGTTGTAATTATCTGTCCCCCAAGTGGTTGTTGTTGCTTTATCTATTTATTCAACATATTTCAATTGTTTTTACTGTGCTGCTTTCGCGAAGCGTTTAATACAAACGCGAAGTGACTGCTTGGGGACAAAAAGTGCCGTTAATATTTGCAAACACACAAAAACACGCGTTTAATAGCCGTGAGTGGGTGGAAGAGGGAGTGTCCATAATAAATTTATCGTTGCGGCGAAAGTGCTGCGTTTGCTTTTACTTTTATCATTCTCGCCTCTCACTTGCTATAAAAAATACTTACAGTTTTCTCATGTCCTTTGTCGCTTTAAATTTGATTTCAATGGTCGCGCAATCGCTGTTTTGTTCGACCGGAAAGTATTTCGGTTTGCGGAAATGTTTTATGGCGGATTCGTCGATTATCGGTTAGTTCGGGTATTCACATGTTTATTTATGAAAAGTAGATATAAAAATTATAACGGTTAATAAATGGCTCCTGATCGAAACACGCGGAACCAAATCGATCACGTTGTGATAGACGGAAGACATGTCTCCTGTGTTTTAGACGTGCGTACGCTCCGAGGACCAAATATAGACTCGGACCATTATCTGGTCGCAGCTAAAATACGCACCCGCCTCTGTGCAGCAAAGAACGCCCGTCAACAAACACAAGGAAGGTTCGACGTCGAAAAGCTGCAATCGCAACAGACAGCCACGAAATACTCTACTCGACTTGCACTCCTGCTCTCTGAGAGCACTCATCAGCATCTCGGTATAAGGGAACTGTGGAACGGCATCTCAAACTCACTGCGTACCGCTGCAGCCGAAACAATTGGTTTTCGGCAACGACAAAAAACAAGCTGGTACGATGAGGAGTGCCGTCTCGCAGCGGAGAGAAAACAGACTGCCTACCTCGCAACGTTGCAAACGACCACAACACGTGCGGGATGGGATAGATACCGAGAGCTGAAGAGGGAAGCGAGACGCATCTGCAGACAAAAAAGAAAGAGGCCGAAATGCGTGAGTACGAAGAGCTTGAGAAGCTGGCAGACAGAGGGAATGCTCGAAAATTTTATGAAAAAATGAAGCGACTTAACGAAGGTTTCAAGACCGGAGCATCCTCATGTAGAGACCAAGGTGGTAATCTGGTAACCGCTGAATGGCAGTGAGAGTACAACACCAGGAGAAGGCGAACCCGATCCCCCAATCGATGACGATGGAACAGATGTTCCATTACCCGACCATGAAGAAATTCGAATAGCAATTACCCGCTTGAAGAACAACAAAGCAGCGGGGGCCGATAGATTACCGGCAGAACTATTCAAATACGGCGGCGAAGAACTGATAAGGTGCATGCATCAGCTTCTTTGCAAAATATGGTCGGAAGAAAGCATGCCTGACGATTGGAATCTCAGTGTGCTCTGCCCAATCCATAAAAAGGGAGATCCCACAATCTGCGCCAATTACCGTGGGATCAGCCTCCTAAATATCGCATACAAGGTTCTATCGAGCGTACTGTGTGAAAGACTAAAGCCCACCGTCAACAAACTGATTGGACCTTATCAGTGTGGCTTTAGACCTGGAAAATCAACAACTGACCAGATATTCACCATGCGCCAAATCTTGGAGAAGACCCGTGAAAAAGAGGATCGACACACACCACCTTTTTGTCGATTTTAAAGCAGCTTTCGACAGCACGAAAAGGAGCTGCCTTTATGCCGCGATGTCTGAATTTGGTATCCCCGCAAAACTAATACGGCTGTGTAAGTTGACGTTGAGCAACACCAAAAGCTCCGTCATGATTGGGAAGGACCTCTCCGAGCCGTTCGATACCAAACGAGGTTTCAGACAAGGTGACTCACTATCGTGCGACTTCTTTAACCTGATGCTGGAAAAAATTATAAGAGCTGCAGAGCTAAACAGAGAGGGTACCATCTTTTACAAGAGTGTACAGCTCCTGGCGTACGCCGATGATATTGATATCATCGGAAGCAACAACCGCGCCGTTTGTTCTGCTTTTTCCCGCATGGATAAGGAGGCGAAGCGAATGGGTCTGGAGGTGAATGAGGACAAGACGAAATATCTCCTGTCATCAAGCAAACAGTCGGCGCATTCGCGTCTTGGCTCCCACGTCACTGTTGACAGTCATAACTTCGAGGTCGTAGATAATTTCGTTTACCTGGGAACCAGCATCAACAACACGAACAATGTCAGCCTCGAAATCCAGCGCAGAATAACTCTTGCTACTTTGGACTGAGTAGGCAATTGAACAGTAAAGTCCTCTCTCGACGAACCAAAATCAAGCTCTACAAGTCGCTTATCATCCCCGTCCTGATCTACGGTGCAGAAGCTTGGACGATGTCAACATCAGATGAGACGACACTAGGAGTTTTCGAGAGGAAAATTTTGCGCAAGATTTATGGTCCTAAGAACATTGGCAACGGCGAATACCGCAGACGATGGAACGATGAGCTGTACGAGTTATACGACGACATTGACATAGTTCAGCGAATAAAAAGACAGCGGCTACGCTGGCTAGGTCATGTTGTCCGAATGGACGAAAACACCCCAGCCCTGAAAGTGTTCGATGCAGTACCCGCCGGAGGAAGCCGAGGAAGGGGAAGGCCTCCACTCCGTTGGAGGGACCAGATGGAGAGCGACCTGGTTACACTTGGGATCTCCAACTGGCGCCGAACTGCGAAGGAGAGAGAGAGATGGCGCACTATTGTCGATTCGGCTATAACCGGCTAAACGGTTGCAACGCCAATCACATACATACATACAATAAATTTGAAAACAAAAAATCAAAATTAATAAAAAAACGGTAATTTTTTAAACAAATATACATATATATATTTAAGTTTTCGATTGACGTGAAATAAAAGGAATAAAAATAATTTTGAAAATATTAAGATGTGGATTATTCGACAAATATAATTTCCAATAATATAAAGAATTAAAAATATATTTTGTGTCTCTTTCAAATTAAATCCAAATAAAATATAAATCAAGAAATTTATATTTCTATAATCTATTCTAAAACCCATATCAAAATAAAGAAATAAATAGTAAAATCCTAAAAATATTGGCCAAAAAATTATACTAGTAGATCCTAAAACTTTGACCACAATAAAAACAATGATTGTAAATTAACCAATAAACACAAAAGTCATCCTGACCTTTGTAAGCGGCATTTAAAACCGCAAGTTGTTAGTAATTCACTCACAAAACAAAATAAAAAAGATGGTTTTATATGACAACAAAAACGTGACAAAACATTTATCTTAATATACGTCATAAAAGAATCCAAGTATCCTTATGTGTATATAAGCATCGGTTGAGCATTTATCACGGGGTTCTCTTGCGGATTTTCTGAAGCGATGTGAATGAATGAATGCCTACAAGCGAACATCGTTGTCATTACTTTTATTACAGCCGCCGGCAGTTGAAGCCACATTCTTGCCTCATTGTCACTTTCTTCTTTCCATTCATGTTTTCATTGAAGTGATTTTGGTTTTTCGTGCTTGCCCATGTTTTGTTTGGTTCCCTTTCGGATTTATCGCTGACAAGAATGGACACTTGTGGGTTTATATGCGTAAAAAGAGATGAATTGTCTCTCGGTCTGTCTGTTGGAGTGCTCTTTAAATTAATTTACTTGCCTGCAATTAAGCTGAAATTGTAGCACTCACTTTCAATTTTAACAGTTGAAGCTATTTTGTAATAAGTGAGATTGCTGAGATTTAGTTATGGGATTATTGTTGTTTTTTAACTTGAGGGAGTTGACACTTCTTTTGGATTTCGATTATTTCTAAAAAAAAGTTCAATGCTCTACTGTTTTACTAGAATATTAAACCAAATAAGGATGGGCGGAAAAGTAATAATGAGACAAAAACTTACCACAAAAATAACGTACATTTAACAATAAAATGGCGGACAAAAACAAAAGAAGAAATATTTCAGCAGTTTTAATGTCGATGCCATTATTCCTTTTCTTCGAATATTTCATCGGTATTACTCACAAACTGAAACAAATGTTCGGTAGTCGTGATTGAAATATGTGAAGTCAGAAATTCATATTTGAGCTGAATACCAAATCACAAAAATTTGTAGAAGAAGTTAATAAGATGACTTCCAAAAAACCTAATTTTCTTCAAATGGCATTGTTTCCTCAGTAGAAACAACCAGTAGAGACTCGAATACAATTTTTTTCTTGTAGGACATTCAATGTACATAGATATCAATACAATGCACAAGCCTCTACATATATGACACATGTTTGCCCCTATTTTACATTTGTAACCATCCGCTCTTTCCTTTGAATGCAAATATTTCCAATCGAAAGTCAATACCAAATCAATCACCAGTATTCTTTGGCAAATAACAAATCAAATTCTCTCGAAACGTTTATTATTAGGATTACATGCTCGTACATACAGACACCCATACGTGTGCTGTTATCTGGAATCAAAATTATATTGATCATTGTGTTGGGATAAAAATGGAAGTATTTGCAAACAATTTAAATTACTACAATTTCAAATTGGAATATTCTTGTGTAATATTTGTGCTTGAGCTTTTAGACTTTAATATGAAACATGGTTCAATGTAAAATAGGGGATTCTTGAGGATACATGTTTGCATATCAAAAAGGCATACATCGCTATCAGTGTCCTCGAATCGTAGATCAATAAAACTATGACTGAGTGAACACTCTTAAAGTTCTTCAAGCATATATTTATATTGTACAGTTATTTGTTATATGTATATTCATATACATATATATGATTGAGCTAAAACGGAATCACGTGCCGCCTTCAAACATTCTCACACACTGACGCACAGTTCTCACAGCTCGAGTTTATTGCCTTCTTTGCTAATATAATTCGTTTTTTCACATACTGACGGATAAATATGTAAATACATACACATATGCACATATGTATACATACACCAATGTACGCCCTTGTGATTGTAAGTGTATGTACGTATGTACGCCAATGTATTCGAAATAATGTCGTGTGCGCAAAACACTATTGCCAACAATTGACTGTTTTTTATATTTTTTTCTCTTGCGGATGAATGCATAAAGTAAATAAAATGCTGTAACAACAACAACAACTGACATCCGCCAATTTTAACAAACCATTTTATATATTTCGCACACACGCCAACATTTTTGTTCATATTTTTTTTTGTTTACTCTTTGGCATTTTTGGCCTTCGACTGTCAATACAATTCAATTTTGGTGGGATTGAAAGGAAAAGTATTGAAAAGAAATATTGGAATTCAATGGTGTTTAGCTGTTTTTTTTATTTGCTGCGCCCCTCAAAAAATTTATGAAATTTCGAAGACTTTGCAATCTATTTGAATTTGATCACTTTATATATTATATCAACAACAACAATACTTTCAGCAATATCAATAATTCCTAACGAGTGTAAAAATTTGCGGCATTTAGTCGCACGAGGTGTCGTCTTGCAATTTTTAGAAGCAAAAAATAAAAGCAAGTACGTTCATGCCATATATATCTAGTAAATATGTATGTATGTATATATAGATTTCTCTATATATATAATACTTCTCCAATAACCACCCAGACTGCTGTGCTCTGACATTTGCGCTACTTGGTCTACTCCACTGTCTGTGGCTGACAGGTGGTAAGTGAGTTTAACGTTGTCTGTTTGTATTGCCAGTGCTGCCACTTAGTCATAACCACCATCAAGCCACTGCCGCCACATTTCAAAACACAATGGCTCGGGTGTCAGACGACATTGTCGATGTTATTGTTTCTGCATTTACACTGTTTACAGCTGTTGCTTTTGTTGTAAAATGTTTGTTGTAATTTGGTAATTTGTAGCATTTCACAGCACAAAATTGGCAATTACGCACACATATTATGTATTGCTCATCACCAAGCTTGCGTTTACATTTTGTATGTGTGTGTGAGCATGCTTGTTTAAGCATTATTAAAGCAATATGTGCGAACATTTATTAAAACATCTAAAACGAAATGGCGCTGGATTCTTATTTTAATTAAACTTATTTAACATGCTCATCTAGGTATACCTAACTGTTCATGTTTGTATCTTGAATTTGTCGTTTTATAACTATTTAATTGTAGATAAATATTTTATGCAATTCGTGCGTATTAAAATTTAAAGTAATAAATGAAAATACTATTAGTTGAATATAACTGAGCACAAATATATCGTAGAGCTCAGAGACCAGATTTTGTCTGGTACGTTAAGAGTCATTTCAAATCAAAGATGTTACAATAAAAACTTCAGACTCTTGAAGAACTATAAAATTAATACACTAATTTACTGAATACTGAACTCCTTTGGGATATTTTATAGTTTACAGAATTCACAAAAACTATGATATGCCACATAGACCACAAAAATAGTAAATTGCCACTAAACAAGAACTAAAATGGGCGAGTTAAGTACGAAGTTAAGCTAAGATAAGCTGAACTAAGCATTTAAGGAATCTGTGGCAATTAGCAAAGCTGCATTTGACAATGTCCGTAAAAAATTACGCGTCTGCGATGTTCATACAAGCACTATGTGACAGCTGAAATGAGCTTAAAAAATGCTTACCATAAGTAAGAGAATTATGCTTGTAAGCGCTAAAGTATGAAAATGACATTATATTCAGTCAAATAACCGCACATATAGTATACATATGTACACATTTATTCATGTGTTATATGTTTGTAAACTTTTGCCTAGAATATTGTATATCATATGTAGATATGTATGTGTCAAAAAAAAAATCGTGTGTGCAACAATATTGTGCCACAAGCAGTCGTTGCGGCTGCTGACCTGATTCACTTCCTTTTTTTTGTCACCACAATCGTGACCTTAACGCGAATGAGCGTGGCTGGCGTAAACGTAAAATGTCAAAAACACCATATATTTTTATTGTTGTTGCTGCTCTTGAAGCTCCAATATTGCACCGCTGTCACCATTACAACCGCTCTTTACAGACTGCTTCAAGAGTCGTCTAAATATTTAGTTGGTTGCGTCTGCGTTTACATGCGGGTTGACATTGCGTATGAGTGACTTGAAACACTTGAATTATGATTTTATATATATTTTATAGTATTGATTTTAGTATTTTAAATACAACGGTGTACATATTTATTAGATAGTCGTACTAGTCACAATGTACAGAAGAGATTGAATCACATGAATAAACTATCTCTAAATATCAAAAGAGCTTTAGAAAAAAACTGTTAAATTTTACTCAATAATATTATTCTTTACCTCTCTTTCTCTTTCTCCCATTTTACTTTATAACTATTTCATCACATCATCAGGATCACATAAAAGCCACAAGGCGATCCACACTGAATACAATGCGTCAGCCTTCAACACATACCAGTTGTATCAAATCACCCTAGCGATTTCTCAAGAAAACTTCCAATACACATAAATAATATGAATATAACGGATAACTGGATTGCAACAGCTGCTGTAGTGATTAGGAAAACATAATCATGCGGAAAACTCCTAATAGATCTTCTTCAGTGAAATATATGGCTCTTGTCGGCTGTGTAATCGACTATCGGCGAACACAACACTAAGCTCTTTATCCAATACGGTAGACTAGCATTAAATTACCGCTAGTAAAATATTGATTTTCTAATAGAATCACCTATCCCAACTTAAATGTATGTACTTAACACATATATTTCTTTTTCTCTTATTCTTTTAACTTCAAATAGCTTCTTGCTGTAGGTCAAAATGGCTAGTATTTGTTTCGACTCTTGCGTATATCTCGTGGATGAGGGTACCATACACACAGTCTGTACCATAACTTTATCAGTCAATAATATTATTTTTTAATTATTCTTACATTCTAAATTACTTAGATGAGGATCAACTACTCCACAAGGACAACAGGACGAAATGATTGCGGCATGTCTAGCTATCCCTCGGTCTTCAATACTCGATACGTGGATTTGTTAACTAAAGTAAAAATTAGCCTTATAAGCTTGTTACTCGATATTCTTATCAAATAGTTCTGAGTGATTGTGAATGCTGTGAAAGAAACCGAGTAAAAAGTGTGTTAGAAAATCAACGAGGAACGATGCATATTCTGATAAGACCAATGACAACCTGCAGCGTCAGTATGCGGCCATTGCAAACATTAATCATTTAATAAGAAAATTGTAAAATTCTTAATTTGAAAAATTTAGTTACTTCATAATTATAAAATAATATTTTATGAACCTAAAATTTACGCTCAATAAAAATATATATTTTCATAATTTAATTTCAAATAAATTATATCTCTGAATATTGTAATTTTGTTTTTCAAAGTGAGGTGAGTATTTTGCAAAAGGACTTTTATAAGCGGCAAGTAAGTATTGCTTTTTGATTTAGTTTGATAAACTCTGCAGGTTTTAACATTATTTACCAACTGAAACAGGAAAGGACCTATGTGAAGTGTTTCAATCTCTCTCACTTTTTCATTGCATGGGGTCTAATATTCTTCATAACGAAATCCATGAACAATGGAATGGGTTCAAGGAACTCTAAAAATCAGTTCCGCAATTGAACTAACAAATACTCATCCAACCAACCAATTCAACCTAAGAGATAACGTTAACATTAATTAATAAAATTTAATTATACAAAATTAGGCCAATTAGGAAATATAATCAAATATACATGGTGTTACTAATTGAGTGGATAGAGAGCTGTCACTGTCATGTGCTGATTAACTGCCTCTTCACATCCCTCTTTCTGTGTATTTATATTGTAACATACAACTTCCAGGAAGATTATTCAATAATTAAGAAAATTACTGAAATGCAAATAAAATCCACCAAAAGACTAAATTGTCAATTAATTATACACAGCAGTAGATGAATAAGTGTTTATATATTAGGATAGTTAGATAAGCGGATGTATACTACTTTATTTTTATTATAGACCTTGCGACCTCAAAATGGATAATTAAAAAATTCTGGCTCTACATATTTATGGGATTCCTGAGTACTTTTCGAAATTTATTTTCCATTTAGTAGTCGTGTGTGCCGCATAAGAAAATATCAATTTCAGAGAATGTTGTAATTATATATCGGCTTTGGTATTAAGGGTGGATAAGTTTCGGGAGAGTGAGTAAGGCGATATATGGCTCAGATCTACATACTCTAGACCCAAGGTTTCAATATGATACTCAACTTTTCTTTGGCTTTATCTCCATATGACGCATCTTCTGATATTTGTATGAGCTTTAATCTAGTATTACCAGTCTTTCTATCTACGCCATTAAATAATCTTACCACCAAAAATTGTCTTACAAAGTCGACCTTCGTTACTTACTTACCATTTTCTCTTACTTCGACACATCTATAATATAAAAATGAATCGCAAAATGTGTTGCTAAGCGCATAACTCGAGAACCGCTAAACCGATTTCGCAAATTTTTTGTTTAGAATGTGTTTAGAGGTACCGGGATGGTTCTTACGGAGAGAAAAATTAGAAAAATTGCCTGAAAAAGTCTTAAATCCACAATTTTGTAATCTCCCATACAAACAATTCGCAAAAAGCCGAAAAGGGCTAAACCGATCTGGCTAATTTTAGTTTTGAAATATTTGTGGAAGGTCAGGGAAGGATAAGAAAGTAAGTAAATATGGAAAAACTGTGAGAAAGCTTATAAGAAGTTGATTTTATTTGAATTGACAAGAAAATTATAAAAAAAGAAAACAAAAAATAATAATATTTTGAAAATTGTCATTGTTGCTTTGTTAAAATATTTGTATCATTATTCAATTGTATAAGGCTGTGTCGATAGCCCAAAACAATTTGTAACAAGTAGGGAAAGGCAACCGAACATTTTATACTCTAGCAATTTATTGATGTAATTTTATTACACGCAATTTGAAATATATTCGGTATAAGGTCCAATAGAATAACGAAAATCAGCATATATAGCACATGAAGGTTGAGGTAATTCCTGAACCGATTTCTCTTATTTTCAACACCCAGTTATAATGGGAATAGGGGCAACTTGGCACCTGTTAGGAGGCAGACAAACGGCACATTCAGTCTCGCAAAAAGTCAAGAAGGGCCAAACCGATCTGGCTAATTTTAGTATTGAAATATTCGTGGAAGGCCAGGAAAAAATTAGAAAGTAAGTAAATATGGAAAAATTGCGAGAAAGATAATTTTAAGATAATTTTATTCGAGTTAACAACAAAAACATAAAAGAAGAAAACAAAAAATAATAACATTTTGAAGGTTGTGATTGTTGCTTTGTTAAAATATTTTTGTCATTGTTCAATTGTATATGGTTGTGTCGATAGCCCAACCGGGTGCAACCGAATATATTATACTCTCGCAATTTATTGATGTAATTTTTTTAAGATGGCACACAATTTGACCTATATATTCGGCATAAAGTCCAATAGAAAATCATCATATATAGTATATGAGGGTTTGCCATAATTCCTGAAAAAATTTCACTATTTTTCACGGCAATAGTGGCAACTTAACACCTGTTAGTAGGCAAACAAACGGCACATTCGACCCTGAAATTATTCCTAACTTGCAAATGAACGAAACACCAGTCGGCAAAATAGCAAAAAATAGCGCTATAGCGAAGACTTTCCAAATATTCAAGAAGTAGCTGGGGGACAAGACTTTACAAGATTTACGCGATAAGCAAAACGTTTTTGGTGGAGTCATGATTCTGTTGGCAGGTGATTTACGCCAGATTCTACAAATTATTCCTGGATCAACTGTTGCTGACGATCTAATCACGATCCTAAAATCATCTAATTTATGAAGACACATAAAAAATCGCAAATTAACAACTAACATACGAGTGATTTTGCACCAATATTGCGATTGTAGAAGTAGTTGGAAATGGTAGGTTCGCAGTTGACACCTCGATGGATTAATAGCATTTCCAACAGATTTCTGTCACTTCATTGACTCGAAAGAAAAGTTTTCCTGACATGAAACCTCAATATGATAACCATAAATGACTGATTGAATGACTTATTGGTGGTAAAAAAAACAAAGATCTCAACGATCTTAATGCTACAATTTAGGATTTCGTTCCAGAAGAGTTGACACAGCTACAAACCAGTATGTCCCACAGACTATTTAAAATTGCCTGGACTATCCCCACTCACTTGCAATTAAAAGTAGTGGGAGTTGTCATCATTCTGCCAACTTTGAAATATTCTCATTTGTTACATACTTCAATACACGATTAAAATAATCAAAGTTTTACAAATTATGATAATTTATGATTAATAAGATCTACAATAATATATATCAACTTTTGCACTATATTGAAAAATTTACTAAGTTAATGTATACCTTAGCCACAAAAACGTGTGGCCGGGTCTGCTAGTTTAATATATATTTTTCCCTATTTTCTAATCACAAAGAAATGATTTAATTAAAGTCTATGACCGATTCAAATTTTTCTCACTCATATTATTTTTTCAGATTTTAAATAAGGATATAATTTTGAAGAAAAAAATTCAGAGATGATTCGTACGGTTCCAGTTCAATTCAATTGTTCTAGTTATATTCCAATTTTCTAATTAATTCTCTGAGCATTTTTGAAAATGATCTCTTATATATAGAAGCTTTTGAGAAGTTTAGATGCTTCCACCATGAAGAAATGGCCAAATCAGTTTTTAAAAATAAATGAGCATTTAAGTAGGCTATTTTTATAAATTGGAGATAACCCAGTAAGTGCTTAAATATTCCCAAAATACCTTGATAGATTACTTCGATTTGCTCCGTTTATGTAGACCATGTTGCTTTTGTATACAGCTAATTTTTCTACTCAGGAAACACAACCAAATGCATTATCTAATTTAACCCACTACTTGCATGCATGTGTTTATAGAACCAATCGGTTTATTTCCATAAACGTCTTCATTATTGTTGAGAATTTCACGCAACCCGCAGCGCGACTGTGACGTTGACTTTAGTGGCAGTAATTGAATCGCGTTAATTAATTAAACCTAATGGCCGGTTATTATTAATCGCAACGGCGTAGCGTAGGACACATTAATAGCATGAACGGCAATAACACTAACAACAAATAGTTAATTGGCAACTGGAGAAGGATTGTGCCATAAGCGGTTTCATGCTGTGTGACATTTGAAAGTAAATTGAATTGGCTGGTAGCAATTATGTAGAGCTTTTATTCTGCTTTCTCATAGACGATTATTTGCGTGTCTTGAGCATGAAAATGTGATCGCACCCAAGAGTATACTTACTTTCGTTGCACTTTTACTTTCATTTGTGGATTGATTGTTATTTCTTATTGCTTGGTGCTCAACTTTGTGATCTGCTAATTGCTTTGCTGTTTTAGTTTTATGGAGATGAAGTGAGTATACATTTTTCTTAACTCTAATGGATATGGCTGATGAAATTTAATATAGTATTGGTATAGATAGTGATGGTGGGTAAATCAACAATTTATATGAATTATGGTTCATCGGATATTCTTAAAAAAGAGCGAAGATTGCTGATCTGTCCTATATTTATTATCTATAAATAAACCCCTTTAGGTAAAAATTCTTAGTTTTCAAAGACTAATTTTTAGTTCCATTTTACCTGAGACTTGTAATATATACGTTTTAAGGGTTGGATAAACACTTTGGCCATGTTCCAAGACTTCGTCGTACTTTCCCCGCTAATCACATTATTTTTGATGCAACCGTACCATTGGGTGAAAGAAACATGTTGTCTACCACTACGCTAGTCTCGTGGTTTGTATCCACTTTTCAATAAACGATGAAATTGAGTTGTAAAACATTGATTTTGGAATTATTTTGAATACAAAGGGATAATTTAAACCGAGTTTCTTATAAATAGCTTTACTCAAAGTAACCGCCAGACCTTGTCTAGGCAATTCGTTCCCTTTATTTTAAGTATTATGCAGTAGATGTAATATTTAATGGACTACAAAAAATAAAGATCTGCATTCTATACAGCGTCATTAATAAATATCATGAGAATATATGTAAATACATATATTGCTATGAAAATAAGTTTAGGCTTTTTAAAAACGTCAACGCCTATTCTCTGAAAATTCCTACAATTTGACAATATTTGCTTTACAACATGCTCGTGTATACAGTTATGGATAAAATAATAGGGTCACGCGTACATATTTTGCAAAAGCCAATAGAAAATAACTATTACAACGAATTTATTCAAAAGTAATAATTAATATTATTCTTCATTGCAAATGAAATGGAATTCTGAAATGAAAAATAAAAGAAAATATTTTCACTTAACTTAAAAAAATAAAATGTTGTCTCTTCAAAATCTCATTGACAAAAAAATAGGGTCAAAGCCAAAAACAGATGCTTAAACACAGAAATATTATTATTACTACATAGAATATGTTTAAAAACTAATATTTTGGACATCAACAACATTGTCCGAAAACAATTCCGCGGGTGTGTTTGGGGCAATTGTCTTGCGGATATATCCATTTTAAAGGCATTTTTCTAATCAGCAAAAGATAGCACAACATTTTGAAGTATTTGGACCTAAAGGTATTTGACCATATTTTACTTATTTCAAAATATTGACCCAACGCCAGGTCATGAAAACACCTTTACAGCATAATGCATCTATCTCTACCATAGTACTTTTTTGTAAATTTTTGACTTTTTGAACACCTGAAGCGTTGGTGTCTGTATATGTAACCATCATAAGGTACCATTCGCGATGAAAATTCCAAAAAAATTTGAACTAAATTCAGTGTATATTTTTAAAAAGTGACCCTATTATTTTGTCCATGAATATATCTGCCTGTAGAGACAGTATCAGCCTATTAATCCGTAGAAAGACTCCACATGTGAGCATAATATTTGTCATAGACAAGGACTTGCACATACTTACATATATATTTATATAAACTCCGTTACGTATTGGTTAGCAACAGGTTGCTTTTCCACTCCACGTATAATCACGCAGCTCTCTTGTCTTCCTTTCACTGTTTCATTCTCTTATATCGTACTCTGCTCAAAATTGTTATTATTTGTTATTATGTTGATACCATATGTGAAAAGCTTTCTGCTCCAGCGGTGCCACATCAGGGAATATCAGGGAATGCGCATTGAGTAAACCATGTCGTATGAGTAATGCGAGTGTGGGCAAGGAAGCTTTCTTATCAATACAGAATGAATGAATGAAATTCTATGAGAGAGAGTTTGAACCAATCGTCACAATATTAATGTTGAAATGGATTATAACAACAAAAACCCGAATAATAACAATTTCGTTTGGACTGAAAGTTGATTGTGTGAAAAAGAGCAGCTGTCCTTTTGGCTACATGAGAGCAATATTCGTTTGTTGCTAAGCTGCTCATATGAAAAATATTTCCCTCAGATCTACCAACTATTAGTACACACACACACACTTCAGCTTCGGCACCGACCATCTCTTCGTTCGTTCATCGTGTTGGCATTCATTTCCGCCAACTGAATGAATGAATGGGATGCTCCAAGCGATGCTCAGTTTGCCGTTGCTCCGCTGCTCTGTTAGGAAAACTGTGTCTCGCTCGGCGGCTGCGTTGATGAATAGCTCCTCAGCGCTTTGAGTGCGTTCACAAACATCATTCCGTCGTTGGCCGGACTTTGTGTCGCACGCGGTCGCGCGTTTACGCTTTTTCAAATCAAAAGGATATTCAAATAAAAAAAATATCAAACTAACGGGAATTAACAGTGAAAGTTCGTGTTTAAGTGCGTGAGTGTTGGTATAAGTGAACTTTCACTTACGAATAAAACGCTGCACAAGTGCTCGAAAGAATACAAGCTGTGTACTGCTTGACTTACCATCAGTTTAATAATAATTCAAATAACAATTTGTGTCTGCGTTTATTTGGCGACACATTGTTGCTGTACGCCATTGTGTGTGCTTTCGTGTGTGCGTGAAACTGCAAATTACGGTTAACTACCCGTCGGTACTTTTACATGCGCGCTTGTAAATAAAAAGCTCATTACATTTAAATATTAAAATATGAAATTGAAAATATCCAGATTTTCTGCTTTTCATTGCATATGCCATTAAGCGCCGTTACTCTAACTTCGTTTGTTTAAACAAAGCAAAAATGTAATTTGAATATTAATTCGTATTTTTTTGCAGTTAAAACGGTACTTTAGATAAATAAATGAAAATTTGCATAAAAAGTGCATTTTATGAAGATTTCTGCTGGACAATTTTATTCGCATTAATTAAGGCATCTCTCACTTTCTTGAAGTGAAATGTGTCTTTGGGTCTTCCTTTGTGTAATGGTGCGGTGTCACAGCTTTTTGAATCTAAATAAATTGCTACGGCTGTCTCCGAGTGAATGTTCATGCTAATGCCGGATTCAGATTCAATGCTTAGCGTGTAGAAAAATTGTCTCCGAGTGAATGTGAAACAGTGTGATTCAACATCAATATTTATTAGATGTTTCAAATTGCAGAGAAATGTTTAAGAAAGGACTTGTATGTAAAGTTTGTGCAAAATATAATATGTATAATAATGAAATATTTAAATTATTATACTGTGCAAGATAATATTTTGTTAAAACTTATTTCAAATGAGTGTATCAGTGAAAGTGTGGAATTATATTGATTTGTAGTGATCACAAGTATCAAAAGGTTAGTATAAATTGAAAATAAGTCAATCGTTTTGTGTCTAAATTATATTGAACAAATTAAAGTTGTTTTGTTCGAAGGATTTGGATATAAAACATTTATATTATAAATATTCAAATTTATCAAGATTTGAATGTGTTATAAAAGTAAATGTTCTATCTTCGTATTTATTGGTCTACAACTTTGCTTTCGGCGTTTTCCAATAGATGTCTCTAGCGTCAAGCACTGGTCGATTAAATCGATTAAATCGTTTTATATCGATCTTGAACATTTGTGTCAACATTAACCCAACAAAATATTTTTAGAAATCTGTTTGCATCCCAAACTTATTCTCTACTGAAAATGTCACTTTTTGAGCCGAATTTTCGACATTTGCGGGAAATTTTTCTTTTCTATTTTAATTCCAAGAAAATTGTGACTGAGGTTCATCGAATGCATTCGGATACGTACGGTGAGGCTGTCCTTAGTGAAAAAAACCTTCAATTTACAATAAAACGGCGGAAGCAAATTTGTAGACCTAATAATAAAATTAAATGGAAATTTAATTTTTTGAGAACTATACGATTTAATTGGCTTCTGAATAGCTAATGAATAGTGAGTTATTAGTCATTGTAAAGTACTACGATCAACCATTATAAATATTTTGCAAAACTAAACACTTCATTATGTTACTTTCATCATGTGTTCATTTAGTACGCAATTATAATGAAAATGTTATAAATTGTAGAATACGATTTCAAATTAATGCAACACCATTCTTATACTAACTTAAAACACACATTTTGTAGTTATTAACCCGGTACTGCCCAGGACTTTTTTCGTTTCAGATTTTGGTGAAATTAAGTACACCTATGTATTTTGACCTCCTGAGCACGAAAATGAAGTCAGTTTTACGATTCATTATGTAACTTTTCCAAAAATGTGAAAAACCAGCGTTATTCTTTCTTTGCTATTCGTTTTTGAAATACTATCACCGTTTGCAGGCATTTCATTGAAATGTTAATTAAGAAAAAATATATTTAATGGCAATACAGTTATGGTTTGGTATGGTAGTTGGCAAAACACTTGATACAAAGTCCAATGTTACATTATCCACATGTTAACGCTAAATTTTCCACCCGCACAACGTCTACGATTTGTTGGCACTACATGTGCCCAGTTTCATCGTACCAGGAATGTGTTCTACATGACCTAGTTGCTGGGCATATCTGTGAGAAATCATGGGACCATACGATTTGGCATTGGTACCATAATGTCTGCAATAGTATACGGTCAGTTGGCATTTTGAATAGAAGCATCTATCAGCCAGGTAAATATGCTATACCACCAATTTTTTCCTCTGTATGCGATGCGGCACTGGGCCAACGGTTCTACTAAATTTCGTGCCCGATTTTGTCTGGTGATGTATAATTGGATGCTGTTGGTTGATCATTAAAATCGATTTTTTTAGTTTAATCTTCCGCATAATCTTCGCCAGATATATTGCCAGCACATATCCTTCGTCCAGCTATTAAATATATTCTAGCATTTGTTTGTTTAAAAAAATTTACAAAAATGAATTAGGGGGTTACATGGATTTCGGGGGTTCAAAAAATCTTTTTTTTTTGTTTTTTGGCTTATTAATTTCTACAACATCTCAAGAATATTATCCTAAATTTTCAAGTCGATCCGAATAATAGTTTCGGAGATACAGCCTTTGGAAGGTGAGCGCTCCAAGTCAGGTATTATTGTTACTCAAAACTTTAAACGCGTTTTTTCGAAAACTACTCAACCGATCTTGATGACACACGCACAGGTGTTCGAGATACAGTATACTCGTGCTTGAACAAAGGATTTTTTCTTTTTTCAATTACAACTATTTAAAAAAAACAAGCAAAATTTGACCGACATTTTTATTTATCTTCGTTCAAGCATGAGTTTATGGTCTTAATTAAAACACTATTTTTTTTTTTAATTTTAAAGAACCTGTCAGGAGTTATGTTAACAACGCGAACGCACCTTGTTTCCGAGGGATCATGAGCTTTAAACTTTTTTTTTTTTAATTTCAGAAATTATTCTTTAAATATGTATCTATAAGACAGAAAGAAGTTTAAATTAAATAAATAATTTTTTACATAGAAAAAAATATTGAAAATAGGCCTCATTGTATTCGAAAAAAACCATGTAACCCTTTAATTCACATTTGATAGCTTGATTTTTTTATCGATTGGTGTTATTAATTTTAAAATCGGTTGAAAAATAAACATTATATAAAAGTACTTACCATCATGCTATATCGAAAAACCAGATTTTTTTTACCTTTTATTTTGTCAGCTTATTTTAAAATGAGATAATTTCACGAATTGAACTCACAATGCTTTAAATTAAAATATTCTTGAAAGCTACAAGTTTTTCGCATAAGATAACGTTTGTATTTTTGTAGTGTAGCTTACCAGTTATTCATGGAAATATAGCGGTACATTTTGCGTTACCATATGGTAATCGTGGGTTAATTCGGCATATCCCAAGAGTTTGTAGCAAGCAAGCAAACACCACACACACTTTGCAGAATAGCTCACTAGTCGTCTAACTGTCTATAGTTATTTCATTATTTATGCAGGCGTGTAGCAGTGAAAATGTATGTATGTGATAGCATTTCCTTTACGTTGCATTTTCCCATATATTTGTGAGATTGCCATTTGGCACTGTGTACATATACATTCTTATATGTTTGTATCGATGCATTCGTGTGTAGGTGTTTGGCGTTGATAGCTACGAATAATTTATGAAAACACCAATGGACTAACAGTTGTCAGCTGGCATGTGTAGTTATACCAGGAAATTGGACTACAAATATCATATGACTATACATACATATTTTATTATTAAATATATATCTAATATTATATGCATTTGAGGATATATTAACTGTTTAGTTCGTATGTATGAACTTGTACTGTGACAATAAAATATGTGTAAAGAAATTAAATGGAATATTTTAAACTAACGAAACGAATTATTTATCCATAATGTATAACGGTGATATTGATATATCAGTATTATTTAAAATTCCTTAAAATTTAGTGCGAAATAGCCCTTAAAAAGCATATGAAACAGTTCAAAAACTGACTAGATCATGTCAATTCCTAGAACGAACTTGGAATTAAACTTCTTGCATATATTTGTCATGTTTATAGCTACTTTTTGCCTGTTAGCGAAGAAAAATTACGCTTTTTGAAACTTTACTGCCTTGTCGCCTTTTCAAAAACATTGCATATTTTAGTAATACCAGAATCTAACAAGCTCTTTTCAAACATATATGTTACTTTCCTTCCGACTCTATTTTATAATTTTATTTATAACCAGGTATCGAGACCTGGGGTTTAACTGGTACAATAATGTGTAATTTAGAAGCTTTTCACAAATTTGATAAATGAATACAAATTTATTTTTAGCACATTTCTAATATATTTCACCACACTACCACGAAAGTGTCACTAACTGGTACAATTATCCTGGTTTAGTGAATGCAATCGCTATTTTCGTTATCTAATCACGGATCGCTGACATTATACATTATATTCATACACTATATTTAACACACTGATTCATTTCGATAAATGTTAATTGTCGATTTTTATTAAATATTGTATTTTCCCGCTGGCATGAGCAACACATATCGCAACTTTAATGAAAATCGTATTTATATGTACATTGGTAGATAACGAGTAAATGAGGGAAAACATAATATTAATTTTACCACAAATACTTCTAGATCAATATATGATAAATACAATCAATGACAAATAGATTATCGCGAATTTGTTGATTGCTTAGGAGACAGGTGACTCGTAGGTTTTTAATGCAAAATGTGATTTTTCTGATTCAATATGTTGATTGTTAAGTGATAGCTTGGTAGATAGTACCTGCAGCAGCAAAAGTGTAATTTAATTTGCTCTGATCAATGATAAATCAATCAGTGTTTTCCATTATAAGAAGAAGGCCAGTCTGAGTCCCAATGAGACAGTAGCTAGTAATTAATGCATTATACCCTTTTCGCACATCCAAATTAATTGATCAATTAAACTTTTAATTGAGAAACCAGTTTTTGCCCTTCACACTGCTGGTTAATCGATAATCGATCAGCTGTTATGCTTTTTAGTTTTTTCTTTTAAAAAGAAGTTGGTAAGTTTCAACAACGAATTGCTATTTTCTCAATAACCACAGCCAATATTTCCCGCAGCGACATCTACCGTCGAGTAGTATTACTGCTACTTCGCAGAATTGCATTTCATTTTCAACTCGATTAAAATTCAATTATAATTGAATGTAGAAAAATGAGATTTTTATTTTGTATGGTAAATCGATCTAACTCAGCGCTTTAATCGAGCAAAGGCCGATTTATTGAACAATTAGCTCGTGTGCGAAAAGCCAATTAGGGACGAGAGCAGCAATTTCGTCATAATTGAAAATTCAAGCGATTTCCCTCTGACTATACTTTATAAGTAAAAATGGTCATATAGGAATAGCAATATTATTTTACTATTTTTTTTCATAATGTAATTTTAATATATATATATATATATATATATATTTGGCGTAGGAACCGCTTTAAGCGATTATAGCCGAATCCACCAGAGCGCGCCACTCATTCCTCCTTTTTGCTTTTTGGCGCCAACTGGAAACACCAAGTGAAGCCAGGTCACTTTGCACTTAGTCTTTCCACCGGAGTGGAGGTCGTCCTCTTCCGCGGCTTCCTCCAGTGGGTACTGCATCGAATACTTTCAGATTTCAATCAGGGACCGTAACTCTTATGACTTTTATCAAAAAAATCAAAAAATAAGAGTTATTTTTGATTTTTATATATTTAGATCAAAAATAAAAGTTATTTTTGGTTTTTATTTTTTTAGATCAAAAAATAAGAATTATTTTTGATTTTTATATTTTTAAATCAATAATAAAAATCAATTCAAAATTTGTATTTATTTATTTATGCCGTATGTATTACAATATGCTGCATCATTCCAATTTTTATATGTCACAAATTTTGAATTGATTTTTATTATGGATTTAAAAATAAAAAATCAAAAATAATTCATATTTTTTTATCTAAAAAATAAAAATCAAAAATAACTTTTATTTTTGATCTAAAAAAATAAAAATCAAAAATAACTTTTATTTTTGATCTAAATATATAAAAATCAAAATTTAAAAATCATACAATATTTCGCATATAGTTCGCATAGTAATGGATTTCATTTTCCATTTTATTGACAATATTTCATTAGGCTGCTTGACCAAAATATTTTATGGTCAATTTGGTCTAAATACATAAAATGTGGATTCACGCAAATTGATGAGAATTGCCTTATGGTGTTGTAATTCAAGTCCAAACAAATATGCAGACCATTATGTATAAGCATATTTAATTGTGTTTCGATTTGAACATAAAATTATTTTTAGTAAATTCTATCGATAAATGCGCAATTTAAATGTGATGCGTTGTGTAAATTGCGTCGCGCAATTGTTAAATAACCGAATAACTGCTGCAAACACTGTCACTCGCAGTTTCCTCTTCCATACTTGACTTGATTTTGACTTTGACGGGATTTTCAAACATTTTGATTGCCAATTGATACTGATATGTTCTGAAGATCAGTTCTCGCTCTAGCAAAGGTTCCGTAAGTGAAAATTTGTGTCTCAGCAACAATATTATGTATGTTAACTGCAGCATTGAACCAACTGGAGGTATAGTCCAAAACGATAAATATATTAAAATCCGTTTTAGTATTGAAAACCTTTCACATTCAAACATATTCCATGAAATGTGTTTGCATCCCATCCACGTTATATATCACACAAGAGTATACCTAAAAAATTAAATTTGTCAACTTTTTTTAAATCCACAATGCAAAATCTGCGCAAAAGGTGAGCCACGTCGCACACAAGCCATACTGCATATTAGCCAACATACCTGCAAATATATATAAAACTGTAGAGCCTTGTCACCATTTGATCATTTGATATTCTCAATTCACTAGAAATTCTTTTCAACAAGCACATATACTCGCATGCCATGAATGTACAAATCAAAGCAAACTCAGCAGAATACGAAGAGTGGGTGAGAACGAAGGCACGAATGGAATTCACTTGCTGCATATTAATGCCAAAAACTCGTGCACCCAAATAAAGTTTCGTATATTTCGCATGAGTGTGAGTTTTGTAGGCATTTACATATGATTCTGCAATGTGTTTGTCTGTTCGCCGGTGCGTATGAGTGATATATTTTTTTAATTTCTTTTTCAACAAATAATTGGCAAACGTACGACATGATTTACATATACACATACACTTACATAATGTTAAGAATGGCTTAATATATACTGACATGAAATAAATACATATATACATCTCCTTCATTTACTGACACTACTCTACATAGATGTAGTAAAATCGATGAAAATTAAACATATGTTCTTTGGTGTAAATAATTTAAAGCAATTACGAATAGGAAATACAGAAGAATAATAAAGTTTAAGTTAAATGAATTTGCTGGAAATTTGATCGAGAAATGTTAGTTAATTAAACTGAATACTAATGGTGCAAATATGAAAGAGAGTTTTATTTTAAACGATACATAAAATACAAAATCGTTTTTTTTTAATATTTAACCTATATTACGCTTATTTGTAGTCAGTATATATAACATATAAATATTTTCGAACTTATCTCCGAATTGGAATAATATTCAACTGTCATCATAATAGATTATCATTCGCAACAATAAAAAACTATCTAAATTTATCACATCCACAAAGAGAGAGAAGCGGTGGGCAATCAGAAGTTTTAATTGTAATCCGCTGATTCCACTCGTGGTCTTTGTTCAACAGCCACGAATTCTATGACACTAATGCTGCAGAAGTTTCTGTTGCTGCTCACCACAGCCTTATCACAGCGAAGCGTTTAATAGCTTGTTTTTTTTTGGTCGCAGTCTGTTGGTTGCTGCAGTCAAAGATCACAAATTCCAGCATTAATGTGGGATTAAACAAAAATTACTCGAAATTTGTTAACAAAGCAAAGCGGTATAAGAATGCATTCCATTCTTCCATAGCTTTTGTTAAAACTTATTATAAAATAATTTTGTTAAAAGAGTAAATTTAAGAAATTAAAACCATTTCCCATTCACTTCTACCACTCAGAACCAGCAAACTGTTCAAACAATGCAAAAATTTGTATTCTACGATAAGAGCACAACATGGAGAATCCCCATATTAACTAGACCCCTTTATACGCGTACGTCCGTCCTTCATCTCACATCATATACTTCGAAGTTAGGCGAAATTTCGCCTGTTGACACTTGAGTATTTTCACTCAGCTGGAATTGTTTACCAAACTTTTGACAACCCCACACTCGCATTCATATAAGCAAACCCACCAAATAATGGGAATGACGCAAGCGAGCGTTAATCGAAATAAATACCGCAAAATGGTGAGCAAAAAAAAAAAATAACAAACATAATCTTAAAATAATACAGAAGGATATGGAATATTAATAAATTAATTAATAAGAAATTTTTTTGATTCTTTAACACATATTACCAATGCATTGACGCCTTTTTATAGATATGACTTTCGTTACATACTGTCATATAATACACACTGTCATATAATATCATTCTTTCAGAGATGTAAGAAATTAATAGTTCAGATAGAGATATGGATAGTTAAGAATGGAAAAACAAGTATAAGGCTGGAGGAGATTTAGATATTGTTATGGAGAAATAGTTGGTGATAGACATGATAGACATGGCAGAGACCAAATTTCTTTGGAACCGTCAATATCGACCTCTTTTTTAATTCCATATTCATTGCAGTAAAACTTATTTTCAGTTGATTGCTTGTAATTAGCCCATACAAACTTACACAGACTCACAAGGCTAGTTTTACCGCATAAACCGCAAATTTACAGCTAATTGAATTTAGTTAATTAGCAATTATTGAGAATTAATACTCTCTTGTTTGTCGCGAAATTTGATGAAAGCCTGCTCAGTATTGGGAAATCAAAATATGCGGAAATTCCATCAAGTTTCTAAATGAATTGTGTTACCTGTATTTACTACCAGTTACACATGCCGCAACATATAAACAAATTTTAATTTGACTTAAAAACAAAAGAATCGCCGCATATCTAAAATCGATGGCCAAAAATGGTTATCTTCATATTTGTATGTATACAAGAAAGCTTTACCGACTACTTTAGTTTTATGACTATGAATAGGATTTGGCAAACGCATTGGAAAACCAACTTTCTATAAAAAGTTTGCGTAAAGCAAATAAAAAAATATTTGTAAATAAAATAAAAAAGTACATAAAATTGGTAAAAGCATTGCAGCAGTTCGAGGACTTTGAAGTGTCGCCTATTTGGCAGGCAATATTTGCAGCATTTGGCCGATTTCCAATTTATATGCGAAGTAAAGCCAGACAATATCTATGTATGCTTACAGAGACATATGTATTTATATAAGTAAAACAATATAAAAAACTTTGAAAAAATGTAAAAAGTGCAGCACCTCGAATGAAAACTTTGTTACCTTGATCCAGTGTATGTAGTATGTAGTAGTAGACAAACGCAGACGAACACAAAACCGAATAACGTCTAAAAAACTACAAAAGTTCGTATAGCCAATGCATTTGAGTAATGCTGAAAGATACTACACGTTGTGCTGACAGGGCGTCGCACAATTATACAAATGTCTGGAGCTACATAAAGACGTATGCACACTTAAAGTGCTAATGATGGTAATTTCATCTTTTATTATGACTAACAGCTGCCGCAGAGCGGCGGAGAGAATGTTGTAAAATAAAAGCATCCAACCTACAGTTGAGGCGAGCGAAATGTACACGACGTAACACCCACTACGGTGAAGTGCCTAGAATTATGCCAACACTGAAATGCATATGAGTGGAAAATGAACACCAATTTTGACTACGAAAAAGGAAATAAAAGACGAAAATCAAACGAATGGAAAAAAGTGCTTACTAATGCCACCCATATATGCATGTATGTTTGTATTGTTGCCATTTCCGTCACTCACTTAATTTGGCATTCATTGCCTTCGGAGAAACCGCAAATAAATTGGTCAGCACACATTGGGTTGGTGAGTATACACCGGCTGGCGCCTTTAAGTAGGCAATATTATTCCGTCATAATCTGTGAACGATGCGAATCAATCAATTGTAAAGTGTTGAAAGCTGGAGGGAATTTTGTTTGAGATAGAAGGAAAATTGAATCTGAGAGAGAGGGAGAATGAAGAATATATTCGAGGAGATGTAGTAGTTATGTAAGAGTCTTTCGATTAATTACGTCGCCATTAAGTTCCGGTTTCAAATATCAACAAAACAGACAGATAGTGCTTTACCATCGGCAAACAATATACTAAAATTAATGACGTTTTCGATTTTTCATTGGTCCATGGTTGTCTGTTAGTTGTTCTTATATATGTACACCAGCCGAATAATGAAGTTTGTCTAATGGTTGAAATAATATTTTTTTTATTGAATGCACACACGAGTAGCCAAGTTCCTGTGCATGCTTGTACATTTTCACTTATATACAAATATATACTCACAATCTTGCGTATTCGCTCATATGTGAGTTGTACTAGAGTCTTTGTATATATGTTTATGTATGTGCATTGCCAGCCTTTTGAATATCCCACCGACTTGACATGCGGATGAGTGTATCTCTAGATTAGGAGTGTTGCCTTGATTGATCACGTGCTTTTACTTACTTGTTTATTTGTGTATTTATCTAAATTGTTGAAGTGTGCTGTCTAATGC
This sequence comes from Zeugodacus tau, assembly GCA_031772095.1. Taxonomy (NCBI): domain Eukaryota; kingdom Metazoa; phylum Arthropoda; class Insecta; order Diptera; family Tephritidae; genus Zeugodacus; species Zeugodacus tau. The sequence goes on from CM062652.1 coordinate 27,776,271, forward strand.
TGGGCATGGCAAGTAAATCATATACATATACATAAATATACAAATAACTGACGCTGTGTAGGAAAATGGTTTTGCAGCAAAACGTCGTTAGGTATAGTAGTGAATATGGTTAAGAGTGCTACGACTGTATGTATGGCCCTCAAATAAAACGAAATAAAGTATATATATATATATATAATAGTGAATATGGTTAAGAGTGCTACGACTGTATGTATGGCCCTCAAATAAAACGAAATAAAGTATATATATATATATATATATAATAGTGAATATGATTAAGAGTGCTACGACTGTATGTATGGCCCTCAAATAAAACGAAATAAAGTAACTAAAGTGGACCGCCCTCCATTCTCGATTTCAAATTTTGACGATTTTCAATGGGCTGGTAAATTAATATAAATTATTTTTTAGAGTTGTAACTTTGCATACATTTATTTGAAGACTTAAAAAAGAAGAAAAAAATTTTACATGTTTTTTTGTTTTTGTTGTTGTTTTTTTGTGATCAAACAAAAGCCCTTCTTTCTCTTTTCCGCTCACTGGAACAACTGAAACCAAAAATTCCAACGGGATGAGAAATAGTACATATTTGACACTGCTATGAACTAGGATTATTAATTTCGCACAAAAATTAACAAAATGGCGGTCCTTAGAATTTTTTTTAAATTTTTTTCCCAGCCACAAATCAAGTTGAAAAGTAAAAAAGATCTTCACCGATTTTATTTATTCTAGTTCATACCATAGCTATATATGTATAGAATAATGTATTAAAATTTGGATCCGATTGGATTAATAGAATTTGAGTAACCTCATGCGCCAGTCGTAAAAAACTGTTTCGCGTTTAAAGTTTTGAGAAGCAAATTCTTGGGTATAAAACTTGCCTACTTTCTTATATCTCACGTAGCTGTGTATTCTGTTTCCTACTCTTTATTTCGGTAAGTAGGGAGACGTGAAGCAGGTAGGTAGTCACAAAATATGACGAAGGAGGACCCATGGAGGGACAGGGTCACTAATTAAAGCTAGGGACCTGCAAGGTGGCCCATGCGTGCGCCCTCTCGCTTTCGCCTGACGATTCCACTATAAATCGGCTATATCTTCAAGAGTTTTAGAAATTTTCACTTGAAATTTGAGACCGAGAATGGAGGGGGGTCACCTAAAATGAGAAATTTTATTTATATAAATTTATAAAAAATTATAAAAATACTGGAAATTACTATAGATATAGCTGCTTGTTCATCACAGCCTAATTTGGCTGAATTAAAGCCAATACACTTAGATTCAATTCTCGCTGTATGTCACAGATATAACAAATTGAAATAAGGTCTTCAGAAGACGTCATGAGCCTACTTAGACCCTACTTAGAACGAATGTGAGTTACTTAGGAGGCAAAGTTGTAGACCTAAATCTTTTGTTATATCAGTTTTTCTCAGCTCCTTTACACCATATTGTACAGTTTTAGGAAGCGTCTAAGCAACAGTAAATATAATTTGCAGAACCTTTTGAATTGTAATCCATTTAATTTTTTTGTTTCGCATAATGTCATTTGCAAATTATTGTTATTAAAAATTCTCAATTAACGCTAACAAATATTTCATTAGAATAGAAATGTTCGCAATAATTAATAATGCATGAAGCTTTTTTAATACACAATATATACATACAACAACAGCAACACTAGCTAACGCTCTGCTCGCAGCAATTATTTATGAGAAAAGTACGCGAGTGTATTGTCTGGCTGTGTACTACAACAATTTCCATGCAAAAGTCAAGCGTATTAAGCGCCCAGCACGTTAGCGACACAATGGAGCTTTTATGCGGTGCATGAATGTGTATAAGTAAAACGTATTTTATGAGTGTGTATTCGTGGTGTGATAACCGGCGTGTTAAGCAAATTTGGCTCCCTTATGTCACAATACAACAACAATTTAAGAGAAAAAATCCTCACATCGCTTAGTTATTACTCATGCGATGTAGCTTAGCTTCGTAGAACACCTTTACACCGCTCCGCAGACATTTAAATCACCTTTGGCGTCGTTGGGAGTTGATTTTCTGGTTCAAGCGTTTCGACGCCTAAAAGTGTGCTAACAAATAAATTATGTTTTCTTTGCACTTTGGGTGACTTTTGTGCACTGACGCTTGAATATAAACAGCATAAGTATTTAATATGATGGATATGTTCTATGTATGTATGTATGCAATATACATATATATATGTGCACGTCTTCGTTCTTGTATATATTTGTTAAGTTGTTTGCTTAGTGTTGTTTTGTGGCTGTTTGTTGACATTTTAAATTGTAAACTCGTTGTATTAAGTGTATGTAAATATATATTATATTTATATTTATATGAATAAGCATCTATATTTGAATGAATATTGGGAAAATATTCAATAATGCCCAGATAAAAATATATAAATGTACATCTAAAAATCTCATTTGTATTAGTGTTACGCGTTGTGTTTGCGTTCGCACTTTGTATCATCACCATGGAATTTCGAAAATGGAATGTTGTGATAATATTGATATCAACCAAAGCCAGTATGTCAATGGCATTCCAGGAATATTTTAGTTTAGAAATATCGAGACTTTAAAAAGTATATGGTACATGTGTGATTATGTGAGCAAATTTGTTTGTATGTGCTCACCTGGGGATATGTGACAAGAGGCAATTGAACTTTCTCCTTGGAGTGCTACGCAGCCGTCTAAATACTTCAAAGCAGGTATGCGAAGGCGCCTAAAAGTATGTGTTGCAAATATATATGAATTTCTGCATATACATACAGACTAACCTTATCAAACACTTTACGAAATGAACACGTAAAACCAGACGTTTTGTCTGGATTGTCAATATGAACACACCTTAATCGGCTTTGGTATTTCAATTAGGTTAGGGTTAGGTTATCATATTAAACACATACGAATGTCTGGCTAATATACTTATTGTAGTGTGCCTTGGGATGCATTTAATGCTTAAATTTAATAAAAACGTCAACTGAAACTACTACACGCACTCAATGTGACACAAGTAGACATAAAAATTTAAATAATTTTTGTTTTCAAATATATTTGTTGGTTTGTTTGCTTTAAAAAATTCAAATAAAGGGTTATAAAATTAGCACAGTGTGTATTAGCTTAAAGGATCCAATGTTTCAAAAATATCATCAAAGCCAATATAAATTAAGTAACTTTAATTTGAAAATCATTCCTTGAAAATTTTAAGAATTCTTCGCATGAAATGCAGACTTAAAATGTTTTACCAAAAAAGAAATTGCCAATTTCTAGCTTCACTCAAACTTTTATGAATTTTCTTTCATATTATTTGCTGTCAAAACTCGTTTACTCATTCACATTATTTTTCAAAAATTTGTTGCATTGCACACATCTTTGCAGTGGGGTTTGTTTTTGTTCCACTTTGCTTTTGTGATATTTTTCGGTCAATTTCGATATGTCTCTGCAGTGCATAAAACCTTGACCGAATTTTACTTCGACGATTTCACACACTTACCTAAATGTTTCTTTTTTTATAAACATACGAGTTTACGTTTCTTCATCTCTGTGTATATGATTCTTCAATGCAGTTTTTTTTTATTTCCAACTCATTTCAACTTTTTTGTTATCAATTTTTTGCGGCTTGCTAAGCAATTGGCCAACTTTATTATATAAATGACGTACGAAACAAATTGTCAAAAGTATGACACTTAAGGACAATGCAGGACTATTTTTTTGGGTCTTGGAAGTATAATAATTTATAGAAATAAAATATGACAAATTTAAAACCGAAAGTGAAGTTGAAACCACATTTAAACTCACTGAAATTTCATTGATTCAAATATTTCTATACAATATATATTTATCATGTGTATTATATTAGGTTGGCCGCCTTTCTGTCTTTTGAATTTCGCGCTACGGAGTTCGTATCTGCTCGCAATTCTGCACATCTTTGAAAGGTCTGGACATAACTTACAATTGTGTTTTGGGGGATGGTACTCTATCACTTCGAACAGCGGAGGAATGGTTTCGACGATTCAGAGCAGGTGAAAACGACACCATGGATAAGCGAGCCGGCGGAAGACCTGGGACGACGAATATCAAAGAAATCATAGAAAACATCGAGTTAGACGGGCATGTGTCATCTCGTGACCCAGGAGATGAGAGTTAGTCGCCTAACCATTTTAAACCATCTGCAGAAGGCTGGCTATACAAAACAGCTTGATATTTGGGTGCTGCATGATTTGACGCAAAAAGCCTTCTGGACCGAATCAACGCCTGCGATATGCTACTGAAACGCAACGAACTAGACCCATTTTTGAAGCGGATGGTGACTGGCGACGAAAAATGGATGACATACGACAATATCAAGCGAAAACGGTCGTGTCGAAGGCCGGTGAATCGTCGCAAACAGTGGCCAAGCCAGGAAAGTTTGGCTGTGTGTTTGGTGGGATTCGAAGGAAATTATCCACAATGAGTTGATCCCATATGGCCAGATGCTTAATTTTACCATCTACAGCGAACAATTGGACCGCTTGAGGTAGGCGATCGAGCAGAACCCAGGACAACGCCAGACCACACACTTCCTTGATGATTCGTCAGAAGCTACGGGAGCTCGGATGGGAGGTTTTTTCGCATCCACCATATAGCCCAAATATGCCGCCAAGTGATTACCACCTGTTCCTGTCCATGGCGAACGCACTTGGTGGTGTTAAGTTGAACTCAAAAGAGGCTTGTGAAAAGTGAATGTCCGAGTTCTTCGCAAATAAAAAGGGGGGCTTCTACGAGGGCATTGAATAAAGAGCAAAAAATATGTTGGCCAACCTAAAATGTATATGATAAAAGTTAGAGCAGATCACAGAAGAAGACATACACAGCGTATACACAACATTCAAATAACCGATGCTGAGGGAAAAGTCATACATAACTTTTAGCTTCGTTCTTTTGTGTAACTAGTCCCTTCATTATTCGTTTGTTTGCATTGCAAACACTTTGAATTCAAATTAACTACGAAAGCTATACAATTACTGACAAGTGAGATAAATTGCAAAGTTACACTAAACAAATTGGACGAGGGGTTGCATTTTGCTGTGTAGCATTGCCACGTAATTCAATGTAAATAGCAATCTGAATTGTAAAAATAAGTTTAAAAAATTCACATGAATCAGATCAAGCAAAACACAATGAATATCATATCGGAAATGGCAAATAAACTTAAGCAAAATAAATAAGCAAATTAACTGAGTTTATTTCGATATTTCGTATAATTATGCATAAAGAGGATATCTTACACACATACATTTCAGCATTTGTAGTCTATTACTTTACGAGTCCACCACTTACTCTGTTGAAGTATTAGCCATGTATGAGAACCCTTTCTATCAGCGGTCCTCTTTATACCAAAACCCTTTTCAATGTTTTCCAACAATTCATTTTAAGGAAGGTTATGTACTCAAATACTCATCTAGATATGTGTAAATAATGAATAATGACAGCACATTTGCTTTAAATTAAATGCGACACACTATTATAACACAAATGCAACCTCTTCGAAAGGTTTACTTCAATACACATATTTTCCTATATAGCTAGCGTAGAAAAGATGTTGACACTCTGCTGTGGCTTAGTGTCTAAAATACACATAAACATATGCACATTTGCTGCTCCTTGTAAATTTTCTTACATGATTTCTTGTTTAGCACACAGACTACCATCAATACCAGAGTAATTGCTAGCGAACTCATTCATCAAATTATAAAATAATAGCAGATTAAAGTTGACAAGTAGTCTAATAACCATATACATACATATGATTAGCAAATTTAAGCAAATCATAGCAGAGGGAAAGGGCGATGAGTAAACTAAAGTGAAGAATGATGCAGGCGAAACACTTGGGGTTGAGTCTATTTAGAGTAATTCACATTCAACAAAATGTCCACGAAACAAGAAAACTAAACTGATTTCCTCAAATCACCTGTACGAAAAGCTCAATTCTAGCTTAATTGAAAAGATTGTTCACACTGTTGTGGTTGTAAAAGTGTCGATGTACTAAGCTTGTCTTTGAGTGAATATTTTTTCAGTCGACAATGAACTGTGTGTGGTCATCCGATAATTGGTTATAGCATTATTATTAACTAAAAAAACTTGGTACAGATAGTTATATCTTAGCCCAGAGAGAAGTTTCCCCTATACCTATCTGTGTAGACAATTCACTAATTCACTAAATTAACTCGCTGTCTGAAAAGCTTATTTAATTGCTAGTGGATAACTTCAACGAGACTCTCCGATTAAGCATAGGACAAGATATATAAATTTAGGTGAAACAAGAGATCTTTTGGCAAACAATTTTGCTCATAGCAGATTCGTGGTATTTTGTTGTTTTCTCCACTACCACACCAACCAAGTAATCATTTCGACATTCGTTTCACCAACATCAATGACGCTTATCAACAGAGTGCCAAGGTCTTTGTGTGACATTTGCTTTCATTGTGGAACAGAGATTTGCTTGAATTTTTTTTTTTTAGATGTGTAAAGTGAAATTACAGATTTCAATTGATTTTACAAGCTGTACAAAATGGATATTTTATGGTGAAAATTGAGTAAAACTAGCTGAATGAGGTGAAGATTATGATGATGATTGTGATTTTATACTTTTATCTGTAAAATGTAACATATGTTACTAACTCTTACTAATTAAACAATTTCTTCATCAACTTATATTTTATTCAAATTAGAGATTTGGGCCTTTGAGAAATTGTTTCTGAAAGTTTGTGAAATAGTTCTCTTGTACCTTTTTCCGCTTGCATACATCTTAAATACTAAACGGTCAAGCGCTACATTGAAGATTAGAACAAAAAAACCATTCACCTTTTAACACACTCTATTCGTAATATGTTTTAGTAAAACTATTTTTCATTTAATTGTTGAATATGAGTACATAACTTAATAAAGGTGCAGTCTGAACCGCCTTCCACATACGATGATTATTATTTGGGTTAGACCCATAATATATATCAGGCTAAAATATGTTTTTATTTAGGTCAGGTATGAATTTCAGAGTGAATGCCTTGGCTTTAGGAGTAATTAAGGGGCTATACCAGTGTAACCTATAAAAATTGACCTACAATTTTTGAAAAATATCAAATATTGACTAAATGGCGTAGTTCTGAAAAAAATTTTGTTTTTTAGGTAAAAAAATGATATATTTTTAAATGCCAAATTGACAATTTTCAACCAAACCATTCAAAAACTATTCAAGATACGATCTTATCGATTTCACAGGATATTTTTGAAAGTATAAACTATCGAATAAGCAAAAAATAAAAAAAAAATCGATTTTTCGAAAATGTCACACTGGTATAGCCCCTTAAAGTAGTGTTAACTATCTTTAATTCACTCCGCAATAAATGCTAACCACCCACAATTTATTCGTTATATACATCCCTTCGCATATAAATATGCACATGTTTTGCCTTTTCAGTTTTTGATTTAGTACACTTGCAACTATTACGGGTTTTTAGAGAGAACTTTGCGGTGGCTATATAAAACAGCAGGCACACATAAAATTGTGTGGTCACTTGGCGCTGGTGTGCGCATACACATCTCCATCAAATACATATAGATAAGTAAGTGTCCTCTTCGGAGCTGTAAAACTGTTGAACAGCAGTCGACACTTTGTCGCTAAACGTTCGTATGAAGCTGGGACTTCTGCCTACCATTTCCAACAAATTCATTTCGTTACACATTACTAATGGATTTTTAGCACTTTTGCTCTGTTCGCAGAAGGTTAGTGTAGGGCGACATATGAATTAAGTTTTGAATGAAATTAATTTGTTGTGCATTTAAGTTTATTTTGTTTCTCTTTTGTTCGGGCAGCTATACCTTTTAGTTTAATTACAATTAATGATATTATAAAGTAATTTAATTTTTTTGCTTTGATGAAAGTTTTAAAATGACAGAAAATACCACGAAAATTACTTTAATATTGAAGGTCTCACAAAATAACTTTTTTGACATTGAGTGAGGAAGTTCATGACGCGTCTATTCTCAGAAATTATAGATTTTAATTAATAAGTTATTTCTTTCATTTTCAATGAAAAGACGAAATAATAATACACTTATTTCTCCCAAAATCTATTCATGAGAATACCATTGACAAACTCCATGTTCAGTGATCTTATAGTCCATAATCTAGCTCAACATTAACTACTTAAATAAATTAGTAACGTTGAGATAATATTCGCCGAAAATGGACAGAATTAACAAATTTACACACAGTTTTCACAAGTACAGTATAAACAAGTAAGGAAGGGCTAAGTTCGGGTGTAACCGAACATTTTATACTCTCGCAATTTATTGATGTAATTTTATAAAGATAACACAATTCGACCCATATATTCGGTAAAGTTCAATAGAATAACGAAAATCATCATAAATAATATATGGGGACTGAGGTAATTCCTAAACCGATTTCACTCGTTTTCACCACCAAGATACAATGTATCGAAGACTATACGCTCACTTAATTTAATATTACTTATAATTAGGTATATGGGATCTGGGGGAAGTTATGACCCGATTTTTACCATTTCAGGTATAGAGAGAAACTGTTATAAGAAAAAAATTCAGAGGGAATGCATTACATTAAAATATCTGAGGGATTTACCTATATTTTCGGTGAAAAATTAACCTTAGGCACTGAGTTCTTCATGTTCGATATCAGGGGCCTTGAAAAATCAATGTCCGATTTTGACAAATTTTCGACAAGTGATGTCAAAGCTCAAATACAATATTTGTGTAAAGTTTTATTTTGCTATCTTCATTGGTTCCTAACGTATCTATACTAATTATATAAAATCGCTTATATAAAAAATGTTTGTAACGGCTAATCTCCTAAAGTTCTGAAGCGATTTTTATAATTTTTTTTTTTAAATAAAGCATTTGCTCTAGGCTCGCTAGTGGCATACTTATTTTTTTAATTTTCCGAAATCAAATCCTTTTTCTTTTGGGTTGAAGTTTTTGAGAAATTGCAAGCATAAGGTTTTTCGTTCACCAAACACAGTCTACAGCGAAGCGCGCTTTGTGTGTGTGCGTGTGCTCTTTATCGTTTGCGGCACGCACTCTCTCTCTCTTCCATCTCTGCACATCTTTTCCAGCATAACGTAATGAAGTAAAGTACATACATATGTATGCACTCTATCTCTTCCATCGATGCGAGAATCTTTTACTACATAACTTATTGAAGTAAAGTACAAAGCAAAAAAGTTTGCATATATAAATGATCGCAGAACAAGTGAAATAACGCTAAACAGCACAATCAAATGCTCGCATAAATTGCCGTATGTATGCATGTAAGTAGATATGTAAATACAGTGTCAACTATATTTACTCTGTTTTACAGTTACTTATTTTGCAGCAACGCACCGTTGCTTGAATTGCTTTTCTTATTGTCTTTGTACTTTTTTCTAACAAAACACATCTATATTCTTCTTCTTCTATATAAATAAAAATTGATCTTCGAAATGTATGTACGCCCATAACTTTCGAACGATTGCACCAAATCCAATGATTCTTGGTTTTATGAATTCTTTATTGTTAGGACAAGGTTTGTATGTTGGAAAATTATAAAAAATTAAACAGTGAAGTATTAAAAAACGCAATTAAAAATTAATTAAAAATGAATCGCAAAATGTGTTGCTAAGCGCACATCTCGAGAACAGCTGAACCGATTTCGCTAATTCTTTTTTTTGCAATATTCCTTGAAGTATAAGGTTCTGAAAAAGTCTAAAATCCACACTTTTTTAAATTCTCATACACACAATTTCTAATCTATAGATATAAAAATGAATTGCTGTTCGTTAGTCTCGCAAAAAGTCGAGAACGGCCAAACCGATCTGGCTAATTGAAGTCGGCATAAAGTCCAATATAAAATCATCATATATAGTATATGAGGGCTGATTAATTCCTGAACCAATTTCTCTCATTTTCACCACTAATGTTAACGGGAATAGGGGCAACTAGGCAACTGTTAGTAGGCAAACCAACGTCACATTCGGCCTTGAAATTATTCCTAAATTGCAAATCGCAGAAACACCAGTCTGCAAAATCGTCAAAAGTAGCGCTATAGCGAAGATTTTCCAGATATTCATGAAGTCGCTGGAGGCACTGCGAAGGACTTCAAAAGATTTACGCGACAACCAAAACTTTTTTGGTGGAGCCATGATTCTGTTGGCAGGTGATTTACGCCAGACTCTTCCAATTATTCCTGGATAATCGCATGATTAAAATCATCTACTTTATGGCGACACATAAAGATACGCCAATAAACAACTAACATACCACTAATTTTGCAACAATATCAAATTGCGATTGTAGAAGCAGTTGGAAATGGTAGGGTCCCAGTTGACACCTCAATGGATTAATAACATTTCCAACATATTTCTGTCACTTCATTGACTCAAAGAAGAAGACATGAAACCACAATATGATAACCATAAATGACTGCTTGAATGACCTATATTGGTGGTAAAAAAAAACAAGAATCTCTTCGATTTTAATGCGACAATTTAGAATTTCAGGAGAGTTGACACAGCTACAAACCAGGATGACGTATTCAATTATCTCACAGACTATTTAAAATTGCTGGATTATCCCCACTCACTTGCAATTAAAAGTAGTGTGAGTTGTTATCATGCTGCTTAACATAAATCAACCTCGACTTTGAAGAAGGTATAACGTTTTCGTCTTTATGCGTAAGAATTTTTTCTCTGCATTGAAAAATTTACAAATTTAATGTATACCTTAGCCACAAAAACGAAAAATTAAACCCGTTTTCCGTTGTCACGACATAGCATGAAACCGGCTTGACCGATTTGGCTGATTATTTTTTGTGTGTATTCCAGGGGGTTTGAGGATGTTTCTTACGGAGAGAAAAAATGCCTGAAAATGCCTAAAATTCACACCTTTCTAATCTCCCATACAAACAATTTGTAATAAGTATTCATTTTTATATGGAGGATATTATAGATTCCAGATCAAATTGAATAGGTACGCATACATAAGATAGGTCAGCTATACAAAATAAAGTAGTGCACCAAATTTACGCTAAGGCGGTACGAAGTTCGCCGGGTCTGCTAGTATATTATAAAGTGAGAGAATCAGATGGAATTCAAAATTGAGTTATATGGGAAGTAGACGTAGTTGTGAACCGATTTCGCCCATATTCCACCCGTGTCATCAGGCTGTCAAGAAAGTGTTATATACCGAATTTCATTGAAATCTGTCGAATAGTTCTTGAGATATGGTTTTTGACCCATAAGTGGGCGACATCACGCCCATTTTCCATTTTGTAAAAACATCTCAGTGCAGCTTTCTTTTGCCATTTCTTATGTAAAATTTGGTGTCTGACGTTTTTCGTTAGGGAGTTAACCCACTTTTAGTAATTTTCAACCTAACCTTTGTATGGGAGGTGGGCGTGGTTATTATCCGATTTTTTTCATTTTTGGACTGTATAAGGAAATGGCTAAAAGAAACGACTGCAGAAAGTGTGGTTTATATAGCTTTATTGGTTTGCGAGTTATATACAAAAAACCTATTTGGGGGCGGGGTCACGCCCACTTTTCCAAAAAAATTACACCCAAATGTGCCCCTCCCTAATGGGATCCTATGTTCCAAATTTTATTTTCATAACTTTATTTATGGCTTAGTTATAGCTCTTTATGTGTTTTTGGTTATCGCCATTTTGTGGGCGTGGCAGTGGTCCGATTTTGCCCATTTTCGAAAGCAACCTCCTCAGGGTGCCAAGGAACATGTGTTCCAAGTTTCATTAAGATATCTTAATTTTTACTCAAGTTATCGCTTGCACGGACAGACGGACAGACGGACGGACAGACATCCGGATTTCAAATCTACTCGTCATCCTAATCATTTATGTATATATAACTCCATATCTAACTCTTATATTTCTTGGTGACACAAACAACCGTTATGTGAACAAAACTATTATACTCTGTGCAACAGGTTGCGAGAGTATAAAAATTATATATGTATGATCTAAATATTAGTACCCGAAACTTATGGTTTCCCGTATGGTTTCATAAGTGTATAGCATTAATATAATTAAGAAAATACTTTCCCAGCACTGTACTAAATTCAACAAATACGACTTAAATGTTGACGCCGAAAATCACTAACTTTCCTCACACCTGTGTCAGCGACAAATCGAAAAACTTTTCACACTAAACTTGCATGGTAAGTTTTTCGAAGAGATACGCAGACACATACCTAGGCATATACAGATGGTGATACAGTTGAGTAGATGTGAGTGTATGTAAGTAGTGTGTTGTCAACACAGATTTTTGGACATTGACAAATGCGCGCATAAACCGAACTGCATAGCGGATATGTCCTAGTGGCGATGTGAGCAACGTATGTTAGGACTTCCGGCCAGTGTATTAATCTGGGCGATAGTAAAGTTTTACAGCTTCCACTCACTGTGTGCAACAGTAGTACAGTGTTGGCTACAGTGAATCTTAATCAACGTTGATAGATAGTGAGATATGGCATTTTTTGAAGTGTTTCTACACATATATACAATTGTGATTAATTTTACTTATTACATCCGAAACTGTATCCGCAAATGTATACAAAATTATTGTTAAGCTCATTAAATTTAACTGTAGTGGATTCATAAGTATTTTAAATAGAAGTCAACTGTAACCCTATACTTATTACACCTTTATTATCAAAACCAATCTAATTTAACCAATGAACTATTGAACTTGTAAAATATAATATTATATGTATAAGTATATATATACAGCCATGGCCAAAAGTATTAGGCACCCCATTAAAATACATGTATTCTCAAATGTGGCTATCAAAGTTACCACTTCTTTTTGTAAATGTCTTACATGGGTGTTTAACTGCTGATTAAACGAATAACGAATTAAAACGAAACATTATTAATGGGGTGCCTAATACTTTTGGCCAAGGTTGTATATATATATTCTGTTGCTCATCACTAACAACATACCACCATAGGCATTTACTCACTTAGAATTTTATTGCTGTTATCAACACCTTTGCATACGCATAATCCGTTTAAACTAATATTACAAGTTAACCAGAACCTTTTTTACCAGCAACGTCTACCTTGGCGTATGAGTAACATGCGAAATGAAAACATATTATACAAAGGTAGCAAAGGAAGCAAAGCACAGATGCATGTAAACATATTTGAAGGCTTATGTGCGACATAAAATATTTAAATTCTTGTAACTTCATTTGAAGCAAAAAATAAATTATTTTGCGGTCGCCAAAGTTATAGTTCGACAGACATTCTTACACAATATGACATACTCAACTTAAAAATCGACTTTTTGAGTTGTGACACTATTCATGTAAATGTGCAATATATATTCATTATATAAAAAATCAGAGAAATATTTACATAGCCTTTCTCTTCCCCATATGCATGCCTAATATGAAAAGCCATGGCGTATGATCAACATTTTATGTGAAAAACAACTCAACAGCTCAACAGCTGAGCGAAAATTACAATTATTTTGAAATTATTTCAATAAATTCGGCATTAGAAGATGTGAACTCACAATTGATGTACAAACGTACATTAAATTGTAGATGTTATATACCTTATAATGATTTTTGGTAAGGAGTATATATGTATACACTAGCTGACTCCGCAGTCGTTGCACTGCGTGAAATTATTTGTTTTGAAAACAAAGTTGAATTTGTATAGTGTTGGAAAATATTTATTTGCGATTTTTCTAAATTTTTTTTTCAATGTAACTCAGCTTAATAAACAACATTTTTTGTTTTCTGTTCCGTTGCGTAAATGTACAGAGAAGATGGTTTTTCAACTCGTGAATGAAATTTATGCCACACACCTCCAGCGACTGTCTTTGAGACCTGTTGATTGTCATCCCAAATGCAAGTCTCGTTGGAAACTGAATACGTTTGGACTGAAATGGCAAATCGTTGGAACTCAAAGAAATTCGTGGAAACAAGCATTCTGTCCCCTTGTAAGTCCCTTTAAAAAATTCTTGCAACTATTACATTATTCGATAGCTGCTTGAAGATTGCGAAGCGATAAATGACAAAGCATTTAGAAATTTCCCTGGATAATTCACAGCTTCGTCTTCATTTTCAACATGATCGATCGATGTGTATGAACACAAATCTCCCGGAAGTTGACTTTAAGGCGTATAGAAATCATCGACATCGGTATTTTTGGCATTTAAAAATCTGCGTGTACTCAACCAATCGTAGTTACGATAAATTTGGCTAATGTTCGGATTGATATCAAACCATTAGAAGTATTAACCGGAATTTGCCCAGTTCTTTGCAGATCTTCTGCGGTGCTATCCTGTTGCAGGGACACACGCATATTCATAGTCAATCATATGGTTTTCGCGTGCCGCCACAAGTACGATGACTTGAGACATGCGTTCAATTCCTCCGCCGCTGTTGATTTCGAAATAACAGAATGTGTTTGTCAATAACAGTATCATTACGCCACCAAAGCGACGATTATTATTCCACAGATCTTTCATTATTCTGTCAAGTGCTTCTAGAAAATTGCGCTCATCTCATAGATGTTTCATAGATTTGCATGTTTAACTGAAGCTACAATGTCGAATGTGCCGTTCTTCCAACTTCAAGTAGCGTTGCTGCAATTCCAGTAGATGCGGGAGCCAACGTAATGCCATTTGAGATCGTATTGTTGCCAAAATCAATGATATCAGAATCAATCAGGATTCCCAGTTCCACCGTGCGTATCAAGAAAAAAAAGTCCACCATTTCCATCATGGACAGCCTTAATCAATTCATCATAGGTTGTCTTTTGCTGCTCATTAAATAATGGAACATTTCTTTATACTTGTTGTTCCAAAGTTATTCTGTCGTAGGCACGATTAAGTACATCTCTAATTTGACGATTGGTGATGGCATATGAATTTCAATGCTTCATTGTAGATGTCACCGTTCATTTGCAATTCTGAATTCTCTGTTGCCACTTGCCAATTTCCGACTTTTCCGAATTGTTTTTTTTATAGATAGATTGAAAAAAAAAAATGAATGGAAAAATGTCACTTTTTGGAATTTTACAATTTTCCGACTAAACCTTCCAAGATCCACAACGAACAACCTCTGAACATTTCATCAAAAATGGTCCAACCGTTCTCGATCCTTAGCGTATCTAATCTTGAACCGCTTTCGCAGCGCAAGGAACGGAAGCCCTCAAAGACAAATAATTACCCCCGTTTTTTACACATTTACCACTGGACTATCCAACACAAAAAGAATTATTCAATTCGAACCAGTAGTTTCGGAGATTAGCGCGTTCAAACAAACAAACTCTTCAGCTTTATAATATTAGTATAGATATGTATGCATAATATTACAATAACTGTTAAAGTGTGCAGAGCAAACGCGTGTTACCTCGGTAAGAGTATCAAAAGGAAGGAAGCAAGTTTATTAGATATGAACTTAGCTTCTATTAATAATGACATCTGTCAATACTAAGTACTAGATTTACACAGGGCGTGTCGCATATTTAATTATACAAATTTCTTCGCAACAATAACGAATGAATTTTCATACATAATTTAAATGAAACATATGTCAATTTCTATTGTAATTACTAATCTGCTACATCAGTGTGGAAAAATATTTATTGAACTTAGTCGATTCCAAAAATGGTCGAAAATATCCACTGAGGCAGCAGAACATTTTAATGCCAGCTTCTCAATTTATTAAAAAAATACTAAAATTTCCTGCTTTAACATATACTTAAGCTTTAAAATCCTATTGGATCACACTTTGATGCTAGTATTCACTGCTACATTAATTATTTAGTCTGCTCATCGACTTCAAAACAATATTTTTATAGAGGAGTGTAGATAGAATGATAGTAGAAAGTCTCAATGACAGGCTGTTACAGCGGCGACCAAGATAATGAAAACGAGATTTTCTTTCACAACAGTATAATCCATAATCAAATGCAACACACGCTTAGAAATATACACTCACACCAACATACACATTGACTATTGGAAAGATGTGTGTCAAAGCCGCAAGCCAACGACCGGTAATTGTAGGCGGCATGAACGCTGGCAGCAGGAACACACAATATCTACAGACACATTTGTATTCAGATGTGTTTGTCTACGGTTATTTGCGGTTTCTTTAGAGGCTTGCGATTCGCTACTTTCCGCCGGCGTGTTGAATGTTGACTGCCGACCGTCGACTTTTGCTTGGTTATTGCTTACAGTGATTGTTATTGCTGCTGTTCTTGTTGCTTTTGCTGCCATCACAAACAAATGGTTGGTTGCCTACGAGTAAAATCACTTTAATAACGCACAAGAAAGCAACGACCCGAATGAATACTTGAAATATCACTAACACATACTAAATACACACCGATAACTATACACATATACAGTCGCAAAAAGCATTTCTCAAAATGCATATAAGAGTGTGTTTAGACAAAACTAGGGAGGTGACCGCTGTTTGAGGACTTTTGAGGCGGATAATTTTTGGCTAGAGTTGTTGTGATAAATATATTTCAAAATTTTTCTGAAGAATATATTATTTAACGCAAAGAATTAATTATTATAGAAAAGTGTGAGAATCTCCAGTAATATTGTATTCGACGAACATTCATTTCCTATAAAAGTTATATATTTTTTTATTTTGTAGCGCAACTTAAATCTGTAGATATCAGACTAAAAAGTTAAAGTACATATGTAAATATTTAAATAATTTTAGTATGCTCATGCATGAAGGCATACGCTCAAATCTTATTTCTATAAATACTCTTCCATACAAACGAACATATATTTCCGTATAGTAATTCTATTCATAATTACAAGAAGTCTATCGAAATCTTATCACTACGTAGGTTATTACAAGATAACTAATATCATTTCATCTTGCCTTGAGCGTGAAATGTGTGTTTATGCAACCGGAAGTAATTAACGTTCATGGGCACAATTAATTAGAGGGCGAAATGCGTGATTTTACATATACAGGGTTATCATTGTGGGCACGCGTCAAGTAATAACAAGAACAACTACAAAAAGATATGCTATATAATTAAGAGCTTTTTCAGCTTTTTCAGTACTCAATGAAGACCTAAAGAAAATGTGACAACTAAATGATATTTGATAGTGCTATAGGAGAAAACAGAAATTATTATAAGTTAACAAAATTGCTTAAGGGGCTACATGAGTTTCGTGGCTTCTTTTTGAACTTGAAACTTTTGAAATAATTTTTTTGTTTTTTGGCTTATTAATTTCTACAACATCTCAAGAATATTATCCTACTTTCAAGTCGATCCGAATAATAGTTTCGGAGATACAGTCTTTGGAAGGTGTGCGCTCCAAGTTAGGTATTATTGTTACTCCAAACCTTAAACGCGCTTTTTTCTCGGAAGAGTGTTTTCAAAGTCGGTTGTCAAATTTTCTCGAAAACTACTCAACCGATCTTGATGAAATTTTGAACAGGTGTTCGAGACACAATTTACTCGTGCTTAAACGAAGGATTTTATTTTTTTTTTTTCAATTACAACTATTAAAAAAAAATAGAATGTCAAGCAAATTTGACCGAAATTTTATTTTTTTGGTAAAATGTCTGCCAAAATTTCAAATTTTACTTTTTTTGCCTTTCCTTCGTTCAAGCATGAGTTTAAGATCTTACCTAAAACACTTATGTTTGTTTTTTTCATTTTGGATGATCCTCTCAGGAGTTATGCTAACAACGCGTATGCACCTTTTTTCCGAGGGGTCACCTTAAATGACGTGACAATGGAGTAGTTTTAATTTTTTTGTTTTTTTTTTTAATTTCTGAAATTATTCTTTAAATATGTATCTATAAGACTAAATTAAAGTTTGAATTAAATAAATAGCTTTTTACATGGCAAAAAAAATATTGAAAATAGGCAATTTCTTACGCGACAAACCCCATGTAACCCCTTAAAGCAAATTAATAAAGCATTTTTACCTTTCAAGGATTTCAAATATTTTATAATTTGCATTTCTTTACTCACCACGATTTTGATATTTTCACATATTTAAGTATATATGCGAATTCAAGCTTGAATTTATTTATTTATTCAAATTTCATTTCAATTCTATTTATTTTTACAAGTTGTTTGCCACTCAGTTGAACAATCAATGCTTTGTGTAGTGACGATTCGCCATTGTTGTGTTGAGAGTACTTGAACGCTTTGGCGCTTTTCTTAGCTTCATTTTCTTATAAACACGGAATTCCTGAGTGGCATTGCAGGAGCTCATGAACAGCAAAAGCAAAAAAGGTAAAAAAATTAACAAATACATATATATATAAATATAAATATATACAATATATATAATATCTATGCTCATGTTTTTTTTATATTACATTTCATTAGTTTGTGTACCTCAAAATTGAACAGTGGTAATATATTTTATAAAAGTTTATCGATTTCATTCCAAATAAATGCAGTTGAGGAAATGGTGTGCAAAGGAAAATGAAATCACATTTATTTTCTGTTCACATAATTTAACATCTCACACGACGTTCGAAAAAAACTAGAATGACCTTCTCACACATGCAACTTTCAGCTCATTTTTGTTTTTTACGGTACTCGCCTTTGCTTTCGATTTGAATTCGCATATTTATTTAGTGATACTGGTGTTTGAAATACATATCAGTAAATGCCAGAAGCGTAAATCAGTTTTGCTGAGAAAACATATCTAACGTTATATAACAGTTTGACAACGTGGTGATAAAACAAAAGTCGTAAGGTAATTAGGTTAGGAATTTTTGAAACCTTATACAAATTTTGACGATGAAATAATTTCCAATACAAAATAAAAAAAAATCACATAAAACCTTAAAAATATATTGCTGCTTTTTATTTTATCATTCTGCTTTTATATTTAATTCTTTTTTATATGAGGCAGTCGGCAAAGTTTTGACATTAATCAAATTCGATAATCTGAAACGACAATTGACGTTTCAGCCAGTTAAAGGGAATGTCTGCGTTTGCCATTGTTTCGCCAGGATATGTGCTAAAAACTAAAGCTTTAACTTTTCCACTAACAGAAAAATTAAAATTTTTATTATTGGCACATGCATGGCGAAGAAAGTTCTTTATCTCAAAACGCGTCGAGTAAGTTGAATGTAGCAAATACAATTTATTGAAAACGACTTTATCGAATATTTCATGTGCTTCGGTGCTTCGCCAAATCACCAACGCATATACACTCACGTGCAAAACAATAATATTGGCTCAATGTTATTTTATTATTTTTTGCCAGACTCTGGCGCACCATTGCAAAAACATTCCACTCGCATGATGCATTCACTCCTTCGCTGAGTGGTGCATAGTGTAGGCGTGCCTGCGAATGTTGCTTTATTAAACCTGACTTTTCGAGTGCTCCTTTGCCAGGAAATCAAGGCGAATTTTGTTGAGAGGCCTGTGCGAGCGTTTCAAGTGGCAGTCAGCTGTATGATGGCAAAGAAAGTATGTGGGAAGGATTGTGAAATTTATTTGAGCTGAATATTGTATATATTCAGGTTGAATGAGCGGAGAAATCGTGAATTGCTCTCATGAAAGTAATTAACGAGAATATCAAGTAAAAAACGGGTTCAATTAACAAAAACGTGTATCTACAACTCAATTTTTGCAATTTACATGAGGTGGCAACGATCAAAATTATTATTTATCAAATACATTACATAGACATTATACTCTTTCAGATAACATGAAATTTATCATAAATGTAAAATTGAGCACAATGTGTATGTTTCGCTTGAAATTGCACTCAACTACCAACAACACAATCCAATTTGTGTACAACAACTCCTAAATGCAATCAACTGAAATCAACTTTACTATTATCCTCGCACCAATAGAATGAACTCAAATCTAGTTGACTTTAGGAACATTTCAGTTTTTATCTACCAAAATGCACGCGACATCTAATATGTGGCTTAAAAGAGCTTAAACTGGCTGGTAGGTACCAAAAGGTTGAGAGTCCGGAGCTCTTGGTGAGTTGTCTTCACAGCGCTCGGTTTACCATAAGTTGAGTCGAGTGCATTTACATTGCAATTGTAGTTGGATTATTCAACAGCATGTACAGCTGTGTTGTATAGATGTGTGTACATATACTACTGGGGCTACAGCGTGTAATCGGATAGCAGTAAATATAATATTTCAGTTGGAGACTAACACACACGCTACTCCAACTGCTCTCGCTTTCCTTATGGCAAACTTTTCACTTTCACTGCAACACGAGACAGGAGCTAACCTCATGCCTCTATTTGCCATTGTGTTCGCTTTCTTAGTAAGTACAGTTATTCAGTCATTCATTTTATTTTCGCATTTCTCTTTTTTGCAACGTTAGCACTGCACTTGAGGCGTTGCAACGGCGATGTCTCAGCGACGTCGCGACATTTTGGCACCAACCAGATTCATTTGTTCTTTTTATTACAGTCTGACGGTTTTCACTTTTGTAGAAGTAGACGGAAAATTTCCTTTTTACTTTTATTTAGATTTACATGCGCTTAACTTCTTCTGATTCCCGTTACTTTCATCATATGTGAAATTGTTTTTAGACAGCCTGTATGTATTTATGCGTGACTGCAGTTACCTTGAGGCAAATTATTGAGTTGTGGTTGGGTTAGAATTATCTACACGCCGATAGTGCTGTCTGACAGTCAACATTGACACATACATATGTATATAAGTAAGTGTATTTAGGTTAGAGTTTGTAAATGAGTCATTATAGCCTTTTCACACAGGAGCTAATTGATCAATTAACTGGTCTCTGCTTGATTAAAACGATAATTCAGGTCGATTTACCATACAAAATACAAATCTCATTTTTTTAATTGAATTATAATTGAATTTTAATCGATTTAAAATGAAATGAAACTCTACGACACAGACCGTATTTGTAGTATTAATTAATTGTAATACTATTCGACGCAAAATGTCGCTGCTGGAAATAAATCAAAAATAGCAATCAGCTGATGAGACTTATCAACTTCTTATGAAAAGCAAAAACGAAAATTTTTAACAGCTGATCGGTTATCGAATAGCCGCCAGTGTGAAGGGCAAAAACTGGTTTCTCAATCGAAATTTTAATTGATCAATAAATTTGGCTGTGTGAAAAGGCAATTAGGTTATCTCATTAACTGAATCATTCACATACGAGTATTTTATACTATTTTAATTAAAAATATATGAATATATTTTAAAGTCCTAAATTTTAATGGAAATTTAAGAAAGTTAAAGTGAAAGTAAAAGGAATGATAAAATCATATGATGAGTCTAATGATATTTACTTCATCCAGATGACTTATGTAGTGTTGTGTGGTTTCGAACTATCTACTCGATACCTTCTCACTGAATAGGTTATAGTCAATAAATATTAAAATTGAAAGTTTTATTCGAAAGAGGAAAGCTCACCGTTTACAATTTTTCACCTGCGTTGTCGAAGGGATGTTGACTTTCACAACTGCTAATGGCGTTTCATTGCCCAAAGCATTGAACTTGAACAATTTTGCGTTGCAAGCACAAACTTTTATATGAGCGCCTAGGTAGCTGTATAGGTGATTAAACCATGATGACATTGCGCATAATTAAGTTGCGAAATAATACAATGCCCTGCTGGTAGTTTTAAATATATACACTATACATTCATATATACGCCTATATATATCCATTTTAAAAAACGATGTGTGTGAATTAACAGTTTTTCCTTTCGATTTAGTTTCAGTTGCGGTAATTGGAATGGTTTAATGAGGAAATGAACGATGAACGAGCCAATAAAGTGTCGGCGCCTATAAATAGATAACGAAAAGTTTGCACACGTGAATAGCAAAAGAAAACAAAAACAAATTTCAAAAGCAAAAATGTTAAAAAATTTCGTAAAACATCCATAACCTTAAACGATAGTTAGTATATTTATATGAGTAGCGTATTTGTGCACAGTTCCAAATAAATAATGGTGTGAACATAGTGCATTAAAAAGTGCTTGCCAGTTAAAGTACCAAAATAAAGTCGTTAAAGTATCGCGTGAAAACGAATTCGGGAAAAAACTGTGAAAAAATCGTGAATAAAAATAAAAAAATATAAAATCATTGTGGATTTAGTTAGGGTCGTGACGTGAGTGTATTGCGTGAAAAATCACTTGTGCGAGAATATGAGTGCTTGTGCGCACGTAAATCCGCCCACCACCGCTAGCAATTAGCTGATCGGTAGTGAATCCATCAATTTGCCAGTTTACGGATTAGTGCAAAAGAACGAATTGTATTCGGCTTCATATTTTGGACATAAAAACCAAACGAGTGCAAAATCGAATATTTTCATCGCCTACAAGCAAACACACATGAAAACAAAAACAAAATTTGGTTAAGTCCATTTGCGCTCTTCCGAATGTCATGACTCATCATTATGTGGACGTATATGATGGCCGCAAGTCGTGGATAACGGGCGAATATGATGATGTCTGCTTCGAGACGTCGCAATGAGACTGAATCACCGAAATATGGTTACAAGTAAGTAAAAGTTGTGGCGAGAGCGCCATTAAGTATAAAAAATGCATACTATTATATAAATAACTATAGCCTGAATTGAAGCATACTTCTAGGGTCTCATTTACTAAATACTTTTGTAGCATACATTTAGGCATATGATTTGAAATATATAAAATAAAATCTACCATTATTAAATTAAAAGCAATATTTTTTAATTCTAAATTTTACAAACTTTCACTCTCTCTCTCTCTCCCGCCTTTCATTCATTCCATTCATGGCACGCCGCAATGTGCTGCCACTGCACTCATCAGCGAGCTTCACATTACCGCCCGGCGCCTATGGGCCTTATGCGCACACTTCTACAGCAACACCGTACTATGAATCACATCATCTCAGCAGCAGCCAAGGCGCTGAGGCAAACACGCCGCTTCCACAGCCAGTTCGCCGCCATTTCACACGCATGCAGCCGCATCGGCATTGCATAGAATGCCGCCCCACAACAGCAGCCAACATCATATCGCCCATGCGACGGCGACAATTGATTAAGTTGGCACAAGTCTCTTCTCACCACTCTTGTACACCGCTCACCGCCGCCGTGGACAAGGACACACACATATTCGTGAACAACAGGGCCAAGTCGAAAACGGCACGTAAGGGGTACCGTGCCGCATCTCGATGGATGTAAGCGATGGATGAGGTGGAGCGACGTCGCTCCTGTGCTGAGCCGGATGTTGCTGGGATGTCCGCAGATAGCGGTGCTGGTAGGGGAGGAAGAAGTGGTCGCAATGACGCAGGGGCGTTGAGTAGTGGCGCGGAAGATGATAGCGCCGAAGAGGATTATCTGGAGTTGGAGAGTGGCAAGCGGATGTCACAGGTAAGATTTCTTTTCACTTAAGTAGATATGGATTCAAGTATAGTTCTTTACTTTACTGTGGCTGATATGAAATTGATCAGTATATATGTATGTCGGTGTGTATTTTTAAAGCACGTAAAATCTCAAAACTACATTAACGGAAAATGTGAAATTTATTTATTTTTGTTATGTATGTCTTTCAAGAAATACGCCTTTTAATGAAAATATAAGAGTCCGTTTTAGACATCGTTTAAATATAACTAAAGTAATTCTTAAGAATAATAGAATAACACTAATCTCAATAGAATTGGCAGCTCTGAAGAACTTCAACTTTTAAACAAAAAATTATATGTATATAAATTTTACTGAAGTTCTGCGGACGCAAAGCAAAAGCAATTCAATATCCGAAAGAAATATTTAAGTGTGACCGCAAGAGCCACAAAGTGTATTTGCATTACTACAAACGCTGCTGGGATTCTGTTTCATTTTTACTTCACTCCATTGCGTTTTAATGTCACTTTGTTTTAAATTATTTCAACTTATCTAGAATGTCGGCTAGGGGACTTAATGATGACAATCTGCTTATTTTGTATTGTACTCAGAATAACAATGCTGAGAGTGCCAGCATCAAACGACAATTAGAAAAGCCAACAAGTTAGACTTTTTGGCGATATTAAATATATAGTACTTGCTTTACGAGCACACTCATATAAATACATACGTATTTGTCTGCTTCTAGTGTTGCACTATTCAACTTTGATTCAAGACGTGTAAACATGTTTAAAATCTTCACTGCAGCCGCTTTTGAACGCCTCTGCAATAGTTCTTGTTTACCTTCTTATGGTTTATATAGCCGAAGCTCTACTGGTTACCTGTTCCTGTTGAGTTAACTTTTGGCATAGTTTCGAAAAGTAGAAACGAATAGTGCGTTTTAGATAATATAGTATTTCAGGTTTGTTCCCAGAGGCTCCGACGATAGACGTATTTCTTGAATGATTCAGAATAAGAGATGTAAGATAACTCGTTAAAATACATGTTCAATAAAACTTTCGGGAAACCATAAATGAGTAACACAAAACTTAAATAGCTCTTAAGCTCTTGTGAGTCTTTAAATGTTTGCTAAAATTGTAAAAGCACTATGAAAGTTCAATGAATATGCAATTGCTTTCTACGTGTGTCTTCTATTTTCTCAAAAGAAAATACATTGAAATAGCTAATAGCTAACCAATCGCATGACCATTAATTACACTAGTGGGAATTTTCTTTTGCACATCTCCAACCAAACAACAAAATTGTGAATACGTGCCACTTGACACAATCGTTCGCCTTGGCAACAACAGCGACTTTCTCCGCGTTAATGAACATTTCTCGAAGTATTTAATTTTCATTTAGAAACTCATCCATTTGTTATTTCCTGTCATTAATCCATGGTGTTCGACCAACAATTTCATTGAAATTAATGTCAACACACATATTGCAAGGCAAGCCAAATATTATTCAACGACAGTTATAAATAAACGAAGCATTTATAAATTATCAACAATGCTAGATAGATAGGGAAGAGGGAACAGGGGTTATAGATGAGTGTGTTCACGTTATGGCTATTGCCAATTACTGGCTGACACTGGAGAGCGCTTCACTCACACTTACATATTTTTATCCGCATTGTGCGCAGCATAGTCAGACAATTTGCCTAAGGTCAATTACACCGCTAATCGTATTTCAATTCAACGACGAACATAACAGTAAATATTAAACAAGGCCAATAGCCAATGGACGAAGGTTATAGTAAAATACGAGTGCATATTTCCACACGAAACGTTACATGCTACACCACCTTTTCTGTGGATTAGTTGTCAGCGCTGCAAGGAAGAGTGCCGTAGGAAGAAGAATTAAGAAGATAGTGCATTGAACTGTCACTTTGACGCACATTAGTGACCATTCGACTTGACTTTATTTGAAGCGGAAGAATTTATTCAATGCATTCTCGATTAGGTAATAGCGCTGTGCAGTCAACGGTCGGAGTGAAGATGTATAAATCTTTGAATAGCGTCGTATATACTGAGTTCAATTTATTGGCCAATCGCTAGAGTAGCACACATTTTAGTGGCGTTAAATGCCATAAAAACTTAATTGAGTGGCCTCCCGCCAAAGCTTCAGCACATATCAAAGTTAATTGTTTGCCAACACCAGGGTATCCTGTTGCGGCTGAGGAAAGTTCTTAAAGCAGTAATAAATATTATATGCAAAGTGAGATGCAGAATAAGCTGATGAAATATATTTTGGATGACTTTCTCACGAGGAACAAATAAATGAGGAATTCGATTATGAACAGAGAAGTACAAGTTTTTATTTTTGTTAATTTCAATTTTTTAAATTTATGTACTTGTTTATGACGAAGGGATTAAATATAATATATTTAAATACTAGAACAAAAACAATTATTAGGTCTACAACTTTGCTTTCAACAACATAGCAGAGAGAACGTGCGCGTAATTTATTTGCAGAAAAATAGCATTTCATTTATTATATAAAACGAAAGTAATTAAAACCATCTAGAAGACATTGAATGAGGATAATATATAATGCAATAAGATCCACGGTTCCATTCAGTGTCGAATTAGATATGAGCAGGCATACAGCCGAAGGTCATTATACCATTTGCGGTGACATTGAAAACGGAAGGCGTAGAAAACATGAAAAGCACAATTACACCTAGCTAGCAGTACTAAGAGTTCTTATTCCCCTTCGTCTAATATTATAAGTGCGACTAATTTTTAATTGTTGCAAGTGCGCGTGGCAACCATTTGCACGCAAACGAATATGAGTAAAGCAAAAATGCTAATACACGGTGAAAAGAAATAACATCGACTTGACTTGCGCAACCCTGCTGTTGAGTGCTGCGATCCATAATAGAGAATATGTCCCAGGTTTTCCAGCTACCAGTCATTCGAGCATTACTCTAATCCCTCTTGCCGTACCCTCGAGAAGTACTCTCCCATAGCCGCAATATACGAAATGTATCCAACAATTAAAAGAAAGTGTAAGTGGGATGAACGGAGCTTCTCTGCTAATCCATTATCTCAATATGTCTTCTTTGGCATTTGTGTTTCTCTAACCCCTCCACTACTTTCCGCAATTATGTATTTTTATACTATTGTTGGTGTTCGTGACCTCTCAGCTGTTGTCATGCCACATCCCAACCTATTTTCTTCGCGTTTCAGTTCAATTTTGTTTATTGTATTACTTTGCGTTCGGTCCTCTGCAATTTATTAGTTTGCGCGCCGGTCATTATGGTCTACCACATGGTAAATAGCCGCCAACACCCGCACAAACACTAATGAAGGCATACAGACGCAGCTGGTTTGATGGCGCTCAGCTGCTCCACCCAAATGACAACAACAAACAATTAAAAAGAAAATGTTGACAGGCTAGCAAAGTCACAGGATCGTCGAGGTTAGCTGATACAACAACAACAACAATTGCAAATATTCCAGAAGCGTGGCAACACTGTGCATTGTTGCTGGCTGAAGAGTATATATGCCTGTATGTGTCTGTGAGAGTATTCTATTATATTGTTTTTGTTATACTCTCGCAACAAATGTTGCTAAAGAGAGTATTATAGTTTTGTTCACATAACGGTTGCTTGTAACACCCAGAACTAAACGAGTTAGATATAGGGTTATATATACCAAAGTGATCAGGGTGAAGAGTGGAGTTCAAATCCGAATGTCTGTCTGTCCGTCCGTCCGTCCGTCTGTGCAAGCTGTAACTTGAGTAAAAATTAAGATATCTTGATGAAACTTGGCACACTTATTTCTTGGCACCATAGGAAGGTTGCTTTCGAAAATGAGCAAAATCGGACCACTGCCACGCCCACAAAATGGCGAAAACCGAAAACACATAAAGTGCCATAACTAAGCCATAAATAAAGCTATGGAAATAAAATTTGGTATGAAGGATCGTACTATGAAGGGGCATATTTGGATGTAATTTTTTTGGGGAAGTGGGCGTGGCCCCGCCCCCTACTAAGTTTTTTATATATATCTCGCAAACCAATAAAGCTATATAAACCAAATTTTCTGCAGTCGTTTTTTTTAGCCACTTCCTAATACAGTCCAAAAATGAAAGAAATCGGATCATAACCACGCCCACCTCCCATACAAAAGTTAGGTTGAAAATTACTAACAGTGGGTTAACTCACTAACGAAAAACGTCAGAAACACTAAATTTCACATAAGAAATGGCAGATGAAAGCTGCACTCAGATTTTTTTACAAAATGGAAAATGGGCGTGGCATCGCCCACTTATGGGTCAAAAACCATATCTCAGGAACTACTCGACCGATTTCAATGAAACTTGGTTTGTAATAGTTTCCTTACCTCCCAATAATATGTTGTGAAAATTGGCCAATTCGCTTCACAACCACGCCTACTTCCTATATACCAGAACTTTGAAGACAATCTGAATCGTTTACTTTACAATATATAAAGTACGTACTAGTGAAGATATCGGTGCAGAACTTTGCACAAATACTATGTTAATAGTGTGGCAGCCCATTCTAAAAATCGCCGAAATCGGACCATAGGTTTTTAAGACCCCATATATCGAACACGAGGACCTCGGTGCTTCTAACCTAATATTAGAGTTTCCAACTTTCAATGGACTTTATACAATATATATGACAAATATGTGGGTCAAATTGTGTATAATATAATATTAATAGAGTTAAATAAATAAATTGCGAGAGTATAAAATGTTCGGTTACACCCGAACTTAGCCCTTCCTTACTTGTTTTAATTACTTTGTGTGCATATTTTTTTCAATCGCTTGTTTTAATTGTCTGTCCTCCAGTTGGTTGTTGTTGTTTTATCTATTTATTCAACATATTTCAATTGTTTTTACTTTGCTGCTTTCGCGAAGCGATTAATACAAACGCGAAATGACTGCTTGGGGACAAAAAGTGCCGTTAATATTTGCAAACACACAAAAACACGCGTTTAATAGCCTTGAGTGGGCGGAAGAGGGAGTGTCCATAATAAATTTATCGTTGAAGTGAAAGTGCTGCGTTTCTTACCATAAAAAAATACTTTCAGTTTTCTCATGTCCTTTGTCGCTTTAAATTCGATTTCGATGGTCGCGCAATCGCGTCTTTTTTGTTCGACCGGAAAGTATTTCGGTTTGCGGAAATGTTTTATGGCGGATGCGGCGATTATCGGGTAGTTCGGGTAGTTCGGGTATTCATATGTTTATTGTTCACACATGTTGATTCGCTCCCATATGTGAGTGTGTGTTTGTGTGCAGGAATGTGAAAAAGTGGATTTAATTTAATTTAAATAAATTTGGAGAATTAATAAACAAAATTCGATAGTTTTAAAAATAAAATATATATTTAAGTTTTTAATTACCGTGGTATAAAAAGAATAATAATAATTTTGCAAAATATTAAGATGTGGACCATGGAAAAAATAAAATTTCGCACAGTTATATAAAAAAAAATAAAATTGTAATTTAAATATTTTTTTAAGTGTTAAAAATATATGTTTTTGTATATCTTTAAAATTAAGTTTAAATGCAATATAAAAATGAATACATAAAAAATGAAATAAAAAAAATAAACAAACAAAAAAAAATATTGATGAAATCGAAAAAAATACTTTAAAAGCAAGATAATAACAATATAATAAGTGCTCGGCTAAAATTGATGCTATTAACAATTTCATAAACATAAATTATCTCTTATTAATATTATTATTTTAAATATAAAGTAATAAAATTAATAGTAAATCTTTTCATAACATGCCTTTATATATTTAATCTAAAAAAATTATTAAAATAGAAAAAAGTGTAAAAATTTCTCAAAATATTTGCGAAACTATTATCAGCGTGCTTTTACCCAAAAAATAATAAAAATAAATAATAAAAAAATTAAATTTGAGTATTTAATGTCGTAAATCATTTTCCCAATTTTCAAAATTCCACGATCTTCAAAATAAGCAATTTATGACCACTTCTCTTAAAACCAAATGGATTAATAAATTAAAAAAGAATTTTGTTATGGCGTGAAAAATTAAGTGATTATGTGTTAATCCATTTCCCTTTAAAGGTGGAAACCTTATGCAGTTTTTAAAATTCATTAAACAAATAGAATTTTATAGATTTTAAACCAAATGAGAATAATTAAAAGGGAAATCACTTTTGTTCTTAATTAATTTCAAAAATCCAACAACATTGCCCACAGTCTCCGCCGTAGTAAAACATCCAATAAACACACAAGTCTTTGCGACCTTTATAGCCGACATTTACAACCGCAACATCCATTGTGCGACCATAAGCAGCATATATAGTTGAAAGCAATATACTCGTACAATACTAAAGTTTTTTTTTTTTTTTTTTTTTTTTTTATTAATATAATTTGATTTACAATCTGTCGTTAAACAATAAGTAAATTTAATTGACTATTGTAAATTACATTACATTTAAGTGCAATTTGGCCTTAAATTAGGGTGTTAATATATGCTAAGTTTAGTATTATAATTATTTCATTAAATACTATGTTTAGAAAATTCTTACGATCTAAACGGCAGGTCTAGAGGATGAAATCTTTGCAGTCTTCTTGTGTCTTCGCTATTGTCTAATAAGTTAAGTTTACAGCGTGTGTATTGGGATGATAATTTAATCTTGATATGTACCTTGAGCTATATATTTTTATTTCATCAGTCACCATAGGTATTCTAAGATCCTTGTGGAGATTTATATTTTTTATAAAGCACGGTGCATTAGCAATTAGTCTAAGTGTTTTTGACTGATATCTTTGAATCACATCTACGTTGGATTTACTTGCTGTACCCCAGATTTGAATGCCATAAGACCATACTGGTTTCAATATAGCTTTATAAAGAAGAATTTTGTTTTTCAAGCTAAGTTTCGACTTTGGACCAAGCTGCCAATACATTTTTCTAGTTTTAATTTTTAGTTGCGTTCTCTTGGCTCTGATATGTTCACGCCAAGTTAGTCTTTTATCCAAATGTAATCCGAGGTATTTTACGCTATCGGATTTTGGAATTACGACTCCATTAAGACTAACACTGGGGGACTCTTCTTTTCTTAGTGTAAATGTGATATGAACTGCGAAGCCAGGATTGTAGTACATCTAGCTGTGCTTGTGCAGTTTCAGCAGCTTCGCTAGCTGAGTAGGCGGAAGAGAGTATAGCAGTGTCGTCTGCATAAGTGGCAACGGTCAAGTTGTCGTTTTCCAATGTTGGCATGTCTGCCGTAAAAATTGTATAAAAAGTTGGTCCAAGGACACTACCTTGTGGGACTCCAGCCTTTATCTCGTGTATGTCTGAGATTTCGTCTTGTATTTTAACGTAGAAATGCCTGTGACTCAGATAAGATCTAAGGAAGAGATAAAGCGGGGTAGGTAGTATCTTTTTGATTTTATACAATAGGCCCGAGTGCCAGACTCTGTCAAAGGCTTGCTGAATGTCTAGGAATATAGCACAACAATACTTCTTATTTTCCAAACTAGTAAGTATAGTTTTCACAACACGATGACATTGTTCTGGTGTACCGTGCATTTGTCTGAAACCGAATTGATGGTCTGGAATGATTGATTGTCTTTCTAGCACTGGCAGTAATCTTTGGAGAAATATTCGTTCGAGTATTTTCGAGAATATTGTCAGTAAGCTTATTGATCTATATGAAGACAACTCATTTTCCGGTTTGTTTGGCTTTAATATCATTATAATTTCAGCACATTTCCACTGCGTGGGGAAATGGCTCAAACGAAAGCTACTGTTAAAAAGCAAGACCAAAAATAATAGACATTTCTTAGGAAGATTTTTGATTGTCCGTGCGTCAATATTATCGTATCCTGGAGACTTTGAATTTTTTATGCGGGAGATTTCATACTGAACCTCTGAAAGTTTTACATATGGTATAGGTTTATCCATTGGACATGGGCAGTCGATATATGCTTCAACATCTTGGCGTTGGAGTGTACTGTTAAAGTTAAATGGTTGAAATATACATTTAAGATGGTTAGCAAAAGCGTGTGCTTTGCTTAAATTTGATCTGCACCAAGTATTGTTAGCATCTTTAACCGGAACCTGTCTTAAGGTAGGCCGTTTTAAGTATTTGGTGGTCTTCCAAATGTTATACTCGTCAACATTGTTTGAGTCAATGTTTTTTAGGTATTCACCAATCGAATCTTCTTTAAGTTCAGCTAACTTAGTTTTAAGTTCCTTGATTGCTATATTAAGAGCTGTTTTGTCATTTGGATTTCTACTGTTGTGCCAAATCCTTCGAAGTCGCCTCTTGTTTTTAACCAAATCAGATACTTCATCAGAATATGGTTGCCTGTTTCTTTGCGTTCGAAAAGTTTTATTCGTACACTTGCTTGAAGCTAAAAAGGCAGCTGCGTGTATTTTGTTTGTATATATCTCCACAGCATCATCTAAATCTCTAGCTGAGTTTATCTCAATGTTGAGGTTTATATTGGACTCAAGTCTAGCTTGAAAAAGTTTTATATCAGACCTCTTGTGTAGTATACGCTGCTTCTGAGCAGTGAGTAAAGCAGGCAAATTTAAATAAATAATGAGAGCGGAGTGGTCTGAGCTAAGATCATAATTATTGATATAATTATATATAATTATTAATATTTCGAGCAGGTTACCGCCGATTCCTAAATGAACAGCAAAGTCGATTAAATCAGGAGTCTTGCTCGGATCTGTGGGCCAGTAAGTGGGACTGCCGGTAGACAGAACATCAAATTTTTTTTCCCTAATACATTTGTATAGCTCGCGACCTTTGGGATTAGTAAGACGAGATCCCCACCATGGATGCTTGGCATTGAAATCCCCACCGGCTAGAAATCGACTGCCCAATTTATGGAAAAATGAAATAAATGTGTTTTTATTTATGTTGAAACGAGGAGGTAGATATAGTGCAGTTATGACAATTCCTCCATTAAGGCTAGTGATTTCAACGGATGCAGCTTGAACAGTAGGTAAAGATATGGGTTCTAATATGTTATATTTTAAAGTTGACTTAATTATAATCGCAGATCCGCCATGTGCTTTACCGTCAGGGTGGTTACATGTAATGAGATCGTAACCATTGATTTTAAAAAACGACTTGTT
This sequence comes from Zeugodacus tau, assembly GCA_031772095.1. NCBI lineage: Eukaryota > Metazoa > Arthropoda > Insecta > Diptera > Tephritidae > Zeugodacus > Zeugodacus tau. The sequence goes on from CM062652.1 coordinate 27,808,799, forward strand.
AGTAAAATGAGTTTCGGAAATCATGAATACATCTATGTTTTTGGTAATAATGAAATGTTCGACTTCTAATCTATGATTGCTAAGTCCATTGGCGTTCCAAATTGCCATTTTAAGACTTAATTGCATAATTTTGCAACAAGAGACGACATCATGGTTATTAGCGTTGAAGTTAGTTCAATTTGTTTGGAAATCAGAGCTTCAAGTTTTTCCAAATTGTTGTTGTTGTATGTAGTAGCACTTTGTTGCCCCCTTGTGATTTCTGCGTAGCTGAAGTTGTTGTTGAAAAACGATTGTTCAGTATTAGACTGAGTACCGACATTAGCTTTAGGATTATTATTAATCGATTTGATTGCATCTTTTTTGCATACTAGCGCCTGATAAACTTGACATCCCTTGTAGTTGGCAGTGTAGTTTTGCAAACAATGTACACATTTTGGTGGAGTACCAGCGTCTTTTTCACATAGAGCGGTCTGATGGTTTAGACCGCACTTCACACATCTGAATAGCTTTTTACAGTAGCGTTTAGTATGTCCAAACTCCTGACAGCGATGACACTGAACTAGGTCGTTAAATTTACGAGGAGGCTCGATTTTGACTACCGCACTACATAAGCGATTAATGTCGAATACACTTTTGAGGTTTGGCGAAGGCTCTAGGTCAGCAAAAAATTATGACATTGGCATTTTTGTTATTTTACTTTTTGCATTAACAATATTTCTCACAGTGTGGCCTTTTTCAGCTAAGTCAAGTTTAATGTCGTCTATGGGTGTAGAAAAATGAATGTGTTTTATGACAATTCTATAGGGCTTATCTTCTTTTAATTGATACGTGTGAAAAATTATATTATTAGCTTCTAAGTAAGTCACCAGTTTTCTATAAGAGTCACTGTTTGTAGGCATAACTCTGACTTGTCCGTCTCTGCCAGGTTTGTATGAAAAATTTTTACTACCAATTAAAACTGAGAAACTGATTACCATTTTATTTATATCGTTTTCTTTTGGTATGAAAATAGGTGGTGGCTTGAAACTACTCGTAGTAGTTTCTGTATTTTCCTCATTACTCTTATCATCACTCTGTGTATCATGTTCTTGTGTAGATGTGTCTAACACTGCAAACCGGTTTGATGCGTTTTGATTCATGTTCGCTTTTGGTTGTTTTTTTAATAGATTCGGAGATTCAATATTTTTACGCTTTATTGCTTTGGGTTGGTACGCGCTTTGCCAACCTCCGCTGTTATCACACATACCGACCGTCACAACCTCCTCGCCAACCATGAGGTCGATTACTAGTTTTTATTTTATTTTTATTTATTAGTTTCCTTACACCTTTTATTAGATTTGATTTACACAACAATTTAATTATAATAATGTAAATCCTAGAAAAGCAAATGCACCTTTCTGAGCTGTATCAACAATTTTGCGTATTATTACACTCACTAATCTTTGACTGTGACCGCATTCGCTGAATTCACTAAAGGAACTGACAATACTAAAGTGACAAAAAATTTCACTTAATACAGGCTATAAAAGCGCCTTTCTGTGTCTATACATATGTACATACATATATTTTATAATAAAAATTTGGTTCAAGATTTATCACGGTGGTGTCTTGAGAGGATTTTCTAGAGTGAAGTGCTGTGCTTGAATGAATGTCTACAAGCGGACATCGTTGACCTTGTTTTTATTGCAGCCACCGGCAGTCAAAGCCACATTACTGCCTCATTGTCACTTACTCATTTGCTTTTTCATTGAAATGATTTTCGTTTTCGTGCTTCTCCATGTTTTGTTTGGCTCACATTCAGTTTTTTCGCTGTTGTCTGAACGTGTTTGTGGTATTTGTAAAGTTTATAAATCCATTGCAAAGAATGGACACTTGTGGGTTTATCTGTGCGAGATTGTGTATCTCGGTCGGCCTATCGAAGTGTCTTTTAAATTTATTTACTTGCCGGCAATTAAGCTGAAATTGTGGCACTCACTTTCAGTAGTGAACAGTTGTAGCTATTTTGTAATAAGTGATTGCTGAGATTGATTCAAGGGATTAGCAAAGTTCTTGAACCTGATAAGGTTGGCATTTCTATTGGGCTTTCGATTATTTCTAAAATACAACAAAGAGTTCAATGCACGAACACGCTACGAAAACCTTAAAACGTATAAAGATGAGCAACAAAACTAACATGTATAAGCAATAATAGAAGCTACTGTTTTCGAGTCCAGTGATCCTTAATTAAAAATGTCACGCTCACCCATATAAGCTGAAATATATGCTTGTTACAAATTTGTACAACGCTTTCAGCATATTATCCGTACATTTAACAATAAACTGGCGGACAAAAACAAAAGAAGCTAATAAATAAGCTGACAAAGACTAATTCTGACAGATTTATGAATTCATTGTCTGAATGAAAAAAAAAATGAATTTACGAATTTGCGGCATTTAGTCGCACAAGGTATCGTGTTGGAATTTTTAGAAGCAAAAAACCTATATACCAAGGTACATACTTCTCTAACAACCACCGGATCTGCTGGTGGTCTGACATTTGCGCTACTTGGTCTACTCGTCTGCTTGCGGTCGACAGGTGGTAAGTGTGTTCAACGTTGTTGATATTGTCAGTGCTACCACTTAGTCATAACCACCGTCAAGCCACTGCCGCCACATTTCAAATTCAATGGTTCGAGTGTCAGGCGGCATTGTCGGTGTCATTGTTTCTGTGTTAACACTGTTCAGAGGTTATATTGTTGTAATTTGTAACATTTCCGTCATTATTGTATTGCTCATCATCAAGCACGCATTTAAAATTGTGTGTGTATGGACACGATTGTTTATGCTTGGGTGCGGAAAATTATTAAACCAACATGTTTTTTTTTGTTTTTAAAATCTAGAAAAATATGTTTTGCAATCGTGTATGATCGATTGCATGCATATTAATATTTGAAGGTAAACCTTAAATTTATAAATAACAATTCCGTTAGTTGAATACAAAGAGCAAGGACTTCGGACTCCTTTAATACTTATATACTTTGTTTCAAAAATGCACCGAAGTAAAATTTAAGTTATGCTAGACCAGAGGCTTAAGACAAGTGAATCTATGAGTAGAATTGGAGCTGATCCGCTGTCTACTTAATTTTAACTAATTGATGTCTGGATATTCCACTTTATAGTCCAGATTCCACAGACTCATTAAGATTTAAAGCATTTCAAGGGCATAATTTCGAACGAATGTAACGACTATTCATATGTACATACACACATACTAATTACTCACTGGCATTTAATGGTATAGAGGCAAATATGTTTGTTGATTTATAGACTACAAAAACAGTGACTTGCCACTAAACAAATCTAAAATATGCAAGTTAGTATAAAGTTAACCTAAGCTTAACTAAACGCTTTAGGGCTGCATTTAACAATGTCCGTAAAAATTTAACGCATTTGCGACGCAAACATAGCACTGTGTGACAGCTGAAATGTGCTTAAAAAATGCTTACCATAAATAAGAGAATTATGCTTGTAAGCACTAAAGTATGAAAATGACATTACATACCGTGAAATATCAGCCCATACGTGCCACATACCACCACTCATTTCGCCTAGTATATTGTGTTTAGCCAAAGCCATTTTGGCGCGGCGATGCTGCAGTTGTCAGATATTAAAAGCAAAATAAAAAAATAAGTCGTGTGTGCAAGAACAATGTGCCACGAGCAGTCGACGCGGCTGCTGACCTGATTTCTTCCGTTTTTTGTCACCACAATCAAGACCTTAACGCGAATGAGCGTGGCTGGCGTAAACGTGAAATGTCAAAAACACCGTATATTTTGTTGTTGTTGTTATGTTTATAGCTGCTACTGTTATTACAACTGCGACCACTACAACCGTCTCTTCAGACCGCTATGAAAGTCAACTAACTATTTAGTTGGTTGCGTCTGCGGGTTGACGTTGCGTATGAGCGACTTAGAGATGCTCTCATATATGCATATACATATGCATGTGTATGTTCGGAAATTTGCTGATATGCACATTTATTGCTTATGCATATATTATACATATGTATGTATCTCTAATATAAAAATGGATCGCAAAATTTGTTGCTAAGCGCATAAATCGAGAACAGCTAAACCGATTTAACTAATTATTTTTTTACAATATTCCTTAAAGTACAAGGATAGTTCTTACGGAGAGAAAAATTAAAAAAAAATCCTGAAAAAGTCTAAAATCCACACTTTTTAATCTCCCATACAAACAATTTGTAATTTATAGATATAAAAATGAATTACTGTTCGTTAGTCTCACAAAAAGTCGAGAACGCCCAAACCGATCTGGCTAATTTTAGTCTTGAAATATTCGTAGAAGGCCAGGCAAAAATTATAAACTGAACATTTTATACTCTCGCAATTTATTGATGTAATTTTATTAAGATAACATACAATTTGACCAATATATTCGGCAAAAGTCCACTAGAATAACGAAAATCATATATATATATATATATGTGTGATATTATTCACTCATTTTCACCACCAAGGTTAACGGGAATAGGGGAACTTAACACCTGTTAGTAGGCAAACGAACGACACATTCGGCCTTCAAATTACTACTAAATGGCAAATCAACGAAACACCAGTCTGCAAAATCGCCAAAAATACCGCTATATCTAAGATCTCCATATATTCAAGAAGTCGCTGGAGGCACTGCACAGGACTTTAAAAGATTTAAGCGACAACCAAAACGTTTTTGGTGGAGCTATGATTCTGTTGGCAGGTGATTTAAGCTAGACTCTTCCACTTATTCCTGGATCAACTGTTACTGTTACTAATCATCTAATTTGTGGAGACACATAAAGTATCTCCAATTAACAACAAACATACGAGTATTTTGCAACAATATCAAATTGCGATTGAAGAAGCAGTTGGAAATGGTATGGTCGCTGTTGACACCTTGACGGACCATTTCGAACAGATTTCTGTCACTTCATGGACTCGAAAGAGGAGCCTATTCATCGTGTTTTTCCTGACATGAACCAGTATGTATCATGTTTCAAATTAAACATACCCTCTTCAAAACTCACCTTCTTTAAAATATATACTACACAACACATATTTGCATATACTTCCAGCTTAGAAAATAGGTTGACTCTCTTTTGTGTACAAATATACGTATAATATTTGCTGCTCCTTTTGAATTTCACCCATGATTTATTGTTTAGCACACACACACTGCCATCGATACCAGAGTAATTGTTAGAGAACTCATTAATCAAATTATAAAATAATAGCAGATTAAAGTTGACAAGGAGTCCCTTTATCAACAATTTGCTTCTTCATCTTCTCGAGAAAACTAGCGAAAATCTAACTCAACCATTCATGTTTGATGTTAAGTAATCTCTGAAGACAATTCAGTCGTAAACAAAAGGCGTTAAATAACTCTGCATTCATGGTAGACATTTTCGCCACAGCATAAACTTTCACTGAGGTACTTAAATCACAATTACAAGAGCAGGCAAAATATTTAGAAGCAAAGCAATGAAAATGTCAAGTAATTGCAAACTCTCTCCGCTAATTGTTTTGCAAGTGGAAAAGATTCGGTAGCAAGTGCAATTAAATAGAAAAGCGTCACAAAGTGAAAACAACAACAATTACACACCATGGTGAAACAAAGAGTCAAAATCAATGAGACAACAATAAGTGCCCAACAGCCAACAATTAACAATTTGCACAACTGTTTTATGTCGGTCAGTGAGGAAGGAATATTGGAACGTATAAGAGTAGGAGCTGCAGTTAAGACAATACTCGTCAACTGTCGCAGCGCACTTCACACCTGGAATCAACAGTTAGTTTGCTAGCTTTTAATGGCTTGGCATATAAATTGCCACTACCGTTTCGCCAAACTTGTGTAATTTATGGCTGAAAGGCAACATTGGCTTCTAATTCTCGTTATTTAAATTTTTTGACCAACGGTTTTTTCAGTTATGTAGATTTATGTGCTGTGCAAGCTTACAGTTACCTTTTCTGTTATGAGCTGTGCACGTATTCATTCAGTATGCATTTCTCACAAGGTGGAATTGTCAAACAAATAAATACAAAGAACTTTGAAATTTGTATCACTTCATATATGAGTTAAGATTAATATATATCTGTACTAAAAAATATGTTAGCTCCGCTCATTTTAATTTGGACATGAGAGGGTTAAATTAAATAATGAATGGTATTACTTAACAGAAAAGTAGCTGCCTGAAATATTTATGAATAATGAAAATTTTTCTAGTGTTAGAATATTTTTATAGGCACACCTCTGGTCATAAAAACGAACTCCAACACACACTTGAACGTTGGTAAATCCCATTGGACATTTGGCTATAATTACACATTATCAAAAGCAACGCATGAAGAAGCCTCCAAAGCAATTCTCGATTTTTATATTAATTAAAATGTATTCAAGGTACAGTTTCTTTGGACACAGATACAGTTATTAAATATTTTCTTGATATACTATGCATATTACAATATAATAGTGCTTGCCAAGGATTATAGATTCTGACCCACTCTTCTGTTTGATAGGTGCTTAATGAAGTTTTCATTTTAGATTTTCAAAATATGTATAATACTACAATATAACTTCCTTTTAAAATAATGAGGATCAGGTTGTAAATTTCAGACGAAATTGATGGATTTTAGTTCGAATTTAAGTACAACATTGCGCACTTTAATTAGTTCACCAAACATAAATTGCCCAGCACTACCCATGTAAATAGAAATTTACATTTTTGGCTTTTGTGTACTCGTGAACTTGTGTATATATTTAAGGATGTGGCAACTACATAAAACTGCAGTGATATACAGTTTTGTGATCATTCCTAGTCGACTCACACAAATCGTCACTACATTTGCATAGGCAAAAAATGCTTAAAAATTTAAGGACAACCAAATGTCCTCTCAGGAGCTGTAAAACTGTTGAACAGCAGTCGACACTTTGTTTTTGTGTTATTGTCCTTTTGCTCTTATGACTCAAAATTTATTCTGTTACTCATATTTAATGGGTTTTTAGCATTTTTTTGCTTTGCTCTGCCAACGGTTGGTTGATGTAAGCAAATGGCCATGTGAATTAAGTTTTGAATGAAATTAAGTTGTTGTACATTCCAGTTAATTTAATTTGTCCGTTAGCTGGGACCGCTATACCTTTTAGTTTAATTACAATTTATGATATTTTAAAGTTATCTTTTTTTACTTTGGTTTAAAAGATCCTTTCATTTTACATGAAATAACTAAATTGTGGTTCAGTTATTCCTTTTACAATCTAGTTTGATTCGTAGCAGTAGAAGTATGTCGCAAATATGAATTATATTATATAATACATCTATTCAGTCGTTTTTTAATATTCACATTATTTGTAACGGACGCTGAGTTCAGAGCTTAACTTATGAGAGATTAATTTTAATAAACACAACAAGAAATAGCTGATGGATCTGTTGCTATACATCTATACTAATCTATCTAACTATCTGAACTCTAAATATGATTTTGAACATTGTTCCGAGGCTGAGTACCACCGTCGCGCACAAATCTAAAAATATTACGAAATGGAAAATTTTGTTTGATAGGAGTAAATTATCAGCTATAGCCTCACAATCCGTATTTTAGCACAACATTGACGTCATTGTGGGTCAGAAAAGGCTAGAAAGAACTAAGAATAAACTAATCTCGCACATGACCTTCTCACAAAAAACTTACAGTATATGTGCATAACTATAGCGAATAAGCAACACTTCGAAAGTATTCATAAATGCTCAGCATTAATAAAATTAAGTAAATCCTCTCCAAGCACTACAGAAAATAGTATATAGTTACATATATTAATATATGATATTATATATGTGACTGCAGATATACCAATGTGAAGACCAAGTCAAAATGTTGAAGCCGAAAATCACTAACTTCCTTTACACCTGTGTCAGCGACAAATCGAAAAACTTTTCAAATTCAACTAGGATAGTAACTTTTGCAGAGAGACATTCACATGCTTACATATGTACACACCAACACATATTCAGATGGTAAAATACTAGTATTCAAATTTATTCATTTATTCTAAAGCTGTTTCCGGACAATTTATGATGAAAATTAATAGAAGATTTGATCATTATCCTACGATTTTGAGTGGAGATTTCAACATAAACTTTGCAGATGTCAAAAATCAATAATTAATTGAATTTTTATATGAAGAATTTGATTTAACGATGTCCAATGATCGCAATCTTATCACAACAAAATACAAAACTACTATTGATGCAGTATTCACAAGATATACATATAAATAGATTTAAATCAAAATTGTTCATTTCATACTTTAGTTACCATAGACCTATTGTTTAAGTTTTAGAATTTGATGAAAATCCTGATAATAATGATGAAAATCCTGATAATAATGATGTAAGAGTTGTTGAAATTATGGATGAGAATTGATAAATTTTGTTTTTACTATTTACTAATATTTAATCATTTAAATAGAAAGAAGTGACCTTTGAGTATAGTTTCTATATTATTATACTTCATGTCCATTCAAAAAGTGCCCACATTGCTTTGATAAACTTGATTTTTTATGTACAATTTCTCATGTCGCGAGCGCACCTAAAAATGCTCACCTAAAAAAGTGCCCAACGCGCCATAAGTTCAAGTTTTGACTTATATATAACTGGGGGCAAAATTAAGGCCAAAATCCCATTTGAAACAAAAAAAATATTACGGATTATATATGAAAGCTTATACTAGACTTAAGACACAAGTTCAATTATACAGAGGTAGTCAAAATTATTTACACATCGGACGATTTTTTACAAGTTTCACAGAAAAAGTTTTCGCTTGTTGTTGTTATTGTCGCAGGGTAACAAAATGCTATGTTGTTGTAAACCTTGATCTATTCCTGAGAGAATGAAGTCAGTTTCGCAAGAATAGCTAGAAATATGGCGGAGATATAATCAAATGAACTACAGACTCGCAGTAGTCAAAAGTATTTACACACATTTTTTTTTGCGTCAAAAGTATTTACACACAATATGATCTGTATTATCCTGTTCTAGCACTACTGTGACAGATTGTATTATCTTTCAACGTTGGAATGCTAGAATGTTTCTCCCTTAAAACTTTTGTTAAATTCCAAAAGGGAGAAGACCTTTTCTCCAAACTTGAAGGAAGATTGTTCCAGTATTTCTTACGAAGTTTTAACAGTTCGTCTTTTATGCGTCTATTAAGTCGATTTAATAGAACTAGATCAGCGATTACCCTGTAACGCTGCCAGTTCCGTGGAGTATGATTCCTTAGATGTATTAACTGTTGAATTTCGGTTGGTTATGGCTTATGCGAATCCCGAATTTCAATTTCGGGATGCTTAAATATCTTGCAGTTAGTATTACTACATTCAAATTAGATATCATTGAATCGTCTTGATCCCTAATACAAATAGAGTTCAGCTCGACATTATTTTCGATATCTCGAATATTGTGCCCAATTAGCTTTTTTGTAGTCAAACTTGAAAAAATTTGAGTTAACGACTTGGGAATTGCGGATAACTGACACCGGTAAGTGATCAGAACTTAGTTCGTTTAACACAACCGTTGGACAATATATATAGGTGCACAACTTGTAAGAAATATGTCGAGCGTGGAACTTTGTCGACCTCTACCAGCAGGAATGTGGGAGAGACAATATGAAAATTGTATGGAATAATTTTTTCATGTAATAGATTTCCCCAACAGTTGGATCTTATACAATTGATTTCTAAAATTGGAGTCACCACCAAGGCTATAGTTGTTAGTTCTACTTGTTAGTTAGTATTAGTACCATTTATGCTTATTTAATAAAGCATTTTAAATTTTTTACTGATCTTAACTCTGAGCTCATTTCTATAAAAGTGTCGAGCATTTTTACCACGATTCCGATTAAAATATTGATGAAATATCTAAAATATAAAATACATATTCACGGCTACTATATAAATATATATCAATAAATGCATCCTTATAACTGGTATAATGGAACAATGAAATTAATTTCGTTTACATGCAAGTATCACCCTACAGTTATAAAATAATTGTTTTGATTAACTTATTAAATGAAATGAAAACCACAAAAGTCAACTGAGCTGCCGCAATTAAAAGCCACAATTGAAAATTTAATTTAAATTGTCGGGTTGGCCATTGACATTATTTGCAAGCGTAATTGAGTATATTTAGCTATTATACGATAGTGTATGCAGTGAATACTTATACAAGTTAACACATCGCGTATTTAGAAATTATTATTTCTTATAAAATTAAAGGCAAAAGTAACGGAACTAGGCGTATGCTGAAATAAGAAACTGGGGCGATCCACAGCATGTGCAATCCTTCACTTCACAAATAAAAATAACAAGAATCACCTTAAGCACAGCTGTCAATTGCTGGAAAATGTATTAAGCGATAAGAATGTTAGACAGTTTTAATCAAAACCAAACAACGGAAATGCGACGAAGAATTGCGATATAAGCCAAGCGACAAGTAGATATACTTAAGCAAGAGCTTGCAGTTGGTGTATGCAACAAATTAAATTAAAAATACAAAGTAAAGGCTTGCACTCAACAAACTTATGGGAGTGGAAACCACACAGAGATGTGCACATTTAAACCACTTTAATTTAATTTAATTTAATTAGTAAAGTGTCGGAAAGCGACGACAAACGCAGCTTAGCCTGCACTTTTGTAATTAGATGAAGATATTAATGTGACTGGATGTGTGTGGGTTTGTAAAAGGTGCATTGACAAAGTAAACCAACGTGACGTATACGTAATGTGTTTATACTAGGAGTGCACAACTAGAGTCCGACCGATAAATCGGCCTTGGCATCGGTATCGGCCACAAAATTCAGCATCGGCATCGGCCATATTTGGCCGATTCTTCCTACTTCTTTTGAATTGCACTTATATTAATTTTTCTTTTACTTTCTTGATTTCTAAAAAGCCTAAATGTGAGGTTCATGTAAAATAACCTCCCAAAAAAGCTTTATTTATGTTCTTAAAGGAAAAAAGATATATTGCTGACGTAGCAACTTTTTTTGGGAAAAGACGATTTATTTATTATTATTTATTATTTCTATCTAAATATTATACTGGCAGACCGCTCCGGCTTCGCATGGGTTTAAACAAGCAATTCAAAAGTTATAAGTTTTTACACACTTATACACACTCTACCACACATATGTATGTACTTTCCCGTGGTTTGTTATGAAGGCGTTGGGAACGTTCAGAGTTCGTCTCCCTGATGGGAGCATGCATATTTCTAATATAATATTTTGTTCTTCAAGCCGCTGCACACGCTCCGTACTCAACTCTCAAGCGCGTACTTGGGAGGTTTTAAAATTTTGTGCAGCAAGCAGCTGCGACTCTTTGGAACGCGATTGCGATGCGAAGAGAATGACTTGCAAGACGATTTTCAGTAATTATTTAAAGAAAGTTGAGATTCCAGCAAAAAAAAATAGCCTATGTTACTCGGGTGAATTTAGCTTTGAAAGAATTTTTGAAATCGGCACAGTAGTTTTTGAGTTTATTTATTACCAACATATATACAATCTTTCCTCTTTATAATAGTAGTATAGATAAAAAAATTATATTGTTTTGAATATTGAATATTGAACGAGGACAAGACGAAATATCTCCTGTCATCAAACAGTCAGCGCATTCGCGTCTTGGCTCCCACGTCACTGTTGACAGTCATAACTTTGAAGTTGTAGATAATTTCGTATACCTAGGAACCAGCATCAACACCGATAATAATGTCAGCCTTGAAATCCAACGCAGAATGACTCTTGCCAACAGGTGCTACTATGGACTAAGTAGGCAATTGAAAAGTAAAATCCTCTCTCGACGAACAAAAACCAAACTCTACAAGTCCCTCATCATTCCCGTCCTACTTTACTGTGCAGAAGCGTGGACGATGTCTCGAGAGAAAGGTTTTGCGGAAGATTTATGGTCCCTTAAACATTGGCAACGGCGAATACCGCAGACGATGGAACTATGAGCTGTATGTGTTGTTCGACGACGTAGACATAGTCCAGTGAATAAAAAGACAGCGGCTACGCTGGCTGGGTCATGTTGTTCGAATGGATGAAAGTGCTCCAGCTCTGAAAGTATTCGATGCAGTACCCGCTGGTGGAAGCCCATGAAGAGGGAGACCTCCACTCCGATGGAAGGACCAGGTGGAGAAAGACCTGTCTTCACTTGATATTACCAATTAGCGCCAAACTGCCAAAGGAGGAATGCGTGCGCACTGTTTTGGACTCGGCTATAACCGCGTAAGCGGTGTCTTCGCCAGTCAAGAAGAAGAAGAAGTTTTGAATATTAATTGAATTAATAAACACCTTCATATTTACATATGAACTGATTTTTTACTTATTTTGTGATGTTATTTGTTTTTTTTTTCTGCTGTTACTATACTAGTTTACTAAATAAATTTGTTCATGAAAGAATCGGCATACTTAGCCAACTGGCCGATTAATCGGCATCGGCATCGGCTTCGGCCAAAAATTGGGTATCGTTCGGACGCTATGCACAACAGTGTTTAAAACATTGTTTTTGTGTTGCTTTGGCAGAACAGCTGCCTGCTACTATGCAATTCACAGCAGCGATATGCTTGGATTACAAGGCACAACGTGTGTCACAAGTTTTAAGACAGAAGAGAGTCAACAATCACATATACGGAAATACACAGTTGCTAATGTAATATAGTGAATTGCATAAAATCTTCGCCTGATGATTGCATACAACATTGTATATGAACAGACATAAACAAACATACTATAGAATAAGCACAAACAAATTTGAATGGCATGAGTACACTTTGCTCAAAGATTTGCCTGATTGTATTTAACACCAATGCGGCCCAGCTTACTTACTTAATTGCTCGTATCTGCAATACACCTTTTGATAGATCATTGTAATTAGAGCCTTCAAAAGCCTACATATTGCTACCTGAAGAATTGTAACTAATACAGCAATGGGTTTTTTAGAAGTGGTGACAGTCTAACATGTGTGCCTATCGTTTAGTTGGGGATTCATGAAAATTTGGAGCATGAATACGATTTCAGAAGATCAATATTCTGTATTTGCACCATCATAATTTTAACCACAGTTCGCATACTGCCTATAAAAAATCTAACTCTAATATTGCCAACAAATTTTTATTTTATTCAGCTCTTTGAATTTATTTCACATTTTCATTTGTACAATCAGCACAGTTTCTACAAATTCAGTTTAATCAAATTCAAAAATCTGAAACGATAATTGTCCTGCAGTCAGATAAAGTCGTAATCTGCATTTACCACTGTTTCGTCCAACACCGCTGTGCGCCTGGAAGTGTGCTAAGAATTTAAGTTTTAGTTTATTTCTTTTCTTGTCTTACATCATGACATGAAGGCTTTGTAATACTTGGAGAAACACTACAAAAGCGATCACGAACGAGGATGTACTCAACCGCTCAGCTAACTTGTGATAATACCGATGTATTTAACGGCAGTTCACTGAACAAACACTCATGCAAAACAAACACACAGCCTCAATATTATTTTATTATTTTTCGCCAGAGTGTGGCGCACCTTTTGTTTCAGTTCGTTCGCATGATCCATTCACTGTTTGGCGAGTGGTTCCTAGTGTAGCCGTGCCTGCGGATGTTGCTTTATTAAACGTGACGTCTGTAGTGCTCTTTGCCCATGAAATCGAATGGAGAGGTCTTTGCAAGTGTTTCGTGGCAGTCAGTTGTGTAATGCCGATGAAAGTAACCGTGAGTGATTGGAAATTTATTTAAGGGAAAATTTGAGCTTAATATTGAGCATGTTCGAGTTGAAAAAGCTGAAAAATCGTGAATTTCAGTCATTAAATTAATCAACGAGGATTTTGAATTGGGAATAAATTTCTGCATTCGTTTATAAAACCCCACTTTTTCAAATTCACTAGTGGTGTCAACGCTTCTCAAAAGTATTTCGCAAACTAAGCATTTGCAATGAAACAACTAAGAAATGACAGCTTGCTCTTAAAAATCAAATTAAACAATAAATAAGCCCGAGCAGAATATGCACATTTCGCTTTTGAGAAACACCAGCCAGCCACCATCCAACACCACAATCCAATTTGAGTGCAACAACTTTTGGATGCAGTCAAGTGAACTCTACTCGACCGTTATCCTCGAACCAACAGAATGAGCTCAATGCGAGTTGAATTTATGGAAATTTCGAATTTTATCTGCCAAAATGAAGGCGACATCTAATATGAGGCAGTTATCCACTAGATTACAGAGCTTAAACTGGTTTATACTAGTCTGTATATCTGAAAGTATATGTGTTTAAAAATGTAGAAAGCACAAAGCTTAGTTGACTTCAATTCGCTCGGTTTAACATGACAGCGCATTTGCGGTGTAATTGTAGTTGGGTGGTAATTCAACCGCAACAACAGCAACAGCTGGAAGTCGGATAGTAGTGAAAGTGCATTATGCTAACCTCTTTCCTCTGTTTGCTCACCCTTGAACGTCAAAACCACTGTTTCCCTTTCTTAGTATTTAAAGTTATCCAATTATAATTTTATTAGTATTTATCCATTTTGCATCACTAGCACTGCATTGGTGTGGTTGCATTGGCAATGTCTTAGCGACGTCGCGACATTTTGGCATGACTCTGATGCATTTGTTCCTTTTATTATAGTCTGATGGTCTCTACACAAAACTAGACGTATAATTAATTAATTTAATTTTATTAGACATATAATACTCTTGACTTGTAATACTCTTGATTGAAAATTGGATGTTTATAGATATATAGATTCCAGTGCTTGCTGAACCAGGTATATCTTCTTTATAAATATGACGCTTCTTCTACTGAATTCAATCGACACCTCGCGTTTGAACCAATTAAGTTGAACTTCAATAACTCAAACATCGATAACTCGAAGTTCTCCATAACTCGAACTCTTGAATTGGCAACATAAGTCATTAGGGAAGTTCAACTGTATTACTACGGTGGTCAGACCATATCAGTCATTTGCCTTCGAAAATGAATTTTATATTTATTACATTGAGCTCACAAGTAATTTCATTGCTCTTTTCGAAATCACTTTAAAATCTCTGCAGCCCCGTTTCCTCGTGTACATTTAATTAATCGCATCCAACTGTATGCAACGAAATACAAACATTCAGCCAAATGCAATACACTAAAGTTAATAAGATTTACATGTGTTTAATTGCATCCGATATCCTTTACCATCACGTGTGGAATTGTTGTTTTTATATAAGGCAAAGCTGTCTCAGTTGCAGTTACGAATATTGTGTATATATTTATGCGTTTGCAATATTATACTGTGCTTACCTTAAAAAAAATTAATTATTTGTGGTTGAAGTATAATTGTCAACAATTCGATAAAGCTGTAATGTTAATCAAAATAGGTACATATGTATATATGATTCAGTCATGAGATTATTCCATTAACTCAAGCATTTGGAGGTGAGTATTTTAGACTATTTTACAAACAAGCAACTGCGCACAAATATTTACTTATGCGTTAAGATACAATACAATACCCTACTGATGGTCTTTAATACATATACAAGTATTTAAACATATATATATATATATACACTTTTATAGCTCTACTTATTTGTATGGATTTTAAATAACCATGAGTGGGGATTAACAGTTTTTACTTTCCATTTATTTTCAGTGTTAATTGCGGTAATTGACATGGTTTTATGGGGAAATGAACGATTATTGTGACTTTACTGAGAGCCGCCTTGTGGGTGTATCGCATGATAAATAGATTAATCTTGTTTGCGATGTGTTTGAATGATTGTTGACCTTAAAGGCGTGTGTGAGAACGACTAAATCCGCCTAAACCGCCAACCGTAACCGAGAATAGTTTGAATCCGTAGGCAATCCATCATTTTGTCATTTTACGGATTAGTGAAAGAGATCAAATTGGACGCAGACTCTATTTTGACGAAGGGCGCAAAACAAAAAACAACACGAGTGAAGAAAATAATCCGCTGATCAACACATAAGCTAGTCTTCTCGTCGCCTATAAGTAAATAAGGTGATTAGGTCCATTGGCACGCTTTAGAATGTCATGATTCATCATCATATGGACGTATATGGCCGTGGAGAACGGGCAAATATGATAATGTCTGTAATGAGAGCGAAACACCGAAAAATTGTTCAAAATATTTAAGTCTCACAACTATTTATAGCATTTGAACTATAAATTAATTTGAAGTACACTTCTAGGGTATATTTATTTAATATTTTAACAGAATAACTTTAGGCATTTGATTTCAAAATTTAAAAAAAGTTCAACTATTAACTATTTCAGAAAAAGTCTAATATATTGTCCAAATATTTATCCTACCTCTCTTATTTGTGTAAAAGGGGGCCAAGTTGAAAACGACTCGTAAGCGGTTGATTGCCAATCATGTTGGCGAGCTGATGGCGGAGGAATCGCGCCGTATCTCGATGGATATAAGCGATGAGAAGAATGTCATTTGTTTGGTGAATGAGATTAAGCGAAGTCGACGCTTTTTGCTGCCACGGGAGAGTCCTGCACTGAGCCAGAAATCGCAGAAGGGACGAAGTGGTCACAATATTGCTGGTGTATTGAGTAGTGGCGCGGATAGTGATACCGTCGAAGAGTATTATCTGCAGTTGGAGAGTGGCAAGCGAATGACACAGGTAAGATTTCCAAACATTCTGAAATATACCAAAGGTAACAAAAATAATACTCGAATTATATGGTTCCATCAGTTCAAGTCAGTCAGATGTTCGAAAATGAAAAAGAGAACACATCGAATGCAATTATCCATCAATTCTTTATGAGAAGATGATATGCAACTTCGTTATTCTTACCTGATTTGGTTGAATGCTTGTTAAAGGAGTCTAATGATTTTTTATCTTTTTGCCACCTCACAAAATCACATTTTTATACCGAAAAATGGAATAATTGATATAAATTGCATGGAAAGATGTTACGGCTGTGCATATATAACCTTAATTTCACTCTGTGCTCCGAAAATAAAGAATATAATGGACAACCACTTAATACGAAACACTTTTCCATCCAATTAAATTATGAAGTTTTATGAAAGCTACATTTTCCTTTGTTACTCACATTAGCAGCTTCAACAGATTTTTTAACAATTTCCAGCAATTACAAGGAATTTGTTATTATTTTTTGTGCCCATTTTATGTCATTTTCTTCCCAACAGCGCTACGCTTTCCTCATTGACGTAAACACATACACGGGACTTTATAACGAGTCCCCTGAGTGTAATAATCGCTAAACATATTCGCAGCGTTTTATGGGTGCCACTTTCACTCGGTTTTAAGGTCGAGACGGAAATTTCGCTTATTATTTGCATGAGTAGCTGCATAAAAGTGGGCATTTCCGCACAACGGTAATGGGCAATAACAGTGCAAATGTGGTGAATATATGAAAGAATTGTAAAAGGAAAATGAAATAGAAATAAAACAAGTAAGGAAGGGCTAAGTTCGGGTGTAACCGAACATTTTATACTCTCGCAATGTATTTATTTAACTTTATTTATATTATATAATACACAATTTGACCCACATATTCGTCATATATATTGTATAAAGTCCATTGAAAGTTGGAAACCATAATATTAGGTTAGAAGCACCGAGGTCCTCGTGTTCGATATATGGGGCCTTAAAAACCTTTGGTCCGATTTAGCGATTAGTAGTTTTCAACCTAACTTTTGTATGGGAGGTGGGTGTGGTTATGATCCGATTTCTTTCATTTTTGGACTGTATTAGGAAGTGGATAAAAAAACGCCTGCAGAAAGTTTGGTTTATATGACTCTATTGGTTTGCGATATATGTACATAAAACTTAGTAGGGGGCGGGGCCACGCCCACTTCCCCAAAAAAATTACATCCAAATATGCCCCCTCATAGTGCGATCCTTCATACTAAATTTTATTTCCATAGCTTTATTTATGGCTTAGTAATGGCACTTTATGTGTTTTCGGTTTTCGCCATTTTGTGGGCGTGGCAGTGGTCCGATTTTGCTCATTTTCGAAAGCAACCTTCCTATGGTGCCAAGAAATAAGTGTGCCAAGTTTCATCAACGGACAGACAGACATTCGGATTTGAACTCCACTCTTCACCCTGATCACTTTGGTATGTATAACCCTATATCTAACTCGTTTAGTTTTGGGTGTTACAAACAACCGTTATGTGAACAAAACTATAATACTCTCTTTAGCAACATTTGTTGCGAGAGTATAAAAATTGCATGCTTCTACGGCTGGGTGAATACATTTTTTGTAACTAAAACAACTAAAAGTTGAATGACAGCTGGCGAACTTTCAGTCAAGGTGCCTTGACGATAACCCAAATTTATTTCAATCAGGCAGAATATAATTTAGACTACCACGCTATGTGCGAAGCTCCAATAAATGTAATAAATGTAAGCTCCAATAAATGACAATTACATTTACACAGAGATACAAATTAGGCTAGGAAATGCATTATTCCCGCAAGGGCATACTTGTCTAATAACTAAACGAATCTAATATCTGATTAAATTCAGAATAAGATAATGCATTATCTTTGCACAAAATTTCTATGTTATTAAAAAATCTTTTGTTTGAAAGTACTAGGAAAACTTGTCCCAATTTAAAATTTTAAATAGTGGTCAGCAGTGCCAAATTAAATGAATTATAAGTCACGGTTGCTTAAAACATTCATATCATCGAAAATTAATTTAACGAAAATGAAATGAAATTATAAATATAACTACCATATAGTAAAATATGCCAACATTTGTTTTGAATTTCTGTGTATGATTTGACATATATTGTATTGTCACACATACGCCATGTCGAGCTTAAATGACAGGTACAAAATATTTCCATTATCAATTAAATTAAAAAAATAAGCAAATGATTGCACAAAAAAATACAAATTACATATTACATATCGCTCATTTACTTGAATAGTGTCGCAACTCAAAAAAGTCGATTTTTCAGGAGAGCGATTTAAAGTTTGTAATTGTCTCTTATTTAGCAAATATAGAAAAATTTCAACTGTTTATTGACAAATCTAGTGGCCTGTAATGTATTAAATACAACGTTGACCATAAATGGACCAAATAGAGTGTACTAATGCTTTTTCTTGGGCATAAATGTGACCCATTTTGAATTGTGTCGTTGTATGTGAAAAATATAAATCAATTTCGCCGTCATAAGTCAAATGTGTCGTTTTTGTTGAAAAAAATCAATACGAAAAATTTAATTACTTTTCACCAATATCGTTTTAATACAAAATATGTCGTTCTTTCTGAAAAGAAAACCAAATTCACTCTACGACAATATGTGTTGTAACACAAAATATGTCTCATTTTCAGATAAAAATCCATGCCTAATTCTTGCACAACTGAAAAAATAATCCAACATAACAAGTTTAATAACGGCACATTCTTATTTCACGGTTTATTTTTCTACGCGTCGGAATTAAATTTTTATACAATATGGACGCTGAAATTGCACTCATTTCTGCATACTCAACTCAAAAATCGTGTTTTTTGAGTTGTGACACTATTCAAGTAAATGAGCGATATGTATGAACACATGCCCTTCACTTTGTGGGAATAATGTCACTCATACGCCATGTTATCCACTCAAATTCTTTGAATATTGAAAACTGCAGTTACAATGGGATTCATTGATATGACAAGGCTAAAAAGTAACAACTAGATTATTAATTTAATTTTATTTACATCCAATTATACACAAATACATATTTTTAATTGTACTGTCAAGAGGTGGGGATTATATAATATAAACTCAGAATAATGAAATAAATACTTTAATTTTAGTCGAGCTTTATTCAAAGGTTTTTATGTTTGAAAATAATTGGGGATTTACAAATTTTTTATTAAATTTTAATACTTCCTAAATTTAGTAGATATAAAAGCAAATATATATAAGTGTGCCGCAATAAGAGGCCATAAGATGCACACGCATTGAAAAATAGTTTAGTTGCATTTCGCTGCAAACGCTGCTGGTGTCAAATCCCATCTTTGATTTGATTATATTTGCTATATTACTATTATCTTCAAATGTGGTTAACATTTATTTCTACAAATTAGTACATTTTGCACATTGCATTTTCTAAATTACATTGATACTTTAATAAAACTAAAATTGTAAATCATATTTCTTAGACTCCACGTACATAAAAATAATATAATAATATTAATATTAAAATATATTATAGAATAATTAATTGAATTTCAATTTGAATTTGATTTAAGTTAGTTGATTTTGACGCACTTCGAAAGGAGTATTCTGTATTAAAACAAATCATATAATTTCATGTTTAATATGTTGTTGATGAGTTAGAGGGAAATATATATAGTTTCTGTATACTCTAGCAAACTGCACATTTCCTACTAATATTTCTTATTTTCTTAAAGCTCAGTGCTTCGAGACTAGTAAATTGAATTTCTGATTTCGCAAAAACAATTTTCATCGCTTCGCACGTGCATGGAGTTAAAAACTGTTTAAGAATCATATATGTATGTACATATGTACACATTGATACATATATATGTATAAATTCGTAACCTCGGGGCTTTTAGGTCATATGACATTCATAATGCTGCAGCAGCATATCTAATGGAAGTGGAAACATTTTAAAGGAAATAACTTGGCAATTCAATTAAAAAACATATACCTACATATATATATAAGCATATCCAAATAAAACAGAGACATTCGGTAGTCTGGCAGGCAAATAAATATATTGGACACCAAAGAGTTGTCTTTGAAATTTTCTCCAGCATGCATTGCATTATAAAGGCGCTTCGACGTAGCCAATAGTTATTTTAAGTATTTCAAGAATTTGTAACATTTTCAGCATTCATGGCAGTACTGGAAAACGAGACGATTGAAAGAAACAAAAACCAAAAGAAACTAGAACTAAATACATATACAACATAACTGATGCACAAATAGTAGGAAAACTAAAAAACAAACAGTTAGCAATTTGAGGTCAAGTACTGATAATTCTGCCAGAACAAAATAAAACTAAAACTAAAGTCTTTTCAGTGGGAAGTTCAGCTGTTCGAGCAGTTAGACCGCAACTGAAAAGCCAAAAACTTAGACTAAGTGACATTATTAAAGGCATTGTCGAAAAGCTTAATTGCCACAGTATGCAACTATTGATGTTAACACATATTTATGAGTGTCAGCTCTTCACTTTTGCTCAAAATATCCTTAAGAGCGCACGAGTTTAAGCCTTTCACTGCAGCCGCTTATATATGCCTACCCAGCAGCTTTCAGCCGCTTTCTCCTCATGATTTTTACAGCCGGAGCTCCACAGAGAGGAGAGTTACTTTTCCTAATTATTAAGGATCGTGATAATAAATTTTTAATAAAATTTGCGAAAACCATAAATGAATAACAAAAAGTCTGAAAACGTGTTCGAAACAATTGTGAAAGCTCTATGAAAGTTCTATAAATATGCAAGTACTTTGTATTTACCCGTTAAAATAAATTAAAAGTGCTAATAGCCATGCGCATGACCTTTAATTACACCAGTGGACATTTTTTACAACACACCTCCAAACAATTGGCATAATTGCGAATACGTGATACTTATCTCAGTATTTGTTATGGCAACAGCAGCCTGGAGACACAAACTAACTTCACTTTCTCCGTGTTAATGAACATTTCTCGAAGCATTTAATTTTAATTTAGAAACTCTTCTATTTGTTATTTTTCACCGTTGATATATGTATGAACGACTGTTCGACTAACAATTTCATTGAAATTAATGTCAAGAAATTAATGCCGACACATATAGCAAGCCAATCCAAATTACAATGAAATGGCAGTTATAAATAAACGAAGCAATTATTACTTATCATTAATTATGCAGAGCGTGAGGTAATAACATGATGACGGGTCCGGGTATAGGACTTGGCAGTTACTGGCTGCAACTGGAGAAGGGTTCACTCGCCCACGCATACTTATATCCGCATTGTACGCCAGACAATTTAACTAAGGTCAATCCAACGACGAACATAACAGTAAATATTAAGAAGGCCAATAACCATCGGACAAAGGTACGCTTTGCCAAGCGTAACGGTACGAACTTGTGAGTGTATTAGTTGTAAACTCATCAATGATGAGGTAGTTAGGGAATTAGAGACCATTCGAGTGCTGTTAATTAGCATTGACTTTAGGTGAAATGGAAGCATTTATTCCATATCTTCTTGATAAACTTGCAGTATAATGCAGTTGCAGTTGACGGTCATAAAATTCTTGAAATAGTGTAATATATGTTGATGAGTTTGCTGCTCTGTTGCTGGAGTAGTACGGAAATACCATAAAAACTTAATTGAGTAAACGCTCGAGTGCAAATCAAAGTTAATTGTTTGCCAACACCTGTGTTTCTTGTGCGACTACGGAGAGCGCTGGGAGTAAAGTTGAATATAGAGAACGCTAGTTAAGTATATGATGTATATATTTCTCGCAAGAACGATGTTCACTTCCGCCTAAGAGGAAGGACATATTACATTATAATATAATTAAAACTGGCTAAAAGACATTCCATGAAGATGGAATCTAATTCAATAAGAACACGGCCGCATTGGATATGAAGAGACACGCACCCAAAGGTCATTATATTATTTGCAGTGACATTGAAAATGGAGTTATGAGTTTCAGTTATCCTTCGTTTCTTATTGTAAGCGCGGCTACTTCATAATTGTTGTAAGTGTGCGTGGCAAACTATTTGCACGCATAAAGCAGAATGCTAATAAACGTTGAAAGAAAAACACAATTTTGATCTTTCCATCGCCTATGTAAGCACAATGGAAAATGTTGGCAGCAATCTATAAATCCAATCAAACGAAAAAAACAACACAAACAGTAAATTGTCAGCTGAGCTAGGAAGAAAGTGGTATTGAAAGCCTCCATTAATGCTAATATCATTTCACTAATCAATGTCCTCCATTCTCATCGTTCGAGCAACCTTTCAAAGCAGACTTTTATAAGGGACACCATTTCTTCACTTATCATAGCCATCTTCTGACTTTGCTTTGCGGAAATCTCCTTTCACATTCGTTTTCACTTAACTAAATATTTTTAACCACTTAAAGAGTATAACGCTAAATATATTTATAATAAAAAAGCTCAAGCTATGTGTAGCAGAAAATGAAAAGAATAAAAATAAAAAGTATATTAAAACAAGTTAGCCCAGTATATCCTAGAACATTGACCACAGCTTCGGTGACAGTAAAGCAACCGATAAACAAAATAGATATTCTGATTATAAGCCCTGTTAGTCATACAGGCAAAATAAAAAGTCCTGTTATTTATACAGGCACCATAAAAAGCCCTGTTAGTTAGACAGGCAAAATAAAAAGCCCTGTTATTTACACAGGCTACATACATTAAAGCCCTGTTTATAATTCAGGAAAAATAAAATAATAATTGTAAGACGGGTGCATATTCCCGCATATTAACAATATACAAACAAGAATTTTTGTTGCGAGAATATAAAAATAAGGTTCTCCAAAATGTGGAAGACTGATCCTAAATACCTGGATCGTATAACGTCCTCTTTAATGAGAAACATTGAAAGCTTCAAACTAAAAATTGCATATCTAAGTTCAGAATTAATGATAAAGAAATATCAACTAAAACATTTGGAATCAATATACAACGATATTGAAAATATGAAAAACAAATTAGATTTCAATGAAGAAATTGAAATCATATATGAACAATTAGGTGAAGAATTGTATCAAGAGCTTATAAATTTTGATCGACAATTACTAAACGAAGAGCCAAAAAATACTTATAGAAGTAATTTGGATAAAGAAGAATTTATAATAATTCCGAAATTTTCTTCATCTACCACAACAAAGTTGGTTAAAACAAAACCAATACAAAAAGAAAAAGAGGAATTGATAAATATTCCAAACCTATCTTCTGAAGTTGAACAAACTAAATTTGTTAAAACAAGTGAATCAGAAGAAGAAGAATTTATAATTGTTCCCGATCTCAATCTATTTTCTAAAACTAAGAAGAGACCAACTAAATTAGTTGAAAATAAGAAAGTAGAAGAAGAAGATTTTATAATACTTCGAAAATTCCCTCTATCTTCTGCAAATGAATTGGTTAAAAAAACTAAAGTAGAAGAAGAGGAAGAGAAAGAAAGGAACGAAAACAAAATTAAAGCAAATAAAATTGAAAAGGAAGAGACTACTGAACACAATACTTCTGAGGAAAAATCAACTGATGCGGTTGAAACCTCAGATGTAGACATACATAAAATTAAAAAATGAACAAGTAAGGAAGGGCTAAGTTCGGGTGTAACCGAACATTTTATACTCTCGCAATTTATTTATTTAACTTAATTAATATTATATAATACACAATTTGACCCACATATTTGTCATATATATTGTATAAAGTCCATTGAAAGTTGGAAACTCTAATATTAGGTTAGAAGCACCGAGGTGCTCGTGTTCGATATATGGGGCCTTAAAAACCTATGGTCCGATTTCGGCGATTTTTAGAATGGGGCTGCCACACTATTAACATAGTATTTGTGCAAAGTTCTGAACCGATATCTTCACTAGTACTTACTTTATATATTGTAAAGTTAACGATTCAGATTGTCTTCAAAGTTCTGGTATATAGGAAGTAGGCGTGGTTGTGAAGCGATTTGGCCAATTTTCACAGCATATTATTGGGAGGTAAGGAAACTCTTACAAACCAAGTTTCATTGAAATCGGTCGAGTAGTTCCTGAGATATGGTTTTTGACCCATAAGTGGGCGATGCCACGCCCATTTTCCATTTTGTAAAAAAATCTGAGTGCAGCTTCCATCTGCCATTTCTTATGTGAAATTTAGTGTTTCTGACGTTTTTCGTTAGTGAGTTAACCCAATTTTAGTAATTTTCAACCTAACTTTTGTATGGGAGGTGGGCGTGGTTATGATCCGATTTCTTTCATTTTTGGACTGTATTAGGAAGTGGCTAAAAAAAACGACTGCAGAAAATTTGGTTTATATAGCTCTATTGGTTTGCGAGATATATATAAAAAACTTAGTAGGGGGCGGGGCCACGCCCACTTCCCCAAAAAAATTACATCCACATATGCCCCTTCATAGTGCGATCCTTCATACAAAATTGTATTTCCATAGCTTTATTTATGGCTTAGTTATGGCACTTTATGTGTTTTCGGTTTTCGCCATTTTGTGGGCGTGGCAGTGGTCCGATTTTGCTCATTTTCGAAAGCAACCTTCCTATGGTGCCAAGAAATAAGTGTGCCAAGTTTCATCAAGATATCTTAATTTTTACTCAAGTTACAGCTTGCACAGACGGACGGACGGACGGACGGACGGACGGACGGACGGACGGACAGACAGACATTCGGATTTGAACTCCACTCTTCACCCTGATCACTTTGGTATATATAACCCTATATCTAACTCGTTTAGTTTTGGGTGTTACAAACAACCGTTATGTGAACAAAACTATAATACTCTCTTTAGCAACATTTGTTGCGAGAGTATAAAAAGCTGAAACTGGAGATCAAGAAGTCGAGAGCAATATTCTCGCCAATGAGCAAATAGCCTGGCATTTTTCTCCTCCGGCAGACCCACATTTTGGAGAAATGTGGGAAGCTGGCGTTACCGATCAAACATGTAAACTTTCAACATTATTAAAATGCGGGGACACCAACTACTGTACTACAACATTCGAAGACATCACTTCAATCGACATCAATCCGAAGCTGAACCCGATCGTAACAACTATAAAGGAAATTACAGAAGACTACCAAACTACTCTTCAAATAAGTAAAATATACGACAAAGAAGAGCAGAAAAAGCTGCGAGAAGGCATTGAGAAGATCAGCAACAACGTACTAAAATTAATATTATTCAATATTTATAAAATTTATACAGTCCACTAATTTTATATAATAATTTCTTTTTTCCTTTTTAGTTGTTACGATCGGGTTCAGCTTCGGATTGATGTCGATTGAAGTGATGTCTTCGAATGTTGTAGTACAGTAGTTGGTGTCCCCGCATTTTAATAATGTTGAAAGTTTACATGTTTGATCGGTAACGCCAGCTTCCCACATTTCTCCAAAATGTGGGTTGGTAGCTCCTCGGATTTGCTAAGGCATAAAAGAAAGCATGTTCAATGATATTTGAACACTGATCCTTTGATGCCGGCATTTACAAGCACAACAGTCTCTACAAAATCTCGTCAATCTACTCGTACAACAATATTGTTTTTATGTGACAACAACAAATGACAAAAGTTTCACTTAATACACGATATAAAAGAATCCCTTTATCTTTGTGTGTAAATATTAATCGGTTGTGAGGATTTATCACAGTGATCTCTAGCGGATTTTCTGAAGCGCTGTGAATGAATGGGTGTCTACAAGTGGTCATCGTTGACCTTGTTTTTATTACAACCGTCGGCCGTTGTTTCCACATTACTGCCTCATTGCCACTTTCTTTATTCTTTCAATTCATTCCACTCAAGCGATTTTCTTTTGTTTTTTCTCGTCATTTTGTTTGCCTCCCATTTGGTTTGTTCGTTGTTGTGTGAAAGTGTTTGGTGGCATTTGCAAAGTTTAAGTTTTAATGCGTTTGTCTGCCTAGTGTCTTTTACATTTATTTACTTGCCTCCAATTAAGCTGAAATTGTGCTACTCACTTTCAATTTCTTCAAAAGACACATTGATGGTGGGAACCGATGCAAGGGATTATCGAGGTTTTTGAACTTAAGAAAGTTGGCAGTTATACTAATTTAGGTGGCTCTTCTCGATTTGTTCACAAAAGTGTTTTGTATGTAGTAATTTATAGCTGCTGAAACAAAAATACCTAGTTTCAAGAGGTAAAAGGTAGACTTTTTGAATTTAAACCGTGTGGTCAGCACAAACATTTTTATTGTTCAAACATTAGGAAAATTTTGAAAATATTTAAATATCCAATGCTTTTGTGATTAACCACATGGTTTGAATTTGAGTGCGAAACGCACAACACAGACTAAAATCCTTTAATAGGATTCGATAATATTAAAACAAATAAAGATGCTTATAGCTTATGATAAAGTAGAAAACTAAACTCAGAACAAAAGTAGCCATACTCGACCCCACTGATCCTAAAATGAAAAGGACATATGTCCCGCACACATTAAGGCTGAACTATTGTAGGGGCTTCTTACAAATTTGTACAATGCCTGAACAGATTATTCATGCATTTAACAATAAAGTGGCTAACAAAAACAAAAGCAACTAATAAATAAGCTGACAAGCGTTAGCTATAACAAAATTATTAGCCAATTGTCTGAACCAGAAGATTTTATGAATTGACGAGATGTCCATGACATGCCGTGCGCCTAGTAGAAAATACAATAACAAAAAATGAATGTGTGTGAGTGAGTTCAACATAAAGGAGAGACATTCACATAAAAAACTGATATTATATTTTTATGAATTTCCCACTGTGCAATGGATTAACTGCAGCAGCAAATGATAAAAAACACATCAGCAAATCATAACGGTGTATAAAAATTTGACATACAACTACATATACTATAAAATATTAAAGCAACATTCAGCAAATTATGAAATATAAAATGTTTACTGAGATTTATACCGGCGAGTAGCTTACGAGCTTATGAGCTTTGTGGTGATAAAAATCACATTGCGTTGAAGTGAGTGTTTGACAGCAGACACCAGGAAACATATTAAAAAAGTGAAATAAGAATCCAAAAATTTTAAGTTTTGAAGTTTTTAGGCATGTTGTAATAGCCATGTGTGAGTATTTCTCAATAGTTTGAACGTACTCTCGCAAAACTTATCCTATCAAAAGGCCTAATTTTGCCAGCCGGCATTTTTCACCGCTTCAATATCCTTCAGATTATATTCGAAAATACACATATTGTGGTCAGCATAATGAAGGAAATACACAGCCCCTTTTTTATTGACCCCAAAACAAAATAGGGATAACTTAATTTGCACTAAACTTGAACTAAATAATGTCAGTTAAGCCTGAAGTTAAGCTAAACTAAGCTCAACTAAGCCTTTTAGTGACCTGTGGTAGGAAAGCTTCATTTCACAATGTCCATAAAGTGTTAGCGCGCACATATGTATATAAAGGCACTAAGTGACAGCTAAAATGTGCTTCAAAAATGATTACCATAACTACACATACAAGTACATATTTATTCATGTATTAAATGTTTGTAAGGTTTCGATTAGAATATTGTGCTTTTGTGGAAGCCATTTTGGCGGGGCGATTCTGCTGTTGTCAAATATTAAAAATAATAAGTGCAGGAATATTATGGCACAAGCAGTTATCGCGGCTGTTGGCCTGGTTCATTTCCGCATTTGGTCACCACAATCGTGACCTTAACGCGAATGAGTGTGTCTGTCTTAAACGTAAAATGTCAAAATGTCGCTTTTTGTTGAGTCTTTCCTTTTTTGTTGGGTCATAAGCGTAAGAACTCGGGGTGTTTTATGTGTTATGTGTTTTAACTTTCTCTGGCAATAAAGTTTATATTAGTTTTTCTTCATTTTAGAATATTTGGATTAGGCTCAACTTGTCCATGGAGAGACTATAACACTGCAAGACAATTACTAATACTCGAGATCGTGATGACAAGAAGAACTTTTTGCGCGACGACTACTGTCCTTCAGGTCTCAATAATTTGTTCGTGCTAACGATACCTTGGATCAAAATTGACTTATCATAGAAAAGCTGTAACGCTTTTATAACTCTTAAAATGTTGGTACTATAACTGGGCAATATGGTCAATGCTCGGTTGAAAAGAATATAAGTTTACTTTATTATAATCTTAGTTTTCAAATTATAATAATAAAGTACAAGAGAGATATGCAATATCAATACAAAATGTATTATCTTCTTATTGTTCTCACATTTTAGTATTTATTGGCGAACTGAAAGCCTGCAACGCAGAAACAGCGAAGGGATAAACAACTGCAAAATCAGAAAGCTGAAATATGAAAGCGTTCTGAATTCCATATGGTAGGGTTGCAACGGTGGTATGACCAATGAATATGGGGATCAACAAACAATTCAAAGCGATTGCCACTGGCCTGAAGCAGCCCTAACAAAAGTCCTCTTAGAAGGACAACAAGGAGCATGAAAAGGTGACGAAAATCCCCTACAATTGAAGCGCCTTTAGGAGGCTGTTATGAAAATATAATAAAACTAATAAAAGAAAATGCAAAAACTGCTAATTTGTGAACTTTTTTAATTAATGATTATAAAATAATAAAAAAATTATATTATACTTACAAACTTATAATTTTATAGTTAATCTAAATATGTAAATAAAAATTTAATTATCAATAAATATTTCCTTTGATGATTCTAATTTATTTCCATTGAGATGTAAGTATTTCGTCAAAATACTTTTCTAAAACGACATGTGCCTAAGTAAATCGCTTTTGGACTTTCAATATTCAAACGTTTCTTACCGATCAAAAGTGCTGAAATTATTACAGGAATTAAACAATTTCATAGGCAAGAATAAATTTAGTAAAGAGAGGAAAGGGCATTGCGGTTTTAGTTTTTATATTGTTTCATTGAAGTTCAGAAATTTTATAGATTTTAATCAAACAGTATTACTTTAATTGAAATGACGTAATAATAGAAGATTTCGATTCATATTATCTTCCAAATTTCATAAATCGAATATTTCGACTTATTTTCATATTGATTTTTTACTCGCGAAATGTAACAAAATGCACTGACTTATCTAACCACATAGCCGATCGCTTTATAAATGCCTTCATTACAGTATTACACGTAACTCGCTGCGTTCTGCTAGGTAAATGGCATGGTCTCCAACTTTGGTGGTTGCAATTGAATTGAGTTAATTAATTAATACATAATGGCGCGTTATTATTAATTGTAACTGTGTAACATGCACACTAAAAACACCAACAATTATCTAGTTCATGCTGTGCAGCATTTGAAAGTAAATTAGCTTGACTAAGCGCAATTATGTAGAATGCCTAATTGACAATGGTGGCTAAAGTGTCATCAATGATATGGAAAACAAACAATTATTCAATTACTACTTATATTGAGAGTGTTACAGAAGAAACATGGTACATATGATAAGGGTGGATCACACGTTATTTGTATTTTGTTAGTTGAAGCTTTTTTCCGCTGGGATGGAAAAATTATTAATTGATGACCGTAAAGTAAATCAATAGTATAAGTAATAACCTAAATAGAATCAAATATGGAGGCCAGAAAAGCCAACCAAACAATTATAAAGTGGTATTCAAAAAGAATATATAAAATTACAAAATAAGTCTAGTCAATGAAATGAACCAGTCGTCCCTAAATAATAGGGCTATTGACCTTTTCGAAAAAATGTTACAAAAGTTGAGATTTTTTTTAATTTCTAAAACAAAAGAATATATGTATATGGACCAACCAGTAAAATGTCAAGATTTCTAAACTCTTTACCGGCTTAATTTTTTCCTTTGTTTGTTTCTTTTTCTTGACATCGAAGCTTTCTTTCGTGAGTTTAGTTTGTAGATTTAATCGCTCCCAAGAGTGTACTTATTCATTCGTTGCACTTTTGCTTTCTTTCCATTATTGTCTGGCATTTATTTGAGCTTGACGACCTCAGTTCGCAATTAATTGTTTTGTTGTCTAAGAGTAAGAGTCTTGTATGAGGATAGAGTGAGTATAATCATGATATTCGGCATCGTGGTCTTCATATGCTATTGTTTTTAAAAATGACTGTACAAATTTCTTCCAAGCTATACGAGATATCGAAAAAATGGTGGAAAACATCGTCAAGTAGTGTTGCCACAAATGTACAATTTCCTCTTATCCTGAGTTGTGTAATATCTTGAAAACTACTTAAGCCATTTGATCTATATTCGTATCATATATGTTCTTACAACAGAACACGGAAATTTTTAAATATTTAGCGACAATTTAAAATGTGCATATCTCATAGGTGAGTTAAAAAGACACTCCGTTACGGATCGGTTTGCAACAGGTTGTTTTTCCATTTCACATGAAACCATGTAGCTCTCTAGTCCTAGTCTAGTCATACTCCTTTGCAAATTGTTGCTGTGAATAAAAAAGTCATCGCATATGAATATGAAAAAAATATTTATGCACATTACCATTGTAATCAAATGAAAAAATAAATTTGAATAATAAATTTAATTTTATTGCAATTTAAACGGTGCTTAGCAAAACTAAAAATTGGCCCAAAAAATGCATTTGTATAAAGTGTTCTGCAACGCAAATTTATTCGCATTAAATAAATTGCACGTTATAGCTCATGCTAATGATATATTCAATGTTAATATGTTAACTCTTTGCGAGTGGAAAATTTGTTCAATGCTGATAAAAGCAGAAAAAATTAAATAAAAAGTGTAGTTCTTCATAAATATTTATTAAATATTTCAAATTTTATAGAAATAATTAAGAAACGATTTTTTTGTTAAGAGTGTTCAAGCTGTAGTACAATAATCAAATACTTAAATTAAATTTACTAAACTGAGCTTGACTTACACATTAAAAATTTTCTTCCGAACAGCTAATGAGTAGTGAGTTACTGTAAGCTACTACCGGTTTTTCGTATTGTTCGATTAAGAGAGATTTTAGTCCCAAGAGCTCCCAGCTGTTTCAAACATATTAACCGACTTGCTGTGAAGTCAACTGAAATAATAAATATTTTCGAAAATTAAGCGCTTCTCACGGAGTATTTTTTAGGAAACAGCTATAAATTGCTTAATACGATTACAAATGAATACAACACCATCCTTAATACCAAGAAAAACTCACATTTTATAGAATTACAGAATATATGTCTGAATGCACATGCAAGTACTTACATACACTTTGTAGAATAGCTCACTGGTCGTCTAACTGCTTACATTTCATTATTTATTTATGCAGGCGTGTACACGTGCGTGCATTTACACCTGAATAGATATAATAATATACTGAGATTTATTCACACTGGGTATGCAAGTGTATTTATATGAATGCTAGCTCTCATTTCATCTTAGCATTGATGGCCTTGACAGTTTGACTCAACAGCCAACATTTGACAGGATATCATGCGCACCATTCGATGCATAATATCAAGTTATCAAGTCATAAGCTCTTTATATAGAGTCTTTTTTGCGTATGGACATGGCTGTATATTTATGTATATATGGATATTTGAAATCATTATTATGCGTTCGATTGTTGACTCTTTTAAAAACACGTAAATCAAGGATATACTTATATATTATATATATTTCGTTGTATAAACACATTTGTGTATGAACCCTTAATTGTGAGCGCTTACACTTCCTATGGAGGACAAATATATATTCTGATGCCTTTAAGCTCACAGTTACTTGTGTTTTTAATCTTTCAACAGTCTTCACATCAACGACATTTGCCGCTGTTGGCCTTGCGTTAATAAATTTCAATTTGTAATTTGATCTCTATTGGCACTTCAGCATTTGATATATCACATTGTACATGTGTCATACACATAGTTGTACATAGTTGTTGACTATTGAAAGCAAGCAAAATATTTTGATTATTTAAAATATTCAGTGTAACTTTCATAACTCCAAACTCTATAACTCGAAGTTCTCCATAACTCGAACTCTTAAATTACCTATATAAGTCTAATTTCATAGAAATTTCCTTCCATAAATCGAACTTTTCGACCATAATACAAAATTTAAAATTCTACTTACGAGGCGGAATTCTAAAAAGATCTCTATGTCGTATGGAGTCGAAAAAAAAATGATATTAAACTTAAATTTAAATTGCATAAATCAGCATGGGATACAGACACCAAGAGAGAAAAATAGCAAACTGCAACAATCAAATTACAGAATACATGTTTAAATAAATAAAACTGTGTAGAAATCCATATTTTACAGCTTTGAAAAGTTGTTTGTTTTAATGAAAATTCTATAACTTGAAGTCGCTCTAACTCGTAGTTGTTTAGTGGATTATGGTGATTCGAGTTAGAGACGGTGTGAACTTTAACAATTTTTTTTTTGGTTATTTCGTGAAATGGTACGCCTTTATAATTATGGATTGCACGTGTCGATCAAAAATATCGGCAGCTGTTATTAACATTGATATTCAATATAATTCGCTAACAGACAAAAGCTGAGTATGTATTAAATTAGGCACAAAAATTGATGTTGATTTCTATAACATTTCTAATATATTTCGCCACATCAAAGTCCCACATACTGTTGAAATTTCCCTACAATTATCCTGATTTAGTGAATGCAAACGCTATTTTCGTTATCTAATCACGATACGCTGACATTTTCCATTATATTCAAACCCTATATTTGGCACACTGATTCATTTCGACAAATACGAAAACATATCGCCGATTTTATTATTATTGTTTTTCCCGCTGATAACAGCAACACAAGAACCGCACTGATAAGCTGTCAAGTCAACTTTAATGAAAATCGTATTTTTATGTACATAAATGAGAGAAAACATAATAATCATTTTACCACAAATATGACTTAGATCCATGTAGGATAAATACAATTAATTGCAAATAGATTATTTCGAACTTGTGTATGCAATGCTTTTCCTCTTTCATCGCTTTCACTTACAAATTTTTTGTCTACCTGTTAGGTTAGGTTGGTCTGGCAGGCCTGCAGGCCACGCATAGACCAGTTATGGTCCTTTGCGCTACCACAATGGAGTGCCTTTACGTGTTCCCTGAGTAGTAGTCATCGTTCAGGATGCCTGCGCCTGTCGTGAATTTTAATAGTTTATGAGGCTTCACTGACGATATCTCCTCTAACTTATCGTACTGTGGGGCCCCTAAGTACCTAAAACGCTGTCTCGCTAACGCAGGACAAACGCACAAGAGATGCTCCACTGTTACCTTGGTGCCCCGCTCTTGACATTTTCGGCATTCCTCCCAAGGCTGTGACCGGTAAGAATGCCAACCATGGTCCTACAGCCCTTTCTATCGAGCTCCAGTAGGAACCTTGTGTATTTTTGATCTACCGCTTTGCACATGATCTTTGCAGTTTTACACCCCGGTAGATCCTTCCAGCGAGATATGATTCTTCTTGCCATGCACCTGTCTATGTAATCGTATAGAATGTGCATTGGTTTAGCGATGTTGATCATTTTTCCGGGTGACAGCTGTACACCACTCTTGGCAATCCCGTCTACGATTTCATTGCCCTCGATGTCTTTATGGCCTGGCACCCAGTAGAAGTGTAGCCTCATATTTCTGGCGACCCTCACCACTGCTGCCCTGCTGCTCAGGACACTTTTGGCCGATATTCGACACGAGGTTATGCCTTCATTGCCGCTTGGCTGTCTACGTAGATGTTAATTTTAGAGTATTTGCCTTGTGCGCTGGAGGCTAGCTCTGCTGTCTTCCCAATAGCAAAGACCTCTGCTTGAAATATACTGCAGTGGTTCGACAGTTTGAACGGTTGTCTTATGCCTAATTCCGGACAGTATATTCCTGCACCTACTCCTTCATCCATTTTAGAGCCATCCGTATAGATATTTAAGGTGTTGCGTGTAGTTACGGTGCCCTTGCGCCAACCATCCTTTTCCATGTTTACCATGAAACCTCTTTCCCAGTTGTAGAATGGGACCAGATAGTCGATATCTGTCAGACTTCCCTTAGTAACCGAGCTGTGCTTAGCAATCTACCTGTTAACTTGTTGATCTTTTTGCGCAATACTTATGGCTTCATTTACCTCTTTAGTTCCGTTTGTGATTGTCTTCAGAGGTAGTTTAAATATACATTACAATCTTCACAGATTTTCGCGAAGTATTTTTGTTTATTTCTGTGATGGTTTCTCGACAATAATTCTCTCTCTCGAGACTCGCACAATAATTCTCGTAATTTTTTCTATGTAGCTTACATTTTTAAACTCTTGTCTCAAATCTCGGCGACGATCGGAATCTAACTAAAACACAAATTGAGAAAACGAACCTGGAATGTCTCCGGATCGTAAACTCAATGGGATAGTAATTTCTTCTTCTTGCCATCGACGTTAGTTACCCTCGCATTAAACTATAGCTGAGATAGGTATTTTGTTGTAGTGTTCATATAATCCAATTTAGTCTGCAACGCATTTTATTTACAACAATCCATTGGGTGGCTTGACCATCATATTTTATGGCCAATTTAGTACAAATTAATTAAATATTGATTCGCGCAAATTTATGACATTTGCTTCTGTTGGTGTTATTTAATATAAAATTGCGTAAATTGTGTTGCGCAATTGGTAACTGACTATTGAAAGGACTAACTGTTGAAATATGCAATATTAGCTATTTTTAGTTTATTTAAGAGTGAATGTGTATTTAGAGGAAAACACATAAAAAATCTGCAGAAATTAGCACATTTGACTCACTCATTCGTTAATTGCAGATTCTGCAAAAATTCAATGTCAACACTAAGGCTAATGAAACAGTCTGCGTCGCTACTTGAAAGGTGGCCAAAAAATATCCTCTCATAGGAAGGCGCATACAGATTTACTGTGAGGTAACTAGTAAGCCAGTATTATACATATAAGACCTGCCAACAGCTTGTAAAGGTACGAATATAGCAAACAATCTCTCTCACAAATACTTCATTTGCATTTGAGTTGCCACCGTGAGAGTTGAAAGCATTTTAATTGGCGTTATGAGATGCAACTTTCATTTGTAATGAATAAGTGTACGCTGATGCACTAACATTGAAATATGATGCACTACATATTGAAATGCAATAGAGTGAGGATTGCTTAACAATCCTTTGTAAGTAAATTTATTGTAGCCTTTTCTATCTAAGTTTCAAATTATGTACATTGTTGGCCAAGTAAGTGAAAATTTGTTTCCCAACAGTTATATTTTACACTTCCTAATATGTATGTTCACTGCAGGATTCAAGCAAATGAAGTAATGTCAAAGTGATAGCTATTTAAAATTCCGTTTCGGTACGCAAGACCTTTCACACACGACTGTCAAATTAAATTTGTATGTGTCTCCTCGACGTTGTATGTATATCACAGAAATTTTGTCAAAACTGAAATTCACAACACAAAACCTGTGAAAACGGTGAGCCATGCCGCGCACACGAGTTTTTTCGATTCGACATAACTAGCTACCTGGGAATATATATAAAAGTGTACAACCCTGTCTGCATTTGATCATTTTATGTTCCCAATTCACCACAAATTCTTTTACGCTCGCACATATACATTTGTTGAATGATCGACCCAACAGCGAAGGCAATCCGAAAACCTGAATAAAATTCGCTTGCTGAATATTAATACTATAAGGTTAGACTACAAATTCATGAACATCTCATCGCAATAGATTATTACCATGCAACAATAACAAAACTATCTAAATTTATCACTATACCATGGAAAGAGGAGCGGAGGGCATGCAGAAGTTTTAATTGTAATCCGCTGATGCCACTCACGCTCTTTGTTCAACAGCCATGATAGAATTCACACTAATGCTTCTTAAGTTTCTGCTGCTGCTCACTACGGCCTTATCACAGTGAAGCACATTTTAGCGCAGCTTTTTGGTCGCACTCTGTTGCTGCAGTCAAAAATAACATTAAAAGTCGAGGACAGCAAATGTCAATATAAAAGTAGGATTGAACCAAATTTGGTATCAGAGCAAAGCGGTATGAGAATGCCTTCCATCCTTCTATCACTTTTGTAAAACGTTAAAATATTATTTAGAAAAATAGAATTTAAACACTTTCTTAGAAAACTTAAAAATTAAAATCAAATTTCCCATTCTCTTCAACCACTCAGGACCAACAATCTGTTCAAACAATGCAATAATTAGTATTCTACGGTAGGGGCAAAGCATGGAGAATCCCTGTAATAACTAATACGTACGTCAGTCCTTCGTCGCTCATCATCAATGGGGCCACTGTTGGGCGAAATTTAGTCTGTTGACGCTTGAGAATCTTCAGTCAGCTGGAATTGTTTACCAAACTTTTGACAACCCCACACTTGAATTTGTATAAGCAAATCCATCAAGTGGTGAGAATGACGTAAGCGAGCGTTAACCTAAATAAATGTCGCAGAATGTTGAAATTTTCAGGAACTGTAACGTTTTAACATGCATTCATAATTGCCCATATTCAAATTTTACTAAACAAATAAGAAAATTCTTATTCTCTGCATATAAACTCTATATTCACGAGATTCTTTTGAAGACGATGCCAAAAAATAATTTTACTGCAAAGTTTAAGTGTCGCCATTAGGCAATCGCAGACAGACACATATCCAAATGAAAGTCTCGAGAAAACTATAAATGTGCGCATAGACAATGCATTTGAGTAATGCTGAAAGATGCCACATTGTTGGAAAGGCGTCGCACAAATATACAAATGTCTGAGGCAATATGTACACGTGTGTTCACTATAAGTGATGTTGGTAATTTCAACTTTTATTACGACTGACAGCTGCCGCAAAGAGAAAGAGAGAGAGCATATGATGACCAAAGTAGGAGTAGAGAAAAAAATGATATAATATAGAAATACCCAACCTAGTGTATGCGACAGCTGAGGCGCGTAAAGGTGGCGAGCACGTCATAACATGAAACGGAAAATATATGGGTGGGAAGCAAGGGAAGCGGAAATCACATAAGTGGAGAAATGGCATACTAACGCAATAACACATACACATATACTCATGTGTATGATTATTAAAGCGCATTCATCTGTAAAATTTACACACATATTTGGCGTGAACAGTTAAAAACATACACGTGGAAGTTTAGCCTCATATATATAGTACAATGCCTATGTATGGATGTACATACATATATGTATGTTCTTACTGTAATCATTTCCGCCTTTCACTCAGCTTTGGCATTCATTGCCTTCCGAGAAACCGCCAATAATTTGGTCAACACACATTGCTTGACAGCATAGAGGGTTGGTGAGTATACACCGGCTGGCGCTTTTAAGTGGTCAATATTACGCCATCATAATCTGTGAAAGATGCGAATCAATCAGCTACGAAGTGTTGGATGTTGGAAAAAATTAGGTATGAAATGACACAAAAACCGAGAGTGAGAGAGAAAAAGGCAGAATACATTCGAGGAGATGTAGTAAACATGTACGAGTGCCTTTCGATTACTTGCGCCGCCATTAAGTACCAGTTTCAAATATCATCAGACATACTCCTATGTACATCATATTATTGTTTTGCCATCGGGCTAGTTTGTCGACAAGTAATATACCAAAATTGATGATGTTTTCAAATTTTCATTGGTCCGTTGTTGTCAGTAAGCTGTTCCAATGCACACCAGTCCAATTTGGAATTTGTTTAATGGATGGAATACCATTTTTTTATTGAATGCGCACACAAGCAGGCAAGTTCCTGTTTATGCTTGTACATTTTCACTTATATACAAATTTATAGCCACAATCAAGCGAGTTCGCTTATATGACAGCAAATTTGCAAGGTTTTGATTTGTCCATGAATGTATGTTTAGTTTGTGAGGGTTGGCTTGATTGATCACGTGCCGTCATTTGCTTGTTTATTTGTGTATTTATCTAAATTGTTGAAGCATGCTGGTTGACACTCCTCACATCAATAAACTCATATACACATACATAAATATACCAACAACAGACGCTGTGTGGGTTTTAAAGATGTTTCACTTCTTTTGGTATAGCAGTAAACTTGGTTCATAAGGTTACGACTGCCAACAACCAACAGATTTTCTTACAGGGTCACAGTAAATTCTCATATTATTTATTATTTCTTCGATTTGTTGAAAGCCTAGAACACAATTTTGATGTGCACATAAATATGAATAATGTGCTTTTGAATTTACTGTGTGTCAATTGTTGCTGATAATAAATTTCATTAATTCTACTATTCATCTTAGATTGAGTTTTATTATGCGAGAATACATAAACATTATTTGGAGCTTAAAAATATAAATAAATAAATAAAATGTAATGAAGAAATGTATTTAACGATTATTCCGATTTGTTAAGGTTTTCATTTAGTACAGTACGAATATGGAAAATAATTACATGCTGAATTCTCAAAACCCCCCAAAAAAAATAATAAAAGCAAAAGTATTCTGCAGAACCTTCTATATTATTCTATTAAATTTTGAAGAATGTCATTTGCAAATTATTATTATTAAAAATTCTCATTTATCCCAAAAAAATATATTTTATTAATGCTTATTAATGAGAAACGTTAAGTTAACTTAATAACCATATTTATTAAGCGCTCAAAGAGTTAGCAATTGTTGCTTGGCATGGATCTTGTACAGTGAGAACAGGTGTGGTGAGTAAAATCGAGACAAAGTTCCTTAATATTTATCTATTGTCAAGACAGACCAGCACGCATGCCAAAGGAACTCCCACTCAAACGTGAAAAAGGTAGACGGCAAACATCACAACTGCATAACTGTGTATGGGTATTTCCTCTTGTGTATATGTATGTATAATAAACAATTTCTTTGTGGGAATGGAGTTTGCAGGTGGCATATTAATTTAATATGTAATCATCATAATGATGCATGCAACACCTCTATTATGCTCTGTAGACATTTAAATCACCTTTGGTGGCGTTGGGAGTTGATTTTCTGGTTCATGTGTTTCGACGCCTAAAAGTGTGCTAACGAATGAAATATACATTATTGACACTGAGGGTGACTTTTGTGCCATGGCACTTGAATATCCAGATATAGATATTTCATATGATGTGTATGTGAGATATATGTTTGTGGTGGTAATATTTGGCTTTTAAGTTGTTTGGTTTGTGTGGATTTGTTGTTGGTTGTTGTTTGTTGTTTGTTGATAGTGTCGACATTCGAAATTGTACAGCGTATGTGTTAAGTGCATACAAATACGTATATATGTATGTACGTTTATTTGCAGAAATTTCTATTAGTGAAACTGTGAAAATATTGATACCAGCCAAACACATACACTCGAGAACATTCCAGTCATATTTTTGCTTAGAAATGACGATGCTTCAGTGAATATGTTTAGGTAAATGTATATGTATACACTCGCTCAAAGATATTGGCAAGTAGCAATAGAATTTTCCCTTTGGAATTCTACGTTGGCGTCTAAATAACCGTTAAGCAAAGGCGCCCAGAAGCATGTGTGGAAATGGAATATAGATTTTCTTCAGAAGCATATATAAATTCTAATGCACATATTTACCTTGGCCAACACTTTACCAAATGAACATGCCTGGTTACAGACTTTTTGTCTGGCTTGTCAATTTGACACCTTTATCGCCTTTAGTATTTCAATTATGCATCTTATTACATCATAATTTACATAAGCGAATGCTTTGCATTAATGTACATTAATGTATTCAAAAGCAAGTATGTGTTTTTAAAAGTTTGAATGCTAAGACTGTTATTGCCTGACTAAAGACGCAATTATTTCTAGAATGTTCAAATATATTTGTCGCTGTCAAGAGGGCAGCAATGGGAAAATTAAATAACATTACTACAGGGCGTATTAGTTTAAAGGGGCCAATGCTTCGAATATAACATCTTAGACAATATACATTATTAAAGTCACTTATTTTAACATTAAAAATTTTAAGAATTCCGCAGCAAGTACACACATGATGTGAAGACTTAAAATGTTTCACAGCAAAAGGCATTGCCAATTTTTAACTTCATTCAAACTTGTTTGGAATTTTTCTTATTTCCTGTGAAAACTCGTTTACTCAATTACATTATTTCTTGCATTGCACGAATCTTTGTGAATGCTTTTTTCTTTTGAGATTTTTTTTCGGTCCATTTCGATATGCCTTTGCAGTGTATGAAACCTTGACCGAATTCTTCCTCAACACTTCCACACACTTATATAAATATATATTTTTTAACATAAGAGTACGCGAATACTCTGTGAATATGAGATATTTAAAAGTATTTCTTTATGTTTCTTCAATAAAGTTTTTTGATTTCCTACTAATTTCAACTTTTTTGTTATCAATTCTTTTCGGTTTGCTAAGCATCTGGTCATCTTTAATATTCATATAAATGAATATCGAAGCAATTTTTCATGACAAAAACTCACTGGAATTTCATTGATTTGAGTTGGGAATATTCATATACATTATATATATCATACTATATATGATACAAGTTAGAGGAATTCACAGAAGTAGACGTACGCGGCGAATACGTAACATTTGAATAACCGATGTTGAGGGAAAAGCCATATATAACTTATAGTTTCGTTCTTTTATGTTACTAGCCCCTTCACTATTCGTGTGTTTGCATTGCAAACAATTTGAATTCAAATTAACTGCAAATTTTATAATAAATCTTCGAAAATATATGAACGCAGTATTACTGACAAGTGAGATAAAATGCAAAGATACACTAAATAAATGGAAGATTGTTTGTAATTTGAGGGAGCATAGTTTGCCTGTGTCGTATTGCCACTTAATTCAATGTAAATTCCAATCTGAATTGTAAAAATAAATTTAAAAAATTCACATGAATCAGATCAAGCAAAACACAATGAATATAGGAAATGACAAATAAACTTAAAAAAAATTCGCGCGTTCACCAATGTCTCTGATCCATTTTGCTTCAGTATATTTTAAAATTTCTCTTCCTTTGCCAAATTCCCGCTCACTGCTGTGTGTTCTTAAAATGTCACTCATACGACACGACAAACAGCTTGTACCCTTTTTAACTTTCACTTGATTTTGTTAGGAGTCACAGAAGGACTGTGGGCATTCTTAGAATCATATATGTTGCGACACTTATAACTTTCGTTATTTATATAAATACACCACACATTTGTTGACACTCTTCTGTGTACAAATATACGTATGAACATTTGCTGCTCCATGTAAATTTCTGTCATGATTTATTGTTTAGCACACATACTGCCACCGATACCAGAGCAATTGCTATATAACTCATTTATCAAATTATAAAATAATAGCAGATTAAAGTTGACAAGCAGCCGGATACCCATGTGCATATGATTAGCAAATTTAAGCAAATCATAGCAGAAGGAGAGACGTTGGCTAAACTAGGAGGACGAGATCATCATCTTTCCCTTAGACTTAGTCTACTCAGAGTAATTCCCATTCAGACATAATTGGTAGTAGTCGCACATCAGAACTCAATTGATAATTTTCAAATCACTTAATTATTTAATAAAAGCAATATTCTACAAAATACAACCACTCGGCGAATTTCCTTAAATCATATGTAATGATGTCAGAGCAATGTGACAACTTCGTGACAGTTCCAGCAAATAAACTTGCCTATCATTTCATTTGCCTCTAAAATTATATGATATATGTTCGTAGATGAAAGAGAAAAAGCTGTAATTCAGGGAATACTCGTCCACTGTCCCGACGCACTTTTCATAAGGGGTCACTAGTTAGTTTGTTAGCTCTCTTAATACTTTTTAAATGGCTTGTTGTTGGTTTGTATTAAAATTTCCATTACCGTTGCGCCAAACTTCTGTCATTTTTTTGTAAGTATTACTCAGGTGGATGAAAATAAATGATAGAAGTTTCTACCAAATGTTTCATTTTAAAGGTTTTACCTTCAATAAATAAACTAATAAATAAAACCTTTGTGCTTAATGCTGGTACTTATTTATTTTACTTTGACTAAATTAAGATGATGTCTGAAGTACTGTCTGAAAAGTTGATTTTACGTAAGAGTTAAATAGTTATAATTCTGTAAAAGTTTAAAAGATATACTTTTCCAACAATCATGAGGATCAGATATTTAATTTCAGAAAACATAATCTTATTTTGGTGCGAATTTAAATGTTGCAATTGCAGACTAGCTTTCGTTAGTTTATAGGCACTAAATACTAACCACCAGCCATTTTATGGTAATTTAATTTATTTGCCCTGCAATTGTCTCATATACAAGTATTTCTTGGCCATTTGAACTTTTGGCTTTTGCGTCCCTGTGAGTTTAGGTATATATGTGTGTTAGATGGAGGGCTATTTGCGATGGCTTCAGAAAACTCACATACATTTTTTGCAGTCACATACATTTTAGTGGTCATTCCCAGTTAACTCACACAAATCACCAACATATGAACACATACATACACACACACATAAATATCTAAGCACAACTAAGTGTCCTTTTAGGAGCCTTAAAACTGTTGAACAACAGTCGACACTTTCTCATTGAGTGTTCTCATGAAACTAGGACTTGCTCATAAATACCATCCACTATTGTCGTTTGCGCCCTCACAATTTGTATTCGCATTGTTTGTCCTTTTTTCGTAACGAATTCCTTTTTATTACCAATATTCATGGGGTGTTTAGCACTTTAACATTACTTTTTGATCTTCTGCTCGGTCAGTATGTATTAAGTTTTGAATTAAATTAAGTTGTTGGGCATGTCATTTTATTTAGTTTGTCTTTCAGTTTTCAGTTTAATTACATTTCATGTTTAAAAGGTTTAGAATGTCAGCAAAGGCCACTCAATACGGAAGGTCTCATAAATAACTGGTATTTTAATATTTTTTAGTATAGACTGAGATGAATACAATTAATTAAGAAGTTATTTCTTCCAGGTTCTGTGATTTCTTTTGCAATCAAATATTATTTGTAGAGGAAAAAGTTTGCGAATATGAATTATATGATTTGTTTATTTATTTGCTATTAAATATATAACTATTATCGGACACTGAGCTGTTGAGATGTTAACTTATGCGAGACTATTTTTATTAAATCCAAGATAAAATAGATGATGAATTGGTATAAAACTACTACTACTACATAAACTCTAAATATGGCGTTGACGTCACAGTTGGTCAGAAAGGGGTAGAAGTAATTAAGAATTAACTGATCTCGCACCTCACTTTCTATCAAAATACTTATAGTATATGGGAATAGTCAAAGTGGAACAACACTTTGTAAGGATTCGCAAGTGCACATATTAATA
This sequence comes from Zeugodacus tau, assembly GCA_031772095.1. Taxonomy (NCBI): domain Eukaryota; kingdom Metazoa; phylum Arthropoda; class Insecta; order Diptera; family Tephritidae; genus Zeugodacus; species Zeugodacus tau. The sequence continues at coordinate 27,852,814 of CM062652.1, forward strand.
GCATTAAGTAAAAAATATTTATAGAGTATGTGACTTATATATGAGTATGTGACTGCAGATCAACCAAGGTGAAGAAAAAATCGAAAAACTTTTCAGAGCCAGCTAGAATGGCAACTTTTGCGGAGAGATGTTCATATGCTTACATCCACAACCAACACATACATACAGGTGGTAAAATAGATGATCATATGTGAGAAGTATGTTGACAGCACAGATTTCTGGGCAGTGACAACCGGTGTGTGTTACTGTTACCATGCAGACGAAGCGTAGTACAAGTTCTGCGAAGTTAGCAAGTCCCTGCCAGCATATTAGTACTAGTGCGTCACAGTATTATCTTCAGTATATGCAACAGTAGTCTAGTGTTGGCACCAACGAAACTTAATCAAAGTGAAAATAGGTGTCGTTAAACATATGTACATACACAAATGTAACATCTTGTAAAAACCGGATATGAAATAATTTTTATGACATTATTATGTATATGCATAAGCCAAGTATATTTAGCATAACTTAACAGCAGTATTTAATTTGAAAGCCTATTTTGTATATGCAGCATAGTACTCAATTTCATAGTAATATGAAAAAAAAACTTTAATTATTTTGAACATTTTTACATTTTCTTTCGAAATTTAACTACTGCAATATTACAGCAATAATCAGCAAACTTTACCACATTTTTGCTCAAGCAGCCCCAATAATGAAGAGCATACGTCACTTCTCTCTTAGTCATTTATTGCTATGGTCAACACCTTTGCATGAGCGTAATCCGGTTTAACTAATATTACAAGTCAAACCTGAGCCTTTTTCAATCAGCAGCATCTACCATTCCGTATGAGTAACAAGCAAAATTAAAACATATTTCACGAAGGCAGCAAACATGGATATAAACATATTTGAAGACTTTTGTGCGACATAAAATATGCAAATCCTTGTAACTTCATTTGGCACAACATAAAATATTTTGCGGTCGCCAAATTGACAGTACGAGCATTCACTGCCTCCTAAGTTTGAAAAGGCAACTTGTTCTTTAAAGTACTTCGAAGAATTTTTGCCTGTGTTTGTATGTATGCCTGCGAAAATATCTGTGTAATCACATCGTTTTACGCAATATAAAATTTATACGGTTAACTGTTTATGTGCAATTCGTTTAAGAAACTCGTACTCGACTCAGTTGAGAAGCTTTTAGTAAAGCTTTCTCAGTCACGCTGTGACAACAACAATAACATTCGACTATAAAATGTTGTGAAATCACTTGTTGTGGTGGTGGGTATGAGTGAGAAACCTATGGCCCGCATTTGGTAAGAGTTTTAGTGTGAGTGGCGATGATTGAAAATACACAAGAGTTACTTGGTGACGGCAAACGATTTTTCACTTTATGTCAGTGGGTGTTGAAAATTGCATTTACTTTTCCAGTTTGTGACAATAAAATATAGATTTTCTCAGCTTTCGAAGAAATTTTTTGGCTGATTTAAAAGCAAACTTCATATTGATAAGAGCGATCGCACTTGTTTCATTTACAAGTTTAATTTGCACTTGTGATCGGTTACGCACAAATATTTATATATAATCACATACTGTAAATTCTTACGTAAAATTTAATTGAGGTTTTGAAGAAAAATACAGTGTTGGAAAAAAAAAATCGGAACTTTTATTATAATTATTAACATTGAAGAATTTTACAGAATTTCGTTCGATTTTTTTTGTGCATCACTGTACATTAAAGCCTCTCTGCCACTAATTAGGAAACATTGTGAACCACCTATGTTTTGCGAGTGGCATGCGAAAGTATATTCTAAACCTGTTAAAGATTCGCTAAAAGAAATTCTCAATGACAAGCTGTTACAACGGCGACAAAGATAATGATAACCAGATTTTCTATTACACTGTTATCTATACTAATATTATAAAGAGGAAAGGTTTGTTTTTTTGTTTGTTTGTCTCGAATAGGCTCCGAAACTACTGAACCGATTTGAAAATTCTTTCACCGTTGGAAAGCTATACTATCCCTGAGTGACATAGGCTATATTTAGTTAAAAAAAAATAGGGTTCCTTACCAAAATTCCGATAAAGTAAAAAAATACCAAAAAACTTTCTTTAATCGCGAATGCAGCGAAAACTATTGAAGATATAACAAAGTGATGTACTACAATTTTGTAGAGCTTATCATTATTTAACTATTATAGTCTTGTCACAATAAACGATTTTATATAAATTAATTAATTAAAATACCACTACTTGAAAAGGCTCTTTATTTGTAAATGATTTATTATTAAAATCACTTCAAAACCATTATATAACTTTTTAAATTATTGGATTCTGACATTCCATTCAAAAGATATCACGAGTTAAAAATTTTGAAATTTTTCGGCGGCTAACAATGCGTTGTGGAGTTGTAGGCGTCACTCGTGCACGGGGGTACTGGAGGGGGGTTAAGATCACTCGGGCGGTCGATTCCCTACTGAATGGTTGTGTGCGGAATTAAAAAAAAATTTCGGTTGATAATAATATAATATAAAAATGAATTGCTGTTCGTTTGTGCCGCAAAAAAACGAGAACGGCCAAACCGATCTGGCTAATTTTAGTCTTGAAATATTCGTGGAAGGCCAAAAGAGATTAGAAAGTGAGTAAATATGAAAACATTTCGAGGAAGATAATAATAAGAGAATTTTATTCGAGTTGACAAGAAAAATATAAAAGAGAAAACAAAAAATTATAATTTGAAGGTTGTCATTGTTGCTTTGTTAAAATATTTTTGTTATTGTTCAATTGTATAAGGTTGTGTCGATAGCCCAAAACAATTTGTAACAAATAAGGAAAGGCTAAGTTCGGGTCCAACCGAACATTTTATACTCTCACAATTTATTGATGTAATTTTATTAAGATAACACACAATTTGACCTATATATTCGGAATAAAGTCCAATAGAAAATCATCATATATAGTATATGAGGGCTGATGTAATTCCAGAACCAATATCACTCATTTTCACCACCAAGTCGGCAAAATCGCCAAAAATAGCGCTTTAACGAAGATTTTCCAAATATTCAAGAAGTCGCTGGAGGTACTGCACAGGACTTTAAAATATCTTGATTATCGATGAACGTTTTTGGTGGAGCCAGGATTCTGTTAGCAGGACTCTTCCAATTATTCCTGGATCAACTGTTACTGACGGGCTAATCGCATGCCTAAAATCATTTAATTTGTGGCGACACATAAAGAATCGCCAATTAACAACTAACATATGAGTGTTTTTGCAAACATATCAAATTGCGATTGTAGAAGCAGTTGGCAGTTGACACCTCGATGGCATTCCAACAGATTTCTGTCACTTCATTGACTTGAAAGAGAAGTTTTCCTGACATGAAACCTCAATATGATAACCATAAATGACTGATTGAATGACCTATATTGGTGGTAATAAAACAAGGATCTCTTTGATCTTAATGCGACAATTTAGAATTTCGGTCCAAGAGAGTTGACATAGCTACAAACCAGGATTACGTAGTCAATTATCCCAAGCTATTTACAGGAAATTTCCTGTACTATCACCACTCACTTTGCAATTAAAAGTAGTGTGAGTTGTCATCATGCTGCGTAACATAAATCAACCTCGAGTAATCAATATCGTCGCCGAAGCCAAGATTGGACCAACTTAATTTAATGAACAAGAACTTGTGGCCGGGTCTGCTAGTGTTCTATAATCAAATAGAATACAGACAAATAAATACATGCTTACCAGCATACAGACACCCCCACAAGTATTAACTATTGAAGACATTTGTGTCGAAAGTACAAGCCAACGACTGGTAATTGTATGAACGTCGGCAGCTGGAACACACTCTATATATGCGAGTGTATTTAAGTAAATGTGTGAGTCAACGGTTTCTTCGAAAACTGCTACTGCCGCTGTTGCTGGTGGTTGATGTCACATTTTGTTATTGTTTTTGTTTTGTTAAATTTAACACTTTAACAAAGCACCAGTAAGCATAGAGCCAAATCAAGACTTGACATTTATATACACAACTTTACATATATATATGAATATAAAACAATGATGCAAGTGTATGTCAGTGTGTGTTTATCCATAACTATTTCACAGTCGTTAGCTCAATTTGTGTTCTTAATAATTTCCCAGTCGTTGGATAAATTTTGTGTGTGTTGCAATGCGGTTATGTGGGTGTTAAGGTAATAAGGCGGAGAAATGCTTTGTTGTGGTTGTTATCGTAACTATTTACTACCAAACTTGTCACAGTTATAAAAATGGCGGCCGACTCCTTAAGTTGTAGATATGTAGATATTAACTAATTATTTTAATTAATTAACTAAATTAAATGAAATCCTCAAAAATCAACTGAGTTGTGGCGAACAAGAGCCACAAGAAGCCATAATAGGAAAAACCAGTAAAATAAATTTAGGCATCCTACCGTCACCAGAAGCGAGACAATCCCAGAGTTCAATATTGCTGTAAGATCTGACCCTCTTTGACGGTCACTGACGAACGGAGTCATTCTTCTTCCAAATTTTCGGTAATTGTATTACAATACATTAATTATCAATTATACTAAAGACTGAAGTATACTACTTTTAAGTTAAAGTTTCTGTTAAAATTCTCTAGATCGTGAAATCATACACATGCAACTTTCATCTTCTATCTCGATATTTATTTACTCGCCTTGCTTTCGATTTAAAATTCGCACGTCACACAATTCTGTAGTATTAATAATCATATTTTGTGAATCAACCCAATCTTCGATGGCAAATGTAAAAGGTTTCGGATATTGGATTCGGATATACGAAAAGTGAACTTCAATATTAGAAATAACAAATGTCACCTTAAGCGCAGCTGACACTCGCTTTAAAATGTATTAAGCGATTAAGATCGTGGTATAGTTTTAATTAAAACCACCCACGGGAATGTAATCGACTAGGAAATTCGAAATAAGCCAAGGGACAAGTGGAAATACCTAAGTGTCAGATAGAAGTGCATTTTCCAACAGCAAATGCTTGCAATTGTTGTATCCAACAAACTAAATTACAAAATACAAAGAAATTGCTTGCAACCACTAAACCTATGAAAACAGCAACAGAAACCACATGCAATCACACATTTAAACGAATTTAATTTCATTTAGATAAAAAAGTGTCGGAAAGCGGCGACATAGCTTTTGACAATACAAACTCAATTATATTAAGTATATAAACATACATATGCATTTGTGTGGGTTGGTAAAAGGTGTATTGACAAAGCGAACCGCCGTGCCATATACGTAATGCGTTTACCCTGGGAGTGCACAGAGTTGAATATACAAAGTTTTTATGTTGGTTTGGCTTACAGCTGCCTGTCGCTACAAATCAGAAAATTATATGTAGAATCCTCTGGTATCGGATTCATAACTATTCTTATTAATTTTCTTTTTAACTGATAAAATACAGCAAGTTTATTTGTTCTTATGAAAATTCACTTCTTAGCACGCACAGCGAATTCTGTTCGCCTTCACATTACTCTATCAACTAATCAACTCAAAAGATGCAACGTCCTTTTATATCAATTCGTTCTTTCAACAATATTCAAAGTACCTAACGGTTCCTGCATATTTCTTCACTCTCAGCTGAAGACGAACAGACCTCACTCAGTAACAGTTATTTTCCATTGCTGCTACAATGTGCGCATTTACAAATCTAAATACTGTAATACATGCTGCCTAATGTGTCGCCTAAGCGTCGCCTATTTCAAACGACGCAGCTGCACAAACAGTGTCCTGTTATATTTCAGAACTACATACACAAACAGTGTCCTGTTATATTTCAGCACCCCTGCCAGCCAGGCCTAACCACTTTCCCCTCATGTTTCTTCAATTACTAACACCAACGCACACGTTTGGGTTATTTTGTTTTTGTATTCGTACGTGTGAGGGGAATAGTGGTTAAAAAACTCACAAGCAGCTATGCTGGCCTATGGCAAACTCACCACTTTTTGGGTTTAAAAAACTTCGGTTTAACCAGCTTTTTCACCACCCTTGGCTGGCAGGGACTGCATCCATAAACACTGATCGACATAATATTTGTACTAGCGTTCTCACATACGCACATACACTGATCGACATAATATTTGTACTAGCGCTCCGACATATACAAGTATAAACATATACTATACTATATGACAATATTGTATTTTTTTCTGGGTATTGGACCAAACTAATTTTTTCCGAGAGGTATTCTCCGATTTTCGAAGTTAACCTCCAAAATGAACACTTTTGGATGCAAAATACGAAAAAAAGACTTTTGAAAAAACTTAATATTAATTACAGGATATGACAAATTATAAGAAAAATCATATTTGTTATTCGAAAAAACTAAAGAATATATATATCGAAAAATACTGGACCGCCTATGACATCTGTAATATAAGCTTAATCGAAAAGTTTTATACACCATTAAATTAAGAATACAATTTATATTATATCCATATTTTTGATTTTTTACGAGGGCTGCTATATATATTTCTGGCCTAGGCAACACTAAGTGTTGCCAGGTGCAATCTGAAATTTCCATTGGAAAGTTTGACATTTTTTAGCATAACATCACTCAAAATGTTTTGTCATTTAATCGTGAATTGTGTTATTTACAGGGAATTAAAAAATTCATCTGGGCCAAAAAATGGATTTAACTCGTAAACATTTTCGTGCGATCATTTTTCACAACTTTCGACGTGGATTATCGCGACAAGAGTGCATCGATAAACTAAAATCTTTGTATGGCTATGAAGCACCATCCTATAGCACTGTGAAAAACTGGTTCAACGAATTCAATCGTGCCGACGCTCGCTCAAAGACGAATTCCGTGAAGGTCGTCCAAAAACAGCCGTTGTGCCAGAAAACATCGATGCCGTACGTGAACTGATAATGCAAGACCGTCATGTAACATACCTTCATAGAGGCATGCCTATGCATTTCTCCCACCAGCATACTTTCGATATTGCATGAACACCTGGCCGTAAAAAAGGTTTGTTCTCGTTGGATCCCGCACAATTTGACAATCGCTCAAAAAAAGGCTAAAAAAGTGCTTCGAAAATTGGTTTGAGCGCATGCAAGAGTGTATAAATCTTGATGGAGAATATTTTGAAAAACAATAAAACCATTTTCGTTGATAAATATTCCTATTTTCAATATTAGGCCAGAAATATATATAGCAGCCCTCGTAGTAGTTAAGTAGTTAATAATATTTTTTTTAAAGTCATTTTTTCGAACTTCGAATACAAATATTTCCAATTTATTATGCAATCATACACACGGAAGTTGATATAAAATAATGAAATTTATTTACTTAGCGAGAATAAAAAAACGACTAAAGCGAAAAGAAATCAGAGTTGAGCCGTTGACTAACCTCTGACGATATTTACATGCCTAACGGTGGCTCACCGAAACACAAATACGCATACTCACGTGCAAAACAATAGCACTGCCGCAATGATATGTTACTATTTCCCAGAGTTCGGCGTACCAGTTGCACTGGCATGATCCATTCACTGTTTGGTTTAGTTAGCTATGCCAGCGGATATTATTTTATTATATTTGATGTTTAAAGGGCTCTTTGCCTAGGTAATCAATGCAAATATTGTCGAGAGGCCTGTGTGGCTTTTTCAAATGGCAGTGAGCTGTGTAATTGCGATGAAAGTGAGGGATTGCGAAACTTATTTGAGAGAAAATTTGGGCTTAATGTTGAATATTTTCGAGTTGGGTAAATGAGAAGATTGTGAAAGCCAGTTATGAACTAGTTAACGAAGATTTCGAAATGGAAATATATTCAGTTAGCAAAATGTTTTATATAAAACACAACGCTTCTCAAAAGTACTTTGCAAATTCTGCAATTGCAATAACCAACTTGACAATGGTATAAAATCAAATTAAACAAGTAAGGAAGGGCTAAGTTCGGGTGTAACCGAACATTTTATACTCTCGCAATTTATTTATTTAACTTTATTTATATTATATAATACACAATTTGACCCACATATTCGTCATATATATTGTATAAAGTCCATTGAAAGTTGGAAACCCTAATATTAGGTTAGAAGCACCGAGGTCCTCATGTTCGATACATGGGGCCTTGAAAACCTAGGGTCCGATTTCGGCGATTTTTAGAATGGGGCTTCCACACTATAAAGGTAGTATTTGTGCAAAGTTCTGCATCGATATCTTCACTAGCGCTTCCTTATATATTGTAAAGTAAACGATTCAGATTGTCTTCAAAGTTCTGGTATATAGGAAGTAGGCGTGGTTGTGAAGCGATTTGGCCTATTTTCACAACATATCATTGGGATGTAAGAAAACTATTACAAACCAAGTTTCATTGAAATCGGTCGAGTAGTTCCTGAGATATGGTTTTTGACCCATAAGTGGGCGACGCCACGCCCATTTTCCATTTTGTAAAAAAATCTGAGTGCAGCTTCCATCTGCCAATTATGTGAAATTTAGTGTTTCTGACGTTATTCGTTGGTGAGTTAACCCACTTTTAGTACTTTTCAACCGAAACTTTGTATGGGAGGTGGGCGTGGTTATTATCCGATTTCTTTAATTTTTGGACTGTATTTGGAAGTGGCTAAAAAAAACGGCTGCAGAAAGTTTGGTTTATATAGCTCTATTGGTTTGCGAGATATGTACAAAAAACTTAATAGGGGGCGGGGCCACGCCTACTTCCCCAAAAAAATTACATCCAGATATGCCCCTTCATAGTGCGATCCTTCATACCAAATTTTATTTCCATAGCTTTATTTATGGCTTAGTTATGGCACTTTATGTGTTTTCGGTTTTCGCCATTTTGTGGGCGTGGCAGTGGTCCGATTTTGCTCATTTTCGAAAGCAACCTTCCTATGTTCCAAGTTTCATCAAGATATCTTAATTTTTACTCAAGTTACAGCTTGCACAGACGGACGGACGGACGGACGGACGGACGGACGGACGGACGGACGGACAGACAGACATTCGGATTTGAACTCCACTCTTCACCCTGATCACTTTGGTATATATAACCCTATATCTAACTCGTTTAGTTTTGGGTGTTACAAACAACCGTTATGTGAACAAAACTATAATACTCTCTTTAGCAACATTTGTTGCGAGAGTATAAAAACGTCTTAAATGCACTCAACTGAAGTCAACTTGACTGTTAGCCTTGAACCGACAGGATGCACTGAACTCTAGTTGACTTTAGAAAATAGCCGGACTTTATCAACCAAAATGCAAGCGACATCTAATATGTGGCACTAGTACACTGGATTATAGCGCTTAAACAGGTTTATACTTTGTATATACATACATGTGTGTGCATAGTTAAGTGTGTATCATGAGCAGCTTCAATTCGGTTGGATTATTATAACTTAACACATTTGCTATGTAATTTTAGTTGAATGGTTAATCAACAACAAACAAGTAAGGAAGGGCTAAGTTCGGGTGTAACCGAACATTTTATACTCTCGCAATTTATTTATTTAACTTTATTTATGAGATATGGTTTTTGACCCATAAGTGGGCGATGCCACGCCCATTTCCATTTTGTATAAAAATCTGAGTGCAGCTTCCATCTGCCATTTCTTATGTGAAATTTAATGTTTCTGACGTTTATAAATTTATAAATTTTCAATAAACATGTGTATGAACTAAAAGTTTTTCCTCTTTCTCTTCATTTTCAGTGGTAATTGCGGTAATTGACATGAGGAAATGAACAATGAACCTATAAATCTATATATATAAAAATGAAACCCGTTTTCCGTTGTCACGACATAGCATGAAAACGACTGGACCGATTTCACTCATTATTTTTGTGTGTATTCCAGCGGGTTTGAATATGGTTCTTACGGAGAGAAAAATTTAAAAAAATTGCCTGAAAAAGTCTAAAATTCACATTCATTAGTCTCGCAAAAAGTGAAGAACTGCCATACCGATCTGGCTAATTTTAGTCTTAAAATATTCGAGCATGGCCAAGAAAGGTTTAGAAAGTAGGTAAATATAGAAAAATTGCGCGGAAAGGTCCTTCCCGATCCTGACGGAGCTATAAATAATTAAACTTAAAAACAAAAAGACCGAAATGCTGTTGAAACACACAGAACATTAAACAAAACTACTGTGCATATAATCAGGGCCGTCTTAAATCAAACTGGGGCCCTTGGGCACACAAGAATTCGGGGCCCTTTTTGAAAGCAAAAAAAACGACTTATACTAATTTTTTTTTACATTTAATAAAGGTAATCAAATACAGTATGATATAAATGTCATTAATGATGATGCGTGTAGGTGTGTGTGTGATTACGATATTAAGATAACGATTTCTTTCGGGATTTCTGTTGAGCAAAATCCTCTATTATATCTTTAAAGTAAATTTTTTGAAGAATATCACTTTCTATGCACATAATGGACAAACTACTTAGTCGTTCTTGTAACATTGTTGTTCTCAATTCATTTTTTATTCTCTTAAGCTGCGAAAATGACCGCTCTCCACTACAATTGGTAACCATAAGACAAAGGAATATGCTGCCGAACGTGACTGCTCAGAGATTCATAAAGTTTCGTTACAAGCTTCCTTTCTAGTGTCTCCTGGTTGATTGGTGTCACTGGCGATTGAAGACAATGCTTCAGAAAAAATTGAACAATTTTTGTACAAATTGAAAGAATGATACCGCTTCAGTAACACACTCAACAGCCTGAAAACCCACTAAATTTAGCGAATGTGCCGCACATGGAACGTAAATCGCAAATTTCTTTTATTCTTAACTGAACACCAGAGTACTTTCCAGACATATTTGATGCATTGTCATAGCTCTGCCCGCGACAATCTTTTATAGGAATATCAAGGCTTTCAAAAAAGTTTAAAATGGTATCTGCTATATATTGCGCATTATGTTTATCCATAGGCAAAAATCGCATAAGTCTCTCGGACAGCCTATTCCGTCTTTTACGTATCTAACTATGAAAGTTAGTTGGTCAACGTGGGACAGATCTGGCGTAGAATCTACGCTAACAGAATAGTATTTTGCTGATTTAAGTTCTTTGACAATGGTTTTCAAAACTTGCTGTCCCATTAAATTAATAAATACATTACAAATATTTGCCGATGTACTTCCTTTTCCACGATTTCCGCAGTTTTGTATGTGATCAGCAAGAAAAGGATCAAATTCACTAATCAGTTCTAAGCATCCCAAATAATTCCCATTATTTTGCGATCCTAATGTCTCATTATCGCCACGAAAAGCAAGACCTCTTGAAGCCAAAAATTTCACTACTGCAACAATCCTCCTAAGCACATTATTCCAATAGTTAATTTCTGTATTATATTGCGACTGCAACTCAGTATCAATTCCAGTAGTTTTCATTCTTACAACATAATTCATCATAAATTCCCTGTGCTGTAAACTGTTCTCATGCTCTATCAATAAGTTACTTATATGCTTCCAATCTTTATATCCATTAGGAGAACTAAAATTATGTCCAGTACCAGTAGTGGTATTAAATAGACGGCAGCAATAACAGTATACAGATTTCTTTGCTGGTAAAATAAAGGAGCCATTTTCTTTGTAAAGACTCACCATTCGTCAATTTACGAGTAAAAATGTTTTTAGTTAAGTATATAGTTTTCGTTTTACCCTTTGAATCTGGAAAACTTGTAGAAGTTTCAGAGAAGTCACTATTTATATTTTGGAAAAACTCTGGTCCTTTTCGAATCCAAATATCACGGACTTCTTCCGGTAAAATGTCTTCACAGTAAGTACCAGGGTCAGGAGACGCAGTTACATTCTCTAAGCTTGTAGTTATTAATTCACAGTGGCTTGAAGTTGATAGTTCAGCATCTAATGTATGTTTGTCATTTTTTGTAACCTCTTTTTCCTGGAGACATTCAGAGGTACTTTTGTCTTGCGGTGATGAGAATGAATAATCCCTCGCCTTATTTGTTTCTTCAACCGTAAAAAACGAAGTGAGCTTTGGAAGTTTTTCCGTTGTTTCTTTTTGAGCTGTAACTTTTTTTCTATTTTGTGAACCACTTAAATATGTTCTTTTCGACATAATGAAATTGTTCAAAAATGAACAATTCATTGACTTTAGAATCGGAGTGATTGCGTGAGTGATCGCTAGATGGTGTACTTAGTAAATTAAGTAGGATGTGTTCGGAAATATACCCTCTGATGAGATTATTAATTTGTGAAAAAAGTGTAATATGCCCAACAAAAATGTGTGACAGAAATTGTCGGTCGTTCGGGGCCCCCTGTGACCTGGGGGCCCTGGGCACGGGCCCCGTGTGCCCTTATGGTGAAGACGGTAATGCATATAATCGAGCAGTATATTTAAAGTAAATGGCGGTATAAGAGTAATGCTTGAAATAGAAAATACCAATGGCATATGCAAATATCGTGGACGTACTCGCGTACAAAAATAGAAAAAAAGTTTGAAGCACTCGCGGGTGAATTGCAAGAAAAATCGCTTGTCTGTACCGAATTTGATTGTTTGTTGACCTTAAGGGTAATGCAGCGTTTGTGCGTGTATGAGAGTGAATAAATTCTCCAAAATGCCGACAGTAGCCGGCAAAAGTTTGTGCCGGTAGTCAATCCATCAATATTATACGTTTAGAGGGGTCTAATTTTTTAAATATTTTCCCAATAAAGTGCAGAATAAAAGAAACTATTATATGTTTCAACAACAATGATTTCTAATATATTTTCCAAATATTTCTCTTTCAATTTCCATTCGATAAACAGCGCCGGCTGTTCAGCCATATCATTCGACGATTGGACACAGTGTGCTGCTACTGCACTTATCAGCTCCACATTACCGCCCGGCGCTTATGTGCCTTACGCACACACACTTCTACAACAACAGCTATTATGAATCCCTGTGTTGAGCCGGAAATCGAGAGCATGTCGGCAGGTGGCGGTGCTGGATTATCTAGAGTTGGAGAGTGGCAAGCGGATATCACAAGTAAGATTTCTTTTCACTGTCACTTATCAGGATTTATGTATTCTATAAATATTCATAATGAATGTTTTGAAATTTGTTCTGTTCTAAAAACACTTGAATATAGCTGATGAAATTTCTATTGCGTATATTTATCGATCTTAATTATGCATCACACCGCCCAGCTGTAACAATATTACATCCAAGTATTAAGAAAGAGAGGCAAGTTACTAGTTCAAGAATGATATGATTGCATCAGTGAAAGGCAATCAGATGCCCTACAAAGAAAAATATAATTTATTAAAGCGAATGCAATTTCTTATTCGCACATTTGGTATGGAGCAATGATCTTTTTAGAGGAAGGTCAAGTTTTTGTCTGATGCTCTGTTATTTTTAGTTCAGTTGGCCGATTTCATATACAGAATCCTTTTTGTGGCGTTTTCGCTCTTCTCAAAACTCATAAATATACGAAACTCAGTTAGTTGCAAATTTCCGCATATTTTGTTGTTTATTCCCATGTTGCGAAGAATTTTCGTTTCTTCTGTAAGTTTATATTTGCTGCACTCGATTGCTTGGCTCAGTTCAGGGCAACAAAAAGAAAATGCAATCGTGCTCTTTATGGGATGACATATTAAATATTTACAGTAGTCTCCCTTAATTTATCGTATAAAAATGTGGAGAACACTGCCTCTGCTATATATCACTCCAGTAATATAAAATCACCAAATTGCGTAGAGAGTTTGTATGACTACCCACTTTATGAGCAATAACAGTGCGAATGTAGGAAATCATTAAAAATTTATAGTAGGAAAAATAAAATTAAATACAGATATAATATAGTGCCGTCTCATCGGATGTTGACATCGTCCAAGCATCTGTACCATAAAGTAGGACGCGAATGATGAGCAACTTGTAGAGTTTGGTTTTTGTTCGTCGAGAGAGGACTTTACTTTTCAATTGCCTACTCAGTCCATAGTAGCACCTGTTGGCAAGAGTGATTCTGCGTTGGATCTCGACGCTGACGTTGTTGATGCTGGTTCCCAGGCACAAGAAATTATCTACGACTTCGAAGTTATGACATTCAACAGTGACGTGGGAGCCAAGACGCGAATGCGCTGACTCTTTGTTTGATGACCGGAGATATTGCGTCTTTCTCCAGTATCAAGTTAAAGAAGTTCCACGATAGTGAATCACACTGTCTGAAACCTCGTTTGGTGTCGAACGGCTCGGAGAGGTCCTTCCCGATCCAAACGGAGCTTTTGGTGTTGCTCAACGTCAGTTTACACAGCCATATTAGTTTTTCAGGGATACCAAATTCAGACATAGCGGCATAAAGGCAACTCCTTTTCGTGCTGTCGAAGGCAGCTTTAAAATCGACAAAGAGATGGTGTGTGTCGATCCTCTTTTCACGGGTCTTCTCCTAAATTTTGCGCATGGTGAAAATCTTATCAGATGTAGATTTTCCAGGTCTAAAGCCACACTGATAAAGTCCAATCTGTTTGTTGACGGGGGGCTTTCGTCTTTCACACAGTACGCTCGATTGATAGAATAAGCGATGTTAAGGAGACTTATCCCACGGTAATTGGCGCAGATTGTGGAGTCTGCCTTTTTGTGTATTGGGCTGAGTACACTTATATTTCAACCGTCAGGCAGGCTTTCTTCCAACCATATTCCCCAAAGAAGCTGATGCATGCTCGCCGTTATCAGTTATCAGTTCTTCGCCGTCGTATTTGAATAGTTTCATTTTCATCGAGGATTTGATGATTTACGTACAAATATTTTAAGCTGGATCAGTGGTTTACATATTGCATTCCAGTTTGCACAAACCAGCCCTATCGGTTCTTACAAAATGGTTTTTATTGCTATTGGTTTGTTAAATTTATTTAGTCGTTTTAAAAATTCCACTGCTAATGGTATTTCACATACATTAGTTATAGTGTCCGACCGATTAATCGGCTTTGGTATCGGCATCGGCCAGTATCGGCCACAAAATTAAGCATCGGCATCGGTATCGGCATCGGTCATATTTGGCCGATCCTTAGCCGATTCTTTCTACTTCTTTCGGATTATACTAAAATACATTTTTTTTACTTTTTTGATTTCTTTAGAGCATTCAATTTGAATTCTTCTGTTTACCATATAAAATACTGTGAATCACATTTGACTAAACTAACAATTCATCATGGTGATAATTTAAGTCTAGTAATGTCATAAAGCCACTATTAAAGAACCATTCGTAACTAGGTTAATCTATTTTTAAAAGTTTGCCATAAACAGGGCCAAGTAATAATCACTTGGTGCTGGCCTGGACTATAAGGTGCATGGAAAAGAGCCTCCCAAACAAGCTTCCGAAGTTTCTATTGAGTCACTATCACTATTTGCCCTCTTTCACAATGCGAGATATAAATGACAAAAGTCATCTCTTTGAAAGATTTTTTTAAAGAAAGTATTCGGTCGAATGTTTCGAAGTTTTTTGGACATAATAAGGTGTACTTTCAATTATATTTACAAAATTATATATACAAAAATTTTGAAAAATAAAGGAGTTATGGGTTGTCTTGGGAGGTGCCAAAAAAATAGTTCCTCAACTGCTGACATGATTCCCGCCGAATGAGTAACTGAAACACAAAAATTGAAAAAGGTTATTAAAGTTGAATATAATCCCTATACAATGACCTACGATTATTGAAAAATATCAAACGTTAACAAAATGGCGTAGTTCTGAAAAAAATGGTAGTTTTTTAAATGCCAAATTGACAATTTTCAACAAATCAAAAAGATCGTAGGTCATTGTATAGTAAATATATTCAAGAACATCCAGTTTAAATTTAAAGTTGATCGGTCAATATCACGTTGAGTTATGATGTCAGTAATTTTGTGAAAAGTCGTTTCGAAAAAAACGCGTTTAAAGTTTCGACTATAGCGGCTTATAGCTGTGAGTGATTGCTCTTTAGAACGCTGCCATTCAAAACTATTCCAGATACGACCTTACCGCTCTCACAAGATATTTTTGAAATCATAAACTATCGAACAAGCAAAAAATAAAAATCAATTTTTTGAAAATGTCACACCGGTATACCCCCTTAAAGGAAAAAAGCTATATTGTTGATTGCTGATTCGCTTTGAGAAAACGCGAATAACTTATTTGTCAACATATATTTAATAATAATAATTTATTTAGTTTTGAATATTAATTAAATGAATAAACAACTTCATATCTACATATGAACTGAGTTGTTTCCTTATTTTGTGATGTTATTTGTCTTTGTTTTTATTTTGTTACTATACTAATTTACTAAATAAAGTTGTTGATGAAAGAATCGGTATCGGCATCGGCATCGGCCGATTCTTTGCCAACTGGCCGATTAATCGGCATCGGCCAAAATTTTGGTATCGGTCGGACACTAATTAGTTATAAAAAATACCAAAATATATCACTCATACGCCATGTCGCACTTTTGGAAAAATTTCATGGAAACTGCTATGATAACTGGATTTATTGATGTGACGCAGTTACAAACTAACAACTGGATTGTTATGAAATATCACTAAATAATCACTAAACAAAGTAAACAAACAGAATAATAAAATGAATCGAACAGTTATTTTAGGATTTTAATACCAAACAGGAAGATATATTCACGAAAAATCCCAATAATTTTCGCCACTTAAATTCCTTATTATATTTATTTGCTTCATAGAACACTCTCTTTAAATTTAGTTTAAATACAGAAATATTTCAGCGTATCGCAATAAGAAGCCATAAATTTCACTTGCATTATATTTCTTCTCCATGTCACCACTGATGTGGCAATTTGATGCCACTTTTCTGGAGTTACTTTTATCTGCTTAGAGTCATAAAGTGTTTTATTTCCTTTTGATTAGATTTTAAGTAAAAAGAAGTATGGCGAGCTTCAAATGCGATTAGTATTTATTGCAATTTGAGCAAAATGATTTAACACCATTTAGGATATAAAGCGATGACTTATTAAAGACTTTCGATTTCATTCAATTAAATAGTTTTCCTGTTAAACAAGGTCCATGATTCATATTTTAGTGACGTTAGCTATGAAGACAACTTTGAAAATAAATAATATAAGAAAGAACACAAAAGAGTTGTCTACGGAATTTGCTGCAGCAAGAAAAATGCATTGAATTACAAAGCCAGATCGACGCAACCAAGAATTATTTCTAGTATGTGAAGCATTTGCAACAATTGCAGCATTCCCGAAAGTACTGAAAAATGAAAAGAATGAGAGAATGAGAACAACCATGTGAATAACCAAATACTTTATACGTGACATATATACGTACATATGTAGGTACATACAAATGCAAAATCATGCTTATGCACATAGCTGATGAACTAAAAAGCAAACAGTTTGCAATTTAGGTCAAGTACTGAGAAAATTGCCAGAACTAAGTAAAACTAAAACTATTTTCAGTAAGTAGCCATTGGAGCTGTCAGACGACAAACAGAAAAGCCAACAACTCAGACTATGTGACGCTATTAAATGTGCAGTTTAAAACCATAATTGCCGCAATATTCAACTGCTGACACCAACCCATTCGTATATACATATGCATGTAAATTTCCATGTGTGTCTGTTCATCACTTTAGACCGCTTAACGTTTCCTAAAAATGTACTTAAGAGCGCACTTGTGCAAGCTCTTCGCTTCAGCCGCTTGTGAGCACCTTCTCCACAACTCTTGGCCGCCTTCTTATGATTTTTAGAGCTGAAGCTCCACAGGTCGCCACTATCCCACTGTGTTAACTTTTATAACTTTTTTCACAGTTTCGACGACTCGGCTGCATTTAATTTACTGACTTTTACGCTTTTCTTAGAGTAGCTCTTCAAGCAATGATATATATGTAATTGCTTAATATGTGTATCTTCTATTTACCCCATGAAATAAGTGAAAACTCACTCGCGTGACTATTAAATTTCTTTTTCAAACCTTTAACCGAATGATAAAATTGCAAATACCTGCCACTCAAAGAATCGTTCGCCATGGCAACGGCAACCTAGAGACAAAATCCAATTTGACTTTCTCTATGTTAATGACAATTTCTCGAGGCATTTAATTTTCATTTAGAAACTCCAATTTGTTATTTTTTGCCATTGATGTATGATGTTCAACTAACGATTTCATTGAAATTAACACACAAAGTGCAAGGCAAGCCAAATATTATTCAACGACAGCTATAAATAAATAAAGCAGTTATAAATTATCGACAATGCTAAATAGCGAGGGAAGAGGGAAAAGGGGTTATAGATGAGTGTGTTCACTTTAAGGCAATTGCCAATTACTGACGGACACTGGAGTCGGCTCCCTCACACTCACATATTTATATCCGCATTGTGCGCAGCTTGGCCAGACAATTCCCCTAAGGTCAATTAAACCACTAATCGTATTTCAATCCAACGACGCACATAACAGTAAATATTAACAAGGTCAATAGAACAGAGGTAATAGTAAAATACGAGTACGCATTGTCAGGCCAACGGTACGACCTTTTCGGTGGATTAGTTGTAAGTACAGCAAAAGTGAAGGAGTTAGTGACTATTCGAGTGCTGATAATTAACATTGACTTTAGGCGACGCGGAAGAATTTATTTAATGCATTCTTGGTTATGAGGCAGCTGAAACGATGGCAATATTTGAATAACGTAATATACACTGATGAGTTTGTTGCTCTGTTGCTGGAGTGGCACAGATTTTGTTGGCGTTAAGTACCATAAAAAGTTAATTGAGTGGCTTCACTGTGCATATCAAAGTAGATTGTTTGCCAACACCTGCGTAGCCTGTGCGGCTTCGGAGAGCTCTTTGAGTAAAAACTGTAATAAATATGATTAGAAAAGTGAGGTGTGGAGAACGAGTAAATATAATATGTTTGGATATTTAAATAAATATTCATGTAAGACGAAGACATTCCCGCATTATATTTCCATGAAAATTACTAAAAATCCAAAAATCCGAAGACAGCTATAGGGACCCGGAAAAAATACTGGAAAACGTTCCACCTTATTATTTATTAGCTTATTTTTGACTGAATATCACGTAAACGGCAGCACTATGCTCTTAGTAAGATCTAATTACGACTTGCATTACGCTAATTTCATAAGAACATGGCAGCAAAACAGTTGCAGAGAAATAGTACTTAATTTATTACAATATTCAGAACGAAAGTAATTAAAAGTATCTTAAAGACATTGAAAGTGGATTGCGTAGAATTGAAATAGACCCACGGTTCCATTCAGGGTTGAAATAGATAAGAAAAGACACGCACTCGAAGGTCATTATACCATTTGCGGTGACATTGAAAATGAAAGGAGAAAAATGGTATAGTTTACTGTCACCTTAAGAGTCCTTAAACTCACTAACCGTGCCGTGTCATTTCATTGCGCGTGGCAAACATTTTGCACGCAAAGGAATATGAAGAAAATAAAAAGAACAATTAACGATGAAAGGCAAAAACAGGCCTTAATATCGACTTTGTGCGTACAAGCAACATTTCCGCTTGACTTGCAATGCACTCAAATTTATTCTCAGCTCAGCTGCGATGAAAGAGCTTTCGGAAAGCTGCCACTAATGCTAATAACATGTACCCCCTAATGTCGCTAGTCGATAAATAATGCAAGCATCAGAAGCTTTTGTTGTTGGTTCAATTTATGTAATAAGGGGAATCTAATAAAACCTTTTATTGTAGATTAAGGTAGGTTTGGTGAGTAATATATAATAGTACAAGAATACGTACTTACAATAGTGCATATTATATTATTATTGATAGAATTTCTTTGGTGTGAAGTAATCAAACTTTGTATTATATTAGACCAGAGTTATACCCGAATTATATCTGCAATATACGAAGTTAATCGGTCAAATAGAAGAATATGTGTATGGGAGTAAAAGCTGCGTCGTTGACCGTATCCATTGATTCAATATGTCGGCTTCGCCGTTCATTGTTGGCTAGCTTCTCTACTGCTTTTCACAAACATGTCTTTAAGACTCAACAACACACTTGCAGATATGGTGTTGGTGATCTCTCGACTCATATCATCCCACATCCCAACTTATTTCCTTCGCGTTTCAGTTTAATTTTGTTTATTGTTTTACTTTGCGTTCGGTCCTCTGCAATTTATTAGTTTGCTCGGCGGTCATTATCGTCTACCACATGGTAAATAGCAGCAAATACCCACAAAGCCACACTAATAAAGAGAGGCACACAGAGCCGCTGGTTTGACGGCGCTCAGCTGCTCTACTCAAATGACAACAACCAACAATTAAATTGAAAATGCTGACAGGCTAGCAAAGTCGCAGGATCGTCGAGGTTAGTTAATACTGCAACAATTGCGATTATTGCAGAGGGATGGCAACATTGTACATTGTTGCTGACTAAGTTTGATGTTTTATGTGCGTGTACAAATTCTCATTGTTTGGTTGTTGTAATTGTCTGTCCTCCAGTTGGTTATTGTTGTTTAATCCATTTATTCAACATATTTCAGTTGTTTTTCTTTGCTGCTTTCGCGAAGCGATTAATACAAACGCGAAGTGGCTGCTTGGGGACAAAAAGTGCCGTTAATATTTGCAAACACACAAAAACACGCGTTTAATATCCTTAAGTGGGCTGAAGAGGGAGTGTCCATAATAAATATATCGTTGAAGTGAAAGTGCTGGGTTTGCTTTTACATTTGTAATTATCGCCACTCACTTGCCATAAAATCAAAATTAATAAAAAATATTGAATAATTTTAGAAAAAATATATATATTTATGTTTTTACTTGCCGTGATATAAAAGGAATAATTCTAATTATGCAAATACTATAAAGGTCTGGATCATGTGAGAAATATAAATTCGAAATAGTATAAAAATATTAAAATAACTGTAAAACTGATTAATTAGCTATAAAAAAATATATTCTAACAAGTAAGGAAGGGCTAAGTTCGGGTGTAACCGAACATTTTATACTCTCGCAATTTATTTATTTAACTTAATTAATATTATATAATACACAATTTGACCTACATATTCGTCATATATGTATATTGTATAGAGTCCATTGAAAGTTGGAAACCCTAATATTAGGTTAGAAGCACCGAGGTCCTCATGTTCAATATGTGGGGCCTTGGAAACCTATGGTACGATTTCGGCGATTTTTAGAAATGGGCTGCCACACTATAAATACAGTATTTGTGCAAAGTTGCACCGATATCTTCACTAGTGCTTACTTTATATATTGTAAAGTAAACGATTCAGATCATCTTCTAAGTTCTGGTATATAGGAAGTAGGCGTGGTTGTGACGCGATTTGGCCAATTTTAACAACATATTATTGGGAGGTAAGGAAACTATTACAAACCAAGTTTCATTGAAATCGGTCGAGTAGTTCCTGATATATGGTTTTTGACCATAAGTGGGCGACGCCACGCCTATTTTCCATTTTTTTAAAGATCTGATCTCTTTCTGCCATTTCTTATGTGAAATTTAGTGTTTCTGACGTTTTTCGTTAATGAGTTAACCTACTTTTAGTAATTTTCAACCTAACTTTTGTATGGGAGGTGGGCGTGGTTATGATCCGATTTCTTTCATTTTTGGACTGTATTGGGAAGTGGCTAAAAAAAACGACTGCAGAAAGTTTGGTTTATATAGCCCTATTAGGTTGCGAGATATGTACAAAAACTTAGTAGGGGGCGGGGCCACGCCCACTTCCCCAAAAAATTACATCCACATATGCCCCTTCATAGTGCGATCCTTCATACCAAATTTTATTTCCATAGCTTAATTTATGGCTTAGTTATGGCACTTTATGTGTTTTCGGTTTTCGCCATTTTGTGGGCGTGGCAGTGGTCCGATTTTGCTCATTTTCGAAAGCAACCTTCCTATGGTGCCAAGAAATAAGTGTTCCAAGTTTCATCACGATATCTCAATTTTTACTCAAGTTAAAGCTTGCACAGACGGACGGACGGACGGACGGACGGACGGACAGACAGACATTCGGATTGGAACTCCACTCTTCACCCTGATCACTTTGGTATATATAACCCTATATCTAACTCGTTTAGTTTTGGGTGTTACAAACAACCGTTATGTGAACAAAACTATAATACTCTCTTTAGCAACATTTGTTGCGAGAGTATAAAAAGAACAAGATTTAAATATAAATATATGATGAGTGCTCCTATTTAATTTATGCAATTAATAAGTTCAAAAACATATATACATATAATAAATGAAAAAAAAATGTTTTATGATTTTAAATATTTTTTTATAATCTAGTAAAATGAACCAACATTTACTATATCATCAGCAGGCTTTAACATGGACGAAATAATAAAAATACACGAAAAAGGAAAATCATCATCAAGAAATTTATTTGAATTGACATATTTAGAATGGTCAACTGTTTTTGTTTTTTTTTTTTTTCAATTTGCAAGGAATAAGTTCCTCATGAGAATCATTACGAGTTCTCTTAAAACAAAATGAATTACTAAATTCAAACATTAACTAATTAAAAAATAAATAAATAATTAAATAATCGAGATAGTAGTATCTGAATTGTACACCATTTCGAATGTGAATGATTTTTAAAAAATATATATTTAATCATTTAATTAGATATATTTTAAGTCGTTATTCAAATCTCTTATTAAAGAGAATAACACTAATCATACCTATAGAAATCAAATGTAGGTGCTGCGTTGTCAAATCAAGAAGAGCAGCTACAAAAAATGCGACAACAAAAAAAAAACATTTAAAACGTTACCCACAGTCCACCAATAAAAACAAAAGCCATTCTAACCTTTGTAGCCAGTATTTACAACCACAACAGCCCCTACACAAGTGACAAAAATGATAAAAATGTTCACTTAATAATGAATTTTTATACATATACATTGTGGTTGAAGATTTATCACGGTCATTCTTGCTGGATTTTCTGAAGCGTTGTGAATGGATTAATGAGTGCATACAAGCAGTCATCGTTGACCTTATTTTTATTGCAGCCAACGGCAGTCATTGCCACGTTCCTGCCTCATTATCACTTTCTCGTTTGCCTGTTGATTCCATCGCCATTCAAGTGCTTTTCGTGGTTCTCCATGTTTTGCTTGGCTTCCATTCAGTTTGTTCGCTGTTATGTGAAGGTGTTTGTGGTATTTATAAAGTTTATAATCTCACTGTAAAGAATGCGTGTTTATATGAGCGAAAATGTGTCTCTCGGTTTGTCTATTGAAGTGACTTTTAAATTTATTTACTTGCCTGCAATTAAGCCGAAATTATGTCTTGCACTTTCATTTTAGCTATTATAGCTATTTCGTAGTAAGTGAGTGCTAAAATTGATACAATGGATTAGCGAGTGTTTTGAACCTGAGAACGTAGGGATTTATTTTGGATATTTTGAGTAAGACACTGAGTTCAATGCTCTAATGCGTTACGAGAATATTAAAACAAATAAGGATGAGCGGTAAAGCAATAATGAGATAAAAATAATAATATTGAGAAAATATCAAAGCAACTGTGTTCGAAACCAGTGATCCTTAAATAAAAATGACATATGTCACGCACGCATATAAGCTGATGTGTAAGCTTGTTACAAATTTGTACAATGCCTTCAGCTGTTCTGTATATTTAACAATAAAGTGGCGGGCAAAAACAAAAGAAGCTAATAAATAAGCTGACAAGCGTTTGTTGTAACAGATTTATGAATCAATTGTCTGGGCGACAAAAATTTATGAGTTGACGAAATTTCCACGGCATGTAGTGCACTTAGCAGGAGAGCCATGGCAATCAATAAATTTGTGGGAGATAATAAGTTTATAGTATATTCTCTCATTCTCATTCTCATTTCCTCATGATATTGATCATCTTCTACAGCGCGAATAATAACTGTTACTATTAGCTAGTCTATCATTTGTAGAAAAAGTTCACTAAGGGAATTCAGTGACTTCTACATCCTGCAGTATTTCCTCTGAGACTAACGACTTTAGTAGCTTTTATACATTTTCTGTTGCCTGCTTATTAGCATCACTGTGAAGCCCATACATTCACAGTTTCCTACAAACACTCATGCATGTTCGCTCTCATTTTACGGTTGGAACCATCTGTCTTTTCTTCCGAATGCAAATATTTCCAATCGGAAGTCAATACCAAATCAATCACCAGTATTCTTTGGCACAATAACAAATCAAATTTCCTCGAAGCGATCATCATTGGGATTACATACTCGTACATACAGCTGGAAATCGAAGTTATATTGTTCATTCTGTTGAGATAACAATGGAATTCTTTGCAAACAATTTAAATTACTTTCGAATTTGATCTTGTGTAATGTTTGGGTTTTAGCTTTTAGACTTTAATATGAATGTAGAATAAGCGATTCTTGAAGATAAATGTTTGATTATCAAAAAAGCAATATTAATTTCGGACAATTTATGCTCCAAGAAACACCGATTAAGTTGGACCGCTGTAGAAGACAGCATGATTTTGGCGACCATGAGGACATTGAGAGAACACTCTTAAAGTTCTTCAGGCATATTTTTTAATAATTAAATATTTATATTGTACCAAATATAAATCTATTTATAGCTATTTGTATCCACATATATACGTGTATATGTATATTGAGCTAAAACGTAATTACTTGCCACCACACATGTCTGCATTTATTTTTTAATTGCTCCTTTTGCTAATGTAAAATTTGTACACATTTACTATTGACAGCGATTGACTGCCTTTTTTGTTTTTTTTTTTTTGCGGATGAACTCATAAGGTAAATTAAATTATGTAACAACAACAACAACCCATATCCGCCAATTTTAACATACCAATCGATATTTTTGTAGATATAAATATTATTAATACATATTATTTTGTACGCACACCAACATTTTTCTGCACATTTTTTTGGTTTACTGTTTCGATTGTCAATACAATTCAATTTGGTGGGATTGAAAGGAGAAGTATGAAAAGAACTATTGGAATTCAATGAAGAATTGAAGTTATAAACTCCTGAAGGCACCTCAGTCATTTCGACTTTGATAACGATATATAACAACAATGATCCTCTAAACAATGTCAACAATTCACAACGAGTGTAAAAATTTTGCGGCATTTAGTGGCACAAGGTTTCGTCTTACAATTTTTTAGAAGCAATAAACCAAAGCAAATACCTTCATGTCATACATGCATATATATCAAGTTACATAGGTACATACTTCTCTAACAACCACCGAGTCTGCTGGTGGTTTGACATTTGCGCTACTTGGTCCACTCGACTGTCTGTGGTCGACAGGTGGTAAATGTGTTCAACCGTGTCTGTGCTACCACTTAGTCATAACCACCATCAAGCAACTGCCGTCACATTTCAAATTCAATGGCCGAGTATCAGGCGGCATTGTCGGTGGCATTGTTTCTACATTTTCAGTGTTTACTGCTGCTGTTATTGTATTTGTTGTTATTTGGTAATTTGTAACATTTTCACCACAAAATTGGCAATTACTCACACATATTATGTATTGCTCATCAAGCGTTCGTTTACCTGTGTAAGGCACGGAAACTTATTAAAGCAATATGCTCATCAAATTATCTAAAACAACAACGCGCTGAGATTTTAGACAATTTAATATCATTTAAGATAATCATTCAGATGTAAGTTTGTATTTGGAATGTGTCCCGTTATAGACTTTTAATTGTAGATAAATATTTTATGAAATCGTGAACTATTTAATTATTTATTATTTCGTATATTTCGTAGAGCTCAGATATTAGATATTGTCATTACTTATGACTTCGCACCAACCACTCTATGAAACATATTAAAAATGTGTCGATAACAACTTCAGACCTTTGAAGAATTAAAAAATTAAACGAATACATTACAGAAAATGCCTATACATATCAACAACTTAGGTACATTTTATGGTTTACTGAAACTCAACCGAGCATTTTATGGGGCTGTGGTAGTCAGCAAAGCTGCATTTGACAGTGTCCATAAAAATTTAACGTGTTTTCGACGCAAAGCATTTTGTGACAGCCGAAATGTGCTAAAAATTCTTACAAGTGACACTAAAGTATGAAAATGACATTACACTCAGTAACTGCACATATGTACGAGTACATTATCGCGGCGTTGCTGCTCTTATTATACATTAAATGTACTAACGAAAAATTTTGCACACATACATCATAAGTACTTATACAAATCTTTATGTCAATAAGTCATATAAGCAAGGTAGTATAGTATTTAGGTCACATGCAGTCTTCGCGGCTGCTGTATTGTTCACTTCCAGTTTTTGCCATCACAATCTTGATCTCAACGCACATGATAGTGACCGGTTCCCGTTTTTGTTGTGTCTGCTGTATTTTGTAGCTGCTTTTATTATTGCCGATGGGGCAACTTCAGTCGTGCTTTATACTCTGCTATAAGATCATTAAGTTGGCGGTAGAAGCGTTTACATTCGGTTTGACATGGCGTATGGGTGACTTAGAGGCGCTCTTTTTTTTTCATATTATGAAAAATGAATGTTAGTGTACATGATAGATAATAACTAGCAGAATAATTAATGGGAGAAAGAAATTATGAATACAATTGTACAAGCAGTTTACATTTGGGGGTGTCAGAGACAAAGGTATTTTTTTATAACAACTGAATAATCAATTTAACTTGCTTAAATGTATTTAAATATTAAATTCCCTAAATAAGCATTCATAGTTTAAAACTTAAGTAAGTTTTTTTATTTTATTTCGTTTAAACAAATAATTTCTTCCCTCCTAAAAGACATTCAGTAAGCAAATAAATTATATTTCATAAGAGCTTATGCAAAAATGTCATAATTTGTAATTTCAAAATTTTCTTTTCATCATTCCATTTTTATTACCAGTTTGGTGCCGCCGCAGGATTTTGAATGCCATGCCACTGCATTAAAAAGGTCGTGGTTGTATTTTGTATTTGCAGAAACATCAGAGGAATAAGACCATGCCAATGCAGAAAGCAGAAATAGAAGTAAAGAGCGAGCTCATCAGACAATTGAAACGATTGTGATTGACACGCCATGGGGTGAACAAATTCGAACAAAAGCTCTGTTAAAAGAACAACGAGTAGTTTTCATAGCGTGACGAGATCTATGCGGAGTCCACTAACACAGAAGCATCAGTATACGACCGTTATGAAACAGCAGAGGCAGAAGTTGAATAAATAATTTGTAACAAAATGTGAAAACTGTTAAATTGTGAAATTTTGTTAAATAATTAGTAAACAAATACATATTTTATGAACGAATAATTAAGCAATTTAGCAAAACTCGCAAATAAAAGTAATTGTTTACGAAATTTAAGTATAAATAAATTGTTCCTGGAAAAATTGTATTTTATTTTCATTTAGATATGAATAATGTACTTTGCAAACGGACCTTTCTAAAGCGACATGTAAGTAAAAGGTTGTTAGCTTTAGTGTAGTAACCTTTACAGGTTGGAGCAGGAACTAAATTTTTGACAAACCTCTTAATTAAGTCCTGGCCCATCCTTTGCACCAACTGATTGATAACTGGACCACAAGTATCCTGTTTATTTTTAATATGCTGAAAGTATCAATTACAACAAAATATTAAATACATACAAAGGAATCAGCTGGTCATTAAATACGAATTGCCGGATAGGTTTAGTATGCATAAAAATATCAGACTTGAACCGTGTGGACATAAACGGCACTGTCTTCGTTAAAATTTTCAAATCAAAGCCCGTTTATGTTAGACGAATTTCTCGAGCTTTCCGTTAAATTCGAACCATTCCACCCCGCTTCACGGTGTAACTACGAAGCCAAATCCAAAGGAACTTTTAGACAATGTATTTGTTTATTAGTTCCTAGGAAACACTTCTTCTACATGGATCACACTGGTTTTACCAGTAAAAGATTAGGAATTGCTTTTCAAGTTAGAACTTCATAGACATTAGTATATTTATGAAAACTATATTATTAAATACCTGAAAAAATATCCAAATTCCATCAAGCTGTGCTATGTTTAGAGAAACATCGTAAAAAGAACCATTACTTTTGTCACAGCCTAAGATATAATGACTAGATTTTTTTCCTATTTATGTGAAAATTCCAAAAATAGTAAATTACATTTCATTTTACCAAATTAGCCACTTAGACAATCTAAACAAATACTCAATCCTGTTACTAACAAAGTTGGTAGAATAAGTACAGCCCCTATCAAGCCTATGATATACGTAGTATGTACCTACTAGTTTATGATTTACGACAACGCTGGAGATATCCAATAATTAAAAAAAATACAAAAATGCAAAATAAAATCCTTCTAAACACTAAAATGACAATTAGATATATACAGCAGTGAACGAATACATATTTGTGGACGAGGACAGTTAGATAAGCTGACAAATATACTTTACTGTTATTATAGGACATTTAGTCTTAGACAACAAACTATTCTTTCATACTAATATCTAAAGTAATAATCGATGAATTTGATCCATATCTTCCAGTTCCCATAAGCCAAATAATATGATTTATTTTCCTATAATTGATATCTCAGATTTAAATAAAAATAAAAAAATATTAGTCATATTAATCTCGGCAAAAGATAATTGACAACAAAAATGTACTCTATCGGCCTCCGTGTTGGTTTATGAAATGGAGGTAGTATAGTACACTTTCGTTATTATGCATAAGGCAACAAGCAATATTTTCAACTCGAGAAATGAAAAAAAATTTATACAGACCTATCTAACCACCTTCAATGCAACTGTTTTCAGAACCGATCGCTTTAATTTCTATAAACATCTCCAACCCGCTGGAATACCTTCGTGAATACAAGCAGATATAGCAATTGAATTGCGTCAATTAATTAATACCAAATGGCCCGTTATTATTAATTGCTGTGCATCGTATTTGTAACATGCGCAGTAATAACACCAACAATTTTCCGTTTACAAGGATTGCTTAGACGAAGTTTCATGCTGTGTGTCATTTGTCGGTAATTAAATGAAATTAACCGGGTGCAATTATGTGGAAATCTTAATTGAAAATGGCGGCTAAAGTGTCATTACTGGTTTAAAAAACAAATACCAATCAATTTACTATGCAAAAATGTGGTACGAAGGCAAAATGGTACAGATAAAGGGTTGGCTACACGTCATCTGTTACACGGTAAGGTAAAATAGCTCTTCCTCGCTGAAAATCTACATAGCATGAAAAAAATAGAAAATACTTAAAAGCCAAAAGGATAGTTTTAGAAATGCAAGTAAGATGTTATTGAATATGAGTCCGAATTCTCCAGTACTCACATCATAAATTATATTTATATCATATTTTTGCACAACTTCAACGCTGTCAATAGATTATCTCAGAACCATGAGCCGGACATTTTATACATTCACATTTTGTTTAGTCAATGTTATTCAAATAACACAATATTCGGCAAATATATGGTAAAGTCTATTGACAGTTTGAAACCCTAAAATTAGGTATATGGAATCTAGAAGAAGTCATGACCCGCTTTCACTAATTTTTGGCACGGAGACATATTATTAGAATTTCTTTACATTATCTGAGAGATAATCTATTTTGGTAAAAAAATTATTAGAAGCGTAAAATAGCTTTGATATATCATTTGTAATAACGATCGATTATTTAAAATAAATAAATCGACCAATTTATACATTTTTTGCACAAATAAATTCACTTTCAACAAAATATGTACATTTTATTGAAGTGAAAGCTTTGAGTACGGCAAATCCTCATGTTCAACCATTCGGCGATGCTCCACCAGAAATGCAGGAAAGTTTCGGTCCGATATCTTCATTAGTGCTTACTTTATATATTGTAAAGTTAACGATTCATATCGACTTCAAAGCTAATTTCATAAAATATCATTGGGATGCCAGGAAAATATTATGTACCGAATTTCATAGAAATTGGCCGAGTATTTTCAGAGATATGGTTGTTGACCCATAAATGGGCAGAACCACGGTCATACCAATTTGAGTGCAGCCCTTCGGTACCATGTGTATAATGAATATTAATAGAAACATTCCTTACAGAGTTAGAGCTATTTAGTCGTTTCCAATATAACATTAATGTGGGAAGTGGGTGTGTTTATATTCCGATTTCCCCCATTTATTGAGTGTACTAGTGAGTGCCTGTTGGAAATGACTCTAGTTTGGTTGATATAGCTTTAGTAGTTTACGAGATGTTTACAAAAAACTTAAAAGCGTAAGGGCTCATGCCCCCTTTCCCAAAAAATACATCCAAATATCACCCTTCCTAGTGCGATTCTTTATACCAAATTTTATTTTTATAACTTTATTTATAGCACGTTATATGTTTTCATCTCGTCGACCTGATCATTTTGATATATATAACCCCATATTACTTAGAAACTTTGTTAAGAGAGTATAAAAATCAATTCAGGATTGTGAACCTTAGAGCGAATATCAGGGTAATCAGATAAAGACTTTGAAAGTAGAAATGAGCACAAAGATGTGCAATTATTAAAGTAAGGTAGTCTCCCCTTCTTCTTTTCTCTTTCAATTAAACAAATATCTCAAAACTCGATTCATACACATTAAAACAAACAATTAAGTATAGACCACCCTGTATGTAAGTAAATTTTTTTATTTGACTAATTATTTTTCTCTTTCCCGTCAACGTTTCTTGGCGTGTCTTTAGTGTGAAAATTTGATCGCTCCCAGGGGTACACTTATTCACTCATTGCACTTTTGTCTTCAGTTGGAGACTTACAGTCATTTCTTAGCGCTTGATGCCTAACTTTGTTCTAAGTTAATTGTTTTGCTGTCGTTAATTCCAAGAGGATAGCGTGAGTATAAACATGTAATGCAGAATACCCAATATTGGTGGGTCACTTATTTATCTGTTACTCTTGGTTTATGTGCGCATATTTCATTGCCTATCGAACACATATTCCTATATCATCAATTAATGAATATTGAAAGTGAACCACTATTACGCCATTTCAGCAAAGTTTATCCTAAACTGTTCAATGTTTTTGAATTTAAAGCAATCACTCATCCAACTTCGCTATTGTCTGATACTATGTTCTGTGTCTCATTACTAGATACCAGGAAAACTTCTGTTTGTCACCGCCATTGATGCATCATTGTCTGCATTCACGTACGACATTGTGCCTCACTAACTGCTTATGCGTATCTGAGTCTCTAAAGTCAGTATCAGGCTATTAATCCTTCGAAACACTCCATATACGAGCATAATTACATTCATAGATAAGGTCACATGCATATCTTTGTTTATATCTATATGCACTCCGATACGCACTGGTTAGCAACAGGTTGTTTTTCGACTTTACTAGAAATCATGCAGCTCTCTTTATTTGTTTTCCCTCTCTTGCTCTCTTAATAGCAAACTCTTCTCCAAATTGTTATTGCTCTCAATGCGCGCCTAATATCTATTGATATTTACAGTTACATATCGTTCTGAAATTTACGAGACCATATATGAAAAGCTTTCTTCTACAGCGCTCCCATACCAGGGTACCATTGAGTACACAGTGTCGTATGAGCAATTCAAGAGTGTGCGCTGAAACTTTCTTATCAATACGCAATGAATGAATGAAATTTGATGATAGCTGTAGCATGAAAATATGAGAGTATTACTAATAACAACAACAGCAAAGGTAAATAAGGGTGGATGAACAGGGTATGCCATATGTGTGAAATAGAGCAGTTGTTCTTTTGGCTAAATGAGAGCAATATTTGCATTGCTCATTTTCATGAGAATTGTTTCCTTCACTCCAACTACTAACACATACATACACAGTTCAATTTCGGCTCTGGACATCTTTTCATTCATTCATCGTGTTGGCATTCATTTGCTTCAACCGAATGAATGGGATGCTCAAAGCGATGCTCAACTTTGCGTTGCTCCGCTGCTCTGTTATGATGACTGCGCTGCGTCACGCTCGGCGGCTGCGTTGATGAACAGCTCCTCTGCATTTTGAGTGCGTTCACAAACAACATTCCGTCGTTGGCCGGACTTTGTGTCGCACGCGGTCGCGCGTTTTCGCTTTTTCAAATTAAAAGGATATTCAAATAAAAAATATCAAATTAACGGGAATTCAGAGTGAAAGTTCGTTTTGTAGAGTGTGAGTGTTGGCATAACTGAACTTTAACTAAATATACGAGGCAGAAGTGCACAAAGGATACAGCTGTTTGAGTTGACAACAATTTAATATTGAAAATTACAGTAGTGTCTGCGTTTATTTGGCGACACATTAGATACGCCAATTTGAGTGCTTTCTTGCGTATGTTAACTACTACTAACCATCCGTCGGTACTTCTACAGCCGCGCTCGTGCATAAAAAAGTCATTGCAATATGAATTATTTATACGCATTAAAACTCATTTCGCTTGTTTAAACAAAGGAAAAAATTATAAAAAATGTAAATCTCTTGCATTTAAACGGTGCTTAACAAATATGAAAATTGCCATAAAAAATGCATTTCTATGAAGATTTCTGTAAGGAAAATTTATTCGCATTAATTAACGCAGCTCTCGCTGTCTTCCAGTAAAACCTGTTTATGTGTCTTTCTTTGTGTGAAGGTGCGGTGTCTCTGCTTTTGAAATTCTTAATAAATTGCTGCTATTGCAAGTTAATGCTCATGCTAATGCCAGATTCAACGCTGGTGTTTCAACGATTAGTGAGTGGAAAATTTGTGTCCTAGTGAATGAAAGCAGAAAAATCGGAGAAAAATCGTAATTCAACATAAATGCTTATTAGATAATTAGAATACATAGAAATATTTTGGAACAAAAGTTTGTTTAGAAGGTGTATAAAACAAAATTTAGTAATCAAATAATTAAATTAACGTTACTAAACTGTGCTATAACTATATAGAATTTTTTTTTTTGGTAAACACTTAAATTGGTTTTAATTCGTAAAACAGTGAAAGCCAAGCATTTTTAATTTGTTTGGAGCTCAAGAGTAAATGGTGAGTGTAAATTAAAAATAAGGTGATTTTCTTGTTACTTAATTTTACAATTAAATAAATTAAAATATTTATATTGACGCATTCGAATATAAAATATTTTAATTATAAATACTTAAATTCATTAAGATTAGAGTGTGATACAAAATTTAGTGGCCTGCCTTAGGCATGTTTGATAAAATTAAAGTTTAATATAATCATGTTAAAATCACATTAAGACAAGATTCTCAATCGAACAATGTTCTCAGAAGTATCTGATTAAACCTATACGCTTTAAATCGCTTCCAAGCGGTTAATGCATAGTGAATTACTCTAAGCTACGACCGGTTGATCGTATTGTTCGATTAAAAGAGAGACGATTAAATTAGGGGCTATTTCAAACATATTAACCGACTTAAATTATCGTGAGTGAAAATAAATTTAATATCTCACGATTATTGCACTTCCATAATTACGAAACACTGCTGTAAAGGCAACTGGAATAATAAATACTTCAGAAAATTAAACCCTTTTCACGAAGCATTTATTATGAATGATACGATAGCAAGTGAAAGCAAGACCATTCTTAATACTATATAAAAGGCCACATTTTATATTAATTTAAGTAATTGTGTATTTATGCACATATATGTATGTAAGTACGTACACACCTAACATATACTTTGCAGAATAGCTCACTAGTATTCTAACTGCCTACATTTCATTATTTATGCAGGCGTGGAACGTTGCGCATGTGATGTAGTGATAGCGTTTCCTTCCCGTTGCATTTTCGCAAATATTTGTGTGATTGCCATTTGACTCTGCGCATACATACTTATAATAAGGTTTGTATGCAGCCAAGGTATGTCGGTGCATGTGTGGTAAAGTGTGTGGGTGTTTGGCGTGAGTGTTGCGAATAATTTATGAAAGCACCAATGGACTAACAGTTATCAGCTGGCAAGGTAATCATGTGAGGCTAAATATGTTATAACTCTATGTGGTAATCAACATGTCATAAATATAATATATAGTTATATATACATATATATTAGCATTTTTGCTCTTTATTCAATGCTTTATAAAAGTGTTGCAGTGATAGGATTTAGTTCAGAAGGTTTTTTTTGCGTCAAATCATGCGGCACCCAAACATTAAGCTTTTTTGTGTATCCAGCCTTCTGCAGATGGTTTAAAATGGTTTGGTGACTAACTCCCATCTCCTGGGCGATGTCACAAGATGCTACATGGCGGTCTAAATCGATGTTTTCCATGATTTGGTCGGTATTCGTCGTCACAAGTTTTCCGCCGGCTGGCTTATCCATAGTGCCGTTTTCACCCGCTCTGAATCGTCGAAACTATTCCTCCGCAGTTGGAAGTGATAGCGTACCATCCCCCAAAACACTATTAATCTCACGGAACATTACTCTAGCGGATTTGCCTTTAACGAAGGAAAATTATAAAATAGCGCGAATTTCGGCGTTAGTGAACTCCATGTTTGCACGCATATAACTGTTGAACGCAATATCCAAACTAATCACGCATAGCGTCGTTTTGTAGGTTATGTCAAGACCTTTCAAAGATCTATAGTATTGCCAGATACGAGCTCTGTAGCGCTGTATACATAGCCGCGAAAATCAAAAGACAAAAAATCGGAAGGGAACCAACCTAATATATTCGGAAATTTTATAATCCTATAATATAATATATGTAGACAAGAAATGACTAGACTACAACTCGGGAGACATTTTCAACAGGCTCTCTGTATTTATACCCCTACATTAATTTTTTGGTGCCTTATGCTCGTATAAAATATATGGACAAGAAATGAAAAGATTATAGCTCATGTTTTCAGCAGGCTCTCTGCATTTACATATACCTCTACATTAATTCGTGCACTATAATGTGCTAAAATACGATTTTTGTAGTTCGGTAAAATTTCTTATTATATATTATTTCATCTTTCTCATTATAAAAATAAAAAAATGTATTTTGTGAAGCGTAAAATCATTTATAAGACGAAGACCAGTCATAACTGCCATTTAATGTCTACATACTAAATTTTGCCAAAATTTGAGACAATAAATTATAATCCGAAATTGAATATTGCATCAACACATATCTACGGGAGGTTCACCTTTCTAGTGGCATATAAATACTACGTATATAGTATATAGTACTTACATTGGACCCATTTTTACCGTACAAATAATATATTGAAGGTGATGCTCCTTATTGTCAATGAATAAGGAAGTAAAATGAACGATCTAGCTATAAACGTTTGTTATTGTATTATATTGCTATTGTTGTCGTAGTTATAGTTAGTATCTACTAAAAGCAGCCTACGCATGCGTGCATTTTCACTTGTATCAATATAATAATATACTGAGATTTATTGACACAAATTATAAGCAAGTATATTCGTATGTATATCAGCTCATTTAGACTTGGCATTGATAGTCTTGACAAATTGAGTCAACAGTTGACAACATACCATACCATTCCCATTCTATGCATAATCTCATGTTATCAACACATCCTCTTTATATGGTTTATTATATTCTTATAGATATGTATATAGTATATGAATGCATTATTATGCGTTGGACTGTTTACTCTTTTAAAAACACGTAAATCAACACGTCGCTGTTGGCCCTGTGATAATAAAGTTCAAGTCGTAATTCGATCTCTATTGATACTTTTGTTAAAAGCTATATGTCTGTATGCATGTATATAACTCCATATGTGAGTATACAAAAGCTCTTAGTCAACAAAGACTTTGAAAGCAAACATAATTAAAGAAATTTTGATATGTGTGTTAGCGTACATTTTTTAATAAACGTTGACAGTTTTTAGATTATTTCGTAAAATGTAACTCCATTCTAATCCTTAATTACGCGTGTCGGTCGATAAAACTAACTGGAGCTGTTATTAACATATAAATTCAATAGAATTCACTAAATCAAAGAAAAAATGCGAAATTGAAATCTATTTACGTGCTCACTTATATAACCGTCCACTCAATTTCCTTTATCTCTAATAATGTGAAATTTGGAAGCTGTTCACAAATTTGACAAACAAATTATTTCTATAATATTTCGCCTCATCAAAGTCCTATAGACTGATGAAATTACCATACCATACATTTATCTTGGTTTAACAAATACAATCGCGTTTTCCTTTATCTAATCACGGATGACTGACATTATACATTATATTCATACTCTATATTTGGCGCACTGATTCATTGTGATAAATGCGAAAATACATTAAAGAACTACAAAACATAATGTGGACTTTATTAAATATTGAATTTTCCCTATGATAAAAGTAACGCATATCGCACTGATAAGGCGTCAAGTCAACTTTAATGAAAATTGAATGTATGTGTTCATAGATAGATAAAGAGGAAATGAGGGGAAAACATAATATTCATTTTACCACAAATAAGTCAAGATTAATGTATGATAAATACATTTAATTGCAAATAGTTTATCGCAAATTTGTGGTTTACTTAGTAAACAGGTGTGGCAGAGGCGTGTAACGCAAAGTGTGATTTTTCTGTGTCAACAAGTTGATTTTAAAGTTATAAGTGGGATGAATTTCTTCTGCTTCTTGACTGGCATAGACATCGCTTACGCGGTTATTGCCGCGTCCACAACAGCGCGCCACGCATCTCCCCTTTGGGCAGTTTGGCGTTATATTCGTTATACCAAGTGAAGGGTCCTTCTCCACCAGGTGCTTCGAAAGGAGTGGGTACTGCATCGAATACTTTCAGAGATGGAGCACTTTCATTCATTCGAACAACAACACCTAGTCAGCGTAGCCGCTGACTTTTTATTCGCTGGCCTATGTCAATGTCGTCGAACAACACATACAGCTCATCATTCCATCTTATGCGGTATTCGCCGTTGCCAATGTTTAAGGGACCATAAATCTTCCGCAAAACCTTTCTCTCGAAAACTCCTAGTGCCGTCTCATCGGATGTTGACATCGTCCACGCTTCTGCACCATAAAGCCGAACGGGAATGATGAGCGACTTAAAGAGTTTCGTTTTCATTCGTCGAGAGAGGACTTTATTTTTCAATTGCCTACTCAGTCTAAAGTAGCACCTGTTGGCAAGAGTGATTCTGCGTTGGATTTCGAGGCTGACATTGTTATTGCTGTTAATGCTGGTTCCCAAGTAGACGAAACTATCTACTACTTCAAAGGTATGACTGTCAACAGTGACGTGTGAGCCAAGGCGCTAGTGCGCCGACTGTTTGCTTGATGACAGGAGATATTTCGTCTTGTCCTCGTTCACCACAAGACCCATACGCTTCGCTTCCCTATCCAGTCTGGAGAAAGACGAACTAACGGCTTATAAAATTTTGAACTAAATAACAAAGGTTTAGAATGAGTTTTTTACACATTCTGGTACAGTTTGGATTCGTGAATCACAGTGTAAGTCTCAATGATACAGTAGCTCTTGGTCAATTAATTATCAATCAATATAGCTTTGTACATAGAGTAAATTGTATATACATACTTGCGTATGCTTATAAGTATTGCATTCGCCTTAATTGAAAAAAGGATCACACACGCAATCTGTTATTTGATATTTTGCTTGACATTTGGGGTTAATTATGTTTTGCTTCCCTCGTGTCAATATTTGCCGTTTACTTGAAGCATAACAAATAAAATGCAGAGACTCTAAGGCTAGCAAACAGGATGTGGATCTCATTTGGATAATGCTGGCATTTCTTAAGTTTACGGGGTTAGATTGAAAATAATTTTTTGTCGTATTATATATTACAATATGTTTAAAATATTATCCAAAAATATAAAACCGTTCATGAAATTTAAACTTCTCAAAACTCATGTTTTCAAGTCGGTGGATATTATTTTTCGGAAAGTTATGAAGCGATTTTTTTTGTAAAGTTCGTACACATCTTCGAAATAACTTTATCTCGTTAATTAACGAAGTGTTCTTTAACTTGTATTATAAGTATTTTTTTCAAACCAATATATCTCGCAAATTAGACCAAAAAACTGCGTTTTTGCTTTAAATTCTGTTTTAATATTTTCTTTTTTGCATTCTTGTTTAACTAGATTTGTCCATGTGTTATCGAAAATTGTAAAAATACCCTTTGTTTCAGCCTCTGAAACCCAACTGACACCTTAAACTAAACATCATAACTGAATTTTGCACCCTCCACAGCAAAACACCTTCGAATATCGAATAATCTCTTTATAATTGCATTCTGTCATTTTCACCAAAGCGCTCACGGATTAGTGAACTTCACACACATATTATTTAACACCTTCATGAGGCAAGTCATGTCACCCTGAGTGCAAACATTACTTAATTTTAGCGGTGCATATACATGCAACCGCGACATATACATATGTATATATTCACATGCGGTGCTGTCTGCTGCGACAATTTGTCACGCAGCGACACCACTCAGCATCACTGCCGGTATGTGTGTGTTAGTTTAAGTGCTTAATATGCCCCCAATGGCGACACTTGACTGTCATTCGTTGGGCTTTTTTTTGCCATTACTTTATCGTCATGGTGTCGCATACTTGTACGCAACCTTTTCCTTCACTTTTCACTTTTAATTATTTTTTTTCTGTTTGTCAACTTGTTGATCGTTTCGCGCATTATTTATTTTATGGTTTCATTTTCATTTTTAGCTTCGCTTGTGATTGTTCTTAAAGGGATTTTGCATTCAACTTTCGTAAATCTTATTTCTCGTTACACAAGTTTCTATTTAGTGCACATTTTAGATATCTTTTATCAAATCTCGGCAATAATGGTCATCTAAACTAAAAATCCAAACCTCATTATACAGTATCCAGTGTTATTGACAATATTTTATTGTGAAGCCAAAAAAAATATTCTATGCTCATTGAGAGTACACATAAATATATTTTATTTATTCGTGCAATTTGATGATTTACTCCAGGTGGTGTAATTTAAGGATGCACATACATATGATATATGATATGAACAAATATGTATTTGAATATAAGACTAAAATATTAGTTGCATAAATTATGTTGCGCAATTCTTAAATAACTAGTGATGAAAATATACGATAACAAATTAAATTTGAACCTTCAACTCACACATTGTCGTCTCTCGCATGTGTAACCCGCTTTTGATTACCAATTCAGCAGCAATTCAATGTCAACACAAAAACAACTAATTAAGCAGCTGGCTGGCTGAATAGTGTCATCTAGTGTCAACCGCACTAATACATATATATACTGTTAGTTAGTTATGCGAATATCTGTTTGAATTTACATATATTTTTTAATGTAAAGGTAAGAGTCTGAAACTCTGTCTCACAAATACTTCATTTGCATTTGCGTTGCCACCGCGAGAGTTGAAAGCGCCTTAATTGAGATTTTGATATGCAACTTGCATGTGTAATGCACTTGGACATTGAATCGACTTTGTGCCCACAGGTTTAAGCAATATGGGTTTATGAATATATAGGTAGGTAAATTTTGAGATGAAGGACATATTTAACTTTAGGCTATGTTAACATCCGAAACTGAAAACTCTGGTAAATGTGGGTCTCAGCAGCTTATCATTCCTTGCCATACATATATGTTAGTTGCTTTACCGCAGTATATGGAGCAACTGGAGTAACCAAATCAATAACTATTTTAACATGTTGAACATATTGAATAAAATCTGTTTTCTTCCCCTCGACTTTGTACATTACAAAAGAAAATACCTAAAAAACTAAATTTGTCAAAATCTTCGCGAAAGGTGAGTCACGCCGCAAACAAATCATTCTACATATGCTCCAAAATGCATAACTACATATCTGAAAAGCTATATAAAACTGTAGAACCTCGTCAGCATTTGATCCTTTGATATTCCCAATTCAGTACAAATTCTTTTAAACAAACACATATACTCACATGTAATAAAGGAAAAACAAAAATCAGAACAAACTCAGCAGAATACGGTGAGGAAGTTGGAGGGCAGGCACGGATGAAATTCACTTGCTGCATACTAATGCCAAAAACTCGTACACTCAAACACAGTTGATATATTTTGCAAGTGAGTTTATAGGCATTTACATACGATTCTGCTCGCCGGTGCGTATGAGTGACATTTTTTTTTAATTTTTTGTTTAACAAACAATTGGCAAGCGTACGAGATGATTTACATATACACTTATACCTACATAATGTTAAGAATGACTAAATATTTACAGGCATGAAATACGGGTATGTGTGTATATCTACTTCATTTACTGACACTACTCGATTTTTGGCGCTACATAGACGTAGTAAAATCGATGAAAATTAAACTTATGGTTTAAATAATTTAAAGCAATTACGAATAGGAAATACAGAAGAATAATAAAGTTTGAGTTAAATGAATTTGCTGGAAATTTGATCGAGAAATGTTAGTTAATTAAACTAAATACTAATGCGTGATAATTACAGCTTTTTATAGTCAATCAAACATATATGAGAGTTTTATTTTAAACAATACAAAATCAAAAATCAATCGAAGATAAAATAAAATACAGAATTTAATTTTTTTTTATATTTATCCTCTATTAAGCTCTTTCATAGTCAGTCTCTATAATAAATACATATTTTCAAACTAACTCTCAAAGCTCTCTATAATAGTAATAATGATTTGTGAAACTTATATCCGGATTGGAATAGCATTCAACTCTCATCACGGTGGATTACCAAAACAACAAGAAAATTAACTAAATTTATCACATCCACAAAGAGAAAGGAGCTGTGGGCAAGCTGAAGTTTTAATTGTAATCCGCTGATACCACTCGCAATCTTTGTTCAACGGCCACGAATTCTATGACACTAATGCTCCAGAAGTTTCTGTTGCTGCTTACCACAGCCTTATCACAGCGAAGCGCATTATAACGTGACTTTTTGGTCGCAGTCTGTTGGTCGTTGCAGTCAATGATCACATTAAAAGTCGAGTTCAACAAATGTCAACTTTAAAGTGGGTTTAAAAAAATAGTTTATTTAAAATAGTAAAATTTAAAAATCTTCTTAGCTAAATTAAAAAATCTAAAAATTAGTATTCTACGGTAGGAACACAGCATGGAGAATCTCCGTGGTAACTAGAACCTTTATACTCGTATGGCAGGATTTCGTCCCACATCATCTACTTTGTTAGGCAATACAATCTGTTCGGAGATAGAATTGTGATTCCGACAAACCCACGTACAGTTAAGAATTAAAAAAAGAACAAGTATAATGTTGGATAGATTTATCTATTGAAATAGGGAAATAAATAAATAGATCTATTAAATTTCATATTCATTGCAGTAAAATTAATTTTAAGTTTTAAACGCTTTGTAAAGCAATTGTAGCGTTGATTGCTTGTAATTAGCCCGTGCAACTTTACGCAGACTCTCAAGGCTATTGTTAACGCTTAAACCGCAAATTTGCAGCTAATTGAATTTAGTTAATTAGCAATTACTGAGAATTAATACTCTCTTGTTTGTCGTGAAATTTGATTAAGTGTTGGGAAGAAAATTCAAATGTGCAGAAATTCCATCAAAGTTTCTAAATGATTTGTGTTACTACCAGTTACACATGCAACAACATATAAACAAATTTTAACCTGTCTTAAATACCACAGAATCGCTCTAAAATTGACGGTCAAAAAGGGATATCTTCATATTTGTATGTATACAAGAAAGCTTTGCCGACCACTTTAGTTTTATGACTATGAAAAGCATTTGGCAGATGCAATTGAGAGCCAACCTTCTATAAAAAGTTTGCATAAAGCAAATAA
Organism: Zeugodacus tau; assembly: GCA_031772095.1. NCBI lineage: Eukaryota > Metazoa > Arthropoda > Insecta > Diptera > Tephritidae > Zeugodacus > Zeugodacus tau. Next base: position 27,894,492 of record CM062652.1, read on the forward strand.
AAAAATATTTATAAATAAAATACAAAAATATATTAGTTTTCTAAGAGCATTACAGCAGTTCGAGGACTTCGAAATGTCGCCTATTTGGCAGGCAATATTTGCAGTATTTGGCCGATTTCCAATTTATATGCGAAGTAAATACAGACAATGTCTATGTATGCTAACAGATATATTAACGTATGATAGAAGTAAACGAAAGCAAAAAAAACATAATAAAAATTTTAAAACGCGCAGCAACTCGAATGAAAAGTTTGTTACCTTGATTCAGTGCATGTAGTATGTAGTAGTAGACAATGTCAGACGAACACAAAACCGAATAGTGTCTAAAAAACTACAAAAGTTCGTATAGACAATACATTTGAGTAATGCTGAAAGATACTACACGTATCTGAAGAAACATAAAGACACTTTAAGTGCTAATGATAATAATTTCAACTTTTATTTCGAACTGACAGCTGCCGCAGAGCGGAGGAGAGAATGTTGTAAAATAAAAGCGCACAACCTGGTCTATGCGACAGTTGAGTAGAGCGAAATGTAGCGCCCACTACGATGAAGCGCCTAAAACTATGCAAACACTGAATTGTATATGAGTGGAAAATGAACGCCAATTTTTATTACAAAAAAGGGAATGAACAAAGAAAATCAAACGAATCACTTTTGAAGCATACATATATACAGACACTTACAAGGTATTCATTTGTATGATTTACAAATATACTTAAAGTGAAGAGTTAAACACATACCCATGAAAGTTTACCCACATTTGTATATGTATATGCACCACGGCATGTACATTTGTATTATAGTCATTTCCGTCACTCACATAATTCGGCATTCATTGCCTTCGGAGAAACCGCAAATAATTTGGTCAGCATACATTGCTAGACTGCACAGCGGGTTGGTCTGTATACACCGTCTGGCGCCTTTAAGTAGGCAATATTTTGCTGTCATAATCTGTGAACGAGCGAATCAATCAGTTGCGAAGTGTTGAAAGCTGGAGGGAATTGTGTTTGAAATAGAAGAAAAACTGAATCTGAGAGAGAGAGAGAAGGGAGAATGTATACGAGGAGATGTAATAGTTATGTAAGAGTCTTGCGATTAATTACGTCGCCATTAAGTTCCGGTTTCAAATATCAACAAAACAGACAAACGCATATGTACATCCTATTAGTGCTATACCATCGACTTCGGTTGTCGACATGTAATATACTAAAATTAATGATGTCTTCGACTTCTCATTGGTCCAAGGTTATCCGTTAGTTGTTCTTATGTACATCACCCCAATAATGAAGTTTGTTTAATGGTTGAAATAATATTGTTTTATTAAATGCACACACAAGTAGTCAAATTCCTGTTCATGCTTCATTTTCACTTGTATACAAATATATATCCACAATCTAGCGGGTTCGCTCATATGTGAGTTGTATTTGAGACTTTGTATATATGTTTATGTACGTATATGCATTGCCAGCCTTTTGAATATCTCACGGACTTGACATTCGGATAAGTGTATCACTAGATTAGGAGTGTTGCTTCGATTGATCACGTGCCCTCATTTGCTTGATTATACTCTCGCAACAAATGTTGCTAAAGAGAGTTATAGTTTTGTTCACATAACGGTTGTTTGTAACACCCAAAACTAAACGAGTTAGATATAGGGTTATATATACCAAAGTGATCAGGGTGAAGAGCGGAGTTCAAATCCGAATGTCTGTCTATCCGTCCGTCCGTCCGTCCGTCTGTGCAAGCTGTAACTTGAGTAAAAATTAAGATATCTTGATGAAACTTGGCACACTTATTTCTTGGCACCATAGGAAGGTTGCTTTCGAAAATGAGCAAAATCGGACCACTGCTACGCCCACAAAATGGCGAAAACCGAAAACACATAAAGTGCCATAACTAAGCCATAAATAAAGCTATGGAAATAAAATTTGGTACGAAGGATCGCACTATGAAGGGGAATATTTGGATGTAATTTTTTTGGGGAAGTGGGCGTGGCCCCGCCCCCTTCTAAGTTTTTTGTACATATCTCGCAAACCAATAGAGCTATATAAACCAAACTTTCTGCAGTCGTTTTTTTAGCCCCTCCCTAATACAGTCCAAAAATAAAAAAAAATCGGATAATAACCACGCCCACCTCCCATAAAAAAGTTAGGTTGAAATTTACTAAAAGTGGGTTAACTCATTAACAAAAAACGTCAGAAACACTAAATTTCACATAAGAAATGGCAGATGAAAGCTGCACTCAGATTTTTTTACAAAATGGAAAATGGGCGTGGCGTCGCCCACTTATGGGTCAAAAACCATATCTCAGGAACTACTCGACCGATTTCAATGAAACTTGGTTTGTAATAGTTTCCTTTTATCCCATGATATGTTGTGAAAATAGGCCAAATCGCTTCACAATCACGCCTACTTCCTATATACCTGAAATTTGAAGACAATCTGAATCGTTTAAATTACAATATATAAAGTCAGCACTAGTGAAGATATCGGTGCAGAACTTTGCACAAATACTACGTTTATAGTGTGGCAGCCCCATTCTAAAAATCGCCGAAATCGGACCATAGGTTTTAAGGCCCCATATATCGAACACGAGGACCTCGGTGCTTCTAACCTAATATTATGGTTTCCAACTTTCAATGGACTTTATACAATATATATGACGAATATCTGGGTCAAATTGTGTATTATATAATACTAGCTTTTTACCCGCGGCCTCGCCCGCAGTGGAGTCATTAAATAAGTATGAGAGATAAAGGGTAAGGGTATAATAATAGAAATGAGTCAATATGATAACTAAATTTGATTGTTTGGCTGAGATCAACAATTTTTAAAAATTACTACAGACAGAAGTTTCAACACTTTAATATATGCTTATTGAAATGCAACAACAAATGTTAAAATATATTTCACCGAAACACAAATAAATAATTCTGAATTCTAACTATTTAAAAAAATAAAATACAGTATTAATTTAAGATATTTTTGTAGACAATGTTATAAGTTTTCCTGTCGCGTACAAATATGTGTAAATTCCTGGCATTAGATACACGTGAACAGGCTACATAAAACTGACCATGAGTGAAGCATGGGTTTTCTAAAAGCACTCCTGCTACCTGTAATGTTTGTCCTTGTGCCTTGTTTATAGTAACAGCAAAGCTAAGCTTGACGGGAAACTGAATCCTTTTAAATTGGAATGGAAGGTCAGTGGGAATAATTGGTATCCGACGTATTATAACACTATTTCCTTTACCGACACCTGTGAATAGTAGCACCAAGTATGTTTTGTCCCAATTTTGTTATCCGAAGCTTTGTTCCATTACATAGCCGAGGAGCATCTAGATTTCGCATAAGCATTACTGGTACATTTAGTTTCAATTGAAGTTTATGTGACGGTACACCCGATAGTTCAAGTGAATTTAAAAACTCCACAGGATATGAAGTACTTAGTTCCGTATCCATAATTGTATCCATTGACAAATATTCGTTCATTTCTCCCTGAACCTCGTTTAAAATGTCAGTGTTGATCCTATTAACGATTTCATTTCTTGGTGCTAATATTGTTCTTGCACACAACCACTGATCACTACACAAATTTTGTTGCAATTCCGGAAAAACATTAGCAATGAGATCCACATCACTTTCTACTAAATTAAAAAATTCTCTTGACAGTGATATGTAGCCTTCAGCGTCAACGTCTAAACAACCATCACCAATTTTCAACAACATTTCTGCGTAAAGTCCTGAATCCACTTCATTATGAAGATGCACCCTCATATTCGTTTTCAGGCGGAGTTTTTCAACTGTCGACCATAAGCTTGACGATTTAATGCACGCATGAATTTCATCTGCTGGTGTCCCCCTCTGAATCACTGGGAGGGTTTGACGGAAATCACCAGCCAATTAAACTACCATGCCTCCCATTATATCTGCACTATCTCGCAAGTCCTGGAGGGTCCGGTTTAAAGCTTCTATAGCCTTCTTGTGAGACATTGTACTTTCATCCCACACTAAAAGCTTGCATTCTCGCAGCATTCTACCTCGTGAACTATTTTTACTAAAATTACAGATGGGCGAATCTTCCTGTGCCAAATTCAATGGTAATTTTAAAACGGAATGTACCGTACGACCGTTGTTTAATATCGTCGCGGCAATACCTGACGAAGCTATGGAAACTGCTATTTTTTGGTCTTTTCTGACGGACATTAATAATAAGTTAAGTAAAAACGTTTTTCCAGTTCCTTGTAGACATGTTCATTGAAAGTAATATCTGTGTGTACTTGCTGCAGTTGATGTAAAATATCTTCAGCCATGTATTCTTTATTCTTATTCCAAAGAGTTTGAGGGTTAGAAAGACCGCAAGAAGATAAAACCGTAGCGTAAAGTTCCCTGATTTTATCTGGTGATCGGCATTGTACAGCTTCCTCCATAATCCTCTAATTGGACCTCTAACATGATGCAACAACATGCGCAGACAAAAGCATTCAAAATTCGTAACATGTACGGTATAGATTTTATCTTTCGTAAAAAATTTTTTTTTTTTTAATATAAAGTACCCTATGTTACTTCTAGTACCTTCAAAAGTATATGTACAAAGTTTCATGATGATCGGTTCAGTAGTTTTTGCGTGAAAGCGTAACAAACAAACTTACATTCGCATTTATAATATTAGTAGGGATAAATAAAGTTAAATAAATAAATTGCGAGAGTATAAAATGTTCGGTTACACCCGAACTTAGCCCTTCCTTACTTGTTATTTATGTATTTATCTAAATTGTTGAAGCGTGCTGTCTAATGCTGAGCATGGCAAGTAACTCATGTATACATACATAAATATACAAATAACTGAGCTTCGAAATAAAACGTCGTTAGGTATAAAAGTGACCAGGTTCAGTGGTACGCCTGCATGTCTCAAGCAGTAACTAGGCAGCTCTCAAATAAAAGTTACTAAAATAAAAAATTGTATTCAATAAGAAAGAAAAATCAAATAATAAAATAAATAAAATAATACTCATATACCAACAAATTGTATGCTGAATTCTCAAAACCCAAAAAAACATAGCATGCCATTTTTGATACTATCACGATATTCGACAAAATTAGATATTTTTGTGCGACAAAAACTTTATGAATGTGGACATGGTTTTTTGGCAAGCTATGCCATATAGATATGAAAATAAAATATTCCGTTTGCTAACTTGGGATAATATTTGCTTACATCTTATAAAGCAGACTTGAAATAATAGTAGGTATCAAGCTGCTTCTTCATCACAACCTAATTTGGCAGCATAGAAGCCAATACAGAAATCCCAAAGTAAGCTGCAGCAATATTTAATGGAAATAAGGTCTTCAGAAGACATCATGAGTATACTTAGACCCTACTTAGAATGAATGTGAGTTGCTTATTACATATTAAAAACTTTTCGTTATGTCAGCTTTTCTCAGTTCCTTTACACCTTAGGAAGCATCTAAGCTACAGCAAATTTAATCTGTAGAACTTTTTGAATTGTAATCCACTTACGGCTTTCAATTTAATTTAATAACTTCAGAATGTCATTTGCAAATTATTGTTATTAAAAATTGCAATAAGGTTTTTAATACACAATATATACATACAACAAACAACACCACTAGCTAACGCTCTGCTCGCAGCAATTATTTATGAGAAAAGTACGCGAGTATATCGTCTGGCTGTGTACTGCGCTTAGCGCGTTAGCGACATAATGGAGCTTTTATGCGGTTCATAAGTATGCATAACTAAACCTTATTTTGAGCTCGTAGTGTGATAACTGGTGCGTTGAGCAAATCTGCAACATAGGCTCCCTTATGTCACAATACAACAACATTTTAAGGGAAAAAATCCTCACATCGTGCACGTCTTCGTTCTTGTATATATTTGTTAAGTTGTTTGCTTAGTGTTGTTTGGTGGCTGCTTGTTGACATTTTAAATTGTATACTCGTTGTGTTAAGTGTATGTAAATATAATGTATATGTACCTATATTTTTTTGAATATTGGGAAAAGTATTCAATAATGCACAGATAAAAATATATGTATATGAACTTCTGAAAATCTCAATTGCATTATTGTTACGGTGTTCGCACTTATATCATCACCATGGAATTTCGAAAAAGGAATGTTGTGATAATATTGATATCAACCAAAGCCAGTATGTTAATGGCATTCCAGGAATATTTTAGTTTAGAAATATCGATAATTTAAAATGTGGGGATATGTAACCAGAGGCACTTAAACTTTCACCTTGGAGTGCTACGCAGCCGTCTAAATACTTCAAAGTCGGTATGCGAAGGCGCCTAAAAGTATGTGTTGCAAATATATATGAATTTCTGCATATATGTACATATAGATATCGCCTTATCAAACACTTTACGAAATGAACACGTCTGGTTTTAGTCGTTTTGTTTGGTTTGTCAATATGGACACACCTTAAACGGCTTTGGTATTTCAATTAAGTTAGGTATCACATTGCACACATAGCCTAGGCATATTGCCTAGCTAATATACACATTCATCAGTACATATTAAGTTTTATAGTGTGCCTAGGGATGCATTTATTTCTAAAATTTAATAAACTACTCACCTCACACTCAAGCAAACATATATAATTTCCTAAATAATGTAAATAATTTTTGTTATACTCTCGCAACAAAGTTGCTAAACCCAAAACTAAACCAGTTAGATATAGGGTTATATATACCAAAGTGATCAGGGTGAAGAGTGGAGTTCAAATCCTGTCTGTCTGTCCGTCCGTCCGTCTGTGCCAGCTGTAACTTGAGTAAAAAATTAAGATATCTTAATGAAACTTGGCACCATAGGAAAGTTGCTTTCGATAATGAGCAAAATCGGACTACTGCCACGCCCACAAAATGGCGAAAACCGAAAAATTTGGTATGACATCCTTACATCCCAATGATATGTTGTGAAGATAGGCCAAATCACTTCACAGCCACGCCTACTTCCTATATACCAGAACTTTGAAGACGATCTGAATCGTTTACTTTAAAATATATAAAGTAAGTACTAGTGAAAATATCAGAGCAGAACTTTGCACAAATACTACATTTATAGGTTTTCAAGACCCCATATATCGAACATGAGGACTTCAGTGCTTCTAACCTAATATTAGGGTTTCCAACTTTCAATGGACTTTATACAATATATATGACGAATATGTGGGTCAAACTGTGTATTATATAATATAAATAAAGTTAAATAAATAAATTGCGAGAGTATAAAATGTTCGGTTACACCCGAACTTAGCTCTTCCTTACTTGTTTTCAAAAATATTTGTCGCTGCCAAAAGGCGATCCATAGAAAAATGCAAAATGGTGAATATTAGCTTAAAGGAGGCAATGCTTCGAATATATCGTCAAATCTTAAGAATTCTTCAGCAACGTACACACATGGAGTGAAGACTTAAAATGTTTTACCTCAAAAGAAATTGTCAATTTCTAACTTCAGTCAAACTTTTAAGAATTTACTTTCATATTATTTACTGTCAAAACTCGTTTACGCAATCACCTTATATTTCGAAATTTGTTGCATTGCACACGTCGTTGTAACGGCGTTCATTTTTGTTCTATTTTGCTTTTTTGATATTTTTCGGTCATTTTCGATATGCGTTTGCAGTGCAGGAAACCTTGACCTATTTTACTTCGACGCTTTCACACACTTACCTACTTTTTTTTTTCTAATCATACGAGTATCTGTATATTCGTCTCTGTGTATATGCGATATTTTAACAACGTTTCTTTGTGATTCTTCAATAAAGTTTTTTGATTTCCAACTCATTTCAACGTTTTGTTATCAATTCTTTGCGGCTTGCTACGCAATTGGCCAACTTTAATATATAGCTGACTCACGAAACAAATTGTGAAAAGCATGACACTTAAGGACAATGCAGAACTATTTTTTGGTTGTACGTTGGAAATAAAATAATTTATAGAAATAAAATATGACGAATTTAAAGACCGAAAGTAATGTTAAAATTCCATGTAAACTCACTGAAATTGCATTGCTTTTAGTGCCGAATATTCTTAAACAGCGTATGCATATACCAGATATGATAATAGTTAGAACAGTTCATTAAAGAAGACGTACACGGCGTATACACAACATTTAAATAACTGATGCTAAAGGAAAAGCCATTGTATAACTTTTAGTTACACTCTTATATGTCACTAGCCCCTTCACTATTCGTTTGTTTGCATTGCTTTTGCATTCAAATTAACTGCAAAAGCTATACAATTAATGACAAGTGAGATAAATTGCAAATGATACTAAACAAATTGGACGAGTGTTTGTATTTTAAGGGAGCATAGTTTTGCTGTGTCGCATTGCCACTTAACTCATTGTAAATAAATAAATCTGAATCTGAATTGTAAAAATAAGTTTAAAATATTCCCATGAATCAGATCAAGCAAAACACAATGAATATGATATCGGAAATGGCAAATAAACTTAAACAAAATACGCGCGTTCACCAAAGCGTGTGACCCATTTTGCTACAGTAGATTTCGCAATTTCTCTTCTTTAACCAAATTTTCGCTGACTGCTGGATGTCCTTAAAATGTCACTCATACGCTACAGCAAACAATTTATACCCTTTTTAACTTTCGCTTGATTTTGTAAGGGTTCACAGTAAGACTATGCATAGAAGGGATCATCGGTGCAGGAATTTCGGTATAACAAATTGTAGTTCAGATTTTTTTCTGTATTTAGCTTGGTAAGACATCTGTCAACCATTGAATCTGCGAAAGCGTGGGAGAAATTCAAAGGAAGTTACATGATTGTTTTATTTTATTTGTTTTTTGATGGCCAACTAATTTGTGGTGAATGTGAGCTTATGCTGTTGACTATAAATTTGGCCTGAGTTTATTTCGATATTTCGTACAATCAAGCATAAAGAGGATATTTTACGCACATACATTTCAGATTTGTAGTCTATTACTCTACGAGATTTTTATGAGAATACTGTCTACCCGTTACCTTATTTAAGGAGTAGTCATGTTGAGAACCCTTTCTAAAAGCTATCCTTTTTATACAAAACCCCTTTTCAATGCTTTGCAACACTTCATTTTAAGGTTATTTACTCATCTCGATATGGCAGCACATTTGCTTTAAATTATATACTTCTAGCATAGAAAAGATGTTGACACTCTGCTGTGGCTTAGTGTCTAAAATACACATAAAAGTATGCACATTTGCTGCTCCTTGTAAATGTCTGTCATGATTTATTGTTTAGCACGCATTCATCAAATTATAAAATAATAACAGATTAAAGTTGACAAGGAGACGGATAACCACATACATATGATTAGCAATTTAAACAAATCATAGCAGAGGGAAAGGGCGATGACTGAACTAAAGTGAAGAATGATGCTAGCGAAACACTTGGGGTTGAGTATACTCCACTGCCACGCCCACAAAATGGTGGAAACCGAAAACCTATACAGTGTCATAACTAAGCCACAAATAAAGTTATGAAAATGAAATTTGGAACATAGGATTGCATTAGGGAGGGGCACATTTGGATGTAATTTTTTTGGAAAAGTGGGCGTGACCCCGCCCCCAAATAGGTTTTTAGTATATAACTCGCAAACCAATAAAGCTATATAAGCCAAACTTTCTGCAGTCGTTTATTTTAGCCATTTCCTTACACAGTCTAAAAATGAAAGAAATCGGATAATAACCACGCCCACCTCCCATACAAAGGTTAGGTTGAAAATTACTAAAAGTGGGTTAACTCCCTAACGAAAAACGTCAGAAACACCAAGTTTTACATAAGAAATGGCAGAAGGAAGCTGCACTGAGATTTTTTTACAAAATGGAAAATGGGCGTGGCGTCACCCACTTATGGGTCAAAAACTATATCTCAAGAACTATTCTACCGATTTCAATGAAATTCGGTATATAACACTTTCTTGACACCCTGATGACTACGTCTACTTCCCATATAACTCAATTTTGAATTCCATCTGATTCGTTCACTTTATAATGTATTCATAAGGAATCAATGAAGCTAGCGGAATAAAACTTTACACAAATACTGTATTTGAGCTGTGACATCACTTGTGGAAAAATTGTCAAAATCGGACCATGACTTTTAATATCGAAATGAAGAACTCAGTGCCTAAGGTTAATTTTTCACCGAAAATATAGGTAAATCCCTCAGATATTTTAATGTAATTCATTCCCTCTGAATTTTTTTCTTATAACAGTTTCTCTCTGTACCTGAAATGGTAAAAATCGGGTCATAACTTCCCCCAGATCCCATATACCTAATTATAAGTAATATTAAATTAAGTGAGCGTAAAGTCTTCGATATATTGTATCTTGGTGGTGAAAAAGAGTGAAATCGGTTTAGGAATTACCTCAGTCCCCATATACTATTTATGATGATTTGTGTTATTCTATTGAATTTTATGCAGAATATATGGGTCGACTTGTGTTCTCTTTATAAAATTACATCAATAAATTGCGAGAGTATAAAATGTTCGGTTAGAACCGAACTTAGCCCTTCCTTACTTGTTCATTTAATTCTTGAATATGAATACATAACTGAATACAATACGCCGTCTGAAGCGCTTACTACATATGAATATTATTATTCGGACTAAGACCCATATTATTATATACGTATATCAGGCTAATAGCTGTATTTCTTTAACACACAGATATGAATTCCACAGCGAATGCCTTGGTTTTAGGACTAATTAAAGTAAAGTTAATTTTATTTAATTTTCTCCGAACCATGTTAACCACCAAAAAGTTATACGTTATATAAATTCGTTCTCATATAAATTTGCAATACAACTATACGTTATACACACGGGCATTGGCAGAGATCTTTGCGGTGGCTACATAAACCTGGCGTTGGTGTGCGCAATAATATCTCCATCAAATATACATAGATACGTAAGTGTCCTCTTAGGAGCTGTAAAACTGTGAACAGCAGTCGGCACTTCGTCGCTAAACGTTCGTGTGAAGCTGGGACTTCTGCCTAGCATTTCCAGCAAATTCATTTCGTTACACATTACTATTGGATTTTTAGCACTTTTGCTCTGTTCGCAGTAGGCTAGTGTAGGTTGACATATGAATTAAGTTTTGAATGAAATTAATTTGTTGTGCATTTCGTTTATTTTGTTTCTCTTTTGTTCGGACAGCTATACCTCTTAGTTTAATTACAGTTCATGTTTTGAAACGACAGAAAATACCTCGAAAATTATTTTAATACTGAAAGTCTCACTAAATAACTTTTTTGAGACTGAGTGAAGATATCATAATGCGTCACTTCTCCGAAATTATTAATTTTAATTAAAAAGTCATTTCTTTTATTTTCAAGGAAATAACGAAATTATAATCACTTATTTCTCCCAAAATCAATCCAGCAAGAGAATACCGTAGACAAACTCCAAGTCCAGTGGCTACACAGTCCATTTTCTCGCTCAACATCAACAACTTAAATAAATTAGTAACGTTGAGATAATATTCGCCGAAAATGGACATAATTAACAAATTTGCACACAATATTCTCAAGTAAAATATCAAAATGTATTAGATAAAAATTAGTACACAACACTTTCTATGGATTCATAAGTGGATGGCATTAATATAATTAAGAAAAATATTTCCAAAGCAAATTCAACAAATATGACGTAAATGTTGACGCCCAAAATCACAAACTTTCCTCACACCTGTGACAGCGACTAATCGAAAAACTTTTCACACTTAACTTAAATCCTAAGTTTTTCACGGAGACACGAATATTGAGCGTATACTTATGCACTTAGACACACATATAAAAATGGTGATACAGTTGAGTAGATGTGAGCTCATATATAAGTAGTGTGTTGTCAACTCAGGCATTTTGGACATTGTTAAATGCGCGCATAAACCTAACAGTCTAGCGTAGATGTCCTAGTGGCGATGTAAGCAAAGTCCTATATTAGGACTTCCGGCCAGTGTATTAATCTGGGCGATAGTAAAGTTCTAGAGCTTTCACTGCACTGTGTGCAGCAGTATTACTGTGATGACTTCAGTGAAACTTAATCAACGTTGAAAGAAGTGAGATATGGCACTTTGTTGAGGTTTTTTAAAGTGTTTCGACATATATGTATATTTACAACTGTGGGTATCAGATATAAATAATTATTTTTAAATATGCATAATTTCGGTCTTACACCTCACATATTTTGCTTAATACATCTGAAAATCTATTCACAAATATACACAGAATTATTTTTAAGCTCACTCAATTTTATTTATGCGATAAATTGGCTATTTGAATTTATTGAATTCATAAGGATTATTAATAGTAGTCAACTGTAACTGTCATGGCGTATGATCAACATTTTATGCGACAAAAGCAACTCAACAGCTGCTGAGCGAAAATTACAATTATTTTCAAATTATTTCAAGAGATTCGGCACTAAAAGATGTGAACGCACACGTGTTAGAAATTCGCACTTACATATGTGTATATACATATTTTTGCACAAACGTACATTGAAGTGTAGATACGTTATAACGATTTTTGGTAAAAAGTATGTTTGTATACATAATGAACGTACGTATTTTTTTAATTTAAGATTTTTTCACTGCTTGGATAAACATGATTTAAATGAAAAAGATGTTAATTTCAATTATGATTACTGATCTGCTACATCAGTGTGCAAAAATATCTATTGAACTTATCTCACTTTGAAGCTAGTATGCACTGCTACATTAACTAAATGTCTGCTCCTCCAATTCAAAACAATATTTTCATAGAGGAGTATATATAGAATGTTACTAGAAAATCTCAATGACTGGCTGTTACCAAGATAATGAAAACGAGATTTTCTATTACAACATTATAATCCATAATCATATGCGACACACGCCTTGTGATATACACTCACACCAACACACACATTGACTATTGGAAAGATGTGTGTCAAAGCCGCAAGCCAACGACCGGTAATTGTAGGCGGCATGAACGCTGGCAGCAGGAACACACAATATCTACAGACACATCTGTATTTAGAAGTGTAAGTCTACGGTTATTTGCGGTTTCTTTACTTGCGATTTGCTATTTACCGGCGGCGCGTTGGCTGTTGACTGCCGACCGTCGACTTCTGCTTGCTTATTGCTTACAGTGATTGTTATTGCTGTTGCTTTTGCTACCATCACAAACAAATGGTTAGTTGACTACGCGTGAAATCACTTTAATAACGCACCAGAAAGCAACGACCCGTATGAATACTTGAGATATCACTAACACATACTAAATACACACCGATAACTACTACATGCATATACACACGCAGAAAATGTGTATAAGAGTGTGGTAAGACATAACTAGATGTGTTCAATGTACGCCTATTTATTTGACCGCTCTTTGAGGACTTTTGAAGCAGATAATTTGTGTGTTGAGGAGTTCTCGTAAATATTTAATTTCCAGATTTTAGTTACCGAATTCAAAATATTTCTGAAGGATAAATAATTTAATGCAAAGGCTTAATTTTTATAGAAATGTTCGAAAATCTTCAGAAATTGATATTTTTTTTTAATTTTTTAATAATTATTTAGTAAATCTCATTTCTATAAATACACTTCCATACCAACGCATATCTCCGAATTGTAAGTCCATTCATAATTACAAGTAGTCTATCGAAATCTAATCACTACGTATGTAATTACCGGTTAACTAATATCATTTCATCTTGCCTTGAGCGTGAAATGTGTGTTTATGCACCGGAAGTAATAAACGTTCATGGGCACAATTAATTAGAGGGCGAAATGCGTGCGTGATTATTATGGTATGTACGCGTCAAGTAATAACAAAAACATCTACAAAGATATATGCTATATAATTAAGTCGACAGTCAGCTTTTTTCGGAACTCAATGAAGACCTAAAGAAAATGCGACAATTCAATTATATTTAATAGTGCAATAGGAGTAGACAGTAACTAGTTTTAGTTAACTGCTTCATTTTTTAATAACACATTTTTACCTTTCAGTGATTTTAGCTGTCAACTCGTTTCCATAAATCGTTGAGAGACTTCAAATATTTTATAATTTTACTTCTTTACTTACCACAATTTTGATATTTTCACAAATTGATGTAAGTATTCAAGCGAATTCAAGCTTCGTAATAAATTGTATTTGTTTATTCAAATTTCATTTCAATTTTATTTATTTTTACAAGTTATTTGCCACTCAGTTGAACAATCAATGCTTTGTGTAGTGACGATTTGCCATTGTTATGTTGAGAGTACTTCAACGCTTTGGCGCTTTTCTTAGCTTCATTTTCTTATAAACACGGAATTCCTGAGTGGCATTGCAGAAGCTCATGAACAGCAAAAGCAAAAAAGGTAAAAAATATACAAATACATATATATGTAGAGATATATAGTATATACATAATTTCTGTGTTTATGCTTGTTTAGGGATAAAATATAAAGTTGATTTTCCAATAAGAAAAAATGTAAGTATAATAAGACGGCAATAGTTATAATACTAGTAAATATGCGAAATAAGCTTCAAAATATTATTATATCCCAAAAGAACGTGCGATCTTAGTAAAATTGTTGATTATGCACCTGCCGAATTGAATTTCAAAGCATTTAATAAAAGCACCTGAGCCATTCTAGTACGAAAATTTAAAGTTTCTTTTATATTATTATATTGCAATAGTTTAGTACCTCAAGTTATCGATTTCATTCCAAATAAATGTAGTTGAGGAAATGGTGTGCAAAGGAAAATGAAATCACATTTATTTTCTGTTCACATAATTTAACATCTCACACGACGTTCGAAAAAAAAACTAGAATGACCTTCCACTCAATCAACGTCTCACACATGCAACTTTTAGCTCATTTTTTGTTTTTTTCTTTACTCGCCTTTGCTTTCGATTTGAATTCGCGTGGAATAAGACATATATTTATTTAGTGATACTGGTGTTTGAAATGCTTATCAGTAAATGGCAAAAGCGTAAGTCTGTTTTGCTGAGAAATATAACGTTATAAGGCGACTGACAACGTAATGATAAAACAAATGTCGTCTTGGTAATTAGGTTAGGAATTTTTGAAACCTTATATAAATTTTTTGTTGAAATAATTTCCAATGAAAAATAACAAAAAAATCACATACCACAAATGCTTTTCATAAACATTGCTTCCGAAAACCTTAGAAATTTTTGCTGCTTTTTATTCATATTATCATTCTGTTTTTATTAAATTTTAATTCATTTTTATAAGAGTCAGTCGGCAAAGTTTTGACAGTAATCAAATTCGATAATCTGTAATGAGAATTGACGTTTCAGCCAGTTAAAAGGAATGTCTGCGTTTGCCATTGTTTTGCACAGCATTACTGTGCGCCTGAAGGTGTGCTATGAACAAAATCTTTAACTCTTCCACTAAACCTTCATTCTTACCTTTTTCAGATGTTTATTATTGGCACATACATGGGGAAGTAAGTTTTTTTATCTCAAAACGCGTCGAGTAAGTTAAACGTAGCAAATACAATTTATTGAAAACGCCTTAATCAATATTTCATGTGCTTCGGTGCTTCGCCAAATTACAAACGCATATACACTCACGTGCAAAACAATAATATTGGCTCAATGTTATTTTATTATTTTATGGCAGAGTCTAGCGCACCATTGCAAAAATATTCCACTCGCATGATCTCTTCACTGTATCACTAAGTGGTACATAGTGTAGACGTGCCTGCGAATGTTGCTTTATTAAACCTGACTTCTGAAGTGCTCCTTTGCCAGGAAATCAAAGCGAATTTTGTGGAGATATCCGAGCGAGTGTTTCAAGTGGCAGTCAGCTGTTTTATGGCATTGATAGTATGCTTGAAGGATTGCGAAATTCAATTGCGGAGATTTTGATCATAATAATATTGAATATATTCGGGTATATTAACGAGGATATCGACTTAAAAACGGGTTAAATATACATAAACGTGTGTTCATAACCAACTTTTTGCGAAATCCAAGAGGTGCCAAACCTCTTCAATATTATTTCGCAAACACTGCATTTAAACATCTAAACAATGACATCATTCTTTTATAGATAAAATCAAATTTAACACAAAAATGAAATTGAGCACAGTGTGTATATGTGTACAATTGTATACAATCCAATTTGTGCACAACAACTCTTAAATGCACTCAACAGAAGTTAACTTTACTGCTATCCTCGAACCAATGGAATGAACTCAAATATTGTTTTATCGGCCAAAATGCAAGCGACATCTAATATATGGCTTAACAGAGCTTAAACTGGCTTTCATTGTGTATATGCATATGTGTGTATCCATGAGTAAATGGATGTGTCAAAAAGTTGAGAGTCCAGAGCTCTTGGTGAGTTGTTTTCACAGCGCTTGGTGTAAAGTAAGTTGAGACTACAGCGTGAAATCGGATAGCAGTAATATAAAATTTCGCTGCCGCCCCAACTGCTTTCGTTTTACTTAAGGCAAACTTTTCACTTTCACTGCAACACGAGACGGGAGCTAACCTCATGCCTCTATTTGCCACTGTATTCGCTTTCTTAGTAAGTACAGTTGCGCAGTCATGCTTTCTATTTTCTCATTTTTACTTTTTGCAATATTAGCACTGCATTTGTGGCGTTGCAACGGCGATGTCTCAGCGACGTCGCGACATTTTGGCACCGACCAGATTCATTTGTTCCTTTTATTACAGTCTGACGGTTTTCACTTTTGTAGAAGTAGACATATAATTTCCTTTTTACTTATATTTAATTTACATGTGCTTAACTGCTTCTGATTCCCGTTACTTTCATCATATGTGAAATTGTTTTTAGACAGCTCTGTCTCAGTTGCAGATGCCAATGTCCTCCATGTATATAAGGGTATTATAATGGCAAAAACTGGTTTGTCAATCACAATTATAATTGGTCAAGAAATTTGGCTGTGTAAAAGGCTATTAGATTATTTCAATAACTGGAGCATTTACATACGAGTATACTATTTTAATTACAAATATATGAATATAGTTTAAAGTCCTGAATTTTAATGAAAAATTAATAATATAAGGAATGATACAATCATATGATGAGCCTAATGATATTTAATTCATCCACATGACTTATCTACTCGATACCTTCTCACTGAAAATATTATTATAGTCAATAAATATTAAAATTGAAAGTATTATTCGTAAGAGGAAAGCTCAGCGTTTAAGATTTTTCACCTGCGTTGTCGAAGGGGTGTTGACTGGCACAATTGCTAATGGCATTTCATTGCCCAAAGCATTGAACTTAAACAATTTTGCGTTACAAGCAAAAACTTTTATGTCAGCTCTTAGTAGCTGTATAGGTGATTAAACCATGATGACATTGCGCATAATTAAGTTGCGAAATAATACAATGCCCTGCTAGTAGTTTTAAATATATACACTATACATTCATATATACGTTTATATATTTCCATTTTAAGTTAATGTATGTGAATTTACAGTTTTTCTCTTTTCATTCATTTTCAGTGTTAATTGCGGTAATTGACATGGTTTAATGAGGAAATGAACGATGAACGAGCCAATAAAGTGTCGGCGCCTATAAATAGATAACGAAAAGTGTGCATATGCGAATAGCAAAAGAAAACAAAAATAAATTTCAAAAGCAAAAAGGTTCAAAAAGCTAGTAAAACATCCATAACCTTAAACGATTGTGAGTATATTTATATGAGTATCGTATTTGAGCACAGTTCCAAATAAATAACGGTGTGAGCATAGTGCATGAAAAAGTGCTTACCAATTAAGGTATCGAGAAAATATCTTGTGAAAACGAATTCGGGAAAAAACTGTGAAAAAATCGTGTGCATAAATAAAAATAAGTGAAAGCATTGTGGAGCTAGTTAGAATTTCGACGTGAGTGTGTTGCATCAAAAATCGTTGGTCCACACTGAGTTTGACTATTTGAGGGCTCTAAAGACAAGTGAGTGAATATGAGTGGGTGTGTGCACGTAAATCCGCCTACCACCGCTAGCAATTAGCTGACTGGTAGAGAATCCATCAATTATCAATATTCAATCAATATTAGTGCATGAGAACAACTTGTACTGTGCTTCCGAAATAGGCCATAATACCAAACGAGTGCACAATCGAATATATAAACCAACGCTAAAGATAGTATTTTCGTCGCCTACAAGCAAACACATTAGCAAGCATAAACTAAATTTGGTTAGATCCATTTTCGCGCTTCCGAATGTCATGATTCATCATCATGTGGACGTACATGATGGCCGCAAGCCGTGGAGAACGGGCGAATATGATGATGTCTGCCTCAAGACGTCGCAATGAGAGTGACTCACCGAAATATGGTTACAAGTAAGTAAAATTTGTGGCAACAGTGAACGCGCCTTGAAGTATGGTTTATTTATATTTTATAAATAACTATAGCATGCTTCTAGGGTCTCATTTACTTAATATTTTTGTAGCATACATTTTGGTATTTGATTTGAAACATGAAAAAACTATGATTATAATCAATAACAATATTTTCTAATTTACCTCCCAAACTTTCCCTATCTCTCTCTCCAACCTTTCATTTATTCCACAAATCAGCGCCGGCCGCTCAATGCCATATCGTTCGACGGCTCGCCACAACGTGCTGCCACTGCACTCATCAGCGAGCTCTACATTAACGCCCGGCGCCTATGCGCCTTATGCGCACACTTCCACAACAAACCCATACTATGAATCACATCATCTCAGCAGCAGCCAAGGCGCTGAGTCAAATTTGACACACGGCGCTTCCACAGCCAGCCCGCCGCCATTTCACACGCATACAGCTGCATCGGCATTGCATAGAATGCCGCCCCACAACAGCAGCCAACATCACATCGCCCATGCGACGGCGACAATTGATGAAGATGGCACCAGTCTCTTCTCACCACTCTCGCCTTGTACACCGCTCACCGCCGCCGTGGACAAGGACACACACATATTCGTGTACAAGGGGGCCAAGTCGAAAACGGCGCGTAAGCGCCTAATCGCCAATCATGTTGGCGAGCTAATGGCGGAGGTGCCGCGCCGCATTTCAATGGATGTAAGCGATGAGGAGGATGCCATTGGTTTAGTGGATGAGGTGGAGCGACGTCGACGTTGCTTGCGAGCTGACACGAGAGAGCTGTGTACTGAGCCGGAGATCGCCGGCGTGTCGACAGGTAGGGGTGCTGGCAGGTGTGGAGGAAATGGTCGCGATGACGAAGGGGCGTTGAGTAGTGGCGCAGAGGATGATAGCGTCGAAGAGGATTATCTGGAGTTGGAGAGTGGCAAGCGGATGTCACAGGTAAGATTTATTTTCAAAGTCACTTTATCCTCGAATACTTAAGTAGATATGCATTCAGTATAGTTCTTTACATTACTGTGGCTGATATGCAATCGATCAGTGTATATGTCGATGTGTATTTTTAAAGCATGTAAAATCTCAAAATTATATTAACGGAAATAATTTTTGTTATGTATGTCTATCAAGAAATACGCCTTTTAATGAAAATATAAAAGTCCGTGTTAGACATCCTCTAATTAAACCTGAAGAATTTCTTAAGAACCACTTATGTTAACTGATATGGGAGCTCTGAAAAACTTTACCTTAGACAATTAAATTTTTAGGACAAAAGAACTTAGATAAATGAGTGTACGATTTACAATTCTTGGATGTATCAGCTATGAGGTATTTGGGGACCACCAGCTCCCAAACATTGAATGACTATCCTCAAGTCTACAAAGTTTAGATTCGGCCGATGTAAGAAACTAGTGTTTCCAGTCCTGATTCAAAACTTTTCAAGAATTTTCACCTAGAAAAAATAAAAATTACATCAACCAAACGAACTCAACAACAAATACTACCAACGGCTAGATGTTATAGTATTGTTAAAAAAAAGGATAGAAAATTGCATTGCATTCCATATTGATAGAGAAGCACGTAGATATGATGACAAAAACAAAGCGACGCAAAGCAAGAGCAATACATTAAGAAAACCGAAAGGAAATACAAACAAAAACTGAATGTAGTAATATATACCCGCATTTGGGCTGAATTAGTTAACCAATTTCAATGATTGGCTTTAGTCTTTCACACAGTACGCTCGATAGAACCTTATAAGCGATGTTTATGAGCTTTAGTTGGCGGTCCCCGCCGCCTTGTTGTCGAGAAATGGAACATCTGTTCTATCGTCGTAAATAGGGGAATCGGGTTCGCCATCTCCTGGTGTTGTACTTTCACTGCCATTCAGCAGGCTGGAGAAGTGTTCCCTCCACAAACACAGTATACCCTGGTCATCTATAACTAGATAACCTCTGGAGACCTTACAGGAGTGTGCTCCGATCTTAAAACCTTCAGTTAGTCGTCGGATCTTTTCGTAGAATTTTCGAGCATTACCCCTGTCGGCCAGCTTGGCAAGCTCTTCATACTCACGCATTTCGGCCTCTTTCTTTTCCTGTCTGCAAATGCGTCTCGCTTCCCTCTTCAGCTCTCGGTATCTTTCCCATCCCGCTCGTGTTGCGGTCGATCGCAACATTGCGAGGTAGGCAGTCTGTTTTCTCTCCACTGCGAGACGACAATCCTCATCATACCAGCTGTTTTTTCGACTTTTCCGAAAGCCAATGGTTTCGGTTGCAGCTGTACGTAAGCAGTTTATATGCCGTCCCACAGCTCCCTTATACCGAGATGCTGATGAGTGCTCTCAGAGTGCAGGAGTGCAAGTCGAGTAGAAAATCGTTCGGCTGTCGGTTGTGATTGCAGCTTCTAGATGGCGAACCTTTCTTGTGTTTGTTGACGTGTGCGCTTTTCTACACAGAGGCGGGTGCGTATCTTAGCTGCTACAAGATAGTGGTCCAAGTCGATGTTGGGACCACGAATCGTACGCACATCAAAAACACTGGAGACATGTCGTCCATCTATCACAACATGATGAATCTGGTTGCGAGTGATTCGATCGGGGGACAGCCAGGTAGCTTGATGGACGACCATATTTCGGCCCCCAGCGAAGTCGATCAGCCTCAGACCGTTTGGCGATGTTTCGTCATGGAGGCTGAATTTTCCGACTGTTGTGCCAAAGACACCTTCTTCTCGTGAACGTCTACATATGACGCCATCCTCAATTTGGTTTATTTGGTATAGTACTCATAAATACATCTAAACTCCTTTTTCCAAGCATCTTATTGTTATTGAAGCTTACAGTTTAAGGTTCCGCAAATTGAATTTTAGATTCTCATATTGTAATAGCCAAATTCTAATAGCCTAAAATTTACAGATGGAAACATATAGTCTTTTGTAAAGATTTTAGTGTTAGCAGCGTTTGTATACACCAAAGAGTTATCTTCGAAGTATTTTCCACCATGAGGAATGTATGGTATTATAAAGGCACTTCGTCGCAACCAACACTTATTTTTGGTATTACAAGCATTTGCAACATTTGCAGCATTCCCGACAGTACTGGAATACGAGACGAATGATAGAAACAAAAACCAGAAGGAGAACTAAATACATATGTGACATACATAGATACATTTGCATATAGCAGCGAAAAAGCTATGCATACGCACATAACTGATGAGCAAATAGTTAAAAGAACGGAAAGCAAACAGTTTGCTAAAAAGCAAAGTGAAACTAAAACTAAAATCATTTCAGTGGGCAGCCATTGAATCAGCCAGACGACAACTGAAAAACCAATAAGTTAAACTAAAGGGTGATTTTTTAAGAGCTTGATAACTTTTTAAAAAAAAAAAACGCATAAAATTTGCAAAATCTCATCGGTTCTTTATTTGAAACGTTAGATTGGTTCATGACATTTACTTTTTGAAGATAATTTCATTTAAATGTTGACCGCGGCTGCGTCTTAGGTGGTCCATTCGGAAAGTCCAATTTTGGGCAACTTTTTCGAGCATTTCGGCCGGAATAGCCCGAATTTCTTCGGAAATGTTGTCTTCCAAAGCTGGAATAGTTGCTGGCTTATTTCTGTAGACTTTAGACTTGACGTAGCCCCACAAAAAATAGTCTAAAGGCGTTAAATCGCATGATCTTGGTGGCCAACTTACGGGTCCATTTCTTGAGATGAATTGTTCTCCGAAGTTTTCCCTCAAAATGGCCATAGAATCGCGAGCTGTGTGGCATGTAGCGCCATCTTGTTGAAACCACATGTCAACCAAGTTCAGTTCTTCCATTTTTGGCAACAAAAAGTTTGTTAGCATCGAACGATAGCGATCGCCATTCACCGTAACGTTGCGTCCAACAGCATCTTTGAAAAAATACGGTCCAATGATTCCACCAGCGTACAAACCACACCAAACAGTGCATTTTTCGGGATGCATGGGCAGTTCTTGAACGGCTTCTGGTTGCTCTTCACCCCAAATGCGGCAATTTTGCTTATTTACGTAGCCATTCAACCAGAAATGAGCCTCATCGCTGAACAAAATTTGTCGATAAAAAAGCGGATTTTCTGCCAACTTTTCTAGGACCATGATTTCAATGATTTGCAAGCGTTGCTCGTTAGTAAGTCTATTCATGATGAAATGTCAAAGCATACTGAGCATATTTCTCTTTGACACCATGTCTGAAATCCCACGTGATCTGTCAAATACTAATGCATGAAAATCCTAACCTCAAAAAAATCACCCGTTATTTGGCGAAATTAAATGCATAACAATTGCTACATACATTCAACCGCTGGTACTAGCATATGAGCACACTCATATAAAGACACACATATTTGTGTGCTTCTGGTTTTGCACTATTCAACTTTGGTTCAAGACGTCCGTAGGAGCAATCAAGTTCAAGCTCTATACTGTAGTCGCTTATGTAGGCCTCGGTAACAGTTCATATCTACCTTCTTATGATTTTAACTTGTTGCATATTTTTTTGACGACTCGAAACGAAGAGTGCGGTTTTAGATAATGTAGTATTTTATGTTTTTCAACAGAGGCTACAACGATAAGCATATTTCTTGAATGATTTAGAAAGTTTAATAAAACTTTCAGGGAACCATAATTGAGAAACAGAAAGCTCATATGCACTTGCTTGATATGTGTGTCTTCTATTTACCGAAAAAAAGATTAAGAGTGCTAACAGCTAATCACTCACGTGTCCGTTAATTGCACTGGTGGGAATTTTCAGTAGCACACCTCCAACCAAGCGATAAAATTGCAAATACGTGGCACTTTCCACAGCCGCTCGCCATGGCAACAGCAGCCTGGAAACACAAAGCAACGCGACTTTCTCCGTGTTAATGAACATTCCTCGAAGCATTTAATTTTCATTTAGATGTTCGCATTCATCGCTACACGACTGTTCGACTAACAATTTCATTGAAATTAATTGCAAGGCAAGTCAAATATTATAAAATAACAGCTATAAATAATTGTAGAAGTTACAATGCACGAGGGAGGGGAACGGTACAAGGAAGTGAAAGTGGGTGTGGTCACTTTATGGCTATTGGCAATTACCGGCTGGTAGTTTCACTCACTAACACATACTGATATCCGCATTGAACGCAGCATTGCCAGACAATTTGACTGAGGTCAATTACACCGCTAATCATATTTCAATCCAACGATGAACAGAACAGTAAATATTAACAAGGCCAATAATCATTGCACGAAGGTAATAATATCAAGTAAGGAAGGGTTAAGTTCGGATGTAACCGAAAATTTTATACTCTCGCAATTTATTGAAGAAGTTTTATTCACATAGCACACAAATTTACCCATAATTTCGGAAGAAAGTTGAATAGAATAACGAAAACCGTCATATATTGTATATGAGGGCTGAGGTAATTCCTGAACCGATTTCATACATTTTTACCAGCAAGGTGCACTATATCCAAGACTATACGCTCACTTAATTTTGCTAAGATATCTCATATATTAACCATATATCTCATATATTAACATTTATGCGGAATAAAGCCGTTTTTTTGAAAAACCTATAATTAGGTATATGGGAGCTAGGAGGTGATATGACCCGATTTCAATAATTTTTGGAACAGAACACTATTAGAAGAAAACAATTTCCTCTGAATTACATTAAATTGTCTAAGAGATTTACACATATTTTCGGTTAAAATTTACCCTTAGGCAGTGAGTTCAACTTGTTCGATATCTGGGCCTTGAAAAGTTATAGTCCGTTTTCGACAATTTCTTCACAAAGGAAGCCAGAGATGATATACACTATTTTTGTAAAGTTTTATTCCGCTATCTTAATTGGTTCCCTCTGTATACATTATAAAGTGAAGGAATAAGATGGAATTCAAAATTGAGTTATAAGGAAAATAGTCGTGGTTGTGAACCGATTTCGTCCATTTTTTAACCGTGTTGTCAGGGTGTCAAGAAAATATTATAACCGAATTTCATTGAAACCTGTAGAGTAGTTCCTAAGATATGGTTTTTGGCCTATAATTTGGCGATGTCACGCCCATTTTCCATTTTGTAAAAGAATCTGAGAGGAGCTTCCTTCTGCTATTTTTTTCTGTAAAATTTAGTGTTTCTGACGTTTTTCATTAGTGAGTTAACTCACTTTTAGTAATTTTCAACCTAACCTTTGTATGGAAGGTGGAAAGAAAGTTTGGTTTATATAGCTTTATTGGTTTGAAAGATATATACAAATAACCGATTTCGGGGCGGGGCCACGTCCACTTCCTAGTGCGATCCGTTATTCCAAAATTTACTTTTATAACTTTATTTATGGCTTAGTTATGACACTTTATGTGTTTTTGGTTTTTGCCATTTTGTGGGCGTGGCAACGGTCCGATTTTGCTCATTTTCGAAATCTCTCACGATCCCGAGGAACATCTGTTCCAAGTTTCATTAAGATATCTCAATTATTACTCAAGTTATCGCTTGCACGTACAGAAGGTAGAACAGACGGACGGACAGACATCCAGATTTCAAATCCACTCGTCATCCTGATCATTTATATATATATAACCTCAAATCTGACTCTTTTATTTCTTGGTGACACAAACAACCGTTATGTGAACAAAACTATAATCCTCCGTTTAGCAACTTTGTTGCGAGAGTATAAAAATACGAGTGCGTATTGCCACGCATAACGGTGTAGACTACACGTAACTACGACCTTTTCGCTGGATCAGGTTTGAGTGCTGGAAGGAAGAAGGCCACAGGAAGGAGGATGAAGAAGGTAGTGAGTTGAACTGTCACTGGCGTACATTAGAGAGTTAGCATTGACTTTATTTGAAGCCGAAGAATTTATTCAATGCATTCTTGATTAAGTGGCAGGTGAACCTTTGAATAGTGTAATATACTCTGCTTAGTTGGTTGCCCAATCGCTAGAATAGCACTGATTTTAATGGCGTTAAATGCCATAAAAACTTAATTGAGTGGCTTCACGCCAAACCTCAGTGTAAGTTAATTGTTTGCCCAACACCTGGGTTTCCTTTTGCGTCTGCGGAGAGCTTTAAGGCAGTATTATATGCAAAGTGAGAAGCAGAAGAGTTTAAGTAAATACATATGTTTTGGATGATTTTCTCGCTAAGAATTAAGCAGTTAAACGTGAACAAATATAAATGAGAAATTCCATTATAAACATACAAGAAGTCTTTGTAAATGCTACCTATTTTATAGAAAAATTAATTGAAAACGGTATAGTTAATGTAATTATATGGAATTTCTGTAGTCGTGGCAGCCAGAAACCGCTCTGAATAACATTTTCCGTGCTGACGCTCTATAAGATCACTTGACCATCCGCTCTCAATTAAACATTAGATAGCTGTAATGAATAAATGTACTAAAGCTTAAGAAATATCTTTGAATGTCTCCTTACTCCCCTTCTTTGGCGAAGTTGGAAAATTTAGTTACAATTTGCATTACGGTTATGTGAGAGAGCGTTCGCGCAGTCCATTTGCAGAAAAATAGTATTTCATTTATTATTATATAAAACGAAAGTAATTAAAACCATCTAAAAGGCAATGAATGAGGATAATATATAATACAATAAGATCCACAGTTCTATTCAGGGTCGAAATAGATAAGAGACATTCAGCCGAAGGTCATTATACCATTTGCGGTGACACTGAAAACGGAAGGCGTAGAAAACATGAAAAGAACAATTACACCTAGCTATCAGTCTTAAGTGTCCTTCTCCTTCTTATATCTTTCTAATATTATAAGTGCGACTGATTCTTAATTGTTGCAATTGCGCGTGGCAACCATTTGCACGCAAACGAATATGGATAAAGCAAAAATGCTAATAAACGTGTAAACGAAATAACATCGACTTGACTTGCGGATCCCTGCAGTTATGTACTACGATCTATAATAGAGAATATGTCCTAGGTTTTTCAACTTCCTCTTGCCGGACCCGCGAGAAGTACTCTTTCATAGCTGTAATATACGAAATGTATCCAACAATGAATGTGTAAGTGGGAGCAACGGAGCTTCTCTGCTAATCCATTATCTCAATATGCCTTATTTGGCGTTTTTGTTTTTCTAACTCCTCTACTACTATCCGCAATTATGTATTTTTACACTCTTGTCGGTGTTGGTGACCTCTCAGCTGTTGTCATGCCACATCCCAACCTATTTTCTTCGCGTTTCAGTTCAATTTTGTTTATTGTATTACTTTGCGTTCGGTCCGCTGCAATTTATTAGTTTGCTCGCCGGTCATTATGGTCTACCAAATGGTAAATAGCAACAAACACCCACAAAGCCACAATAATAAAGAGAGCCACACAGATGCCGCTGGTTTGATGGCGCTCAGCTGCTCCACCCAAATGACAACAACAAACAATTAAATAGAAAATGTTGACAGGCTAGCAAAGTCACAGGATCGTCGAGGTTAGCTGATACAACAACAGCAACAATTGGGAATATTCCAGAAGGGTGGCAACATTGTACACTGTTGCTGGTTGAGGAGGATATATGTGTGTGTAAGAGAGAGTTTTTCGTCTTGTTGTTTTTGTTTTAATTACTTTGTGTGCATATTTTTTTCTAATCGCCTGTTGTGGTTGTAATTGTCTGTCCTCCAGTTGGTTGTTGTTGTTTTATCTATTTATTCAACATATTTCAATTGTTTTTACTTTGCTGCTTTCGCGAAGCGATTAATACAAACGCGAAATGACTGCTTGGGGACAAAAAAGCGCCGTTAATATTTGCAAACACACAAAAACACGCGTTTAATAGCCTTGAGTGGGCGGAAGAGGGAGTGTCCATAATAAATTTATCGTTGAAGTGAAAGTGCTGCGTTTGCTTTTACTTTTATCATTCTCGCCTCTCACTTGCCATACAAAATACTTTCAGTTTTCTCATGTCCTTTGTCGCTTTAAATTCGATTTCGATGGTCGCGCAGTCGCGTATTTTTTGTTCGACCGGAAAGTATTTCGGTTTGCGGAAATGTTTTTTGGCGTATGCAATGGCTGTCGGGTAGTTCGGGTATTCACATGTTTATTGTTCACACATGTTGATTCGTGCCATATGTGAGTGTGTGTTTGTGTGCAAGAATGTGAAAAATTAATCTAATTTAATTGAAATGAATTTAGAGAAAAAATAAAATTAATAAACAAAATTCGATAATTGTAAAGAATAATAAACTTTTTTCGGGAATAAAATAGTAATTTTGTAAAATATTAAGATAATTTAATATGGGAAAATGCAATTTTGCGCAGATATATGAAGAATAAAAAGAATAAATTAGGAATAATTTTATAAAAGTTTTATTAAAAACATGTCTCTCTTTCAAATTAAAGGTAAATAATAAATAAAAAAATAAATCAGAAAAATCTCATTAAAGAAAAAATAATTCCAAAAAATATTAATAAAGTCGAAAAAAGAATTTCCAAGCAAGTTTGAATAATGTAATGAGTGCTCCGTTAGCATTGATGCTTTTAATAATTTCATACACATAACTCATCTCTTAATAATATTGATATTTATTTTATATATAAAGTAATAAAATTAATAGTAATTTTTTTCATAACATGTCATTATATATTTAATCTAAAAAATATAATATCAAAACACAAAAAAATTTAAAAATTTCTCAAAATATTTGCGAAAGTAATATCAGCGGGCTTTTACATAAAAAATCATGAAAATAATATAAATAAATAATAAAAAAATAAAACAATACAACAATAAAATTTGAGCATTTAATATCGTAAATCGTTTTATCAATTTACAAAATGTTACGCTCCTCAAAATAAGCAATAAAGCTCCCTTAAAAACAAATGGATTAATAAATTAAAACAGAATTTTATTATGGCGTGCACAATTAAGTGATTATGTGTTAATCCATTTCCCTTTAAACGTGGAGACCTTATGCAGTTTTTAAAATTCATTAATCAAATAGAATTTTGTAGATTTTAAACCAAATCGAAAATGTGAATAATTAAAAAGAAATCACTTTTGTTCTCAATTAATTTCATCTTCATTATTAACATAAATTAGATTACAAACGCTGTGTATCACACTGGAAAAGAACAACAATACAAAATATTTCGAAAAAAAACACAAAAATCCTAAAACATTGCCCACAGTCTGGGTGATAAGTCTTTGCGACCTTTATAGTCGGCATTTACAATTGCAACAGCCTCTGCCCGACCACAAGCAGCCTATCCAGTTGATAGCAATATATTCGAACAATAATAAAGTGACAAAAAGTTCAACTTAACACAGGCTATAAAAACGACTTTCTGTGTCTATATGTATGTATATTTTGTATTAAAAAATTGATTCAGGATTTATCACGGTGGTGTCTTGAGAGGATTTTCTACTGTGAAATGCTGTGAATGAATGCGTACAAGCGGACATCGTTGACCTTGCTTTTATTACAGCCTCCGGCAATCGAAGCCACAATCCTGCCTCATTGTCACTTTCTCATTTGCCTTTTCATTCATGCTTTCATTGATGAGATTTTCGTTTTTCATCGTTTTTCGTGCTTCTCCATATTTTGCTGGACTCTCATTGATTTTTTTCGCTGTTGTCTGAAAGTGTTTGTGGTATTTGTAAAGTTTATAAACCCATTGCAAAGAATGGACATTTTTGGTTTTATATAAGTGAAAATGTGTCTCTCGGTTTGCCTGTTTAAGTGTCTTTTAAATTTATTTACTTGCCTGCAATTAAGCTGAAATTGTGTCTTACACTTTCAATATTCAACAGTTGTCGCTATTTTGTAGTAACTAAGTGATTGCTGAAATTGATTTAAGGGATTAGTGAGGTTCTTGAACCTGAGAAGGTTAGCATTTCAATTTGGGATTTCGATTGTTTCTAGAATACAACAAAGAGATGAATGCACTAATACGCTACGAAAACATTACAATTTATAAAGATGAGTGGAGAAGTAATAATGAGACAAAAGCTTACAACAAAACCAACCTGTAGAAGAAATAATCAATGCTACTGTGTTCGTGTTCAGTGATCCTTAAGTAAAAATGACATATGTCACGCTCATTCTAGCAGATTTATGACTTCATTGTCTGAAAGAAAAAAATATGAATTTACGAAATAATGTGCATGACATGTTATGCGCTTAACAGAAAGAGCAACAAAACAAGAGGAAGATGTGAGTGATAGAAAAATACGACTAGACTAGCAGGAAAAAATCCGCTCATTAAGTACAAAATATTCTTAACAGGAGCAGCTAGTGATAAAAAGCTATCCATCAAGACACAACGGTTTATCATGGATTGCACATTTTATTCAACTCCATTAAATATTTAAGCAGTGTTAATCTCGATGACAATATATGTAGCAGTTTCCTTATCTCGGAATATTTCATCGCTATTACACACAAACTGAAACAAATATTGGGTAGTCGTGAATGGTTGGTAGTTCTGACTACATAGAAATTCATTTCCGAGGTGAACAATTTTTTGAAGAAGCTAATCAGAGACATTAGGTGAATTCCAAAAAAACATAATTTTCTTCATCCGGCATTTCTTCCTCACTTTACATGCTGCCGGCCTTGCTGCCTCAAATATCTCTTGATTTATAAGTAGAGAGTCGAATACAATATAGACAACAATACAATGCACAACCCCACTTAGTTACAAATCTGACACATGTTTGCTCCAATTTTACATTTGTAACAATCTGTCTTTTCATCCGAATGCAAAATAGTTCCAATCGGAAGTCAATACCAAATCAATCACCAGTATTCTTTGGCACAATAACAAATCAAATTTCCTCGAAACGTTTATCATTCGTATTACATACAAACAAACAGATATGTGAGTCGTTATCTGAAAATCAAAATTGGTTGTTCTTTGAAAATTATTCCGAACCATTTGAATTACAACAATTTCAAATTCGAAATTGAGAAGGAGAAGCTATATTTGGATTTCTTGTGAATAATTTCGGTTTGAGCTTTTCGACTTTAAAATGAGAGCTGGTTTAAATAAAAATAAGTGATTCTTAAAGATAAATATTTGATAATTAAAAAAGGCATACAGTGTTGTTCGATACGGCAATATTGACTGCCCACAAGTTCTGCTCTTGAAAGAAACACCAATTTATTTGGACCTCCAGTTGAAGACAGTATGATTCGCTAGCAGTCTCCTCGAATCGTAGATCAACAAAGCTATGACTGCAGAGGCAATCTTAAAGTTCTCTAAGCATATATTTAAATAAATATAAATTTATATTGTATTATTAGATATAATATATATTTATATTGTACATTTATTTGTTATCCACATATATACATACATGATTGAGCTAAAACGGAATCACGTGTCGTCTACCAACCTACTAACGCACTGCTACATTTAAATGAGCACGAGTTTATTGGCTTTTTTGCTAATATTATTCGGTTTTTCACATACTGACGGATACATATGCACATATGTACACGTACACCAATGTGAGCCCTAGTGATTGTAAGTGTATGTAATATATGTACCTCAATGCGTTCGAAATAATGGGGTGTTCGCAAAACACTATTGGCAGCAATTGACTTTTTTTCCGTTTTTTTTCTTGCGTATGAGCGCATAAGGTAAATAAAATAATGTAACAACAACAACAACTGGCATTCGCCAATTTTAACAAACCAATCGATACTTACCATTTTATATATTTCGCACACACGCCAATTTTTTTTTCATATTTTTGGTTTACTCTTTGGCATTTTTGGCCTTCGACTGTCAATACAATTCAATTTTGGTGGGATTGAAAGGAAAAGTATTGAAAAGAAATATTGGAATTCAATGGGGTTTAGCTGTATTTTTTTTATTGCAGTGCCCCTCAAAATATGTATGAAATTTCGAAGGCTCTTCAGTCAATTCGACTTTGATCACGATATATAACAACAACAACGATAATTTCAGCAATATCAACGATTCACAACGAGTGTAAAAATTTGCGGCATTTAGTCGCACAAGGTGTCGTCTTGCAATTTTTAGAAGCAAAAAACAAAAGCAAATATCTTCATATGATGCCTATATACCAAGGTACATATGTACATACTTCTCTAACAACCACCGAGTCTGCTGGTGGTCTGACATTTACGCTACTTGGTCTATTCGACTGAATGCCTGTGGCTGACAGGTGGTAAGTGTGTTCAACGTTGTCTGTTTGTATTTGTTATGCTGCCACTTAGTCGTAACCACCATCAAGCCACTGCCGCCACATTTCAAAACACAATGACTCGGGTGTCTGACGGTATTGTCGGTGTTATTGTTTCTGCATTAACACTGTTTACAGCTGTTACTTTTGTTGTAAAATGTTTGTTGTAATTTGGTAATTTGTAGCATTTCCACCACAGAATTGGTAATTATGCAGACATATTATGTATTGCTCATCACCAAGCTTGTGTTTACATTTTGTGTGTCTGTGAGAGCATGCTTGTTTAACTCTTTCCGTCACGCTTTTAGATTAAGAATATGTTGAATGTTTCGATTATTGCTTTGGCATTATCTACAGCTGAAATATCACTGAAAGTATCATCATCGAATATGCTCCTAACCGGTCGCACCTTGTCAAAAAAGGTACAAACATTCATGATAATTCACTCGATTGTCGGTAGATGGCGTGGATTTTAATATAAAATTCGGAAAGAGGTGGTTATTGACACTAACCACCACGACTGAAAGAGTTAAGGGGCTATACCAGTGTAACCTATGAAAAATTAGGCGATTTTCATGAATTTGTTTAAAAGAAAGTAGTCCGTCAATTGTTTCGAAGTTTTGTGCATAATAAAAAATCTAAAAGGTATATTAAAGTTAAATATATTTCCCACAGTCAACAAACTGTTTGGACCTTATCAGTGTGGTTTTAGAGCTGGTAAATCAACAACAGAATAGATATTCACCTTGCGCCAAATTTTGGAGAAGACCCGTTAAGTAAGGATCCAAGGCGGGTGCACACCGAACTATCTCTTATACTCGACTTTATTTATTTAACTGACAATATAATACACAATTTGACCCACATATTCGTCTTATATTGTATAAAGTCCATTGAAGCTGACGTTGTAAACACCTAATATTAGGTTAGGAAGCACTCTCCGAGCCGTTCCTAATGTTCGATATATGGGGCCTTCAGAAAACCTATGGTCCGATTTCGGCGATTTTAGAATGGGGCTGCCACACTATAAACTTAGTATTTGTGCAAGGTTCTACATCGAGTCTTCACTAGTGCGTACGCCGATGATATCGATATATTGGTAAAGTAAACCCGCGCCGATTCAGATCTGCTTTTTCAAAGTTCTGGTATATAGGAAGTAGGCGTGGTTGTAAAGCGATTTGGCCTATTTTCACAACATATCATTGGGATGTAAGGAAACTATTACAAACCAAGTTTCATTGAAATCGGTCGAGCAGTTCCTGAGATAAGGTTTTAGACCCATAAGTGGGCGATGCCACGCCCATTTTCCATTTTATAAAAAAATCTGAGTGTAGCTTCTATGTGCCATTTCTTATGTGAAATTTAGTGCTACAGCGTTTTCGTTAGTGAGTTAACCCACTTTTAGTAGTTTTCAACATAACCTTTGTATGGGAGGTGGGCATGGTTACAATCCGATTTCCTCCATTTTTGGACTGTATAAGGTAGTACCTAAAATAAACGACTTTTGAAAGTTTCCTTTATACAGCTTTAGTAGTTTGCGAGATATGTACAAAAAATTTAGTAGGGGCACAGACGCCATCTTCCAAATTACATCCACATATGCCCTTCATAGTGCGATCCTTCATACCAAATTTACTTCCATAGCTTTATTTATGGCTTAGTTATGGCACTTTAAGGTTTTCGCCATTTTGTGGGCGTGGCAGTGGTCGATTACGCCCAACCTTCTTATGGTTCCAAGAAATACGTCTTCCAAGTTTCATGGAAGATGATCTCAATTTTACTCAAGTTACAGCTTGCACGGACGGACGGAAAAGACGGACGGCCAGACGGACGGACGGACAGACAGACATCCAGATTTGAACTTTTCTCGAAATTCTGACTGTTTTGATATATATAACCCTATATCTAACTCGTTTAGTTTTTGGGTGTTACAATCAACCGTTATGTGGACAAAACTTTAATACTCTCGTAGCAACTTCCATTGCAAAATCACTATAAACGGTATATAGGCTGAGGTAATTCTGAGCCGATAGCTCATTATCATCACCAACATTAGTCAAAGCTTGTATGTTAATTTAATTATTAAGAAATTTCATATATTAGCCGATTTCGTGTAAACTTTTAAGCCCGTCGTATTTTGAAAATCCTATAATTAGCTATATGAGAGTCGACAGAAAATGATTTTGCCAAACAGAACTATTAGAAGAAAAAGATTTCTCTGAATTAAATTAAGATATCTGACCAGATTTACCGATATTTTCGGTCAGCAAAAATTATTTTGTAAGTTCTTCAAATTCGATAGCCGTAAAATTTATAATCCGATTTCGACGTATATTTTTCACAGTGATGTCACGGATGTCATACAGTATTTATGTAAACTTTTATTTCGCCATCTAAAGTCATTGGTTCCTAATGACATTATCTCAGTCAAAGTGAAGAATCATATGGAATTCAAAACTGAGTTACATGTTTGTAAGTTGTCGCCTGGTTCGATTCATCCATTTTCCACACATTTTGGCTATCATGTCAGAAAATAGTTTATACCGAAATTAAATCTGTCAGTACTGAGATATGGTTTTTGACCCATAATGGGAGATGCCACGCCCATTTTCCATTTTGTAAAAAATCTGAGTTCAGAACAATCTGCCATTTCGAGTAAAATTTAGTGTTTCTGACGTTTTTCGTTATTGAGATAACCCACTTTTAGTGATTTTCAACCTAACCTTTGTATGGGAGGTGGGCGTGGTTATTATCCGATTTCTTTCATCTTTGGACTGTATTAAGAAGTAGCTAAAGGAAACGACTGCAGAAAGTTTGGTCTAAATAGCTCTTTTGGTTTGCGAGGTACAAAAAACCTATTTGGGGGCGGTGACACGCCCACTTCCCCAAAAAAATTACATCCAAATATGCCCCTTCATTGTGCGATCTTTCGTACCAAATTATCTAACATACTCATTTAGGTATACGTGTGTCCGTTTATATCTTGAATGTAATAAACCTTGAAATAATAAATGAAAATACTGTTAGTTGAATGCAAATCAATACAAATATTTTGTACTGCTCAGAGGTCAAATTTTGTCATTGACCATAACTCCGGTGCATTATATCATATAACATTTTATATACCAAATCAAAGATGTTTCAAACAAACCGTCAGACTCTTGAAAACTCTAATTATGAACCTCTTAGAGATATTTTATGGTTTACAAAAATAGTAAAATGCCACTAAACAAGAACGAAAATGGACGAGTTAGGTACGAAGTTAAGCTAAGATAAGCTGGACTAAGCATTTAAGGAAGCTGTGGCAGTCAGCAAAGCTGCATTTGACAATATGCGTAAAAATTTAACGTGTCTGCGACGTACACACAAGCTCTGTGTGACAGCTGAAATGTGCTTAAAAAATGCTTACCATAAGTAAGAGAATTATGCTTGTAAGCGCTAAAGTATGAAAATGACATTACATTCAGTCAAATAACAGCTCATATGTACCACCTACTCATATGTGTATTATATGTTTGTAAGCTTTCGCCTAGTATATTGTACTTTGCCAAAACCATTTTGGCTATGCTGTTGTTGTCACATATTAAAAGCTATAACAAAGAATCTTAAACGCACGTACATCATATGTAATATACGTATGTATGCGTCGAAAATAAGTCGTGTGTGCAAGAACAATGTGCCACGAGCAGTCGTCGCGGCTGCTGACCTGATTCACTTCCGTTTTTTGTCACCACAATCATGACCTTAACGCGAATGAGCGTGGCTGGCGTAAACGTGAAATGTCAGAAACACCGTATATTTTGTTGTTCTTGTTATTTTTGTAGCTGCTACTGTTATTACAGCTGCGACCACTATAACCGTTCTCTTCAGACCGCTATAAAAGTCAACTAACTATTTAGTTGGTTGCGTCTGCGTTTACATGCGGGTTGACGTTGCGTATGAGCGATTTAGATAGATATGCTCTCAAATATCCATATAACAAGAATATTTTATACATATTTTCACATTTATTGCTTATGCATATATTATATTATAAATAAAGGTATGTATTATATAATAATGTTAAGCACGTAGTGAGAATGCATGGCTGTTGGCGTTGATGATAATGAGTGGTAGTTAGAAAAATTGAGTTAATGTAAGCGAATGAAGTTATGTACGAAGTCGTAAACGTAGTTATTTGTGAACCAAGCTCATGCGTGGGTGTCACTTCAGGTAACTTTTAGGGCAACTAGACTATGAGGAAACACTCGAGTTAAGTAAGATACATTTTGAAAAAAAAAAACTCTATAATATCTGCGTTGAATTCAGATATAAGATAATTACATATTAACCTTCCAACCAAGCTCCCGGAGCTTCTGACAAGTCACTTTCAAAGTATGTGGCCCGTCGTTGTCCTGGTGTCACACAATTCCTCTCCTATTGGCTAAAATTGGTCGCCTCTGGTCGATTGCTTCCTTCATATGGTCAAATTATAGACATTGCAGGTCCATTTCGTCGTGGAAGATCAGCTCATTCAAACTCAAACACATAGTAAAATCTTTTTGACCAATCAATCCCGAATTTATCACCATTTGTGTCGGCTCACTTCGATTCGCTGACGGTGGATTTTGCTTGACACTGATGTAAGTGACCCACATATTACTTGGACATCGATACATCCATCTCTTTTGCATCCATGTAAAAAATGATACCAAACCATTTTTCAGTGCATAGATTTTGGATAATCGAATAGTGATTACATGACAATAATTTTGGCATTTGGCCTTCAGAGCGGGATGCATTCTTGACATCAAAAATACCGATTTCTTATTTTTCTAACGCCAAGTCACGTAACCCGATCTCGCTCACAAAACGATAAATTCAGTGTAGATAAACAATATCTTCTTCTTGACTGGCGTAGATAACGCTTACGCGGTTATAGCCGATTCCACAACAGCGCATCTCTCCTTATGGAAGTATAGCGCCAATTGGTAATACCAACTCCTATCTTCAGTTCCTTCCTTCTCCACATGGTCCTTCCATCGGAGTGGAGGCCTCCCTCCTCCTCGGCTTCCACCAGCAGCTAATGCATCGGTCACTTTCAGTGCTGTACTTTTTCGTCCATATGTATTCATACATGACCTAGTCAGCGTACACGCTGTCTTTTATTCGATGAACTATGTAATGTCGTCGAATTACAACTTACACTCATCGTTCCATTGTCTGCGGTATTCGCCGTTGCCAATTCTTAAGCGAATAATAAATTTTGTTAAAACCTTTCTCTCGAAAACTTAACTAGTACCGTCTCATCGGTGTTGACATTGTCCACGCTTCTGCAGAAAGTAGGTGATGATGAGTGCCTAAATACAGTATTTAAAATTTGGTTTTTGTTCGTCGAGAGGTCTTACCTTTCAGCATTGCCTACTCAGTCCATAGTAGCACCTGTTAACAAAAATTATGAGTTGGATTTCAGGCCACAAAACATTATTATCGAATGAAGTGTTAAAGGGACACAAAAGATTAAAATTATCATACAACTTCAAAGTTATGATATACAACAGTGACAGTACAGATATGCGAATGCGCTGACTGTTTGTTTGATGACAGGAGATATTTCGTCTTGTCCTCGTTCACCACCAAACCCATATGCATCGCTTCCCTGTCCAGTCTGGAAAGAGCAGAACTAACGACGCGGGTGTTGTTTCCAATGTTCCATCAATATCATCGGCGTACGCCAGCTGCTGTACACTCTTATAGAAAACTGTGCCTTGTCTATTTAGCTCTGCAGCTCGTATTATTTTTTCCAGCAATAGATTGAATAAGTCATACGATAGTGAGTCACCTTGTCTTAAACCTCGTTTGGTATCGAACGGGTCGGAGAGGTCATTCCCGATCCTGATGAAGCTTTTGGTGTTGCTCAACGTCAGCTTACACAGCCGTATTTGGCAGGAATACCAAATTCAAATAAACAACAACATAGTATTGTAAAAATAATGAATTTTGTTTCACTAGACCGAATGATCATAGTGAAAGAACAAAGAACACTTCGAAGCCTTATTTACCAATTATTCCCCACTACATGGTATATAACAATATTTATTATTTGTTTATATAACTGCTTGCGAAGTCTTCTCATCCTCTCCATAGTCACATTTCCATAAAATTTTTCATTTTATTGCCAATTAACCATTGCCAGTGCTCATCTAAATTCAATGTCATACAACGGCTACATATTTATTGATATAATTTACATAGCATATACTCGTTTATATGTATATTCATACATACATATATTCGATAAGTACTTGTAGTTATGCATAATTACAAATAGTTTTATTGCCAGCGAAGCATTTAATTTATGCGCCAATTAAGCGGTAGATAATATTTATAGCGAATAATAATATTTTGTTAAAATTTGAAATAAATTAACTAAAGTACTCACTGATAAATATGGCTTACAGAAATTATTGGTGATGAATGAACACTAAAGACAGCATTTAAAATTAGTTTATGGCTGCTTTTAAGGGTCAATGCGCCCTTTTTGGGCGGGCAACATAAACCAAACCAACAACAAAATGAATGTCAATGCTTGACAATGAAACAAAACACTTTCAGTAACCACCAACAACACTTTTGGGAATGAAATGTTAAAGAGACTTAAGCTAACCAGCATAAAAATTACATTCAACGAGATATACATATATACAAACAAACATACAGAGATACTTGAATTCACGTGTGAGCACGTGCTTATTGTCAGTTCAACATATATCTACTTGCACGTATGTATGTATGTATGTTCATACACCCAGCTGATGCTCAGAACATAGTTCAAAGCACCACATCGTTGCATACTATCACAACAACAACCACACCAAAAAAAAGGTGTAAATCATATGTATATTTGTATATCTCACTGACCAGTTGAGCAATAGTATATACTAACCTAACAACCAATTTACAAGTCAGCTAGTCAACAACAATTTTGTCGTACAAAATAGCTGCCCTACTCAGCCCACTCAATTGGCACTCCAAGTACGTGCTGTCCAAATGTGTCCACCAAGTGGTGATTTCAATGTGTCGTGACGACAATGAATAATAAAAGATTTTCGTTTCTTCAATAGTGCTCTCATGTGTATTCGATTCGATTTGTTTCGATTGGCTTGACCAACAGCTTGTTGAGCTTGAATGTTTACACTTGCATGGATTTGTATGAGTTATGTATGAG
This sequence comes from Zeugodacus tau, assembly GCA_031772095.1. Taxonomy (NCBI): domain Eukaryota; kingdom Metazoa; phylum Arthropoda; class Insecta; order Diptera; family Tephritidae; genus Zeugodacus; species Zeugodacus tau. The sequence continues at coordinate 27,933,248 of CM062652.1, forward strand.
TGAATATGCATACCAATCGATGTGTGTATATATGTTAGCGCATTACGATGTATGTATGTGTGTTAATTTATATTAGCCTTTCTGAGTCTACATGACGTTATATGTATGTGTATTCTGCAAATTTATTAACTCTGATAGCCCTCTTCAGTTTCAATTCATTTTTTTGGTGATTATCGTTTATGCTAATGAAAACGCAGTGTTGCATTCCAATTATTTACACACAATTGCCGACAATGTTTTTGCATTCAACAAATATTTGAAAGGGAAATATGAATTTTTGACAGTTTGTTCATCGTAGGTCAGTTATGTGTCTTTGAACCAAAAATTGCCGTTGTCTGAATATAAAATTACTTTTTAATTACCTCAGTAATGCCACCGGACTAGATATAAAATAAATGTATGTAGGTATTATTGGTATTGGAATAAACATTTGACACATAATAAAATATAGATAAATCAATTTGTGGCTTATAGAAATATATCTCTAGCAAAAATTATGTTCATAGTCAAGGGTTTTAACGAAGAATCAATTAACCAGTTACCAAATTCACAGTTTCGGCCTGAATACCCCTAATATATAATATATACACTGGATCACAAATTTGAATTTGTTTTTTGTTCCACGGATGCCACTATCCAATTTGTATGTGAAATGGCTCGCTGATTTCGAAAATCTAGTTAATTTTTTTTAATGAATACGTTTTTGAGATATTTGTAATTTACCGTTATTCGACCAAAAAAAAGGTGTCTTCATTTAATCATGTATATCTCACTAACCAGTTGAGCAATCATACTGCAAATAGGCCTTATAAATTCTGAGAAATTGATTAATCACTTCGAGTTTTTAAATTTTTTTATGAAAAAATTAAAGAAAAAATAAACTTTGGCAAGAAAAAAATTTTAAAACAAAAGATATTTTTTAATTTTTTTTATTTTATATGAAATCCTGTTTCTTTATAAAAAATTAAGCTGCCAACGAACAAAATCCATGGATAAGTAGGAAAGTTGATACATTGTCCAAATAAATATATCCAAGTCGCGCAAATCCTTAATGCTAAGTGGTACTTTATGCGTATGTACTGCTGTAGAAAGCAGCAGTGGGATATCTGGCTATGCGCTGTTTCTGTTAAGTAAAAAGTCAATTTTCATGTCGTTTTTAGTTTTTAATAACTCATTTATTTATATATTAGTAATATATATTAAAACAATGTGTTATTTTTGTCTTAAGTTGATGTTCTTACATTATAGTCGAAATGATTATGTGTTTTGTTTTGTCGTTTATTTAGTTTAGGACACGAATTGAAATTTCTCTTACGAGAAACCAACAGTAGCTCAGCTTTTTCCATCATACCGACGTCCAGAAACCTTGGTATCGATCCTCAATCAATTTCATTTGCTGGTGATAGAACTCGCCATGCTCGTCACTTTTCTCCGAGATTTTGAAAACTTAAATGGGAATGCAACAAATTAATTTTAAAGACATATTTACGCCTGGAGAAAAAGAAAATGTAAATAAGTACATTATAAAAGTTTATATAATTCAATTAAATAATTTGAATAATCGGACCCATTTCACGCAACTAATTTTTGATTAAGTCGCTCACTATCTTCTCGTAGTTTGGACTTTGTGTTACCGAGCAAATTAACATGAAACGACCAGGGTTTCGAACCTGGAATCCCACCTGCTGCCTCAACTGGTGACAATAGTCCTTTGAATTGGTCATTATTTATCAACTTTTTATTTGAGGTCCAACAAATATACCTTCTTTATCTTCTATATTTGCAGAAAAAATTTTGCAAATATTTGAATGCTTTGCCTTCTTTGTCCAACGCCTTAACAAAATTTTTAATGAGGCCGAGCTTGATATGCAAAGGCGGAAGAATGATTTTTCCCTTCTTTACTGGGACGTATTTGATATTTTAACATTTGTAAATTCAACTCCGGCCAATCCTTAATGCAATATGGTCTTTACGAGCTCGGCTATCCCATTTGCAAGAAAGCAGCAGTGTTTTGTGTAGCCACTTTGTAGCCAATAACATTCAACGACTTTAAGATCGGCACATATTTTCCAATCATGCTCTTCATATTTGATGAATTTTAACAATTTCTCCATTGCCTGTATGCTTCAACTTCGTTTTACTGCATAAATCAGGATCGAGGGCCATTATGTTGCCATTATGCAGTAATAGACTAAGCTCAGTTTATGCTGTCTATGAACAATCGCCACTCCTCAGAATCATATGGTTAAAAAAATAATCCTGGAATGTCTTTAGCATACATTGTCTTCCTTCGTAGTGTTTGGCAAATGGTTCGTGACGATTTCTATAATATGTCATCTTAACATGGGGTGACACGAATTAAATTGTTGCATACGAGAGGCATGTAGCTCAGCTTTTTCTTGGATAAATTCCAAATCTTAGTTGCGCTTGTGATAGAACGTTTCTCTCGTTTTCCATTAAAAACTCATTACAACTTGATTTCCCATATTCAGATGATGATTAAAAAAATTAATTAATTTACCAAGATATGTGTGCGTGCATGTAGGTATGCATGTTTGAATTAAATTTATTTGCATTCGGAATTTTCCGCAACTAATTACCCTTCGAAAATCTGCCTGTATACCTACACATATGTTAAGCAAATTAACATGACTACAGGGGTTTCGAACCTGACACCTCTTGCTTTCGATGCAAACTACCTACTAGAACAGTATTTGAATATTACTGTTCTAAAAGTATTATTTGATTATTTTTTTAAACGAATAACGTTATTCGTTTATTCTAATGATATTCGAAAACAATCCCACCCCTACTTTACACACTACATACGCATATACGTATACATTGACTTTGTGCGACTTGGATATATTTATTTGATCATGTACAACTTTCTTATTTATCCATGGATTTTGTTCGTTGGCAGCTTAATTTTTTATAAAAAAACAGGACTTCATATAAAATAAAACAAAGTTAATGTAACCGAACATTTTTATACTCTCACCAATTTATTTTTTTTAATTCATAAAAAATTTACGATATGATTATCATTATTGAAATAAGGCAAATTTGGAAACATAAATCATTCCTTTTATTGTATAAATTTGGAAGTTGGAAACCATAATATACGGATTAAAATGAAGCACCGAGGTCCTCATGTGCGATATATCTCAAATAAAAACATGGTCCGATTTCGTCTTCGAAATGGAAAAGCTGCCACATGACAAATAAGGTAGTATTTGTGCAAATGTTGTTATCCATTTATCAGCATATCTTTACTGCTGACAATGTAAAAAGTTCCTGAATAACGATAGCTTCACTGTCTCAAAAAAATATGGTATTAGAAGTGGGCGTCAGGAGCTTGCTTTAAGAACAGGTTGATTTGGCCTATTTTTTATACAGATAATGTTTAGGAAACTATACAACAAGTTTCATTGAAATCATTTTGGACTGCACGGATATGGTTTTTGATACAGATAAAACGGCTAGCCTACACGCCCATTTTGCCATAAAAAAAGAAAGTGCGACTACATCAAAAATATGCCCCCATCTGCAACTTCATCTAAATATGTTTTGCTTCAGTTCTTTTTTGTCGGTTTCTGACATATGTTTTGTTATTTTCACAAACATCGTTATTTTGTTTTTATTTGTATTTTTTGGAGGTAGTAGAACAAATGACTTCATTTAATTTACTAGCCATTGTTTTTTTATGTATAGTTTAAAAAAACGGCTGCAGAAATTAAAGCTTGGCTTTTGGATACGAAAGTGTGTATCGACAAAAAGCCTTAGTTATAAAGTTCACGTATTCCCCTCAACTGTACCGCGATTCAAATATGCCCAATGGACCAAAACGTTACTTATCTAATACAAAAGTGGCACTTTAGTTTTGGGTTTTTGAAACAAACATTTTGTGAAAAAATGTTCCTATATCCGTCTATTTTCGAAAGCAAGTTCCTATGGAAATGCCAAGAAATAAACGATTTCATCAAGTATATCTAAATTTTTTGCAAGTTACCGGAAAATTTGTGGATTCAGACGGACGGACGGACGGACATTATACAGACGAATATTTTGAAATAAAATCGCTTGATCCTTTTGAGTATATATAACCTATATCTAATTCTCTTTAGTTTTGGGTGTTACAAACAAATTTGAATAAGAATCATCAGCTCCTGGTAAAGTTAAAAGGAAAAATAACATTTCTCGTGAAAAATGCTTAAACACAAAGTTAAATTTTTCATAAAAAATTTAAAACTCGAGTGATTAATCAATTTTCAAAAAAGTGTCCAAGGCATAAAATTGATTACACTTTTTCTAAATGCATTCAGTAAGATTGCTCAACTGGTCAGTGAGATATACGATGATTCAATGTAAAGACACCTTATATTTTTTTGGTCGAAATAACGGTAGAATAAATCACTTAATAAGAATGAAAAGTGTATCCATAAAGACAAAAAAAAAATAAATTGTTTAATAACCATGTTCTATATCATTTTTGGACCAAAACGATTATTCATTTGTCATATTTCTCTGTTGAAAATATTTCCTCGTGGAATAGTCAATTAAGAAGCCTATTCTAGTTCATGTGTCATGCAATATTAAGTCAGTAGGCTATTTGCACGATCTACATTATATATCCGATCAAGGCAGTTCCGATCTATTCCACTTTCTTAACTGAGAAAACCAAGTCAAGCTTAACCATTTTACTAAATAACTTTATGGCTTACTGCTCCGATAAATATTGGGACCTACAAGATTTAATTATGCTGAGGCATTACCTTATATTTTCAAAGGAACGGTCGTTACAAAAATATGTTTAAATTTTCATAATGGTAGCTTGCCATCCCATACTTACTACTTGATGATTAACTCATAGAAAATCTTGTTCTCGGTACTCAGTAAGTAAATGTGAAAAGCATTTTCAGAGAGAAGACCTAAGCCGCATGTGACTTAAATCAAGGTCTGATATAGACATTATTCCAATCAATGCCTTCTTTCTCCAATTAATTGACGAGTGCTGTATTTTCTTGAGATTAGTCTTATTCCCTGAACTTCACTTTTATCTAGTAGGATCGTTCTATACATTATTCAGTGCATCCTGGAGATATTTACCAACAGAGAAAGAAAATATTTATTTAAGAAATATTTAAAAAAGGCGCCCAAGTTTGCGGAGATCGGCGAGCTTTAGATTACTAGTTAGATTAGAATTTAGGTCGTGAAAACTAGATTTTATGAGCATTCTGAAATCCAAATAAAATATATAAATCATTGAAATCATTGATTCATTGAAAATTCTCCAATATACAGCCTTAGTACTTTCCAATACTTCTTATCATTCTTTAAAATATGTATCGAAAAAACGTGGCTTTATAGCGAGACAGTCATAAGCACTACGACTAATCATAAGTGGGCGTTGCTGTAAACAATTATCGACTTAACTTGACCGGTCTACAGCGGTTTCTATTCTTTATTATATTATTTTTTCTAATTCTAAAAAACTAAAGATAATTGCCAACACTAATCGGTGTCACTTCGTAAATCCAAAAACCACCTATTAATCAATTCGAGCTATTTTATGCAAATTTTGTCAAATAAAACAAAAAATAAACTGCATGCAACGAGCGAGAACAAAATCCAGAAACCGATAAAAATAACAAAACCAACCAGTAGTAAATTTCAATTGAAATTCAATCAAACGCCGCCAACATTGACGACAAGTCTCAGTGTGAATGTTGACAGCAACAACAACAAACTTTCAAAATTACAACAACAATAACAACAAATACAAATAAATAATTTGTTGTGGAAAATAGTTAAATACAACAACAACAAAAACATCAAAAACACGAAGTTTTTCGAATTACAAAAACTGCAATAAAATCAGTATATATATATTACGACAATTTCTGTCAAATTAATTGGCAACCGTGTTAACAACACATTTTTAATTGAAGCGCGAAGCAATGCACACTCACAGCTTGCACACTCAAGCGAAATTAGTTAGTAAACTCACATAAAAAATATTAAAATAATTTTATTTATTTTTTTAATTTTTACTGTTTTGTTTTTGAATTTGAAGAGCACTCACTGCCAATTTTGGGTGCCACTCACAGCGGTCGGGCGTTCGGACGTTCGGGCGTTTAAGGCAAGATTACAGCGCTGGCAGTTGCGTGCTGCGAAGCGCTCGCCAGCTAGCTAGTTGGGCAGTCAGTCATCGTGAATAATTAGACGCGCATGCGTGTGCGCAGCGAGTCGCAAAACGCAGTGTTCGAGTGATTATGTGATGATTGCGCGTAACGAGCGTTGATTAGTTGTACGAGTAAGTTAGTAAGCGCCGGTTTGATACGATAGGTTGTGAATTAAATTTTTAATTCCAATCAAATGTATACAAAAATGTGTTGATAAAATATATGAAATTCATTTTTTGGAAAATTAAAGTGATGAAGAAATTAAAAAAAAAACGTTTAGCACTGTATTAGGACAATAGGACAATGTCATTTATGAAAAAACTCATTTTTTGTAAATTTAAAACTAAAAAAAACAAACAGTAAATATAATAATAAAATAAAATAAAATAAAATAAACTAAAATAAAATAAAATAAAATAATATAAAATAAAATAAAACAAAATAAACTAAAATAAAACAAAATAAAATAATATAAAATAAAATAAAATAAAATAATAAAAAATAAAATTAAATTAAATTAAATTAAATAAAATAAAATAAAATAAAACAAAATAAAATAAAATAAAATAAAATAAAATAAAATAAAATAAAATAAAATAAAATATAATATAATATAATATAATAAAATAAAATAAAATAAAATAAAATAAAATAAAATAAAATAAAATAAAATAAAATAAAATAAAATAAAATAAAATAAAATAAAATAAAATAAAATAAAATAAAATAAAATAAAATAAAATAAAATAAAATAAAATAAAATAAAATAAAATAAAATAAAATAAAATAAAATAAAATAAAATAAAATAAAATAAAATAAAAAAAAATAAATTTATGATTATTAAAAATAATATGATAAATAAAAAACATTAAAATAATCCAATTAAATTTAAGAAAAAAATACTTTCCCAAAAAAAAATAACTTAAGACAAAAAAAATAAATAAAAATTAAATTTAAATAAAAAATTCAACAGAAATTTAAATTAAAAATAAAAAAATATATATTGAAAGTTGGACGGTTGCTGAAATTCGTAGAACTCCTTAAAATTGTATGGTGAACTCCTAATATTAGTAATATAATTTTAAAATTTTATAATAAAGTTAATTAAAGCCTTTTAAAATGAAAAAATATAATAATTAACATAAAACTATATGAAATAATATAAAAACGTATAATTTTTTTTTTTTTAAATTGCAAATATTTTTTTAATATTTTTTCTTTAAAAAAATAATAAAAAAAAATTCCAAAATTGTTTTCAACGAAATATGTGAAAAATTCATCGATTTGAGATAAATAAATTAAAAAAAAAAACTATAAAAACTGTAATTTTAAGCAAAATTTAAATTCAAAAACAAAAAAAAAAAATATTACACAAATCAAAAAGTAATGAAAAACTATCAGGAACATTATTTTAACATCATGAAACCGCTTTGAGTTAGCATTTATAGCCACGGAAATTTGTTGTCTGACCATAAACGCGTAACAACTACGAATTTATTATTCTTACAACTAGTAATAAAGTTGTTGTAAACAAGGCGCTAATACATGTTATATAAACGTTTGCGCATGCGCCGTACCAATCGACAACAGCACCGGCAGCAGCAACTAACTGCAACGACAAATAACGTTAACGCACGATGCGCGCCACTGCAACGCGTGTGCAGCTATAGCCGTTATCTTGCTGATCGATTACTAAATTAATTTATGCTTTACAGAACAACAAGAAAAATTTTGTGATTTTTTCCGATTTACGCGCGTTAAAAATAATTCTGAAGTACAAATCGTGTAATTTATACGCACATGCGCAACTCGATTTGCGCAAGCGCAACAAAAATAACAACAATGATAATAAAAAAACACCAAAATTATCATAAATTACTCATGCCTATGAAGTGTTGAAGCAATTGAAGTGCTTGTTGAGTGAGTCGAGTGTTGCTGGCGTTACTCATACGCCCCGCACACATCCCAAGCACTCAATTGTAAGCTTGTAAGCTGCTAGCGCCCAGCGTCCAGTAGAATTTTAATTTAAATTCTATTTTATTATTGACAATTTGTGTTTTTGAATATTTGTTTTTTTTTTTTTGCTTTGCATCGAATGGGCAATGAATAGATGACGACAGTTGTGTATTTATTGAAAATTTCTTTGGAATTTTTTGTGTTTTTTAGCTGAAAGTACGTAAATAAATTCAGGTGATGAAGTGATGAGACAATGGCGAATATGGCAGTGATATAAAATTCTAAAAATGAAAATATGAAATGAGTATTAAGTTGCGTAATTCGCTTACGAGTGAAGTGTTTATTTTTGTCAAATAGAAATTCTAATTTGAATACGTCGAATTATAGCGGGAAAAGTGGAAAATTTAAGCAAAAAATTATTTTATACAAATTAACAAAATTAAGAACATAAAACAACAAATATGGTGCACTCTGTTGATGTTGCTACGATAGCAGGAACAAGCGAAATGGTAAAGATTTTGAAAATTATTTTCTTTTAACTTAAACTTAATTTTTAAATAATTTAAATAATTAATTCAGTGATAATTATTGGCAGTTCAGTTATCCTATTTGTAAAATAGTGAGCCGCGCAGTTTACTAATATTGGTGAACTACCGGTTAGAGCCGACACCATTAATCATACGCTTTTTTGATAAGGATCCCTTATGCGATATCCGTCTTTGAAACAACTACCATTCCAACGTGTCAAATATGCACTAATGCCATTTTCATGTAGCAAACTGACGTTTATATACTAAAAAGTCTGCGTTAGGTGCCTTTTTATTATTACTAAGAAAGTCAAAGAGTATCTTGATAATGACTAACTCATTCACGTCTTTACGGGAGCTAAAAATAATTATGATCCTGATATAAAGTTTCTAGAATGGCATGCTAAGACGTCACAAACGTATATTTTAAAAGCGCCTTAAAAAGTACGAATCAAGAAGCGGTGGAAGACTCAATGAGATTTGTTAAAAAATAACAAATTTTTAACTTTATTAACTTTTAACAAACGAAAATTTCCGAGCTCATGAAAACAGGGCCAATCTTAGAGTCTACAACGGATAAAGTAACAATGAATACAGCTGAAAATTGTATCGTGCTTTAGGGGCCTGTATATCAACATAATAAAACATAAATAAAAAGTTTTTGAGAATTGGACTTTTAGACAATTATATAATTCCCGGTAATTTTTGAACACTCCTCGTATATATGATCATACATATGGGGCATTCTCTGGAAAAAAAGCCACTCGAAAAAAAAAGTTCTTTATTTTCTTTGACAATTATATATCTTATAGTACATGTAAAACCTAAAATAAAACACATGGTTTTAGGTCTGTGTAAGGCGGGGTTGCCATATTATAAGGGGCCAAAGTTTTTTGTCAAAAAATGTTCGAACCGCCATAACTTTAAAACTAATGAACAGATTTTAAAACACCATGTGACTTTTTTGTACAGAATTTCTCAAACTTTGAAACTGTATATCGTAAAATTTTTGAAATTAATATTTCATAGCAAAAAATGAAAAAAAAAAATTTTTTGGAATTTTTAACAACTTATGCCCCCTTCGATTTTTTTCGAAAATATCTTAAAATGTTCCTTATTTAATCACCTTTTTACCCCCCAAAGGGAATTTTGGGACAGCAATATTTGTATGAGCTACAAATAAAAAACCAACTCAGAACATGATGAAAAATCATTGATTTATGCACTATTATTATCAGAATTTAGCGTAACCCAGGATTAACGACGTGGACGTAGCAGACATTTAATCCCTTTTTGTTTTTTTATTTTTTAATTTTTTTTTAATAATTTTTGTATTTTTCAAATTTTTAATTTTTTTTTGTTTGTATGTTGATCACTTATATATTTATGCCGGCTAAAATTGTGAATAAGGAATTCCCCAACATGTTTAGAAGTAAAATGATTAAGAATATACTAAACAAGTAAGAAAGGGTTAAGTTCGGTTGTGACCGAATATTTTATACTCTCGCAATTTATATATTTAATTTTATAAATATAACACATAATTTGACCCACATATTCGTCATATATGTATATGGTATAAATTCCATTGAATATTGGGAACCCTAATATTAAGTTAGAAGCACAGAGGTCCTCATGTACGATATATAGGGGCCTTGAAACCCTATGGTGCGATTTTTATAAAGGGGCTGTCACACTATAAATGTAGTATCTATACAAAGTTCTGTTCCAATATCTTCACTACTGCAACTTTATATATTGTAAAGTAAACCATTCAGATCGACTTCAAAGTTCTGGTATATAGGAAGTAGGCGTGGTTGTGAACCGATTTGGCCTATTTTCACAACATATCATTGGGATGTAAGGAAAATATTACAAACCAAAATTCATTGATATTGATCAATTAGTTTCGGAAATATGGTTTTTGACCCGTAAGTGGGCGGAGCCACACCCACTTAAAATTTTGTATACCAATTTAGGTGGAGCCCTTCTGTACCTTCTTTATAATGAAATTTAAGGTTTCTGGTGTTTTCCCTTTCTGGATTAAATCATTTTTAGTAGTTTTCAACATAACCTTTATAAGAAAGGTGGGCGTGGTTATAATCCGATTTCCTCCATTTTTGAACTATAAGATAATACCTAAAAGAAACGGTTCTAGGAAGTTTGGTTAATATAGCTCAAGTAGTCTTCGAGATATGTACAAAAAACTTGGTAGGAGGCGGGCCAAGTCCACTTCTACAAAAAAAATTGCATCCAAATATGCCTCTTCATAGTGCGATACTTTGTACCAAATTTTATTTCCATAGCTTTCTTTATGGCTTAGTTATGGAACTTTATATGTTTTCGGTTTTCGCCATTTTATGGGCGTGGTAGTGGTCCGACTTTGCCCATCTTCGAAAGCAACATCCTATGGTGTCAAGAAACAAGTGTACCAAGTTTCATCGAGATATCTTAATTTTCACTCAAGTTACAGCTTGCACAGACGGACGGACGGACGGACAGACAGACATTCGGATTTGAAATCCACTCTTCATCCTGATCACTTTGGAATATATAACCCTATATTTAACTCGTTTAGTTTTGGGTGCTACAAACAACCGTTATATGAACAAAACTATAATATTCTCTTAGCAACTTTATTGCGCGAATATAAAAATAATAAACTGAATATTCGGTTACCTTAAGTATAGTATGTACTGTTTACAATTTCCGAACCTCGAAGATTGTGAGTACTTATTCAAGACAGGTTACTAACAACTCATATATTCGATTTCAAGTCATCTTATAGGGATCTGATGTACCGCAGGCAAGAATAGAAAGTCAAGTTACGTTTTTTAATTAGCTATAAATCCATAAATGATTCATAGGTGAAGAAAGAAATTACATTTGATATAAAAAGTTTCAGTTCGGAAGCATAATAGTATTTCGTCACAATATATCGCGTTTATAACTGCACATACAATCCCTTACCACACTCCAGTAGTAATATGAAACCGTCTGCAGCTTATATATGCTGCATACAGTATATTACTAAGATTTACTACTACAACGACAACAAAAACAAAAACATATGTAATATATGTAATATATGTCAACAAATACCCTTCTCCTTTAATACCATTCACAACAAGACGGCTTCGACGCAATTCCATTCTATTTACTATTCTGTACTCAAGGTCACAGCAACACAGTGTGACATCTGCATTATGACTTCATGACAATTCTTGGAATTTTAAAGGCAATTGTTCGATAAATACATATGATGAAATAAGTAGAGCAGTGACAGCCCACACAACAGATGGAACCCACGCCAGACACAATAATGGATTAACTGCTGTCACAAGCAGTATCACATTGTCCTCAAAACTCATATATACATATAAGAGTAATGTAAATAGATGTCGCGCTTGAATGGAATTGCAATTGTTCACAGTTTGACACCGCCAAGGCAGTGGTAAAGAGTATGGCGAAATAACTAGAAGCTATGAGACTTAAATGCTTATTCTTCCTTTTTTAATTTAAAACAAAAAAGACAGTATATTGCTTTTATATACAATACATAAGCCTTCTATTTACTTCATGAGAACTTAAGCACAAAAATAATGAATCCATTAGTAAAAAACATTAAATTTTCTCTTTCTCTCTCTTTCTTTTTCATTTTCATTACCATTTCATTGTCGCCTCAGGACCAAACAAAACGCACAAAGCCTTCCACATTACGACGCACACTGAACGCACTCCGTCAGCGTTTGACACGTCGCAGTCGCACCAAACCACCCGATTGGTTTCTCGAGAAATTCTCCAATACAAATAATGTGGATAAAATTGGCAAGACTTCAGCCGTTACAACAACGGCTGCAGTAGCGGCTAGCGAGGAAGGCGCTAGCGGTCCAACAGCAGCGAATACAGCGCCAGCCGATGAGGGTCTCTCCAGTGAAATACGTGGCTCGAGTCGGCTTTGTAATCGATTATCCGTGAATCCGACACTGCAATCGCATTACAGGGTGAGTAATTGATTATTAATAGAAAAGATCGTCTAAGCACTGTCGGTATACTCACCATACACTCGACAATATCAGCTGACGTGACTATAGCATTTTATATCAAGCACTTCTTCGAAAAGCATTAATTTCCTCATTATTTAATTATCTTTATATTTATTATTTTCCCATCCAGTGGCTTGGTATTGTATCGTTAGCGGTACTCTACAACATAATCTTCGTGGTGGGTCGTTCCGTTTTCTGGGAGATAAATCATCGTGCGCCAACTTTCTGGTACTTCCTGGATTATTTATGTGATAGCATATATCTTGTGGATACCTTAGTGCATATGCATGAGGGTAAGTTGCCAGAGCTTTAACTGATTGCCTTAACAACCGCACTAAATAAAATTTTCATTATTCGCTCTTCCTACTAGGTTACTTGGATCAGGGTCTGCTGGTGCGCGATGCTTACAAATTACGACGCCATTACTTTCACACTAAAGGTTGGTCCATAGACGTGTTCTCAATGCTACCCACCGATCTCGCCTACATTTGGTGGTCGCCGAGTTCTTGTAGCGCCGGCGGTTTGCCTTGTCCGGTGATAGTGCGTCTAAATCGTTTGCTACGTGCTCCACGTCTCTGGGAGTGGTTCGATCGTACAGAGACGGCTACTGGTTATCCGAATGCTTTTCGTATTTGTAAAGTGGTGCTCGCCATTTTGGTGTTGATACATTGGAATGCCTGCATGTACTTCGCGATAAGTTACTATCTCGGTTTCGGTTCGGATAATTGGGTGTACAATTTGAATGGTCCACGGAATAGCACTTTGCAACGGCAATATATTTATAGCTTTTATTGGTCCACGTTGACGTTGACAACGATCGGTGAGACGCCAACACCGGAGAATGATGCGGAATATTTATTTGTGGTGGCAGACTTTCTGGCTGGTGTGCTGATCTTCGCTACAATTGTGGGTGAGTGTTTTGAGAGCAATATACCTATTCTCTTATTAGTAACTAGTAAGGTCAGGCCAATATCGATAAGACATTCAAGAATAAGAGCAAGCCGAATTCAATGTTCAGAACATCACAAAACTAAGACCACGACTAAGACTGACTGACAGAAACCAAGACCAAGACCAAGACCAAGACCAAGGCCAAGACCAAAACCAATACCAGAACCATCATCGGGACCAAAACTGAGATCTCTGCATGTTTTCTTAATAGATTATAATATCTGTAATACCAGCTCTTTATATACAATAATAAATTCATTTAGTGTCATCCTAATTGATTTCATCATTATTAGCTATTCATTCGTGCTATTAGTATCACTTGAGAGCGTGCGCCTCCACTTATCTCTTCCATCAACAAAGTCGAAGTGCACTTAAACTCAGCACCGGGCCGTCAATGTCCTTCACCTTCGATTTCTTTAATGATTTCCCATGACGGATACAATGTCGACATATATACATACATTAAATGAATAAGTCAATAATATATAATTCCACTTAGTCTTTTAATACACTCTTGCGTGAATTATTGTTGCTGCTGACTTAATTGGTCATATTATGCCATCGAAGAGTATGAATTATTCGACCCTGAGTTGCCTTTTGACGTGACTTTGTCCACAGGATACAACAAGCTGAATACTCCTTTGCTGTTGTTTATCATTTTTTTTGCGTTTTGTCTACCTCTTCGCCACCAACGCATCTCATATTTGTCATTGATATACAAGTAGTTGGCGGCAAATGACAGATGGTCGGCCATCAACACCGAACATCATGCCATGGCGCCGCTTCTTACCTCATCCATCGCGTTGTCATTCCTATGAGTATTTTGCGTGCCTTATTGTTCGCAGTTTTCCTTGTTTGTCAAGTTGTGGCTTTATGTGCATTGTTGTTGGCGTCATTCTAATGGCTGGCGTACGTGCTCACGGCAACGCTGGAATGCAAAGTGCACGACTAGACTCTTTAATACACTGCGGAAAACAGTATATGTATTTTAACAAAACGGAAAGGAAACATCTTTTGGACCAAATCCACTTTTTTGAGATGGCACTGATCCAATGGATCCTTGACGTGCCGAGAACTCCTCTTTGAATTACGAAATACTCCACTTTTTAGAAGTTGGAGAAGATCTGCCTTCTAGTCCAGCGAATTTCTGACGTGTTGAGATTAACCTATTTGGCTAGGCAAAAGTACCATAGAACAAACTGTCCAATACCTATACCAAATATCTTCTTCTGAGGAAGATATACTGGAACCTAACCTCGACCTAACACCGGCTTTAATCCAACTAATATTATACAAGTTGACTTTAAATAAGGTAATCTAACAGAAGTCAACATCCGTAATATTTAGTCAAACCCATAACCTATAGTTATATACAGTAATATCAATTACAGCACAAGTCTAAAATATATTCCCGATCTAATCTCCACATTTTCCATTCACCCCCAGGTAACATCGGTTCTATGATTTCCAATATGAATGTGGCACGTGTCGAATTCCAAAACCGCATGGACGGCGTTAAACAGTACATGGCCTTCCGTAAAGTCGGTCATGAATTGGAGGCGCGTGTGATACGTTGGTTTGCCTACACTTGGTCACAGAGTGGAGCGCTCGATGAGGAACGCGTGTTGGCAGCACTTCCAGACAAATTGAAAGCCGAGATCGCCATACAAGTGCATATGGATACACTAAAACAAGTGCGCATCTTCCACGACTGCGAACCGGGTCTATTAGAGGCGCTTGTGCTGAAGCTAAAACTGCAAGTCTTCAGTCCCGGTGACTACATCTGTCGTAAAGGTGATGTCGGCAAGGAGATGTATATAGTGAAACGCGGCAAATTGTCAGTGGTCGCAGACGATGGCGTCACTGTGTTTGCGACACTTGGCGCCGGCTCTGTCTTCGGCGAAGTGTCAGTGTTGGAGATTGCAGGAAATCGCACCGGTAATCGACGTACAGCCAATGTACGTTCACTAGGCTATTCGGATCTCTTTTGTCTGGCGAAGCGTGATTTATGGGAAACACTGTCCGATTATCCAGAAGCACGCGCCACGCTCACCGAACGCGGCTGTCAGCTGCTGCGCAAAGACGGTCTACTGGACGAGAGTGTTTTTGCGGGTGTGTATTACGTAAATAGAACTATTCAAGTGCATAATGAGTGGAAATGAGGCGAAGTTTGTGCAAATCTGTATGGAAAACTTTTTTAATTTACAGATTCACAACGGGCGCACGACAGCATCGAGAGCGGCATCGAAAAGTTAGAGATGTCCGTGGAGAATTTAAATGTGCGGTTGGCGCGCTTACTTGCCGAGTACACAGCCAGTCAGGCGAAACTGAAGCAACGGCTGGCGAAACTGGAATCAAAGTGAGTATGAGTGGAAAGTGTTTCAGCTGTAGAAAGTGCGAAAACGTGCGAGAAGTGTTGAGAAGATGAATGGCTGAGCGATTGGCTTGTGTTTCGAGAAAAATAGGTCACTGAACTTTGACTGAATTACCGGTATTTGTCTTCTTGGCACACGCAAACACAACGCTATATATACATATATTCAAAGAGTGGTGCGTATGGCGGTTTCTGTGAATGTAATATATGCCAACACATTTTTTTGTTATGCTAAGGGTTGGTCGTGAGCACAAGTAGTCTTGTGACTTGGTATCATGAACCTTAAATAATAGGACTACTAGCAACTTCTTCTTACAAGACCATGGAGTCTCGATTAATAAGTCTGAAGAAGTCATGTTGTAGCTCCGAGGCATTTTTGAGGAATGGATGAGACCGCACTCGTTCCAACGATGGATCGGATCTACATAACTGTAACGGACCCGGATTTATTATCAACTATTGAAGACTGTCAACTCGGCTACTTTCCTAAATATTATTGGGGAATGGTTGATATCGCTCCAACAAGAATAATTATAGAACTTAGTACTCAATAGCTCTATTCTAGATAGAGTCTAGCAGTAAAATTCGGACAGAAAGGCTTCAATTTCGAAACCCTCCCTTGACTTCCCTAGTTAACGATCGCTTCATCTATAATAAAAAACCGCGAGAACCACCTTCTATAACGGTACTTTAAATTTTACGAAATTTTCAAATTTTTCCTTATTTCCTTTCTTCCTAATACCTACACACACACACACACAGCTATCAATTAACCCACAACTCCAATGCCGGCATCAGTGTCGCCGAACCGCAGGCACGTCCACGCAGCGGGCGTCTGTACTCGCTGCAACTGAAGAAGCGTACGCGGCAAAAACGTTTCACGGCATCGACGAAATCCAACGAGAGCAGCAAACGGAATACGCTCTAAGCGTGCGACGCTGTTGTTGCATAAGTGATGCTCTGCGTTGTCATGCCAAAACCAATGCCCGCCAAGGCCAACAACAATGGGCAACAAATAAGCCAAATAAATGGAATTTCATTGCAAGCAGGAAGAAAACATGCGGGGGTGCAATAGCGAGATGCGGAGGCAATGACGGCAAAAACTACGCAAAGCGAAAGTAGGACAAATGCGCGCCAATTTATACTTGGATATGTGTGGGGGTGAGTGGGTAGGTGCTGCCCACAGGTTGATGCGCCTTGTTGTTGTTTTCGTCAAAGTTGCCGATTTTTCAATTTTTATTTCAACGAATTTAAGCTATATGTTATTGTCCGTTGGCCCTACAACCTATTGCGCAAGACAACACCAACCACCACCACCACCACCTTCCATTTCATTCCATTCTTCAGTCAACTTGTACGTGCCGATGCTCTGAGATGCGATACTAAATGGTGATAAATGAATTGAAATTCACAAAACTTAAGTAAATTGTAAGTTTAAGCTAAAATGAAGAGGAAATATATAATATATATACTTATAGAAATATATATAAATTCCATATAGTATATACATATATGTAAATTGAATTTGCATTTACATATGCAAATATAAATATATAGAAAGGTAAAAGTATTTATATGTAAGTATATATACTTAAATAAGATTCAGAGTATAAGAAAACTGATTTATACACAAATACAAAAACGCATATACACACATACACACATATTTATGTCTGTATGTTATCGATTTTTACGCTCATTTTAAATGCACACCACAATTTTATAGGTTAGGTATTAATATGTGTGTACATAATTTAAAAATTTAGTGAAATTTTATTTTGTATTTTGCTTGAAAATGTATTAAATTTGAATAAAAATGATTTATATATATGTTGTGTTGCAGTAAAAATTATATGGAAACGAATATTTACAGTTTTATAATTCCAACTTACTTGGCCCAGAAGATATAACCTCAAAAATACATAAATAATTTTTTTATAGAAATTCAAGTGCTCCAAAAATCATAGACTTTTCTAGTTTTATCTTCAATCTAGCCCCCATAAAATATCAAATCCCCTAAGCTACCAACAGCCATTATATATATTTTCATACTTAAAAACATTTTTTCTGTGATTTCTTTTTCTCAATCCGCACGATATCACTAATGAACCTTTTTAACTTCTTTAAGTTCATTATTGACAGCGCAAAGTAAAAAGTTTCGATGGCCTTCAGACGTGCACACCTTATATGCATTATACTGAAGATTTCTTACTCATTTGTATTACCTATTATTAATAATAATAATTACCTATAACAAATAAAAATATTTTATACCTTAGCGACACCTAGTGGATACTATTTCTTAAAGAGTTCTCTCTCCTAATGACCAATGCCACTTTTTTACAAAAATTAGTCCTATTGTAGGTACAGTTCTCAGAAAAAAATATACGGCAGCGCCAACTAGTGGGATATGTATTTTTACAAATATCTTCCTTCCGTCGTGTTTTAGTTGGTAGAGGCTTCAAACCAAAATCCAAATTAATATATTTTTCACAATAGCAGTAACCCCTCAGTGAGCAATGCAAACCGCAGAGCGTATTTCAGTCTCTTTCCTTAATGCTCATTTCTGGTTCGAAGACAAAATAGAGGGACCAGCTCTTACAAGCATCGGAAGCGCAAATGTGAGTATGACGAAATATTCCTGTTCACATTACCGATATTCATACATAGTATATTATGAGTAGAATCGAAATGAGTTCATGCTGATTCCTAAAATACAAAATTTTATCGATATCAATCAGATATCCAGCCATGTATACAACAGTTTTCCTCCTTAAGAATCCGTCGTCAAAATGCAGAAAATTTGGAATAAATATAATTACGGGACCACATAATATTAGTCCAGCTGATTCTTTTATATGATGTGTAGTTAAAGATACAGTTTGTAAAAGTCTTTAGTTGCTTTTTAGCTAGTTTAGAATTCACTTGTGGGTGGGTGTCAAGATTTTAATATTAAATTATATGTCCACTATTATTACAGTGAGCTTTATGAAGGAAAACATGATTTTGGCGATCTTGGTCATAAATCCAGTAATATTATTTATATAAGCATGGCCGCCGAAAATTAGAATTGAGATCGAGAGAATAATATGTGTTTTATAACACATTAGCAAAAAAAGAATTATGTTTATTATAATATATATATTTTATATGAGTTTTGTATATCCATATATCCAAGCTTATCATGGTACTAAAGTATATCAAAAAAAAATAAAATATAAATATAAGTTTAAGCAACGTAAAACTAAATGTGCCTCAAAGGAATAGAAAATATAAACCAAAAAAAAACTATTTCGAACACTAACAATTTCGAAAACGATACAAGGTTTTATTGAGAATACTACTAAATATAGATATATGTAAAAATAAATTATATAATTAAGACCAAAATTATTTTAACTTGCTTCTAATACCTACTAATGTCAACTTGCAAGTAAGTTTCAATTTACGTTTCAATTTACTATTCGAAATCTTGGAAGTAACAAAAAAAATATTTCTTAACAAAGTTTTTTTATGGTATCAAAGATATGATTGAAAGCTATTACATGGGCCTCTTAAAATACCAAATATATACAAAAAGTTTAAATTTATATATTGTATATACATATATACACAAATATTTGCATATATTTATTTGTTACGAAAAATAAAAATTAATTAGTTGTCATACATATTAGATTATAAAGAAAGAAAGAATGAAAAACCGAAAACATTTTTTAATCTATATTAACCTAAGTAATACTATTTTAATTTCACTTTATCCTTCTTAAAATTAGTGTATCTATGTAAGAATGCATATCGATTTGAAATTTTAAAGCTAACTTATAGTAACTACGATGACTTTTGCCTATTTCTAGCATATAGGAACATTACTTTGATAGTATAGGATTAGTAGTAAGAAACGATTTTCTGAACTTAAAATTACATAAATTTTATATTTTTTTTTTTCAAAATAATTGCATAACTTACTGTAGTAGATATTATATAACTGGCTTCTCGCAGTATATCATTGTTTGTTTTTTTGTTCCATTGTACTTAATATCTATGAAAACCTATAAGTAAGTAAGAAATATGAGTTAAATTGTGATAGAACACATGATTGAGAGAATGAACAGATATAGTATAACTGGAGGGAATTAATAGTAATAATATACCACTCTGCAGGAAATGGGTTCGTTACTATTGTCTGGACAACAACAATACGATTTTTTATAGTGAACGTCTTTCAGCCAGTTTTACGAAATCTCCGGGCATCTATATAAAAAGCTTCTCATAAATCCCATAAGACCAAATAGTCATTCGGATGCTTTAATGAGTCGGGCAGAGTTATATTTCAAAATAATTTTTCCTCGCATGACTTATCTTTGGTCGACGTCTATTCATCGCAAAACATTTTTGGAAATTACCATAAGAGTACAAAACTAAATTGTCTGTCATGGAAATTAAAATGTTTTATGTTGGTTCAACGGGTTAATAATATTCTATATAGAGCAGGAACTTAATTTCATAAAAAGTTTTTTTTTTTTTAATTCAAAAAATTTAAAGTGCTGATATGAATTTCGAGAAAAAATAACAGAAATATAATTACACGCCAAATATAAACTGATAAATATTATATATGAATATATATCTTAGTGAGTAAAAACTCCAATTACAACAAAAACATTTTTATACAACGTATTAATGAAAAAATAGTAAGTTAGTTATCATGAGTATGAGCTCTCTTCTAAGTCATATATTTATCTAATTATAAAGTAGAAGTAAATTGTGAATATCTGTGCCATCACAGTCACAAACACAAATCTATATCCATATGTAGGCCGGTGTCTTTTTTGTGAGCAAGTGTCAAAAGAAAGCTCATCTAAGATAAAAATTATTTATATTGATTTGGCAACACTGTCATCTGTCACTGTTAGCTTAGAGAACCGAGGAATTCATTTTGCTTATTTCAAGTATCTTACTTCCGGATTTTAAATTACCAATAGACTTAATTTTTGCCACGTCACTTTATTCTATTTGAAGTCGCTTATTTTGTTTAATAAACATCTCTGAATTCGCTCCAAAATGCATTTGTCTTATTAGATATACAGATTTCGTAATTTAGCGAGTGTTCTTTTGACGCTCGCTTACAAAGCAATTGGGCTTATATGACTTTTTGTAAATATATAGTAAAATACAATGAGAGTAAAGCGTTAACATCTAACTTCAACTGTAGTTTCATATACAATCCACAAAGTAAATGAAACACAAACGAACACTTCATCTAGATCTAGATCTAGAGACTAAGGTGTCAAAATTTTAACTAAATATAGCACTACTTATATATGTAGAATTAAAAAATATATATTTTTTAACAAAAACCAATTACTAAGTTCTAGTAAAACTTAACATTTCCAAAAATTAATCTTTAAAACGAAAGGAGTATGCTGTATAAATGTTTGATGAAATGATAAGTCCTTGTAGGTTATACACATATACATATAGAATTATTCGAAGAAACATGTTAAAATTAAATTGAATAAAAATATTTTTGTAATAAGCTAATATTTAAAATTTAGTAATATCTATATAAGGTCTAAGTAAATCCAAAAAAAAATAGAGAAAGAAAAAGTTATGAAATTGTATTGTTAACTGAGAGTTGTTGGTGATAATTGTTTACTACACTGTGAATGAATAATATGTATGTATACAAATGAGGGTTTTGATGAGCTGACTGTCAAAAGAATGAATAAATAAAGATCAAAATTTAAATAAAAGTTCTAGAGTTGTATTATTGTAGAACATTTTGGGTAAGTGGGTGCGATAAATATTTAATGCTCATTATAGCTCTTTAAGAGCATAACTACACACCACTCGAACGTTTAGGGACGCCTTAGAAAACAAAGAGAGGAAGAGAAATGAAATGGAGATAACGTGATATGAAGAATAAAGAATAAAGTTAAATGAGATATCTATTAAAAGAAATCATCTATTATGATAATAATCAGGAGCGTCTGGGAATTCTATGAAAGTCCCGGAATGGAATTAATCGGATATTTTTCATACTACATGCTTGGACAATTTATAGGTTACTTCCTCCAATTATTCACGACATAAAACCGAGTCTTTTGAGTGCATTAGACTTAGAATTATATCCTCAATACAATCCTCAATTTTCTAAATTTTGAAAGCGCCTATAAGTATTCATTGAAAATTCTCAAAATCTTTATGACCTCATTTCGATCGAAATGCATCTTAAATTCTCTAGAATCAAATTCTACATTGGGCTTAGAAAAGGGAATGGCCATGAAGCACAAATATATCAAATACAACGGCAATATCAACAGGTTCTGACGAACTTGAACTTCATGCTCAATAATTCACTCTCCCGGAATTGTACAATCAGTTTCGGTTTCAATGTCAATGAAATTTCTTTAGAATCGATTTCTACGCACTTATACTGTATATATATAGTTATATGTTATATACTTAAGCTCCCACTCGACATATTGGTCCTTTCCATTCATGTTGATTAAAATTTCAACTCAACTAAATGTGGTGTCGCAAATTGTTGGCCATTTGTCACACTTTCACAAACTCATTCATACTAAATTGAAATAGTGTAGACACAGGATCACACAATTCGCCACTTTCAAATGCACATAAGTAGACACAAATATCTATATACATTTGTACGGATTGTATATAACAAGGAGTTCAGTAGTTTGTGGGTGGATTTAGTCAATTACTTTTATATATTTTTGGGAGCGAAGAGATGTAACAATAAAGGTTGGTTCAACAAAATTGGCATGTGTATTAACAAATTACTTTCTCTCCTTCCTAGTACCTTAAATTTATTTTTAAACCTTGTGGAAATGGTTATTATCATATTTATATATTTTTGTATTTGTGTAATTCACTGGAAGTTACGGTTATGCTTCCGGGAATGCAATTAGAGTGTCAAGGTTGTACTAAATTCTAACACTTGCATCCGTTTTTGGAAAAGGTTTTAAATGATAAAAGTGCGTGATTTTTGCGAAACAATTGCAACCTGTTCGGTTGAAGAGTTCATTGCTGTTTGGAGCAGGCAATCTCTCCTAAATATGTTAGTAAACTGGGGATGTTCATTCATCCCTCGTAGATTCAACGTGGGTGTCCGAGTTAAGTGACCTTCTACATTTCTGAAATTAAATTCCAATATACATCTGAGATTTTAGACTTTTTGTTTTTCATAGACTTTTTTGTTGCATATGTGCTGTATAACTATATTGGTAAGACCTTTTTATAACTGAGATCTGTTTTGGATATAAATCCGAAGCTCTTCGTTATCATAGTTCGCATGAGATTGTTGAAGCTACAACACGATGTTCTGTTATGAAAAATACGATCTAAAGTTGGATCTTAGCTCTCAACACTCCTGTTCGATTTAGTCAGTGTACGTCGGAAAGGTATACACAACTTCACGTAAAAATACTTAATATCTGTATATTTTTCACGTTACTTTAAATGGGGTATTGGTCAATCATTAGCCAGTCTTCGAGGGTTTATTTGGTAGCCCTGAAATTTGGGTACCTACTGAGACAACAACATCATCATTACCTTCCCCCTCTTGTTTCATTCACAATTTAGTAATTTGGTGATTACACTAGACAAATGCAGTTCATATACGCTGATGCTAAATCTTAGAATCCTCTTAAACCACAGAACCATTCTTACAATAGAATTTTGTTATTGAAATTTTGTTATTACAAAACCTTTCTTTTAGCAAGCTTTAATAAAAGAAGTAGTTACTACTTTAGTTTTGTTTTTTAATTCTGATTAAGCCTAAATATACGCCACATAAATATAGCATAATTGTATTTTGGAATGTTTAAGGTAACATTGACTGTTATATAAAATTTTGATACAGAAATGTTTGAAACAAATGACGTTAATGCTTAAAAACTCGAATTTTAAATTTATATTCAAAAGCATTTCAAAATTATATTATATTCAGGCATACAATGATTCGTATTAATCAAAACAGTTCAAAATTCCCAACAGAATCAATCAAATGTCGACCCACATGCGCTCACATGTACCTAAGAGTATATTGTTGATTGCACGCACACGCATTAGACAAAAATTAAATTCAACGAGGCCTTCACAAATTCACTGATTTACTGTCAATGCCAACCAGTGTGTTTGCAATTAACGTCGCAACTTGTAATTGAACGCATATCCGCAACGCAAATGCACAAATCACTCAAAAGGACATTGCCGTTGGGCTTCGGTTCGCAGTTGAACACTCTATTTGGGCATTGGCAGGCACTGTTTGGTTTAATAAACTCATTTGCCATGCGCCGGCAGTTATTTCACCTCAGTTTTTACAACATAATTGAAAGTGTATTGGTGATTGTATGTAAGCCTATGTGTGAGGACAACGTGTTTATGTATTTAAAAGAGCACATAAGGGAGCAAATAAGAGTAGGCAACTTTTTGTTATTGCATCCCAACGAGAAATCCTCGCTAGAGAAATTATCAACTCAAAATTGTTCATTAAAAAACTTCAGTTCGAGAATTTCAAATTACTGAGCCGAACTAGTACTTATCCATTCTTATTTTTTGTGTTCCAGAAAGTTTCGGGATTTCCAAGAAAACGTTGGCTCTTTAGGGACCAAAAGTCCTGGTTTATTTTTCTATACAATTAACCATAATCTCAAACATATGGCTGTCTCCATAAAAAAGGCGAAGAACTCAAAATTTTTCAAAGGTTTGAAGATGTGTAGTACGATAACAACAAGCCTTTAAAGTAAAGCTCGAAAATTAGAAAACTAGTGTAGATATAGAGTTTGAATTTTATTAGCATATAAAGACTCGAGTAAATGGCCAGCTAAATGTATGGTCCATAAAAGCTTCTTTCCAACGCACCTCGCAAAGCTTTATCTGCAACCCAATACAAATATTCCTTAATACACAAATGGTATTCAATAGACTCAGTTTGCGTACTAGAGCCCTCTAGTCGTAAGATAATCGTATATTTTACAGTTTCGACAATTCTTCCATATACTTTATGTAGCACCGGTTTCCGAAAAACTAAATTCTTGAAGATAGTTCTGAACCAAGTCATTTCTATCAAATTATTCGGAAATAAATTCAATTGTCGAAAGTATAGCCAAAGAAGAAAATGTATGATATATCTTCAAGATCGCTTAGGAGATTGTGGGCACATACCAGCTGGTCCAGTTATAGGAGTAGGCTCCGAAGACGATTTTAGTGTTTCTAACTTTATCCTGTTCTCTGCAAAAGACATGAACATCTTTCTAGGTTTTTGAGGCTCATAAATCGACCCTTTCATTAACCACATAGACCTGTTAAATCCCACCTTTTACATCAAATCCAATCAGCATAATCAATAAAGCTTGTAAATTCCTCTTGGGTTAGTCAAACTTAAATAAATTTGTATATGTAAATAATGACTTTCTGGGCGTTTCTTGTTGGCAGTCTTATCTACCATCTTGTCGTCTGCCACGTTTGTTCGCCTGTCAAGCGCAGCCTGGTCACACAAATTTTCACCAAATGTCTCTGCGCTTGTGGCAAAGTTCGCCTGTATATGTATATGTATTCGCAGTGTTTAAACGTTTTTATGTTGCCTTTCGGGTTCATTGTTTGCATTAGTTCCACCTTTTGTGCTTACCCCGGCGTTGTTGCTGTTCTTAGACATAAACACTCTCCTGACAATATGCATATGTGGCATGTAAAATATTTATGTACGTCGGTTTTTGTATACAACACACATAATTGATCGAATTATTTTCTTACAATGGATATGCGCATTTAGGATATTGCCGCTTTGTTTGTGTTTATTTCATTAAGTAATCTGTGCGTTGAACCTGAAACACAAATTGAATCACAAATATTGTCTTTGGTGCACGGTTTGAGGTTTTTCTTCGTATTTCCTTAATTCTATTAATTTAAAATGTGTGGCTATATATTTGTCTCGATTAGCAAATTATTTAAAGTACTCTTTGGCTCGATACTGAACTTCCCTTCCTGTCAAGCACACACTTAATGAATGCTGACATAATTCTGTTTTGTTGTTTATTCTTGGAATGCTGGAATTCTTGAAATTTAAACATTTCTATACAGTCAAGGTCATACCGTTACGTAGTTATTCAACAATATGCGCACAACATACTTGTAGATGCGGATATTATGTAAGCAAATAATTACAACCTTTTCTTGGAATTTATTGTAATTCGGAATGCACATATGCACAATTTTAAGAAAACATATTTTAATTTAATTGGAACGTCGTAGCCAAGAATTGTATAATTGCTTATCAGCCATGGCCATGGGATTAACAAATTAATTTTGCCTTGAATTTTTCCAGAGAAATATTCATATAACAAGTAAGGAAGGGCTAAGTTTGGATGTAACCGAACATTTTATACTCTCGCAAATTATTGAAGAAATTTTATTTACATAATACACGAAAATCAACATTTATAATATATGAGGACTGAGGTAATTCCTGAACCGATTTAATTAATTTTCACCAGCAAGGTGCACTATATCCAAGACTATACGCTCACTAAATTTTGCTAAGATATCTTACATATTAAACAATACATATACAGTAGAACTCCAATTATCCGAATTAATGGGGACCGGGACCCATTCGGATAATCAAATATTCGGATAATCGGATTTTTTTTTCAATTGCCATTGGAGAGAATAAAAGCTACGTTTTGATATTACACTATTTTTTTATTGAATTAAATGAAAGAAACATGAAATTTTCACATGTTTTAAATATAAATAAAATGTACTTATGTACAAGTTTAGAAATAAAAATCATTGTTTTTTAAACATCTCCGTCAAAGTAAGCTGTTTTCGAGGGGGGAAGTCTGTGTAGGCACAACGACAAGTTAAGACAAGTCAAATCAAGACTTGACGCGCAAACACTGACTTCGCGGGGGGAAGAATAATAGCGCACTTAGACTTTTTTTGGACAATTTTTTGTGATTCGGATAATCGGCGATTCGGATAGTCGGAGTTCGGATATTTGGAATTCTACTGTATGCGAAATAAAGCCCACCGTTTTTTTAAAAACCTATAATTAGGTTAGGAGCTAGGAGATGTTATGACCCGATTTTAATAATTTTTGGAACAGCACACTATTAAAAGAAAACAATTTCCTCTGAATTACATTAAATTATTACTACATTAAATTATCTAAGATATTTACCCATATTTATACTCTCGCAACAAAGTTGCTAGCAACAAAGTTGCTACGAGAGTATTATAGTTTTGTCCACATAACGGTTGGTTGTAAGTCCTAAAACTAAACGAGTTAGATATAGGGTTATATATATCAAAATGATCAGGGTGACGAGAAAAGTTCAAATCCGGATGTCTGTCTGTCCGTCCGTCTGTCCGTCCGTCTGTCCGTCTGTCCGTCCGTCTGTCCGTCCGTCCGTGCAAGCTGTAACTTGAGTAAAAATTAAGATATCTTGATGAAACTTGGCACACTTATTTCTTGGCACCATAGGAAGGTTGCTTTCGAAAATGAGCAAAATCGGACCACTGCCACGCCCACAAAATGGCGAAAACCGAAAACACATAAAGTGCCATAACTAAGCCATAAATAAAGTTATGAAAATGAAATTTGGAACATAGGATCCCATTAGGGAGGGGCACATTTGGATGTAATTTTTTTTGGGAGGTGGGCGTGGCCCCGCCCCCTACTAAGTTTTTTGTACATATCTCGCAAACCAATAGAGCTATATAAACCAAACTTTCTGGAGTCGTTTTTTTAGCCACTTCCTAATACAGTTCAAAAATGAAAGAAATCGGATCATAACCACGCCCACCTCCCATACAAAAGTTAGGTTGAAAATTACAAAAAGTGGGTTAACTCACTAACGAAAAACGTCAGAAACACTAAATTTCACATAAGATATGGCAGATGAAAGCTGCACTCAGATTTTTTTACAAAATGGAAAATGGGCGTGGCTTCGCCCACTTATGGGTCAAAAACCATATCTCAGGAACTACTCGATCGATTTCAATGAAACTTGGTTTGTAATAGTTTCCTTACATCCCAATGACATGTTGTGAAAATAGGCCAAATCGCTTCACAACCACGCCTACTTCCTATATACCAGAACTTTGAAGTCGATCTGAATCGTTTACTTTACAATATATAAAGTAAGTACTAGTGAAGATATCGGTGCAGAAATTTGCACAAATACTACGTTTATAGTGTGGCAGCCCCATTCTAAAAATCACCGAAGTCGGACCATAGGTTGTCAAGGCCCCATATATCGAACCTCGGTACTTCTAACCTAATATTATGGTTTCCAACTTTCAATGGACTTTATACAATATATATGACGAATATGTATTATATAATATTAATAAATTTAAATAAATAAATTGCGAGAGTATAAAATGTTCGGTTACACCCGAACTTAGCCCTTCCTTACTTGTTTCGGTTAAAATTTGCCCTTAGGCGCTGAGTTCAACATGTTCGATATCTGGGGCCTTGAAAAGTTATAGTCCGTTTTCGACAATATTTTCACAAGTGAAGCCAGGGATGATATGCACTATTTGTGTAAAGTTTTATTCCGCTATATTCATTGATTCCTAATGTATATATTATAAAGTGAAGGAATAAGATTGAATTCAAAATTGAGTTATAAGGAAAGTATTCGTGGTTGTGAACAGATTTCGCCCATTTTTTGTCCGTGTTATCAGGGTGCCAAGGAAATATTATATACCAAATTTCATTGAAATCTGTCGAGTAGTTCCTGTGATATGGTTTTTGACCCATAAGTGGGTGATGCCACGCCCATTTTCCATTTTGTAAAAAAATCTGAGTGCAGCTTCCTTCTGTTATTTCTTCTGTAAAATTTAGTGTTTCTGACGTTTTTCGTTAGTAAGTTAACGCACTTTTAGTAATTTTCAACCTAACCTTTGTATGGGAGGTGGGCGTTGCTATTATTTTATACATTTTTGGACTGTATAAGGAAATGGCTAAGATAATCGACTGCAGAAAGTTTGATTTATATAGCTTCATTGGTTTGCGAGATATAAACAAATAACCGATCTGGGGGCGGGCCACCCCCCTTTCCCAAAAAAATTACATCCAAATATGCCCCTTCCTAGTGCGATCCTTTGTTCCAAATTTTACTGTTATAACTTTATTTATGGCTTAGTTATGACACTTTATGTGCTTTTGGTTTTCGCCATTTTGTGGGCGTGGCAATGGTCCGATTTTGCCCATTTTGGAAAGTAACCCTCTCACGGTCCCAAGGAACATGCGTTCCATTAAGATATGTCAATTTTTACTCAAATTGAGTTTTCATGTGGTTTGATTGCCAGCCAAGATGGGATGGCTATTTAAAAGTCGCAAATCTACCACATATACATATATCAATTTAGTCAATATACCGAAATAATCTCGGAATCTTTCTGGAACTATTGAAGCATTTTTTTAAATGCTTTCTCGGTAAATCAGATTTCTTTCAACTAGGAAAGTGAAAGTTAAGGAAAATATTGACTTTGGACATCAGATTGCTTGAGTTCCCGCTTTTTGCAGTCTAAGTATATTATTATTACAACAGCTGTATTTTACTTTCCTAATAGCAATTTAAGAAATATGATAACTTATTCTTTACTGGCTTGCTGTCCATTGGCACCCGCATTAATTCAGTTTAAAAGTCCAAACACAGTACATAGGTTAGGAGAACCTTAATTCAAATTTCTCTTTAAAAAATACTAGTTTCTTTGTCCAGGCCCTGTTTAATATAGATGTATCGAAAAGAATTGAAAATAATGAGAAATAAGTAAGTTCTAAATATCGACGTTCCTTTCAGGTTACCCATATTTTGGGATCTCTCTTCAGCATTGAGCTTTACACGTATATACACAAGTAAATATAATATATCGCTGATATGTGCCTTCTTATATGAGATAATTAGGAATATTAATACTTACACTATCCAATGAATCACTTTGGACTTTTAGAACCATCTAGATCTGGCATGAAGTCATTCTAACATTTGTACTAATTCCTTACCTTTGGAAAAAGTAGTCTTTTTTACATAAAAGATATTAAAAAATATTTATCAAATATTTTGTTTAGAACATAGTAAACCCTACAATATTCGTGGAGACCTTTCAAAACTACAACTGTAAGTCAATCTGACAATTAGCAACAGTATAAAGAAAAAATTTTAACGCAAAATATTTTTAATATTTAATTTTTCTAACTTTCAGCCGAAGAAAATTCGTTTTAAACCCCAATCCATTAAACTTTAAAACAAAAGCAAAAGCTAAAACGTGTCAAAAAAATTTCGGTGCTAAAAAATTACGAAAATTAGTTAAAGAAATACAAAATTTGTGGCCTAAGCTGTGCAGATAAATTTTTAAAGTCTTCAATTGTTATTATCTTCATATTTCTGTGAGAAACCTAACAAATGAAAAATAAGCATTAAAAATGTACGATGGACTCACCCGAATCGGTTAAGACGCATTATGTGCGTTGTTTGAAATGCAACAAAATTCTCGAGTGTTCACGCTACGACACCAACGCGCTGCTCGAACACATACGCACCGATCATCCCGAAATAGAAATCATTGAAAGCGATAAAAACGATATGAAATCTATGCGCGAAGCCGCCGGCAACATAGTCGTGCCGCACGAGACGCTCAACGATAAGACGCCCAATATGTTTGAACGCGGCGCCAGCAAAGGTGTGGATGACTATGAGAACTTTCAACCGCGTTCCGAATCTTCGCGTGAACGCATGCGCATACGCTCGCATCGCGGTGAGTACTCAAGCATTATTTGACTGTGCTAGACTTGAATCTAACTAAAGGTATATTTAAAATGCCAGTTGACAATGCTGACAAACGGGATATGTCCGAATGTGATTTGCGTCCGGATCAGAGTAACGGCACGAGCCAGGTCTACACACGTCGCTACACGGTGCATACGCCATCTTCGCCGACATACAATGAGAAGCCCAGTCGCAGTCTCTACCGCACCTCGATTGAGAAGTGGCGCCCGGCCAATGGTACCATATATTGCCCGAAATGCGGCGCCAATCGACGTCCGCTCATACGCACACAAACCGAACGCAGCTCAAACAATTCCTGCTGCGCCGCCTGCATACTCGGCTGTTGGCCATTCTGCTTTCTGCCCTTTCTGCTGCCCAACGACAATCGAGAATATCTGCATTGTTCGAATTGTAAGACCTTTTTGGGTTTGTATGATCGCGCCAATAATTGTGTGAAGCCGAATCGTGATTATTGCCAAACGGAAGAGTCGGTTATTAAGGAGACAGACATGCGTACGGTCGATGATGATGGCAAAGAACGAAAAAGTTGTCTATGTTAAACCGCTACATTTCTTTACCGTATATTCTGTATCAATTGATTTTTTGTTGCACTTGCGCGGCACCAATTTCCAAGCTTTATTTTGTACATGTGCTTTTGCGTGTGCTTTAAGCTTTTTTGTACACAATAATTTTGTCTGCGAATATGTTTCTTTATTTGTTTAGGGTTGTACTAGTACACGAACCATATCGAAAGTTTTTAGCTTTAAAGCTTTTGAAGCTTTTATTTTGAAAATCTAAAACTTTGTATTGTATATGTCCGGGTAATTTTTTTTGGCAATGGAATGACTATGTAGATCATGTCTTTGTTAATCGTGATTGACTTTTAAATAAAAGAATATTCAGTAATTTCACTCGAAATCATGGGATCTCTCAGCTATTTATACTAATAACTCTTGAATAAGCAGAAAATTGTCAATTCTTTAAAAATAACAAACGAAGATTCTCGTCGACTCTTGAGAACTTATGACGAGAGACCTTGTTTTTTGAGTTAGATATATAAATATATACCTCTAAGAGACTTCAAGAGGACCGCATTTACATCGTTAATATTTAATACATATTAAGCCCCAACCAAAAAGAGGCACGCCGAAATGGTAAATTTGTTAAATAAATAAAATGAAATAGATAAATTTATTAGCATCTAACGGTGGCCCAAACCCGAAAATTGAATACACACGACTTGTCATAGTTCCTACTTCCTTGTATATGACATAACTGTACAGTAACGTTCTCAGTCTAGATTATACAACCATCTTTTAATCCTTCTTCGGAATGCAATAT
This sequence comes from Zeugodacus tau, assembly GCA_031772095.1. Taxonomy (NCBI): domain Eukaryota; kingdom Metazoa; phylum Arthropoda; class Insecta; order Diptera; family Tephritidae; genus Zeugodacus; species Zeugodacus tau. Next base: position 27,965,436 of record CM062652.1, read on the forward strand.
GGGCGTAAGGCCGTTTCCTAAAGATTACTATTTATAAAGGAACTATCTTAGTGTATTAGAGTAGAAAATACCGCCGAACATACGAAAATCTTGACTTTCTCTTCTTCAGCGAATATTTGAACTTGAAATTTATAAGTCGTTATTCAAGATAAAGAGGCTTATTTAGAATATGACTGGATCATATCAAATATGTATACTTTTGATAAAAAATAATTTATTATCAGCTAAATTATTGTTTAATATAGAAATAATACTTATGAATTTGGCTTCTGGAAAGTATTTTGAAAGTTCCAATGCTGCTAGCATTGCCTGCGCTCTATTTCGCGTGAGAGCGTTTCTAAATTTTGGGAACGTGCTGGTGGAATCTCTCGCCTTCGTTCGTTCGTTCGTCACTCAAAACGCCCAAATTTGCCGGAAAGAACTCCAGATGAGAGTCCAGCGTAAAAATTTTTAAGGAACCCTCAAAGCTTAATGTGGCATTATAAGTTATTTTGTTAATTCTGTAATTTTCCAGTTTTCTGATTTCCTGGAAAATTTTTGATAACGTTCACAGAAAATTTCCAGGACAGTTTTTCCAGATCTTTAGGGTTTTCTTCAAAGTTCTTATCCGTTATTAGTTACAAATATTCACTCGCTGAGTCCTGAATCCTGATTTACTCATTTATTCACAACAGTCTAAGTGAATAAAATAGCGCTGAGATTTAAAAGTTGGTATGATAAAAACAGTGTTATCTGTGTAGAATATTCGAAAATAATACTTTCTGGACGTCAGTACAGCAACTGGTTCAAAAATTAGAGCACGGTCGGCGAAATCGCTAGATGTATGTAAAATTTCCAAAGCAGGTCACGGAAAACATGCTTTGAAACTGAAATTACAAAGGCTTATTCCTTAAAAATTATATTTTTTAAAAGATCAGAATAAGTTCTAGCTGCAAGAAGAAGAACTTCTCGATCCTGAGTACTTCTTGAGAAAAAATATTCATTGAGCTTTTATCATTGATTCTCCCACATTCAATATTACCTTTACATACGTTTTTTATTATCATTCAATAAATTAAAAATAAAATTATACATTATAGAAATCGTTTTATCTTCTGAACTGCTTTCGCAGACATTCGTACAACTTTGATATCAATTTGGCTGCGATTGCTCCACTACAGTTGCTCCCTGTGTTTTGGCGGCTTCCTTCTCGGCTTTTGCTGCAGCTCGGTTCGCTTTCACTTTCTCGCGCCTCTTTTGAACTTGCGCGGCACAATCCTTCGGCGGTGTCTTCAGTGCCATACTGTCACTTGCAGCCATTTTTCGTGCGCTGCGCGATAAGCAACGCTCGCTGCAATTTATCGGCACATAACGGCCAATGTAGCAGCCACATTTGCTACAGTAATGATTGATGTCAGTGCGGCGTTGCCAATTTTTACTGCAAGTGAGAATAGGTGATCAGATGTTGTACAAAAAAATCCGTTTATGAAAAATCAAAATAGTAAATTATTTATATATTTCTTGGACTATTTTCCTAGATATAGGAAAAAATTATTTTATGAAAAAAAAATTGCAAAAAATTAAAAAAAAATATTTATTAATGAATATTAAGATTTCTATAATTATTTGGATACTTAAAAAAACAAAAAAAAAAAGATATAAAAAAATAAAAACAAAAAATAATAAATATAATTGAATAAAAAATATTTAATTAAAAATAAATAATTTTTTGCACTTTTTGGGTTTCTTGTTTTTTTACACAAATTTATTAATTAAAAATTTCTAAAATTTGTTATCGTTTATATCCAAACCAAATGTTATGATTTTTATTTTTTCCCAAATAAACTATTTTTTTATAATTTAAACAAACTATTTACCACAACTTTGTAGCACTGAGAAACCGTTGCAGACAAGTAACCGCCTCCAAACGCACAATACTCAGCGCTTCAGCTTCACAGGCGGGGCAATTCACGATCACCGGTTGTTGTTCGAGGAAGCCAATATCCTTTAATTCGATTGTTTTGATTATAGGTTCATCTTTGACAATCACTTTTACGCATTCTTTCTCGTCAACGGTCATTTTATGTTGTGTGCTTTGTATATTTCGACAAAAATATAAACAATTAAATTTTCGAAAACACTTTGATCACCACTTTAGTTCATCAAAAATGAATAAAACAATGTTTTCTATGCAAAAGCTTCATTCAGTTTGCAACTCACAAATGCTTAACATATACTAAATTGGAAATATTTAGTTGGAAAAGGCAAATGTTGTGCTGATCGCACCCACATAATGAATACTCTCGCGATTACTCTCAAAAAAATTTCAGCTTTGACGCTCACGTTTAATGATTTAATTTTGCACCTGCTCTTTGGCTTTCTCATTTTTAGTGGAGAATGCTCTGATATTTACTTCTCAATTTATCTCAACTGCATACTCACGTTTTCTCATTTTTCTCCGGGAAAATCTTACAAATAAAATACTCGTATATTATTTCATACAGTTAGTTGAGTAATTTTGTATTTTAATATTATAGTTGTGTACTAAATTCATAGACCACATATTTGATAACTTAGATCTTTACTTTATTCACTAAATCATTTCACTTGGAATTATATTCGTGATTACCATTTCTGTGCTAAAACATCAGATAAATTTTTGATCGTTTTCACATCTTCGCTCATATTTCAAGCTGAATCAATGATCATTTTTCTCGATTAATAAAAAAAAATTTACTTTATAGCAGGGACCGTAAATAATGATTATCGTTTCGATTTTTAAGTAAAAAAATCAATCACTTAGAATCGCCACACAAACAAAAGGATAACGTCATTGTAATCCTTTTTGGACGATCTATCCATTTCCACAATGATTTTTTAAATACAGAATTTAATGATTTTCTTCACAGTTAATGATTAATTTTGAGTAATTTGTAAAAAATCATAAATAATCATTATTTTTGAGCAAAAAAAATAAAAATCATAAATAATCATTATATTTGATTTTTATATTTTTTGCTCAAAATAAAACTCACTTTTGGATTACATGTTTGTTATTACGTTTTTTGGTACTATTTTTTCATGTCCTTTTAGAATGACATGAAAATATTGAAATGGCATCAAAATATCATGGACCAAATTTCATTGAAATTGGTCCATTACTTCCTGAGATATGTTTTTTGACTCATTTAGGCTGTGGTAAAATCATATCTTAAATTTGATCCTTCAGCTATGTTCTAAGAGGACATGAAAAAATAGTACTAACAAATAGTAATAACAAACATGCAATCCAAAAGTGAGTTTTATTTTGAGCAAAAAAATAAAAATCATATTTAATGATTATTTATGATTTTTATTTTTTTGCTCAAAAATAATGATTATTTATGATTTTTATTTTTTTGCTCAAAAATGATGATTATTTATGATTTTTTACAAATTACTCAAAATTAATCATTAACTGTGAAGAAAATCATAAAAATCAATTTATAATCATTATTTTGTGATTTTTATAATAAAACTTATAATGATTACGGTCCCTGCTTTATAGATCAGTGATCATTATTTTCTGAATGAATCAAAATAACCTTTATAAACTTGCACAGATTACACATTATTTGAAATAAATAAAAATTTGAATATCACTGCCGATCGTGCAATCGTAATAATTTTTGCATCAATACCAACGATTGTTCATTAATCTTACTTTTTTCTTTAGGTAATACATACATATATTTTGACAATATCTATTGGTTCAAGTATTTCTCAGAAAACATTTTTTTGAAAATCATGTTCATAAAATTGAAATGTACGTGATCTTCGAGCCGATTTCGAATCTTACTACGCACGATCCGTTATTTATTTTTTTTTTAAGAAATATAAATATATTATAGAGAAAAATATACGAATAACCAAAAAAGAAAAAAAAAACGTAATAATTTGTGATAAAAATCAACTGCATAAAAAGCTTTTGGAAACCGCGAGCTATATTAAGTAAAATCTTACTGATCTTTCGTTCGTTTTCTATTTGAAACCTTTGGATCCAGTCTGTTTATGATCTTTGATTTAAACTCTCCCATTTTTAATGTTCATTAGCTTTGATTCTTTTGGAAATCATTTTTTTTATTTAACTTATCACCTTTGAAATTAGTTGATCCTCAAACTGATCGTTATGATTTCAGATTATGACGAAAAAAGTGATCGTCATCATTTAGTAGAAAATGATGGAAATTATTAACCAAAATATTGGTCCAGGGTCGTTTTTAGCAAAACGATCAGTGATCTTGAAAAAAATCTAGATTTGCTAGTAAATTCAATTTCACTCTCGTAATTTGATGATTTGCTGATAATATAAATTTTTTATATATTTTTATTACATAAATTGTTTTTTTTTTTTGTTTTCAAAAATCATTAATCTTTTTAGCAATAAGAACAACTTTTTTATACTAAATTGAATTAATGCTGACAGCTAATGTTTTCCAAGAATATTTTAAAATTCTAATTTCGAAATTATTTCATGCCAATTAAGTTTTATAGGCAAATTTGGAAATCTTCAAGTGTCTAAACATTACACAAAAGCATACTTACATACACACGAAGAACACTTCTGGACAGACTTTTGATTAAATTATAGATAAATATTTGTTAATTACCAGACATTAGGCCGCATATACTCTTGGCTGTCTGTGCGTCTAATGATTGCTTAGACACTTGGTCTGTGTTTTATTCGCAAAAATGAAATCGAATTTTTTTTTTTCTTCTAAACTGATCTCTATGACCTCACCCACTTTTGCCTTAATGGAATTACTCTACATAGTGCGTGCGTATTTATATCGGTGTGCATACATACATATGTACACACGTATTTATGCGAAAATAATTGCCTTTAATTTCCTCGTGGCATTCAAACTATTTGTTGTGTGTGTATGTATGTATGTATTTATGTTTTCGTTTAGCGGCGTTGTGCTCGTGTGGAATTCAGAATTTCCAACTTCTTGAGCATTCATTGAATTAATTTTACACCATACATATTTTCAAGGGCACGAGTAAATGAAAACATAAAAACATGTAAGGAAGGCTGATAGCGGGTGGAACTGAACATATTATGACGCATTTTCAGACAGCGATAATTGAGAGTTCTTCAATGCGCTCAAATATTGGAATATATCGTGATTAAAATAAGAGAAAATATGCCCTCATCTTCCGGGGAAATTCTACTACAATCTCCCATACAAATTTCCTGAAGCTTGCATATAAACAGTTCCTTAAGCAACAAGGATACCGTCGTGTCAAATCCAGCTTCGAAGCAATGAGTCTTAAGTTTGAATAAAATAAACTTCAGAAACAGCATTCCAACTGCTCTCCATAACAGTTCTTAAATTAAATTTATGCAGAGCATTTTATGAAGACATCTTTTTGCCCCACATATGGATATGCAGCTCTATACACATATATTAAACATATATTTGTGTGCTTATGCACTTTCTTCAAGATTGCGACTAATTAACTAATGTTCTTCGGACATTTAACGTCCATCATCTCACTTCAATTTGTAGGTGACATCAGCAACATTTGTCATTTTTCGTGGGCGAGTGCGAGTGTCTTTATATCGAGATAGTAAAAACAAAAGAATTTATTGTTGCTGTATTTGGTATTAGTCATGAGAGAGATTTAAATGAGAAAAGAAAAGTTTTAGAAGCGAAAAAGATAAAATGCTTTTTTATTAACTTATTTGGAACAAGATCAATTAAAAATGATCAATCTGTGCCGATATTTGAAGAGATTGGATTATTATTGAGTAAATGCAAGGCGAATAAGAAATGTGTATGCCATTCACCTGTAACGGATTTTCTGTTTTCTCTTCAACATTAAAATTCGGGGTATTGAAGAAAAAGTTTGGTAAGTACCTCGAGTCACTTAAGCAGAATTCATTTAAGTGCCTTCCCCGCTTTCATGTCTCAAAAGTGTTACATGTTTAGCAGTGACACTTAAGCGGGAATTACTGTATATTTAAAGTGATCAAGTCTTTCAACACATTCAATAACAAATGAGTTATGAAAACCCAACATTTTCCCTCAGCAATTATATCGAGCACTATATTATGCATATTTTCTATAGAAACGTCTCCAACATCTATAGAAAATTCAACATATAACCTCAACAGTCTAACATTTCAGGAATAACATACTCATCCCTATAGCGAGTGTCGACTGGCAGTAGATACACGACTACTGAGCCATTGTCGACTACCGCTGCTATCGTAAGTGTCGATCAATCGCTCAACCATCGACTCTGAATGCTTATTTTTTCAATCGTTAGACATTTTTGAATTTTGTCCATCAAGTTACACAATAGCAAATAATAAATATAATCGACTCAATCGACCGGAGTATATTCTCGACCAACTATGTAAAAAAAGTAAAGTCTTCGATCTCTCATGATCATTTCTACATATACTATATTATGGACAAGTTCCATTAAAACATATATGAAATATGTCAGGGCCATCGTCAAACATATTACTCTCCAAAATATATATTTGATTACAATCTAACTGAAAAATACTTATAAAGTAATTTGAAAAGCTCTGAATGAATAGTAAACAAGCTTTCTGTAATCCAACTGCTACCAAATTCTAATTTCAAATCATCACTTTCAATTTTATTCCATATTACCTTTCAAGAAGCAAGAAACAACTACCAGATACCAAAGAAATGTATATACATGATGATGGCTCATAAAACTAAATTTTAAGTGCAAATTAATCCACTAACTAATGTGTTATCAGAAAAAAACCACAAAAATTTCAAAACAAAAATCGCTTACTATTGAGAACAACAAAAATCGATTGGTCTATATATAAACACAGAGCAATTTACATTAGAATATTGAACACTAAAAGTTTTTACTTTACCGGCAATTTTGTATAAAAATTCTCAACGGACAGCGAATATTACACAAAACCAACACCAAATACTGTATATACTGAGGGACATTGTTTTGAAATACAATAAGAATTTCAAAAAATAGGAAAAATAATCGAAAACGAACACAAAATATTCGCACAAAAGCGCTTCAACCAAATTGCAAATATGACTAAAATTTCGAAAACATTTTCGAAATGCGGTTTTTGTTTACATTTCATTTATTTACGAGAGTTCTATATACATATACTTATATGCCAGAGTACAATTAAAATAAGGTTTCATTATTATTATTTTGATTAGAATTTATAGCCAGAAAATTGTGCTAAATATTGAGGAAAACTTAAAAGTATACAAACACATGAATAAATATAAAAAATTACACACATAAATATATAGTTTGTTTACAATCCAATCGGTGGCAGGCGAGAAACCAACTCAACTCATAGTTGCGGCCGCCGATAGGTGCCCAAGTATTCACCACACTCGGAGCAATAATGACGGCGGCTGAAGCAGCGCAGTATCGGACGTTGCATTACGGTCTTAGCCGTTGCCTTACAGTAAGGACAGGTGACCTCATGTGGCTGGGGACCTACAGCAAAGTAAGTTGGCTGCGGAACGATGGGTAGCTTTTGTTGCGGCTGGACCATAATTGTATGGCGGCTAAATGAGATGAGAAAGAAAGGTGTTGAAGAGTAAAACAAAATCGAAAAAAAAAGAAAAAAATTATTAAAAAAATTAAATAAAAATTATAAATAAAATAACAAATACAAATATTTTTTTAATTAAAAAAAATGTAACCCACATTTACTATATTCCCACTAAATTCGAAAACTGTGACACGCTTGTATGTAAATACTTGTAGTTGCGAGCACGCTTCGTTGTATACTGAATCCAAATAGAGCCGCTAGATTCGCTGAGCGCAAGCGAGTGGCCGCAACCACTTGTATTTTGTTGACGTACCGCAGCTACTCGGATTTTTGATCACTCAGCTCCGCTTTCAGTCACTTTCCCACACACACACACACACTTTCTCATGTTGATACAGGGCTCAATACATCAATTAAAAAAGTGTGCCCGCATTTGCCGCAAAACAATAATGGCAACAAGCACTGATGAGCAATCCGCGAACAACCGCCAACGCCTCAATGTCGAAAACGTTCGACGGCATGAAATAAACGCTCTCAAGCGGCGGACCACACGCCACCACAGAACGCAAAACATTCGCCGTTCACATAAATTTGTGTTGCTATTTTTATGCCAACAAAGAAGGGAAAATGAAAATACAGTGTGAAAAGGCTTTTAAAGAAGAATATAATTGGGAAAAGGAAAAGTGAGAATAAAGAAAATGAGTTTTTGGTATGACGAAAAATACAGATTTATTTTTTACTGTTATAAAAAAAATGTTTAAGGTAACAATTAAAAAATCAACAAAATATGTTTTAATAAGAAATATATTTTTATTAAACAATTAACTCATTTTAATATGATCCAGCTTCTCAATTATACATATGTATATAAATTTATCTACTATTAAAGACTCTCGATACCGTTTTATTGTTTTTATCGTAAAGAAGGACCTTTGTAGAATTATCAAAAATACGTTTAGCAACAAAACATGTATAAAATATTCATTGTACAAAAAAATTCGTCATATATATTGTATAAAGTCCATTGAAAGTTCGAAACCCTAATATTAGGTTAGAAGCACCGAGGTCCTCGTGTTCGATATATGGGGCCTATGGTCCGATTTCGGCGATTTTTAGAATGGGGCTGCCACACTATAAACGTAGTATTTGTGCAAAGTTCTGCATCGATATCTTCACTAGTGCTTACTTTATATATAGTAAAGTAGTTCAAAGTTCTGGTATATAGGAAGTAGGCGTGGTTGTGAAGCGATTTGGCCTATTTTCACAGCATATCATTGGTATGTAAGGAAACTATTACAAACCAAGTTTCAATGAAATCGGTCGAGTAGTTCCTGAGATATGGTTTTTGACCCATAAGTGGGCGACGCCACGCCCCTTTTTCATTTAGTAAAAAAATCTGAGTGCAGCTTTCATCTGCCATTTCTTATGTGAAATGTTTAGTGTTTCTGACGTTTTTCGTTAGTGAGGCGTTAATCACTTTTGTAATTTTCAACCTACCTTTTGTATGGGAGGTGGACGTGGTTATGATCCGATTTCTTTCATTTTTGGACTGTATTAGGAAGTGGCTAAAAAAACGACTGCAGAAAGTTTGGTTTATATAGCTCTATTAGTTTGCGAGATATGTACAAAAAACTTAGTAGGGGCGGGGCCACGCCCACTTTCCCAAAAAAATTACATCCAAATATGCCCCTTCATATTGCGATCATTCATACCATATTTCCATAGCTTTATTTATGGCTTAGTTATGGCACATTATGTGTTTTCGGTTTTCACCATTTTGTGGACGTGGCAGTGGTCCGATTGTGCTCATTTTCGAAAGTAACCTTCCTATGGTGCCAAGAAATAAGTGTGCCAAGTTTCATCAAGATATCTTTTTTTTACTCAAGTTACAACTTGCACAGACGAACGGACGGACAGACAGACACTCGGATTTGAACTCCACTCTTCACCCTGATCACTTTGGTATACATAACCCTATATCTAACTCGTTTAGTTTTGGGTGTTACAAATAACCGTTATGTGAACAAAACTATAATACTCTATATATATAAAATCAAGAGCCAAAACCTAAGGGATTAGGTCGATTTTAGTCTCTTACTAACTTTTTGATGTCATTTGGTTTGCTTCAGAATAGACCTCAGTCGCGTTCCAACATCTATTCTCTTGCGGTCTGATAACTGGACAAGGAGAAGTTGGAGACAATTTTATGCAATTCAGGCAATATTTCCAAGATATCCCTTGTTTGTGACAAGATGCTTTATAGTCATCACATAGAAACGATACGAATTCTTCATGCTTTCTGATAAAAAATGTAAATCCAGAAGTAATATACTATATAGAATCAGAAATGTAGTATAGATTATCTATATTAATATTTTTATAATAATAATCTTTTGATGATTCCTAACAATCATGGAGGTTAATGGTATAAGAACATCACTAATAATATTGATTTTAATTTTTGATTTTCTTAGATCGTTATGATTCATGATGAACCCACCTCTTGTCGCTACCAACCAAAAATCTACACTTTTTGCGTATTTTCAAATTTCCTCTTGACTCATTATTTGCGAATTAAAATTGGGTCACCGAAATACTAATAAATTGCAATGAAATATTTAATAATAATTGCAAATAATGAGCTCATGGAATAATAATCTTTTTTTTTTGCATAATTTATGTTGGTAGTTGAAGAAAATTGTAGAACTGTATTCTCTTGGCACGATTATAAAAGTAAGGCGAGAGATCGATTTAATTTTATTTTAAACAAATAAGGAAAGGAAAGGGTGCAACCGAACATTTTATATTATCCACAATTCGACCCATATATTCGGCATAAAGTCCACTAGAATAACGAAAATAATCATATATATAGTATATGAGGACTGTGGTAATCCAAGAACCGATTGCACTCATTTTCACCACCAAAGTGCGCAATATCCATATATTGTTGCGAGAGTATAAAAATTGGCGACAATAAAATAAAAAAATGAAATTGACAAAGCAATAAACAAAATCCATTTACATATGTGACTACATCCCTACCAATGATAATGATTCATTAATAATGATCAGTTCACCTTGCTGTGGAACAATTTAAAATGTGTATGGACTTTAGTAAAGGAAAAATAAATGAAATAAAATATTTCTTAAAAATTTTCATAAAATGCCGAAACTCTTTATTATTCAATAAATTACACATGCATATTTATCGCTACGTATATATGTATATATGTATTTTCTGAAGGCTTAATGTACAAAAAATTAAAAGTATAAATTATTTCTACAAATAAAATACATACAAATGTAAGTATGTGCGCTTAATCATGATTTTATGCTATATATGTATGTATGTTTTTATTTCCTTTGTATTATCGATCGTTTTCGTGCAGACAAAAAGTGGAAAGCAGATATATTCATTATTAATTTTATTATTATTATTTTGTTCTTGTTTTATTTCTTCATTTATCGGCCTCCTTGGCAGTAAAGGAATATGTACGAGTATGTTTTTTCCAACTAAGTGCATGTGGGTGGCAACCACCTCATGATTTGGCGACAAGCTTTTTCGGTTTAATTGCCGAGTGCTTCATAGCGCGTCCAAAGTAGCAACCGCAATTCTTGCAATAATGATTACGATCCGTTTGTTTACATGGTATAAAGTAGTCCATGCAACAGCAACAACAAAATGTGCTGGAAGTAAAATGTAGAAAAATAAAATAAAAAAGGTATATAGTAGTAGATTTTTTGTTCTTTTTGATTATTTTTGCACAAATAATTACTTATAAATAATAAAAGTATTTTTATTTATTTTTAATAAAATGTATATCAATAAAAATAAATAAAAACGAAAAATCGTTTAATATATGTATTGAATATAGATAAAAAATTATTATTTATATAATTTAAAATTATTAATTTTGGAAAGAAATAATTAAATTTTTTGTATTTTTATCAAAGAAAACATTCCAGACAAACGAACTCTTATTATTCGCAATATATACATATCTATAATTAAAGCATTTTAAAATAAATAATGAAGATTGATATCTACATTTACGTTTTCGGAGACTAGACTTGAGGGCAATCTCCCATTTTCATTTGAAAACTTGATATACATTGCCTTAAGCGCAATATGGATACCTTTAATGCTTCGTGCATTACGTTTCAAAATCTGTAAAATCAATTAATGACTTTGACTTTCGAACATTTTTATTTATAGAACCTGATTTCATAATTATCAACTGGGATCAACTAACCAAGAACTAAAATTAATTACATTAATACACGATGAAAAACACCAGCATCTGGCCCCTCAAAAATCGTTTAACAGGCTTTACAACTTGGTTGAGTTGTATCTTAGACAACCCAGCTTATAGGCTACTCAATTATTTCAATATAGTTCAGCACTAATTTCAATTGAGTCAATTTGTTAATTTTCGAAAATCAGCAACTCACTATGAATATCATATATTATACCTATAAAAAAACTTGACTGAAGTAAAAACATATTAAAGCCGTCAGTTGTCGTTTATAATGCAACTTATACATTGTGTTGATAACTCTTCTGAATTGACTGAATTGGCTTCAACCGATTTGAGTTGTCTTCATTAGCTCTAATTTACATTTTACAACTCAACTTTCTAAAAATGTTATGAAGCATTTTGAAGCACATTATTCTGATTTTTTTTACCACTGCTACATTGTGATTTTCCCAAAAGTTAAAAGAAGAGTTTAATAATCAACAATAACCACCAATGCTAGTTTTAATGGAGGGGGGGGGGGTAATGTTTGTTTCGTCGAAAAAAAATTGACACTGGTTAAATAGATATAAAACATACCAGTCAGCAGAAGGTAGAATCATTCAACTAGTTATAACTTGTTTAGAAACTTTTAAGGATGAAAAATTACTCAGAGACCGTCCATAAAACCACGGTCGCATTATTAAAATCACTCTATCCAATATAATGTAAACATATATAAACATATAATGAACTTTCTAATTAGTTAAATTAAGTTCCAAAATATAAACAAAAACGAGAAATTAATATTTCCTCAAACACTCATCACTAAAACTGAAATTTCAAAATTCTTACTCCTCTAACATTCACTACTATTCCACTCTAAAAATCCAAAAACAAATTAATATTATCAACACTTACACCCACAAACAGCCGACAAAACGATTGATCTCCGTCGCCCACCACTTCATATCGTTTTCGACTTGTGTCATTTCAACAATGCCGCAAGCAGGACATTTCAGCATTACCGAATCCTGTGGCAAGTTGAGATAGGTACCCGCAAGTGGTGTGGCGAAATTTTTATAGATCTGCAGATCCCTCAGTTCCTTCTCGGTCAAGGGCTTGTTGACGTTTTTATCCGCCGCGGCAGGCGTGTTGCTGCTGTCTTCGATCGCGGGCGTATTTGGCGTGGAGTTGGATTCCGTCATCATATTCTTTTTATAATATTAAATTATATGCAGAAAAGAACACACACACTTTCGTCGTATTTAGTATAAACTAGATTAGTCGCGAAAAAATCGTAGAAAAAAGAATTCTTTACTCGAGCGCAATGCACACACGTCCGACAATAAAAGAAACGTACTGAAATCGCATGGCTAACAAATAGCCGAGATGAGGTCAACAGTGAACGCTGTGTGGTAAGTTGGTGAGTGAGTAAGCAAGTGAGAGATTAAGCAGGCGTCTGAGAGAGTTCCTCTAACAGCTGGTTTATTGGTAATATTTGAGTAAAGAAAGCGAAAGTTTTTCACGCTACCGCCCACGCCTCGATAGTATTTGCTGCTCGGAGTGTGTAGAGAACTGCTCAAAGCGTGTTAAGAGTTGTTTAAAGAGCACAAGAGAACTGTTTGATTGAGCAGTTGTGAGTATCGATCGTAAGATCAATTTGATTTTTAGTTTTTTTGTCTACAAACTAACTCGTAAGTTTCAAAAATTATTTTTTAGAATAATTGGAATTAAAAGGTATTTTCGAGAGCGCGCACTATAAACAAATGCATATTTATTATTGCAAGAGTGTTTATTTTATAAATTAGTATTTTCATTATTACTTTATTTCGTTGTTTTCGTTATGTGCTCCGTTATTTAAATTATATTTCACTAAGTCTAAGTTCCCTTTTTCGAATCTTTTAATTATTTTCAATTATTTTTGTTATTTCCGAACTTATTTCGGTCTTTGTTGCATGCCCAATTTGCCGCCGCATTTACTACAGTAAATGCCTTTCGTGGTCCACTCGCGATTACAACCGCACCAAGTGCAAATGCAGCAGAGCCAGAAAATGGGGAAGAAGCTAGAATTTAAAAAAAATTAAAAATTAAATTGTCGGTTTTAAGGTAAACCGAAGCTTCCATGAATGATTCTTCAAAATTCCTAAAACCCTAACTAAAAATTTGGACTCACCACGAAAGCGTCGACAGACAACAGGTGGCATCCTTCAAGCCCGCCGCACGCATCACTGCCGCATCACCATACTCGTGGCACAGCGGACATTTGGTCTTATAGGTACGCGGACCCACGGAGTAGAAACGCAAACGCTTGTGGTTACTCTTCGGCACAGCTGTGGCGCCAAGTAACTGTGTTTGTGTCACTTTACCGACACTGATGGCGTCATCTATGTAGGGCACTACGGAGGTGCGACCCTCCAACACGACATTGGCAACAATGTGACGCTTGCGCTCCTCGGACGTTTGAGCCGGCAACAGCTTGACCTTGACGAGCTGTGGCGCTTCTGGAACAGCGGTGCTTTCCATGCTGATTTTAGAAAATTATATTCAAAAATCGTTCGATTATTTATATTTTGAATATTTTTAGTTTGTATAACGGTTGTGTTGTGGCGCGTTGGAGTGGTGGCAGTGAACTGCTGGCAGCTGACCGCTAACAATCTGCGCTGGTGGGCGGCAGGCGTCAGTACTCGCAAATTATGGCAATTGTTAATGATCACAGATCAACAAGAGAGCGAAAAAAGTATGTGGCTGCTGCAGAGTGTGATCAGTGATCACTAATCTCTAGCATCTCAAACTGTTATTTTTTCAACTTTTCGGCCAAACAATCTCCTCTATTGTTCGCGAAATTCTCAACGCTCTGTGATCTCATGTTGCTCCACTTAATATGAAATTTATCAATTTCTTTGTTACTCTTTGTTAGTGTTACGTAGAGTGATGTCATTGCCGCTCAGTGTGAGTAATTTATCTTTTTTTTTGTTTTTGTTCTACATTTTCCCACACGCTTTTGTGCGAATCGCTGGGGTGGAAAAAGCGTGCGGAAAATCACGCATACTTAGCAGATGTTGCATGTGTGTGTGTGTAGTTGTGTTTGCTAGAAAGCAAAAATATACAAATTTAGCTACACGATCCACCTGTTACATAATAATAAGTGCGTATGGGCATAAACAAATTGTTTGTTGAGGTTTCTAGTTTAGTGAAGAGAACAAGAACAAGCATATGGTAAATATATTTGCGAACATTTTTTTTCATCTCATATTTGAAATATCTGATTCTATAAAAGATTATATATTAGACTTCCTCAAAATCGAACAATGATCACACCTATAATGAACTATATAATGAAAACATTTTAGACATTTTAGATTATCAATTTGGCATTAAAAAAAATATCATTTGTATGCCTAACAAATCGACTCTTTTTTCAGAACTACATAATTTTGTTAATTTTTGATATCTTTCAAAAATCTTAGGTCATTGTATAGGAAATGCCTTCAACTTTAATAACCTTTTTCAATTTTTTTGTGTATGCTACTCACTCGGAATTATGTTAGCAGTTGGGGAACTTTTTTATGGCACCTCCGAAGACAGCAAATAACTGCGTTCTTTTTCAATTTTTTTCGAGTACTAACTTTTAAAAAATTCACGAAAATCGTCTAATTTTTCATCGGCTACACTGGTACCTTCCATGATAGGTACAAACCTCGCCGCGAGGAGGATAGAATTTTAATCTTGAAATCCACTCCTCCCTTGAAATAACTTTTTTAATAGAGTTAGAGTGAAACCGAGATTTTTGAACATAGCCTCGATTTAATCCAATTTAATTTGGAAGTCGGTAGTTGACTATGTAAAAGTTGGTATTAGGAACGACTTTAAAGAAAGTGTGGTTAAGGAATAAATAAGAAAATTTAAGTGGAAAAACTGAACCAAAACTGAAAGTAAAAAAGTAGAAACCTTTGAAACCTACGAAAATATATGTATTGAATATCTCAAAGGTTTTTTATAATTTTTTCTTGAAATACATTTCTTTTCAAAAGAAAATAACGGTATTTATTTATTTGGTGGAAGAGTTTTAATTTAAACAAAATTTTCCAATAATATTTCCAAATATAAATATTTATTAAAATACAATAAAATTACAAAAATAACAAACTGAAATAAAATATATAAATATCTAATATTTTACTCAAAAAGCCGCATCTTCAAACGCTCGGCTCGTTCGTTGTCGTCTTTAGTTTCATCATTTCTTTCGGTTGCTGCTTCGCTAGTATCTTATTGTCGAGTGCCTCCTTTTCGACTTTGCGAAAACGTTGCCACTTATTTTCGAACACCACATCCGAGTGCTGCATTTTGAACAACTGTCGCTTGTACCAACTCAACGTTATGTAACGGCCAATGTAACAGCCACATTCGCTGCAATAGTGATTGACGTCATGGCGACCACTCCAGCGTATGGGATTGCTGTAGAATATAGAAATTTAAACAGAACAATTACATATATACATGGAAAAACTATGTAAATTTATAATAGCATAAATATTGTATAATAATTGGAGCGTAAATACTGTAAACAATGGAAATTATTAGACGCGTCCGAACAAATTTATGAAAGCTGTTGGAAAATTGTACTATAAATTTTTAGATGAGTGGTTGAGATGGTACTGGAAATTTTCCGAAATTATTATAAGAGCTGAAATAAATATTCAATTAAATTAATATATATATATTCAAATATTTTGAATTTTTTCGAAAATTGGATATATGAGTTTTAAACTACTTATAAACATAATATATAGAATTATATTGGACTTGGGAAGATAAAAAATTCACTTGTATTTTGTATGAATTTTAGAGCTTATAATTCAAATGTATTTGGAAGTTAATTAACCTAGTGTCAATTAAAAAATTAAATGGTCATTTTCTGGACGGAGCTGCTCATTCATGTAATCACTGTTCATTTAAGTGGGTAGTGGGTATTACTGTATGATGATAATTTATTATTATTTGTTTTGCGTCTATATTTAGAAATAGTAATCGATTATGCACACTAATCTACTAAATTTGGAGGGCGTTGACATTTGCAGTTACGTGAGCACTTTCATTACTGTTTTTACTCGCCTGTCATGCATATTAATTAAGTTTTTTATTTAAAGACTTGCCTGAATTTCTTGAAAATTTGCAATAAATATGTTTATGGAGAACTGTTGCATTTTATTTATTACTTCTTTCAATAGCAACACAATTTCAAACACCCACATGCATTACTTGTGTTTTGTAGGAAAAAGTACATAACTCAATTTCCGAAAAGGGTTAAGACTATTTGAAAATAAGCGAAAAATAGTAGCAATTAACTTGTGAGTTTTCGTTTTTCTTAGAAGTGAGAAATTTAAATCAAAATACGAGGAATATTTATCTGAAGAATGCTATAGTTTCGTTCAATTTTTTGCCATTGAGACTTTCACTTACGTCTACCACGATACCACGAAATCTACCGACAAGACTTTTTAAAATATTGTCATATTATAGCTAACCAATCCATGCTATAACTCCAAGTATACAATTTTGAAACGATAGACATTTGTATTCACACTTCCTTCTGGAATGGCTAAAATATCTTGGATCTCACTTTTTATATGAAGGTAGAATACCTATTGGCTTTGCGGTACTAGATTCAGCGCCGCTTTATTCTGGCTGTATATCTAACTAAAGGGGTTATTATGGTTTCTCAAAGGAATTTCTCCTATAGTCTACGAGAATTCCCCTCTTGCGAGGACATGCCATAGAACCTAACCAAACATTATATATGTATGCCCCGAAATTGCTTAAACTAATCCAAAGTCAATTGAATTGAAATATTGAAATTATCCGAAAAACAGGGTAAATTTATAAGAATGTGTTTTTCTGACTGACGTAAAATTATCTTTTTGAAAAACCTTTCTTCATATTGATCGGAAAATAATCAAATCAATCCCAGGTACTACGTAATGGTATCCAAATAAGCATGCTCTATAAATGTACTCACTGCCAAAAATGCACTCTAGACTAAAGGTTATAACGCATATTGCTTTCGAAATTTTGTTCGTTAGATTCATTCTACTCAAGTCGAACATGAAGAATATAGAGACTAGTAATTAGTTGCTGAAAGATAGGAAAGTACTGAAAGCTACTACAGTATTATAGTTTTGTTCTCATAACGATTGTTTGTAAGTCATAAAACTAAACGAGTTAGATATAGGGATATATAACCCTAAATGATCAGGATGGCGAGACGACACGTATTCCTTGACAGCCTGAGGAGGTTGCTTTCGAAAATGGGCAAAATCGGACCATTGCCACGCCCACAAAATGGCGAAAACCAAAAAAACTATAAAGTGTCATAACTAAGCAATAAATAAAGTTATAAAATTTGGAATAAAGGATCCCACTGGGGAGCAGCATATTTGGATGTAATTTTTTTGGGGAAGTGGGAGTGTCCCCGCCCCCAAATCGGTTATTTGTATATATATCGCAAACTAATGAAGCTATATAAGCCAAACTTTCCGCAGTCGGTTTTCTTGTGTACCCCACCACACACCACGAAAATAGTTGAAATCAGATAATAACCACGCCCACCTCCCATACAAAAGTTAGATTGAAAATTACTAAAAGTGGGTTAACTCACTAACGAAAAACGTCAGAAACACTAAATTTCACAGAAATAATAATAGAAGGAAGCTGCACTCAGATTTTTTTACAAAATGAAAAATGGGCGTGGCATCGCCACTCATGGGTCAAAAACCATATCTCAGGAACTACGATCTCAATGAAATTCGGTGTATAATATTTTCTTGACACCCTGATAACACTGATAAAAAATGGGCGAAATCGGTTCACAACCACGAACAACTTTCTTTATAATTCAATTTAGAATTCCATCTTTTTCCTCCACTTTATAATATATACATTAGGAACCAATGAATATAGCGGAATAAAACTTTACACAAATAGTGCTTATCATCTCTGGCTTCGCTTGTGAAAAAATTTTCGAAAACGGGCTATAAATTTTCAAGGCCCCAGATATCGAACATATTGAACTCAGGGCCTAACGGTAAATTTTAACCGAAATTACCTCAGCCCTCATATCTACATATGGCTATTTTCGTTATTCTTTTAAACTTTATGCCGATTTTATGGGTAAATTTGTGTGTTATGTAAATAAAATTTCTTCAATAAATTGCGAGAGTATAAAATGTTCGGTTGCACCCGAACTTAGCCTTTCCTTACTTGTTTCTCTTATAAAATTTGATTTTGCGCTGATCATGAATTAAACTCCCACAATCCACTTAAGAATAATCATGAACTAGTTAGGCCGACAGATTCTATCAATAGTGATATCTGAGCTCAATCTATCTATTTGGTGTACAATTTTCGAACCTCACTCTCTACCGACTTACCAACAAAGACAAAAATTTATCACAGCAACAAATCGCTGCAGAAACGTCACTGCCTGTCGCTCAACAGTGGTCAAGCATTTCGCGCCACAAGCCGGGCACTGTATTTCCACTGGTTCCCCCAACAAATGTCCAACATTTGAAGGCAACACCGGCAGCACATCCTCCAGAACGCCATCGTTACTGTCAATCGTCACAATGACAGTTGACTGTGTGGTTGTCATCTTTGACAGCTGTTTGTCGTCGCGGCGCTTAGCTAATGTGTAAGTGAGTTCGTGAGAGCGGTGGCAGATTTTCTTCTTTTTTGCAATTTAGCAATATTTGTAACACTTTTTCTATTGTTTTCGTAATAACTGTTTTCTTTTATTTAATTATTAGTTCACAACGCGTACGGTGAGCGTTAACACAAGGCACACATTTCGAATTTCGCTTCAAATGCCGTCAAAGCAAAGCGATCAACTGACAATACATAGAATTGCTAATCGCCGCTATTGCTAGCCGACGCTTGATGCTCTTGCTGTTGATGTCGCTGTCATTGTTGTTGTGCTTGTTGCCATTTTAGCTGTTGCTTGTTGTTGCTCTTGCTGCCTTTTCGGTTGTGGCCACTCAAGCCAATTGAGGAAACATACAAATTGTGGGATTATATATGGGATCTCCAAGCATATACATTTAATTAAAGATGTATGTATGTGTGTGGGTATATAATGAGCAAGCGCTCGCTCTCGCTAATTAAAATACTTTTTGAGTAATTTATTGAGTGTTTGGCTGTGATTTGCTCTAGCTTTGTCATTCTTTGATATGGTGACGCTTTCGGTGGATGCGTAAGATTCTTGGCAGCGTCTGGGCTAAACATCTGGGCCCAACAGCAACAATTGTGTGCATAGCCAAATACTTATATGCACATACATACATATACGATAGAAATATTATTTTCAAATGTAATAATGTTTGATACTTTATTTACTTACTTGGCGATCAACACCTACTTCATTGAAATGTGTCAGTGATTCAACTCATCGAGCCATGAAACTATAAAACTATTTTTTAGACAGTGGCAAATTTTTATTATTCTTATATTACTTTACACTAATTTAGTATAGCCCGTTTTCGCTCGCAACATATCGAACGTAGTAAAATAGTTTTGTTGAATTACAAGTGATTTGTAATAACCTTTTCGCACAGCTAAATAAATTTAGTATACTAAGATTATAATTGAGAAACCTGTTTCTGCTTTTCGCACAGCCGGTTGCTCGATTAACGATCAGCCGTTATACATTATTTATTTTGCATTCCAAATTCAGATTTTTATTCGATTAAAAATCAATGAAATACAATACGATTTTTCTTCTATATGGCAAATAGGTCTAAATCAGGGTTTTAATCGAGAAAATGCCGTTTAATTGATCACTTAACACATTTGCGAAAAGCCTATAACTCCCTAAAGATAAAGAGATTAATTGATTTGAGAATGTTTGCTTCCGTCCTTAAAAGTGATCATGTCATCCATAAACAAGTAATGAAAGGCTAAGTTCGGGTGCAACCGAACATTTTATACTCTCGCAATTTATTGATATAGTTTTATTAAGATAACACCCAATTTCACCCATATATTCAGCATAAAGTCCAATAGAAAAACGAAAATCATCATTTATAGTATTTGATGGCTGAGGTAGTTCCTGTACATCAGTCATTTTCATCACCAACATACATTATATCTAAGATTATATGCTCACTTAACTTGGCTAAGATATTTCACATATTAACCGATTTATAAGCTATTAAGCCCATCGTATTTTTGAAAATCCTATAATTAGCTATATGAGAGCTAGTGGAAGTTATGACCCGATTTTAACCATTTCTGGTACAGAGACACACTATCAGAAGAAAAATATGTCCTCTGAATTAAATTGAGCTATCTGAGAGATTTACCTGTGAAAAATTACCATAAGGCACTGAGTTCTTCATATCCGATATCCGGGGCATTGATATGTTATAGTCCGATTTCGACAATTTTTTACAAGTGATGCCACAGATCATATACAGTAATTGTGTATAAAGTTTTATTTCGCTATCTTCATTGGTTCCTTATATATATATTAGATAGTGAACGAATCAGATGGAAATTGAGTTATATGTAAAGTTTGCGTGCTTGTGAACCAATTTCGCCAATTTTTCATCCGTGTTGTCAGGGTGTCAAGAAAATATTATATACCGAATTTCATTGAAATCTGTCGAGTAGCTCCTGAGATATGGCCTTTGATCCATAAGTGGGCGATGCCACGCCCATTTTCCATTTTGAAAAAAAAAAAATCTGAGTGCAGCTTCTTTCTGCTATTTCTTCTTTAGTGTTTTTGACGTTTTTCGTTAGTGAGTTAACTCACTTTTAGTATAAGGAAATGGCTAAAAGAAACGACTACAGAAAGTTTGATTTATACAAATTTTTTGGTTTGCAAGATATAGAAATAACCGATTTGGGTTATTTAATTCCCAAAAGAATTAAATACAAATATGCCCCTTCCTAGTGCGGTCCTTTATTCCAAATTTTACTTTTATAACTTTATTTATGGCTTAGTTATGACACTTTATGTGTTTTCGGTTTTCGCCATTTTGTGGGCGTGGAAGTGGTCCGATTTTGCCCGTTTACGAAAGCAACTCTCCCAAGGCACATGTGTACCAAGTTTCGTCAAGATATCTCAATTGTTGCTTAAGTTATCCATTGCACGGACGGACAGACAGACATTCGAATTTTGACTCGTCTCGTCCCCTTGATGATTTTGATATATATAACCCTATATCTAACTCGTTTAGTTTTACAAACAACCGTTATGTGAACAAAAATATAATACTATTTTAGCAAATATAAAAATTGCAGATATACGATGTTTCTTAACTCACTGGAAGAGAACAGGCCTATTGCAAGGTATCACAAGTTCTCAAGTAACGTACTGTTATATGTCTAATGAAAATTTTGAATTGAAATAGTCATTCCTTCCATTTGAGCTAAAGAATTTTATTCACGGTTTTCGAGCAAAGTAAATTTATTTTTTATACTGTTTTCAGATAAAAATGTGTGTAACTTTAATATTTCAATATTTAAACATTTTTTTATTGGTTAAAATTTGAAAAATTCTAAAATTTGTTTTAAAAACTCATGTTTTTACAGCTGCTGCTTTTCTCTGTTTTTTTCAGTTGTCTACAGCTATTTACTTAGTCTTCTCTAGTCTCATTGTCATATAAAAATAGACTTGTGACCACACGATCTTATATGCGAATAAGCAAGTGGATATATGTTGATGTGAACACAAATGCTTTTAGAAACAGACGCGAAATACGCGAAATCACTGTGAAACTTAAAAAAGTGAATTTCAATACGAAAACACATATTCATAGAAACCAGAAATTAAATCAATATGTAGATTTTTATTACTTTTTGTGTTTAAAAAATATATTATATTTACCGTTATAATATTTGATACAAATTCCTAAAATTATATGCAAACAATAGACTGAAACAATTGGAAGACTTACTAAAATACATCTAAAGGGTACAAAAATAAAAACATCTAACTCAAGTAGGTCGCCAGTAGAAGCCCAAATGACCGCCACATCTATTGCAGAACATGCGTTTGCTCTTCAAGCGACTCTGCAGGCAGAGGTATACAAATGACAGCGAGAATATTGGAAAACAGCTGCAAAATAAATATAAAATTAAATTTTTATGGAAAAAAATTAAAATTTCTGTGCAAAAAACTTACCAAGACAACGTGGAGAGCAAACAGCTGAGATGACCCAGGATGCCGCTCATCTGTACGGTTTCGGTGTCGGCACGTTGCTTACAGAGTGGACAACGTATCTGATAGGTGCTTGGACCGACGGCAAAGTAACGTACATGTGGCTTTCCATCGTCCTCAGCTTTCGGTGCCCAAGCGGTGCGGGTTTGTTGGCGTCTCGTCACGGATTCTTCCACACCCGCATCCTCCTCATCATGATCACGTACCGTATCGCCGAGAACATAATTTAAAATTGCATCGGTGGCCTGGTCGAAACGCTTATCCGGTGTACTGGTACTAGGTGTAATCGGTGTATTTGGTGCACTCAAACTAACTTCCACCAGTTCGATTTGGGATTGCATTTTGTGAGGTTGGAAATTTTTTTTATTTTTTTTTTTTATTTCAAACAAAACAATTCAATTCTTTTTTATGCTATTCACTTTCGCGTTTTGCTCGCGAATTTTTAAATAATCCGGTTATTAGCTGTAGACTGTGGCTGTCTTTGTGGTTCGAATGAGCAGTGCCAACTGGTTGTGTGGAGATTAGCCGAGACTAGCCAAAAACATTGAGAGCTTGTTGTTATTTATATTTACAATGTGGCAAAGGAGAGTGAGTGACGCTGAGTCGTGTATATTGATGTTAGCGACTTGCTTTCAAACTTGTGTATTTTTCTTAGCGAGAAGATTTTTTAGCCGGTAAATAATGAGAGAGCATCGAAGGTACACATAAAAAATTAATGAGATTGCTAAGAATATTCAAATCAAATAATTTTTATACTAATGGAAATATTGGTGAGTATCTACAAGAGGTATAAAGAAAATCACAGTTTCTCTCAGGTATGGGAAACCTTAATACTTCATACATTCATCACCGTCATTTTATAAGTGTATTAGTGTGTCAAACAGATGCGGGTTATCACCTCCATAAAAAGGGCTTAAGCAGTTTTGAACTGATACTGGGGTCATGAATGATATGTCACTAATATGCCATTGGCTTGGAGAGACCTAGAGAACGCATACTTTTTTATTATTGTTTAAGACTGCTTGCGTGTTGCTTCTTGTTTTCGTTTTTGTTGTTTTAGAACCCATTTGGAGGCTAATAACACACTAATGATCACCTTCTTCATGAAACTATGGTTCTTTAAACGGATGGAACATGGGTCTTCTTAGCTTCAAGCAAAAACAATTTTAATTATTATTTCCAGTGTAACCTACAGACAATAAATCTAACAAATTTCCCTGCAATTGATATCAAAACACAAGGTTAAACACAGTTTGCTTTTTAGATTGATAGCAGGACTTCGTTAAAATAATAGGGGTTGAGTTTTACTTATAATTCAGAGTGATCCACTTCGGGTTTCCCTACTTTTTAAAGAAGAAAACAAACAAACAAACAAATTCAAATTTAATGGGGAATGTTTATTATCATTCGAAAGAACATTCTTTGGCATTTAGTTTTTTAAGATGATCTCTTTCAAATGTTAGCCGCGACTACGTCTCAGATGGTCCATCCGTTGAGTCCAATTTTCGATGACTCGTTCGAGCATTTCAATTGGTAACCGGCGATGACACGCGGGATATTTTGCTCCAAAGCCTGAATCTTAGCTGTAATGTCCGCATGGACTTTAGACATTACATATCGCCACAGGAAAAATTCTAGTGATGGTATACAACACCGAAGTGTGCCATATAATTGATTGATGAGATGTGTGGGAAGTGACAGAAGAGTACTTGGATCATCCAATATAATACATCAGCAAATCAGCTTGGATATCTGAGATTAGGCACTTCAAACAAGGTACTTGTGGCGTCTTTTATATAACTCGTCTACTAATTTTACCTAAATGTGTTAACGGACATCCCACTTGAACAGCGAAAATATGTGATTTCTGAAGTCAGAACTCATAAAGTTCAATCTCATGTATCGACAAAACGTCATGACACCAAAAAAGCCGGTTTATTTCGAGTCCAGCTAGTTCACCTAGATGACTGCAGTTTCAGTTTCCGAGGTTTCATGTATTTAACTGTAAAAAAATCATATTGTTCCAACATTTGCTTCAAATTTAATATCGGGTAAGGTTTTAGACCTTTTCGGGTGTGATACACTATTATCAACTTCAGCCGGAAACATAAAATTTTTAACGTTCAATGCCGTAAGATGACTCTGCATTTTCACATTAATATCACCATCTTTACACAATATTCTTCTTATATATCTTTAATTGGAAGGAACCATTTATGTGGTGAATACTGTAAATTTGTTACGAAAAATTCAAAACAAAATGTAAGTAAAAGACCTTGATAGCATCAATAAAGCCACGATTACTACTTAATAGCATACTCATAACATTATCGACATATGCATGGAGGTATGCATATTTTTTCAAGTCACTTTTAAGTTTTCACAACACCCACTCGTCGAACAATTAACAGTGGAAATTTGAATTTCATTGCCAAAAAAGAGTGCACTTAAGTTGAAGATAAGTACCTACGCATAAATACACGGGATTGTACTTCAGTATTTATTTATTATTTTGTGCAAAATAATGATGTTGTTATTGAATATATGACCATTACACTCTGTACCATATGTGGGACTACTAGTTGACCCACTTTAATGATGATTGCAAAGCAACCAAAAATAAGAAATTGGATGAAAGCAAAGCGGGTGTAATAAAGGTAGCAATGACAGAGCAGTAATTTGTTATTTCATTACATTTTTAATAGCTGGTTACGAAAATAATGATATTACATATTGATTTGTCAATATATTAGATATTGAACCACCTGAGGTATGACAGAGCATTATTTTCAACTTTTTGTTTTTCTTGTATGTTACTTCAATGATGTTTATGAAGTAATATTACAAATTCAACCAATACTTTGAGACAGAAAAACAATACACGAGTATAAATACATATATTTCCCTATACAGAATATCCATTTATATAATAACAATATTTTAAGAGAATAGAGGTAGGTAACCCTCAAAGTTCAAGAATGCTTATGGAATTCCATTTTATGAACTCCAATAAAGCCCTCGGCCTAGCTGAGAGATGGTGCAATATACAAAGTCTATCTAAGATTACGAACTTAAACTAGAGTATTGTCTAAGCTTTACATTTCAAGGTATTTGAATGAAACGAAACTGTGCTATATAAACCAAACTTTCTGCAGTCGGTTCTCTTACGTACCCCACCACACACCATGAAACTAGTTGAATTCGGATAATAACCACGCCCACCTCCCATACAAAGCTTAGGTTGAAAATTACTAAAATCGGGTTAACTCACTAACGAAAAACGTCAGAAACACCAAATTTCTCAGAAATAATAGCAGAAGGAAGTTGCACTCCGGATTTTTTACAAAATGGGCGTGGCATTGCCCACTTATGGGTCAAAAACTATATCTCAGGAACTACTCAACAGATTTCAATGAAATTCGGTATAAATTATTTTCTTGACACCCTCATAACACGGATAAAAAATGGTCGGTTCACAACCACGACTACTTTCCTTATACTACTTTCCCTTTCTGTGGCATCACTTGTGAAAAAATTGTTGAAACGGACTATATATCAAACATGTTGAACTCAGCGCCCAAGGTTAAAATTTGACCGAAAATATCGGTAAATCTCTCAGATAATTTAATGTAATTCAGAGGAAATTGTTTTCTTCTAATAGTGTGCCTCTATTCCAAAAATTATTCAAATCGGATCATAACATCTCCCAGCTCCTATATACCAATTATAGGTTTTTAAAAAATACGGTGGGCTTTAGTGAGCTTATATTGGATATAGTGTACCTTGCTGGTGAAAATGAATGAAATCGGTTCACGAATTACCTCAGCCCTCATATACTACATATGCTGATTTTCGTTATTCTATTAAACTTTATGCCGATTTTATGGGTAAATTTGTGTGTTATGTAAATAAAATTTCTTGAATTAAAATTGCGAGAGTATAAAATGTTCGGTTGCACCCGAACTTAGATTTTCCTTACTTGTTAGGACACACTTTAGTATGTGAAAAGAAACACGAACCGCTTAATTGGTGCTCTTACGGTGAGTTATCACAAAAAGTAAGAGTACACGTACCCGATTTAATTGATACAGCGCGACATAATGCCTTGTCTTTTAAAACCGTGTCTTTTAAACGAGCATATTTTATTCGGATCAGAAATGAGTTGAAGCATGAAAACTTTATATAACTAGAATTTTAATTTGATTATTAAAAGTAAATATAAATATTATATATGGTGATCCCTTTGTGGTGTATATTATCCATGATCTTTAGTTTACAGTTATACAGTTGAACTTTCCTAACTCGAATTACCATATACCACAAAAACACTTCGATTTTGAGAGACTTCGAGTTATGGAAGGAAAAAATGCTACTGCTTTCAATATTAACACATTTGTAATTTTTTTTTCGTAACAAATTTCTTTTAAAAGTAAAGAATTATTTAATTTCCATTCGCAAACAAAACAAAAATATTATTTAGTTTCCATATAACATAAGAAACAATTAACTATATGTATACTATATTAGTCGTCCTTATACACATATTTTTCACATCAAAAAAGAATAATATTTATCGTATTATTAAAAAAGTTTCACTTTCAACATACTATTGGCACAAATTCTCCACATCCATCGAATATATTAGGTAATCACTTTTGCTTCCAGTAACCCAAATTTCCACCACACCTCTTGCAGATCACTTTATTGCCACTTTGACGCCGTTCGATGGCGCGTTTGTACAAACACTTGAAGGGAAATATGGGCAGGCAACTAAAACAAATTTTGATAAAAAAATTCACAGACGTCAATATTTTCTCACTAAATATTACAACACACTCATTACCAGTACAGCAAGCGATCATAACTGATGTTGTCTACATGCAGCCGCTGTTCACAATCGGGACAGTACATTTGACGCAGACAGCTCAAATCTGTGGGCGAACGATAGGCGTTGGGCACAAATTCAATGCTGCCACCGAAAATACTCTGCAACACTTTGGTGTCACATTTTTGGACGTCGGTAAGCGACAGACCCTGCTTGTAGGGTATTGTACTGTTAGTAGCTGTGCTACGATCTTTAAAACGAAATAAGCTCATATTGTTGCTGTAGCTGGCACCCTTCTCGTGGGTTTTTGTGTTTGTTATATTCAAATTGATTTCGACGAGATCCTTGTTTTCCGACATAGTAAACCGTTATTTTTAATTTAATTAAATTTATTTCGAATACAAAGGTTCGTACTTATTGCTGCTAGATTTCGAATGTAACTGATCTAAGTGAATGCTTAACGGCATAGTAAAACTTGTTTGAAATCATTGTGCTTTTCGTAGAAAGCTACAAATATTGTTGGTCCACATTGAAGCCATGCAGCGTCGTAATGCTGACGCACTCAATTTATGCGGTGAGT
Source organism: Zeugodacus tau (assembly GCA_031772095.1). Classification (NCBI taxonomy): domain Eukaryota; kingdom Metazoa; phylum Arthropoda; class Insecta; order Diptera; family Tephritidae; genus Zeugodacus; species Zeugodacus tau. The sequence continues at coordinate 27,993,846 of CM062652.1, forward strand.
GAGTGAAGTTTGAGTGCAGTCATATGGAAATAGTATAGGCGTGAGTGAGACTTTTGTGACAGGAATAAAATCAGAGAACAGTACCAACTTTTTCTCCATTATTCAGAAGTATTTTTAATCAATTTTAACTGAACTAGCTGCCACTTTAACTATTTAACAATAATTTTAATTTAGTTTCCATTTTCATCAACAACAAAAGAGGAAATTTCAAAATTGTTTGTCAAAGTAAAAGTGAAAAATATAAAACAAAAAAACATTTCAAAATTGTAAATAGTTGTATTTTGTTGTATTTATATTTACAAACGAGATATCAAATGTGAAGTAAAATAACAAATTGTGAAAAAGTGCCTAAATTCAAAATTACTGATTTCAACTTACAATAAAACAAGAAGAAGAGTTTCAATACAATGTCAGAGTTCGGGCCCAGTCCGAAAAGGATGAGATGTCCGAACTGTGCAGCCAACATAGAGACCGACATAGTGATAGCGCCTAGCATGAGAACACACATCATCGCGCTTATACTCTGCTTTTGTTGGTTAGTTGAGACGCAAAGCTACAATGCGAGCTTTTAATGAAAGAATCGTTTTATAAAATTATTTACATTCGCTTTTGAGAGTTAACTTATTGGCTGTGCGACTGTTTTTATTTTGTTTTTTTATTTACATAGACAAAAAGTTTCACTGGAGCTTTCAGAAAGCTCAAAATATTACATATTTTAAAAGTTTACTAAAGTTGCACGGTTTAAATACTAGAAAAAGCTTTTATTTTGTATCAAGCTTTAGAAGAAGTTCTTCACACGCACTGTGGGACAAATCTAAACTATGTTCTCTTAAAAATAACTAAGTCCACAGTTTCTATCAGCGCGCATTTGCAATGATTAAATAGGTAATATCAATATTTAACAGTTATTTTAGGTTTTATATACAGTGACAGACATTCGTTTAAACGCAGCCTTATTTTTTATTTTACTTCATTCTCTCTCTTTTATCAATGACTTGCTTAAAACAAATTATATGTTATATTGCTTGCGAGGCTAAAGGGAGTTTGTTTGTAGTGCAATAACCTAGGTTCGTTGTTGTTGTTGTTATTTCTAATGAAATTTTTGTTTTAATAATATGATAAAAATATGATATGATTCGTTTAAACGCATCAAATAAAAGTCTCATATTTTCATATTTATTAAGTTTTCAATAACTAATTCATTGATTTTGAATAATAACTTCAAAAACATGATTTGGGATCGAGTTTACTAAATGTTTCAGTTTTGAATGATCAAAATCTTCCCAAGTTTCTTTAATGTTCAATTTGAGCTCTTATAAGTTAAATAAAGGTGTCCTTGGACTTTTTGCTCATAGATTTTGCGCGATATGTTCCTCCAAATGTTCTCCACTGAATTCTAATCAGGACGCACGCTGGACACTTCATAAGTGCAATATTGCGCTCCTCAAACCATTTTAAAGACTCCTTAAAAACGTGAATGGCAGCGTTATCCTGTTGAAAAATGGTATCTGCATCCGTTTTGTTATCCAAAAATTAAATGTGAGCATGGTCCAACATATCGGTTTATGTTTTGGGTCCATTTTCGGCGACATAAAGCATAATTTTGCTTTACCTCTCGATTAAAATGCCTCCCAAACCATAACACTGCCACTACCAAACTTAATTTTTCGTGTCGTGTTAGTAACAACTTTAAAAGTCTGGACCGTCTACATTTAATATTTTTTCATCAGAAAACACAACATCATCCATCTCAGTTGTCCACTGCATGGGTTTCTGGGTGAAGTCTAAGTGCACTTGTTTGTGATGAAGCTTAAACCATGCTATCTAATTTCTGTTATGTACAATGTGAGCAATAAGCCTGGTTGTCACTGGAAAACCCAAATTATCTTTTATTTTAACCCAGTTCAAAAAATGGCTCACGACTGCATGTGATCTTTCATTTTTGTGCCCGATCTCCAGATCTCAATAACCTTCCTTATGGTAAATATTAATTTGAACTTTTTTGAGTAACCGAGGTATTTTTCTTCCGGAATCGTGATATAATCTTAAACATGTATATAATGATAAAACAATTTTACTCTTTAATTAACCTAAAGATACCAATTATTTATTTTACACAGCAATCCATTCGTTTTTTCCTATCAAAAAAATGTTTTCGCCTTATTTGCCAAGGTGCGTTTAAACGAAGGTCTACCTCTTTTTTATCACATTATTTAAAAAAATTTCATTTAAAATAACAACAACAAACTCCCGCTAGCCTAGCAAGCAATATAACATAGAATTTGTTTTAAGCAAGTCATTGATAAAAGAGAGAGAATGAAGTAAAATGAAAAATAAGACTGTGTTTAAACGAATGTCTGTCACTGTAGTATATATAATTGGTTTAAGGTAACGAATTTGTTATATATAAACTGTTTTTTTCATATACCTGCTCTTTCATATAAATCTTTCAATATTAAATTTATTTTGAGTGGCAACATCTATATATTTAAATATTTTTCAAAAAGATCCGCTTAAAGTATATTTTTTAGTTTAATTTCCAAGTTGTATTAAATTGTTCATATTTATAATCTCGTAACATGGATATATATATATACCAAACCATCTGGATGCATATCCCGTTAGTATCCCGTCATACATTATAGATATAAGATAATTTGCATAATCGTACAAAACTCATATCTCAAGAACTACTCGACCAATTACAATACATTGATAAATAATTCTTTATTGTCATACTGATATTATGTCTCAACCAGGACCACAATATAATTTAATTAATTTATACAATTTTTAATTTCATCTGATTCTGTCGCTTAGCAATATGTATATTGTACATAAATCAAGTACCCATGAAGATATTTTTTTACCGAAAATATTGGTAAATCTGCCAGATATTTTTTAAAATCTCAGAGAAAATATTTTTAGTTCCAATAATGTGCCTCTCTGGCAATAATGGGTAAAATCGACCCATTACTTCCCCTAGCTACCATATACCTAATGTTAGGGTTTTTAAAACTACGATGTGACCGAGTACATATACCGTGTATATTCATTTTTTTTTGTAACTTCACCCTAATCGGGCCATCTAACCTCACAGAGGCCAAGAAGAAGGTGTTTGTAGCGTTAAAATTCTTTGCACAGCTCTGATAGTTTAATTGATTCTAACAACGAACGTCCATTCCAGATTCCTATTCGTACTCGTAAGGTCGTCATCAGTTTATCGTGCATTATCTTAATTTTGTTCCGGTAATCAGAGGTTTTAAGATGAATAGGTGATTAGCCTTCTGCATCCGAGCCTAGTTCCGGGGCTTCCGGTTTCGCCTCTAGGCGTGCAGTGGCGTTGGAGTTTCCTCCTCGCAGGTGCAATGGTTTACCGCCTTTGCTCGGTCATCAGAGCCGTTTTCGCATCACCAACCCCATTTGCCCACTATTGGTATTAAATGAAGACGAATGTTCCACCTAGGAACTATGGAAAATATATACATACATATATATATCGATTAAAACGTCAGATATCTGAGTTTATTTTATCATAAATTAAGTGATCGTATAATCTTGTATATATCGTAACTTGGTGGCGATAATGAGCAAAATCGGTTCAGGGATTACTCCAGCCATCATAATATCATCATTATATAGTATACAACGATTTTCATTATTCTGGTGGACTTTAGTGATGTGTTCTCATAATAAAATTCTATAAATAAATTTCGATAAAGTGTTCAGTTACACACGAGCATAAACCTTCAACATCTCCAGACCACTTTCATACATTAATTTTCGGGTAAAATGATAACACTAGATTTGTTCTTTGGGACTTCATGATTATGAACTTTTATTATTTAGAAAGATTTTCTAGTTTAAAGAAAGACAGTGAGAAATACTTCCAATACCAATAGCAGAAATATACAAAATAGCTAATATAGTTCAGAACAATACAAATACATAGCATATACAATAGGAAATTAAATATTATATATGGCGAACATAGATATCAAAAAAAAAAATATTTTAAATTTGCTGGTAAGTGTTCCAATATACAAAATAATCTATCAAAATGTTATCAGCGTGTGCCACCAAGAATTAAAAATAAATATTGCCGGCAATTCCTTACTGAAAACCAAAATTAGTTGACAGCAAAAAAGGGAAAATAAAAACTAAAAAGCAAAGAACAAACAGCAAACAAAATATAAAAGAAATTCAGTGATAAGAAATGTCAAAAGATAGTCTAAAACAAAATGTGTCAACAAAACGTGCAACAACAACAGCAACTAACAACAACATAGTGCAACCAACAACAACACCGCCCGCCTTCGAAATGTCACCCTCAATGTTAGCGATACCAACGATAAGAGACCCACAAACGCTGTCATCCGCCTACGCACCCTCTTACACCTACCGCCACCCTTTGAACATGCATATCGTTGGAAGTGTACAAGCGCCACCGGTAGGACCCAACGCTCAAGAGCTCACCTGTCCGCGTTGTATGCAGCGTGTGCGCACCGTAGTCGTTTACGAGCCGACGCATGGTCGTTTTTGTATGAGCATTTGTGCGTTGCTATGCATGTGAGTTTACCGTTACTAAAAAAATATACATACATACAAATATTGGCACCAAATATGTTTAGTGGGAATTTGGGGGATTTAGGCGCTAAATTCTTAGAAAAGTTGCGCAATTAACTGCGACCGACTCATCGTTTGTTTTCGGCTTTGTCGAAGCGTGAGTAAAATTGTATTTGTTTTGTATTTATCATTTTTGCATAACTCCAACATTGATTGGTTAAGCTCAAGGCGTTCTACGGAGTGTTATCTAAAGGGCTTTGTGTTTACAATAACCGAAAATGTACAGTAGGCAATATTTTGAAAGAAATTTTGTAGATATTTAAAAAAATCATATTATCTTTATTTTCTCATTCGAATTGTAGTGGCTGTTCATGATTATTAACTCTTCATATTCGGTTCTTATCAGAACATAATCTTCAATCTAACCCTTTTTAACTTGTTGGTCACAATAAAATAGTTGAACTTACCTGCTCAATTCCCACTCACTGATCGAAATCGCGTATTCAATAGCATTTCCAAACGATAAATAGGCCAATACTGAATCTGCTATATCATGTTCTGATACATTACAAACTGTACAAACAACAAGTGTAACAATGTGACATTCTTCTTATTTTACAAATTTTCTCTTCACCAAACTTTTAACAGCTTGTTATAACCAAAGAAAAATGTCCCTTTAAGGCAGTCGTCTGCTTTACAGGCTTCAAAAAATCGATTTTTATACTCTCGCAACAACAAAGTTGCTAGAGAGTATTATAGTTTTGTTCACCTAACGGTTGTTTGTAACACCCAAAACTAAACGAGTTAGATATAGAGTCATATATACCAAAGTGATCAGGGTGACGAGTAGATTTGAAATCCGGATGTCTGTCCGTCCGTCCGTCTGTCCGTCTGTCCGTCTGTGCAAGCTGTAACTTGAGTAAAAATTAAGATATCTTGACGAAACTTGGCACAAATATTCCTTGGCACCATAAGAAGGTCAAGTTCGAAAATGGGCAGAATCGGACCATTGCCACGCCCACAAAATGGCGAAAACCAAAAACACATAAAGGGTCATAACTAAGCCATAAATGAAGTTATAAAAGTAAAATTTGGAATAAAGGATCACACTAGGAGGGGGCATATTTGGATGTAATTTTTTTGGGGAAGTGGGCGTGGCCCCTCCCACAAATCGGTTATTTGTATTTAACTCGCAAACCAATAAAGCTATATAAACCAAACTTTCTGCATTCGGTTCTCTTATGTACCCCACCACACACCATGAAAATAGTTGAAATCGGATAATAACCACGCCCACCTCCCATACAAAGATTAGGTTGAAAATTACTAAAAGTGGGTTAACTAACTAACGAAAAACGTCAGAAACACTAAATTTTGCAGAAGAAATAGCAGAAGGGAGCTGTACTCAGATTTTTTTACAAAATGGAAAATGGGCGTGGCATCGCCCACTTATGGGTCAAAAACCATATCTCAGGAACTACTCGACCGATTCGAATGAAATTCGGTATATAATATTTTCTTGACACCCTGATAACACGGACAAAAAATGGGCGAAATCGGTTTACAACCACGACTACTTTCTTTATAACTCAATTTTTAATTCCATCTTATTCCTTCACTTTATAATGCAAACATAAGGAACCAATGAAGATAGCGGAATAAAACTTTACACAAATAGTGCATATCATCTCTGGCTTCACTTGCGAAAAAATTTTCGAAAACGGATCATAACTTTTCAATGCCCCAGATATCGAACATGTTGAACTCAGTGCCTAAGGATAAATTTTAACCGAAAATATGGGTGAATCTCTCAGATATCTCAATTTAATTCAGAGGAAATTGTTTTCTTCTAATAGTGTGTCTCTTTTCCAAAAATTATTAAAATCGGGTCATAACATCTCCATATACCTCATTGTAGGTTTTTCAAAAGTATCTTCTCCTAGCTCCCATATACCTAATTATAGGTTTTTCAAAAATACGGTGAGCTTTATTCCGCATATATGTATTGGTTAATATGTGAGCTATCTTAGCAAAATTAAGTGAGCGTATCGTCTTGGATATAGTGTACCTTGCTGATGAAAATGAATGAAATCGGTTCAGGAATTATCTCAGCCCTCATATACTATATATGACGATTTATGGGTTAATTTGTATGTTATCTCAATAAAATTTCTTCAATAAATTGCGAGAGTATAAAATGTTCGGTTGCACCCGAACTTAGCCTTTCCTTACTTGTTTGTTTTGTTTTAAATCTCTTCCAAAACTATCCAAGAATATGTTTTTAAAATTTCAGAGGCCAATTCGACATATTTTCGAAGCTAGAGCAGTTTTAGTGGCCGAGCGTCAAGCAGGTGCGAATGCTCAGGCAGACTTTAAGGCGCGTTTTCTCGAGTTTTCATTTTCACAAGTGTTAGAAAACGGTGCCGGCGATAGCAAAAAGAATATATGCCCGATCGAAAAAAAACCAAAGTAATCTAGCTTCAGTATTAAATTATCTTCTATTTGAACTAGACAAAAGTAGTTGAAGTTGGACAAAAGTATTATTTAAACTACTAGTTTTGCAAATAAAAATCAATTTTTTTCTTAAAAAAGTGATTTTTTTTTTCAAACTTCGAAAAAATTTGGAATTTTATAACTTCTTCGATATTGGTTTTGTTCATAAAGATAAGAAACTTATAAAAATAAAAAAAAAATTGATTCAACTGTTTCAGACGCATCTCACTACCTCCGTCACCGGCATCGATTTACAAGTGCAGACTGCAGGCGCTCCAGAAAAATACTTACTACTTTGAAAAAATTTCAATATTTTTTAATAATAAATATTCTTTTTTAAGCCTTAAATATAGTACACTATCGTCTTAAAATTTCGTTTAACGCAATCATTTCCTTCCCTTAAAAAAAAAAAATGCTAACAAAAACGCTTCTTTTCAGCTTCTAAAGCAGATTACTGCCTTAAGACTAGTATTCTTGTATTTTTTTACGATATAACAACCACTGAAAACATGCCGTAGTGTGCTCGCCCAGATTTACACATTTTTCCTAAATTTGCGAGTATGAAAGAAACCACAATATTGGGAACAACTATCTGACGGAATTAGCGTTATTATTACGAGGCTGATTCATAGAAATTAAATATGTATATCCATATATATAATACAATTATATTTATTTATATATTAAAAGTGTCTATATGTATACCAGTAAACTAATTATAAAGCTTGATTATATATAGTTATTATATACAGAGGCTTTTTGATAAGTCGATAAAAATGATATTTTCAAAGTGATTCATGAAACTTCATTTAACGATCGTTTTAAATCTCCACTGCTATTGACGTAAACATGTACATTGACAATTCCATTTGATGAGGTGTTTAAGTATTCAGCTCTCTCAGGTATATTTGTCTCCCTTACAAAGATAGATGATGGGTTCCCATCTATCAAATTGTTTTCCATTTAAAAGGTTTCTGCGTACCCTGGTACATTAATAATAATAATTATTATTATTTTAGCGGCCCAAAATACATATAATACACCATGTTTGGTCAAAGGAACCTTTCATCGATTTTTTGTGGACCTGTGTAATTCGAGTTGATACAATCAACCAGGCACCGAATGACTATCTATAATATTAATATCCTTACAGGCTTTCCAGCTAAGGCGGAAGTTCAAATAACCGCTATTCTAATTTTTATTAGATTGTTAAACAGATCAAAAATGATACTATATTAATGATGGCTCTGAACTGACTTCCTCTTCTCAACAGATTTTAATGAGAAGTTTCATAACTGATTTAGCTGTTACTTGGTTTAAGGGCTTAAATGGGTTTCAAAATTTGAAAATAAAATTTTGTATCTAATTAATTATTATCATACTTATAACATATTATCCATAAATATCAAATCAATCCGCGTAATATTCTAAAAGATATACCCATTGGAAGTTCCGCCCATGAGGCCTCGTCAGTACGAATGTAAAACTTTAAACGCATTTATCTCAAAACTCAAATTTTCAAGTCGGTTGACACGATATCTCAAAAAGTTATGAGGCGATTTTGTCCAAATTTGGTACACATCTGCGAACAAACATTATGTAGTTAATGAACGAAGTTTTTTTTATATTTTTATTACAATTAGTTTTTTTTTTCAATCCAATATATATAAAATTGTGAGTTTATTGTTAAAATTCTTTCAAAAATTTTTCTATTTTCCTTCATTCATTAACTAGATTTACGGCTGGGTTTTCGGAATTGGTACATAAAAATTTCACAAAATACCTTTTAAACATGTATCTTTGATACCCTGAATTGTTTAAATGAAATATATGATTGTATATATATGAAAATTGTTAAAGTACACTTGTTTATAAACTCTGAAACCCACATAACCCTTCAATTATGTCTAGCTTAATTAATAAGTGGGTTATCATCACACCAGACGGCAGTTGTTTGATAGTATTGGTCCAGATTATCATGTTAAGATTAATTCGGTCTCAATTTCATTTTAAAATATTTAGTTTTGTCCAATCTACAGCTCTCCTTTGGTTACTTTACAGAAGTCCATAAAATTGCCAACAAAGCTTATAAAATAACTAAACGTACAAGCCATCACATTCCTCGTTTTAGTGAAATCTTTCGTGGAGATAGCGAGTCTTCTGCGATCTTGCCTGCGTTGGGAGAAAACCCTAGAATTTCTGTTGAATTCGTAGGAGTACTTAGAATTGTTATAAAGTAAGAATTTTATAACAACAAAATTTCGAAAAGCTTAAAAGCGTCAAAAGCCAGTGAGGCTACGTAATTAATACATAGTCTAATACTAGTGGATCTTAAAACTGTAACCAAATGCTATCAGTGTTCATATATATATATGATAAAATTGTGTTTATATACATATATGTGTATCTATTTTGTATCTTTGTATTTATGCACAAAGGTATTACCGAACTTAACTGTTTGCAGCCCATAAGTCAACACTGACTACACACTAATTATAAGGTACGAGTAAATAGAGCTATACATATATGTATAGTACCAACAATGCTAGAAGCACAGATATATAGATGTATATATATATGAATATGAAGGTGGGTGTGTGCGGTGCCACCACAATAAGGTGTAAATTTATTTTCGCTCAGTTCAGTTCAAGTCTGCCAACGAATATAATCGAAACGATCGCGGTGGCGGCAACGCGCTCATATCACTTTTTAACTTTATCAATTGCAAACACGCACACACACAGACAAACGCACATAAAAACGGGATTCAGTGCTTTCAAGTGATTTGACGCGTTAATTTCGTGAATTTTGAACAAAAAATTTATTGCGTTTTACTTTCAACGAGCACTTTCGATTTTTTTCGTGTTTTTACTTTTTATTGTAATTTCTGATAATGGCCTACAACAACAATGGTCAACCACCACCATACTCTGCACAACAGCCAGGTTTTACACCAGCGGCCTACTATCAACCGCCCCCACAACAAATGCCACCACCACAACAAACATCAACGGTGATTATTACAACAACTAGTCCACCAGTTGGCCCACTTGGCGAAGATCCAACGAGAATACAATGTCCTTCATGTCATGCTGATGTGCTCACTACCGTTACGTATCAACCGAACACCTGTACGCACATTTGGGCGCTGGTCTTGTGCCTATTCATGTATGTAAAATGACAAAAACAAAAGCAAAAACACAAATACTATTTATTTACAATTAAAGTGTGAACTAATCTATTTCTAATGTGTGAGTGTGTGATAATTTTCATTTGAAAAAAAAAATTATTGAAAATGTGTGAAAAAATATTTTGCAGCTGTTTTCTGTTAAGCGTTTAAGAAATCGCTGCCATGACGCATTTCAGTGCTCACGTATAGTGATCAAAGGCGGAGAAGAGTCTGCGGTGGTAATTCTTAAAATAGCCCCAAACTCAGTCTCTGATAAGAAAAACACAAAGAATATTTATTAAAAACAAAATTACAAACATACACACACTCATGTATATCTCACATCTCAAATTTTGAAATGACTCTACTCTCCAATAAAATTACAGCCTGAAATTAGAAAAAAATATAATTGTAAAATTATACCAACATATACACGTTTGCACCATGTGATCATTTAAATAGCATATTAGCTAGTACCATTTTTTTAAATATTGAATTTTTTTTAAAATATTGCCGAAAAATTATATGAATAAAAAATATTTAAAAACAAGTTCAAATACCGGTCCCACATTCCAGCGTAATAAACAGATGTAATTGAGTGTCTAATTAAAAATACGAATTTTTTAAAATCTTCATTTATTGCTAAATAAACATAAAAAAATAAGTTCAGCTCATTTCTAAATTAACATATAATAAATAATTCACATACATATGCATATATGATGGGATTAGGTCAGCCTAAAATTAAATAAAATCGTTTTTTTACGAAAAGTACATCGTAGAATCACAAAATTAGAGCATTTTACTTGAAATTACATTCTTCGAATCGGGTGACGACGGTACTCGCAATATATCCCACATATCCACTTATAATTTTTACAGCAGCTTTCTCCGTAACCCGTTCCCATATTTATTTCACGTGATATACACAATACAAAGGTGAAATAATTGGCCCTGTAGTCGACATTTTATATCAAAATATATTTGTAATAAACGCTGGCGGAGAGACACTCGATCGCTTTTTTACTTTCAAGATAAATTGTCATTGTTACCATTTTTGAGGGCTCCTTGCTAAGGCGCTTCAATTTTGGGATATGTTTATTTTCTCCAAATTACATATCTTGCAAAGCTCTACTGTTTATTAAAAAATTGTTTCGAATCTAAATCGTATCATATTCCCTCTGAATTTCTTCAAAATATCTGAGAGACTTACTATATTTACGGTAAAAAATTTGTTAGAATCTTTGAGTTCCTCATATTCGATATACAGGGTCTTGAAAACTTATGGACCGATTTTGAGGATTTTTAGAAGGGCGATGCCACTCTTTAAATGCGTTATTTTTGAAAAGTTCTGTAAAGTAAACGACTCAGATCGACTTCAAAATTCTGTCATGGAAAGTAGGTGTGGTTGTTAAGCGATTTGGACTCTTTTCACAACATATCGTTGGGAAGCTAGGAAGATATTATAAACCGAATTTCATTGAAATTGGCCGAGTAGTTTCAGAGATATGGCTTTTGACCCATAAGTGGGCGAAACCACGACTATTTATAATTTTGTCTACCATTTTGAATGCAGCTCTTCTGTACCATCCTTTTAATGAAATTTAAGGTTTCTGGTGGTTTTCCTTACTGAATAAAAGCATTTTTAGTAGTTTTCAACATACCAACATACCATACAAATATGGGAGGAGAGCGTGGTTATAATCCGATTTCCTCCATTTTTGAATTGAGGCAGCAGGCGTTTTTTAAGATGTTTGTCATGCGAGTTGATCTTTAAATCTGTGTGAATTTTGGAAATTTACGAAAATATGTATAATTTCGTACCGCTTACATTTTTACAAATTTTGAAAATAAAATCTGACAAAAAATTAAAAAATATAGTTAGTATATGGATATTATTTATTGTTTAACAAACTGGTTTAAATGCGTATCAGTGCAACTTATAGCCATAAACCGATCCTTTATTGTTAATTTATACAAAAGTCGCGGCTGCGCTGAACGCGGAGAGTTGCTGTTTTTAATAATGTATGCATCCAGTTCTTTATGGAGTTTAGAGGTTTATGTAATTGTCATAAATTGTAATTAGCGAGTATTAATGATATTAAATTTTTTTTCGCGTAATGATAATTCTTATGGTTGGCATACAAAATTTTGAAAAATTTAATTCAATTGAAATTATTGGCAAAAATTTAATATTTTCATAATAGATATTTTCAGAATAGAAGTCTGAATTTCTGCTAATTAATTTTCTTAAAAAAATTATAACACTTTAGGGTTGCCATCATATTGAGTTTTTATATTTAGTTAAATTATTGACATACATTTATTATTGAGACAAAATTTTTTAAGAAATCTTTATATTGAAAAAATTTGAAGACAGTTGCCACCTGGTCAAAAAATATAAATTTTCATTCACAACATAGTAAAAAGTTCCATAGTAAATATATTGATAATAAGTTAAAAATTTAATTTATGCATGTTTCAATAGTGTTGCCACCTATTACAAGGTTATAAATATATTTACCACTAAAAAATATATTTTTTTTCAATTCCCCTTAACTTGCAAGTACCTGCTAATGCAATCCAAATAATTTACTTGCATTGCAAATGAAATCTAGAAATTATGAAATTCAAAGTAATACTCAACATGGTAACCGGTTCGCTCATTTAATTAACTTGTTATGGTTGAATTAATTCGGATTAACTTTGGAAATCGACAATTGCACGGTTGGCCGACAAGCCTGCGCAAATGCATGAGTCATTTGAACTTTTTATGGCGCGACTCAGTTGTCTTTACGAGGCGAAGACTGACGTGTGCAAGCGACCTGCATTATATACATGCATATGTACTTGCCTACGTGTTTGAATAGGCAGTGAATGAGCCAAAGTTCAATAAACTGACACTATGTACGTAAGATTGTGATGAAATCGAGAGCTCAAAGTCGATGACGTTCACAAATTGACGTCACAAATGCGCTTTTGAAGCGAACGTGAAAACGAGAAAAACAATGCAGATTTGTGAAAAACAAATATTTGCAAACAAACCGAATTACTCACCATTTGCTTTTGTAAGACGATTTAACCGGCATTTATAGGCAGTTACATATACTATATATGTACGTATGTATGTATTACTAATCAAAAGACTTGAGTGCTATGCATCCGAACCAAACTTTTATTATCATAAGTAAATGAAAATTCTATGAAACTGAAATTCCATTGAAAATGCAATTTACACCTGCAACATGTACATATTTCCGTATAAATAATTATTTTTATATTTTTTATAAACATTTTTCATGACACCCAACTAACCGCAGTAATTAATCAGTATGTCTGCTTATTCTATAAGTGAAGTACTCGATTCAGTTGCAATCCAGGTATTACTAGTAATATATTTTGTTAAGTAAGTGCAATAAGAACACTCGAATCAGCGAAAATTGTTTCTTCTGAAAATATTGAATAATACTGATAAAATCACAGCCGGGAAATAACTTGTCTTGGATTAATTACAAGGTCTTGAAAGACTTAGGCGATTATTTCAAAATCCTATTTTTATACTCTCGCAACAAGTTGCACAGAGTATTATAGTATTTGTTCACATAACGGTTGTTTGTGTCACCAAGAAATAAAAGAGTTAGATATGGGGTTATATATATGTATATAAATGATCAGGATGACGAGTGGAGTTGAAATCCGGATGTCTGTCCGTCCGTCTGTCCGTGCAAGCGATAACTTAAGTAAAAATTAAGATATCTTAATGAAACACATATTCCTTGGCACCCTGAGGAGGTTGCTTTCGAAAATGGGCATAATCGGTCCACTGCCACGCCCACAAAATGGCGGAAACCGAAAACCTATACAGTGTCATAACTAAGCCATAAATAAAGTTATGAAAATAAAATTTGGAACATAGGATCGCATTAGGGAGGGGCACATTTGGATTTGTTTTTGAAAAGTGGGCGTGAACCCGCCCCCAAATAGGTTTCTTGTATATAACTCGCAAACCAATAAAGCTATACAAACCAAACTCTCTGCAGTCGTTTCTTTTAGCCATTTCCTTATATAGTCCAAAATTGAAAGAAATCTGATAATAACCACGCCCACCTCCCATACGAATGTTTGGTTGAAAATTACTAAACGAGGGTTAACTCACTAACGAAAAACGGCAAATACACTAAATTTTACAGAAGAAATAGCAGATGGAAGCTTCACTCAGATTCTTTTACAAAATGAAAAATGGGCGTGGCATCGCCCACTTATAGGTCAAAAACCATATCTCAGGAACTACTTGACAGATTTCAATGAAAATCGGTATATAATATTTTATTGACACCCTGACAACACGTTAAAAAATGAGTGAAATCGGTTCACAACCTCGACTACTTTCCCTATAACTCAATTTTGAATTCCATTTGAATCCTTCACTTTATAATATACACATTAGGAACCATAAAAATAGCGAAATAAAATTTTACACAAATACTGCATTTGATCTGTAGCAACACATGTGAAAAAATTGTCGAAAACGGACTATAACTTTTCAAGGCCCCAGATATCGAACATGTGGAACTCAGGGCCTAAGGTTAAAATTTGACCGAAAATATGGGTAAATCTCTCAGATAATTTAATGTAATTCAGAGGAAATTGTTTTCTTCCAATAGTGTGTCTCTGTTCCAAAAATTATTAAAATCGGGTAATAACATCTCCTAGCTCCCAATACCTAATTATAGGTTTTTCAAAAATTCGTTGGGCTTTATTGCGCATATATGTATTGGTTAATATGTGATATATCTTAGCAAAATTAGGTGAGCGTATAGTATTGGATATAGTGTACCTTGCTGGTGAAATTGAATGAAATCGGTTCAGGAATTACCACAGCCCTCATATCTATATATGACGATTTTCGTTATTCTATTAAACTTTATGCCGAATTTATGGGTAAATTTGTGCGTTATCTTAATAAAATTTCTTCAATAAATTGCGAGAGTATAAAATGTTCGGTTACACCCGAACTTAGCCTTTCCTTACTTGTTTTATTTATTTTTTTTTAAGTATATAATGTGTATTTTTTTCAATTTTAAATTTTTATTATGTCACTCTAATATAAACTCTTTTCACAAAAATAGTCTATTTTCAAAAGCTTCTCTTGAGATAAATTTTAAACAAGCTACACCCCATTGACAGGAACTTGTAATCACTTGATTCCACGTCCAGACTATAAGATAGATGCATAAGAAATTCCCAACCAAGCCACGGGGACGGCTTTTAATGAGTCACTATCGATGTATGTGGCCTGTCACTGTCCTGATGGATGATGTCCTGATGATCGTAGATGACTTCATCTTAATTCCGCCAAAAAAATAGTAAACATAGTGATGTATAGTATTTGAGTTCACTTTACTGTCTTAAGTTATTGCTCATCCTGAGCTAATTCACTGTTTTTCCAGTCCTACACTTATCAAATTAACCAATTTTTTTACACTTTATTGTTTGTTTGAAGATTTGTCCTTCTCTAGATAATTCCAAAACTCATATAGTTTTTTCCAAAAATTTCTAACTTCTGGTCACCTTACACTACATTTATCTCAAACGTGCCAGATGTTTCCATATCCTTGCTGCATTGCGTTGCAGAAACGCCACTAAAACCACCCCAAAGACCAATATATTATGCTTCCATGCAATGCATCTCACAAAACAAAAACAATCTTGCATACATACCTACATACAATAGACGTATGAAATAGGCAAGCGCTGAGCGCGCACATCTCCAGATACCTTACAGAAAACGACAGCGAAACTCACCACAAAT
This sequence comes from Zeugodacus tau, assembly GCA_031772095.1. Lineage (NCBI taxonomy): Eukaryota > Metazoa > Arthropoda > Insecta > Diptera > Tephritidae > Zeugodacus > Zeugodacus tau. Next base: position 28,009,886 of record CM062652.1, read on the forward strand.
GAGCTGCCAAAGCGAATGAGTCAGACAAATAAAAACTCTACGCTGCACTGTATTGTCAGTTTACCTTCAGTTTTTGACGCGCAGCAACGTGAGAAAGCCGCAAAGCGAGTTTACTAAAACGAATTAGTATACTAAGAAAAAAGTTCGAGTGCAAAAGTTCAAAAAAACAAACAAAACGCCAGTGCAAAGTACAAACAAGAAATTTGGTTTTCTTTGAAGAAACACCACAAAGCGTCCAGTTAGTTCCTCACACATACAAAAAAAACACATAAATAATGTCATATCCACAAGCTCCGCCGCCGTCATACTCACAGGCCGTACCGGGTTACTATCCGCCTCAAGGTGCTGCCGCTCCAGCCACAGCGACCACAGTGGTCATACACACTACAGCACCGACTTTTACGCCCATATCTAATGAGCCGGCGACAGTAACTTGCCCCTCCTGCCATGCTATGGTGCGCACCACTGTCATCCGTCAGCCCAGCACGTCCACACATCTCTGGGCGCTGATACTCTGTCTTTTCGTGTAAGTTTTGAATTATTATAACCGAATAGGGTGTACAAAGTGCTTATTACTACGTAAACAATAGTATTTGCTTACTAAACTTTGCTCTACTAAGACTGCACATATGTGTTTAGTACATATAAACAAATAATTTCGTTGTTTTTGCTTTTTCTCGGCCTATTTACTGCGTCGTCAGCGTTGTGTATGCTCATAAATACAGCTAAAAGTCTTCTGAAGTTAATTCACCACACTCACGGAGTCAAAGTGAGAGATGAGAGATGCATTTATTTTGTCAGTGAGCATTAACGGAGGCAATTTATGCTCATAATCGCTAAAGTGTTCGGCATTAACAACAAGCACATGAGCTACTTAATCTATAAACTTAGGACTTAAATTTGTGAGAATAAATAACACAACATTTCATTTAAATTAGAAAATAATAGGTAGCACTCATTTAAAAATTTCCTCAAAACAAAAATCTTAAAAATGTCCCTAAGCAACAAAAAATCTTATTTTGGTTAATATAGTAACTCTTCAAAAATTTTGGTTTCTCAAATAATTAACCAAAATGTTACTACTTTAGCTCCAACATTTAACGTTCCAAGCTATTTTTTCGCTCTACAGTTTGTTTATAAATTTCAGCTCCATTCTCAATTCGTATTTCAGAGTTAAGTAATATCTCAATAAGTGGTTTAATCGAAAATTTAAACACGTTTCGGTTCTGTAATGATCTACAATACGTGCCGAAACCTAGTACGTGAAATTCGGTGTTGCATACCTTTTGTATTACTAAAATATTTATAGCCGGCTTCGATTCAACTCCCTGTTCGCTATATTTAACCGCTTATCTCTTGTGAAACAGTTAAATCAACAACACTGTTTCTTAGATGAGTTCAACCTCTCATTCAATATGTCAGTCTATTGCTTTTATACTAGTTGTTCGTTCGATTTACTACCCACGAATCGCCATAATTGTTTCACCGAATACCGCCAACTTATCACTTAGTACTACTTTTGTTTCGTTCTTTATCAGTAATGTTTCCCCTCAGAGAAATAATTTTCGATGCTTCATTCAAGATCTCATTTTTCAAGTCACGAGTAACCTTCCATTCTTATAGTAATTTTTAGAAAAATCATTAATAATGAAAAATCAATTTATTCTTAGAATTATACATATTTACGTACTGTAAAAATTTTTCAAAACTACTCTTTAAAATTTTCAAATATGTATATAATTTATATCATCAGACAATTTTTCGTATGTAATTAAGATATTTATAATAATTTTCCCTTAACTGACTTGAAATCGATTCCTAGAGATTTATAAAAATTTCTAAAAGATTATGAATCCAAATAATTAAAATTAGAGGAAGAAGGTGAGCAAGTATGAATTAAATCCATATTATTTCTTTCTCTTTTTTGATACGGAATATATGAATTCGTTTCTGAAAATTTAAATCATATTGGTTTGGTTATAGCGTACAAAACGAGTACCTTTGTAACACGTACACCACTCAGCTTCAAAGTGTGGTGAACTTCTCGTTTGTCACCGTTTGCTATTCGTTATCAACGATTGCAAAACAGATAAATTATTTCAACAACATTTTGCTAATATAAACAAAAACACTTAACTGGAGGTGGAGTTCTATATAGATTCTAGAATTTCTTAGCGCTAAAATGAAAACAACGATTGAGGCACATACATTCATATGGTTATATAGAAGTGTGTGTGTATACAAGTGCTTTAGCAATTACTGAAGCCAAAGTAAAGCATAAACTTTTATATTTCCATAATACTAGGGATGCCCACATATTTTCTGAGATTTATCCATTTATATAATATTTTCATAAAAGATTTTGTCTAATCTCTTTCAAATATAGTTGCCAACACTTTTCTTAGACAATTGATTAAGTTTTAATGCCAATACTTTCAAATTATAAAAGTTTAATCTTCAAAATTATGGAAGAGAATTCCACTAAAAAAATTTTATCCTTAATTTTCTTCATAATTTTTTACCAGAGAAGCCATAACTCATATTTCAACATAAATATCGATCAAAAAAATCGGTGTGGTGCTTAAAAGCTCCCATATATCAACTTTTTGCTTTCTAACCGTTACTAAAAGCTTGCTATTGTACGTTTTTTTCTGAGAACAAGTTTCATATTTAATATTTATTATTAATGGCTGCGGTTTATCACCTCATTATCTTACTAGTTATCTTTACAATGCGCCTAATTGTATACTACGCGTTTATTCTTTCATTTGTTGTTTTTCTATTGACGGTAATAAAACGTTGCCTACATTTAGGGTGACATAGAAGGAGCGTAGCAAGCACTGGCAGAATAGACGTTCAGAAAATATACATTAAATAATTTTTTTTCGAAAATATATAAATCTGATATTAAATATCTTTATCTTGTTAAAAAAATCGCTCTTATGCTATATTTAAGTTATCCGGAAATTAATTCAAATTTGTTTTGACAGCTGGTTTTTGGTTTTCTGAAAATAAAAAGTCAACAATTTATGTTTTACATACTTCTCATTTTCATTGATTTGAAAAATGTTTTGTATTTTGTTTTTAGTTTTTATAAAAAATGAAATTTGTATGGAGATTTTTTGAGAAACGTAAATATGAGTTAAATTTAACCAATTCACCAGTATTCTGTGCAAATTTCCGGTGAATACAACAGTCCACTAAATTGCAAGGCTCAGGTCAAAATGAGCCATCACACAGCCCACGTGGAAGTAACAACGCCGCTTTCTACGCCAATGACCTGTCCCAGTTGTGGTGAAGCCATTTGTACAATAGTTGAATATAATCCAAGTATTAAGACTCATATTATTGGTTTTTTGCTGTGTGTTATGCTGTGAGTATGAGTGTGTTCTTTTGTGAGAATGAAAAGGTTTATTGGGGATAAGGTCTTTGTTGTGGAACGATGAATTCATTTTGAAACAACCTTTGGAAATAGGAATTTAAGAGAATCTGGTATGTTTATAAGGAACTCAAATCATGTTCTAACTAATATTGAGAGTGGAGACTTAATTCATCGCGTATATAATAAGAAATCGGGTTGCCAACTACTTTGCATGTATAAATAACTCACATTATAACTGTAGAAGTCGAAAGTCGGATTTCCCTTAATTCGAAACTTCACCAATTGTTGACAGAGTTGCCAAAAATTTTATTTTTTACTTAAAAAACGTGATATACATCGCACAATTCAAGATGTTATTCGAATCGCTTCAAACTTCTGTAAACCACAAACGTGACGAAATATTGTTGCGTAACACAATTTCGTTGCAGTCGAATGATTTTACGAGTTAAAAACAGTTAAAATGCTTTTTTGCAACTTTAAAGTGAGTTATTTTTAAATTGAGATGAGACATTTTAACACAGTTATTTATAAATTAGGAACAGCACCGCAGTCACTACAGCTATATGTATGTGAGATTCATTGAAAATGAGTATGAGTCATCAAGCAAAAAAATATAAACTTTTTCTGATGATAACTTAGCTTCTAACGACCCTCTAAACAATCCGATATTTACTTTTCCGCGCACCACCGAGAAAGCTCGATTGTAAAACTGTTTTTCACTCACTAACACAGCGTTTATTCAGCTTGCAGCGCACATTTTTGTTTATAAAAGAGAAGTGAAGCTAAAGCTCCACTCGTTTCATTCACCGAACTTCAAAAACAAACAAAAATGGACCAATTGCGACGGTTTATTACAGCTCCCAATTTGCGATCATACGCTGACGTCGGCAAAATTTATAAATCATGAAACAATGCATACTTGGCTGCGATAAGAACACTCCGCCGTATTATACAACGGTATATAAACATTTATCGCATCAAGTGCAGTTTGAAACAAACGAATTCGTTTAGTTCACCATCGTCGGTAGCGCCGTTCGCATATACAAAATCGGTGGAGCGCGTTAAAACGTTATAGTGCAGAGTTTTCTAAAAGAGTTCTTTAAAGTTGATTTAAAATGTCGAACAACGGCCAACCACCGCCATACTCTCAACCTGGCTACACGCCGGCTCAATACTATCAGCCGCCGCCACCGCAAATGTCGCAGCCACCGCACACAGTGATCATACAGACGACACAATCCTCTGTGGTGCCGGTCAGCAATTCGCCGACGCGCATCACTTGTCCCTCTTGCCACGCCCAGGTGTTGACCACGGTTAAACATCAGGCAACGGGCCGTACCCACTGCTGGGCGTTGCTATTGTGTCTCTGTGTGTAAGTTCAAGTGTCATTACTATTAGTAATTACAACAAAAAAAAAACGTTTTTTAAACAAATTTTGACATATTTCAAGAAATTATGGTTAACATGTTTTGTTCTGTAAAATTTATTAAAACTTCTGCTTTGAACAACTCCGTCGTAGAATTTCATATGTGATTAAAGGTAAAATCATTTATAGCGTTCTTATCGGTTGTAAAAGCTTATCAAATGTTGATAAATATTAGCTGTAGTACACCTGCTCGTCTGTTTTCTATATACTAGTTGTGAATATAAAGAGTGAGATATGCAACCAACACGAAGATTCCGACGCTAATTAACGTTAAATAGCTTTGAACTGAAAGACGCTTTTCAAAAGCTTTGAAACAGGAAATATTTTTGAACAGGGTTGCCAAGTTTTAAAGAGAAAACTATTTCTATTTTCATTGCGAAAATCTGCAAAGACATTTTATGGTGCACAATAATTATTAAATGAGAAGATAGAGTTGCCACCTATCTTTAAATTGTAACTCGAACAAGTATATTTATAACTAATCAAACAAAATTAAATAACATTTGCGCAATTTAGTTATTTAATTATATTAAGATAACACAGAATTTGATCCAAATATTTAGAATAAAGGTCACTGAATAACGAAACTTATTACACAATATATGAGAGCTGGGGTGATTCTTGGATCGATTTAAACTCCTTCATTAACTCATTTTGGCCATTTTCACTGAGGTCCTTGAGGCCTTTGATATTATCACGGCCCCAGGAAAAGTTATAGCCCGATTTTGACAAATGAAGTTATAAGGAAAGTTGTAATATATATGGAAAGTGCAGCTTCCATCTGTCATTTTTTATGTAAAATTTAGTGTTTCTAACTTTTTTCCTTACTGAGTTAACTCACTTTTAGTATATTTCAACCTAAACTTTGTATGGGAGGTGGACATATCTTTCATTTTTGGACTGTATAAGGAAATGGCTAAAAGAAACGACTGCAGAAAGTTTGGTTTATATAGTTTTTTTTATTTGCAAGATATATACAAAAAACCTATTGGGGAGCGGGGCCACGCCCCCTTAAAAAATTGCATCCAAATGTGCCCCTTCTTAATGCGATTCTTTGTACCAAAATTTACTTTCATAGCTTTATTTATGGATTAGTTATGACACTTTATATGTTTTCGGTTTCCGCCTCAGGGTGTGTTCCAAGCGAGACTATAACAACATACATATTGTAGATCAATATAATAGAGTCTAAAAATTCATATAAACTATCGAAATATGTTTAATATATATATATATTATTTGGAAGAAGCAAAATATGTTCTAAAAAACTGGCTCGATAAGTGACGCTCTGTTCTAATTAGTTGCCTAATTAAGATAACGTGGTACAGGTAGAAAGTTTTCTGATTAGGAATGATGATGTCATCACTGTAATTCCCCCTCTTTTTTTGGACTGTGACTAAATTTATTATACTGACAAAAAAGGACTTGAATAATGAAAGTGTAGCAGAGGTGAGAATTTTGGAAATATATTATAAGTGTTTTTAGTCAAAAATATATGGTATTTTAAGAGAAATCACAGTGGATTACCGTTCAAGTAAGCCTTAAATATTTTTTCTACTTGTAAGAAAATACAACATTAGATGTACATGGAAGATGAATTTTCAAACATATGAGTCAACTTCGCTGTTTGAATTCCTGCTAATTTTAACTAAAAAATCGTTTTAATACTAATGCTTCTAAATAAGTACAAATAAATAAATTTATTGCCCCTAAATTTACAACTAGTATTATATTAATGTTGTAAGCCCACGAAAATCCCTCGTGTTTTTGTATAGCCGAAAACATCGTCCATTTATAACCCCAATAACAAAAAAAAACAACAATAATAATCTACTTTTTAATGAAAAAACTAGAGTATCGGTAAAGGTTAACATGATAAGATTATCAGAAAATCTACGATAAGACTTCTTCTTCTTAACTGGCGTAGAAACCGCTTACGCGGTTATAGCCGAGTCCACAACAGTGCGCCACGCATCCCTCCTTTTGGCGTTTTGGCGCCAATTGGTAATACCAAGTGAAGACAGGTCCTTCTCCACCTGGTCCTTCCACCGGAGTGGAGGTCTCCCTCTTCCTCGGCTTCCACCAGCGGGTACTGCATCGAAAACTTTCAGAGCTGGGGCACTTTCATCCATTCGAACAACATGACCCAGCCAGCGTAGCCGCTGTCTTTTTATTCGCTGGACTATGTCTATGTCGTCGAACAACACATACAGCTCATCATTCCATCTTCTGCGGTATTCGCCGTTGCCAATGTTTAAGGGACCGTAAATCTTCCGCAAAACCTTTCTCTCGAAAACTCCTAGTGCCGTCTCATCGGATGTTGACATCGTCCACGCTTCTGCACCATAAAGTAGGACGGGAATGATGAGGGACTTGTAGAGTTTAGTTTTTGTTCGTCGAGAGAGGACTTTACTTTTCAATTGCCTACTCAGTCCATAGTAGCACCTGTTGGCAAGAGTGATTCTGCGTTGGATTTCAAGGCTGACATTATTATCGGTGTTAATGTTGGTTCCTAGGTATACGAAATTATCTACAACTTCAAAGTTATGACTGTCAACAGTGACGTGGGAGCCAAGACGCGAATGCGCTGACTGTTTGTTTGATGACAGGAGATATTTCGTCTTGTCCTCGTTCACCACCAGACCCATTCGCTTCGCTTCCTTATCCAGGCGGGAAAAAGCAGAACTAACGGCGCGGGTGTTGTTTCCAATGATATCGATATCATCGGCGTACGCCAGGAGCTGTACACTCTTGTAAAAGATGGTACCCTCTCTGTTTAGCTCTGCAGCTCTTATAATTTTTTCCAGCATCAGGTTAAAGAAGTCGCACGATAGTGAGTCACCTTGTCTGAAACCTCGTTTGGTATCGAACGGCTCGGAGAGGTCCTTCCCGATCCTGACAGAGCTTTTGGTGTTGCTCAACGTCAACTTACACAGCCGTATTAGTTTTGCGGGGATACCAAATTCAGACATCGCGGCATAAAGGCAGCTCCTTTTCGTGCTGTCGAAAGCAGCTTTAAAGTCGACAAATAGATGGTGTGTGTCGATCCTTTTTCACGGGTCTTCTCCAAGATTTGGCGCATGGTGAATATCTGGTCAGTTGTTGATTTTCCAGGTCTAAAACCACACTGATAAGGTCCAATCAGTTTGTTGACGGTGGGCTTTAGTCTTTCACACAGTACGCTCGATAGAACCTTATAAGCGATGTTAAGGAGGCTTATCCCACGATAGTTGGCGCAGATTGTGGGGTCTCCCTTTTTGTGGATTGGGCAGAGTACACTGAGATTCCAATCGTCGGGCATGCTTTCTTCCGACCATATTTCGCAAAGAAGCTGATGCATGCACCTTATCAGCTCTTCGCCGCCGTATTTGAATAGCTCGGCCGGCAATCCATCGGCCCCCGCCGCCTTGTTGTTCTTCAAGCGGGTAATTGCTATTCTAATTTCTTCACGGTCGGGCAATGGAACATCTGTTCCATCGTCGTCGATTGGGGAATCGGGTTCGCCATCTCCTGGTGTTGTACTTTCACTGCCATTCAGCAGGCTGGAGAAGTGTTCCCTCCACAAACACAGTATACTCTGGTCATCAACCACTAGATCACCGCTGGGGTCCTACAGGAGTGTGCTCCGGTCTTGAAACCTTCAGTTAGTCGCCGGATCTTTTCGTAAAATTTTCGAGCATTACCCCTGTCGGCCAGCTTGTCAAGCTCGTCATACTCACGCATTTCGGCCTCTTTCTTTCTTTTTCTGCAAATGCGTCTCGCTTCCCTCTTCAGCTCTCGGTATCTTTCCCATCCCGCTCGTGTTGCGGTCGATCGCAACATTGCGAGGTAGGCAGTCTGTTTTCTCTCCACTGCGAGACGACAATCCTCATCATACCAGCTGTTTTTTGGCTTTTCCGAAAGCCAATGGTTTCGGTTGCAGCTGTACGTAAGGAGTTTGATATGCCGTCCCACAGCTCCCTTATACCAACATGCTGATGAGTGCTCTCAGAGAGCAGGAGTGCAAGTCGAGTAGAAAATCGTTCGGCTGTCGGTTGTGATTGCAGCTTCTCGATGTCGAACCTTCCTTGTGTTTGTTGACGTGTGCGCTTTTCTACACAGAGGCGGGTGCGTATCTTAGCTGCTACAAGATAGTGGTCCGAGTCGATGTTGGGACCACGAAGCGTACGCACATCAAAAACACTGGAGACATGTCGTCCATCTATCACAACATGATCGATCTGGTTGCGAGTGATTCGATCCGGGGACAGCCATGTAGCTTGATGGATTTTCTTATGCTGGAATCTAGTACTACAGATGACCATATTTCGGGCCCCGGCGAAGTCGATCAGCCTCAGACCGTTTGGTGATGTTTCGTCATGAAGGCTGAATTTTCCGACTGTTGTGCCAAAGACACCTTCTTTACCCACCCTAGCGTTGAAATCGCCAAGCACGATTTTGACATCGTGGCGGGGGCAGCGCTCATAGGTACGTTCTAGGCGCTCATAGAAGGTATCTTTGATCACTTCGTCCTTCTCTTCCGTCGGGGCGTGGGCGCAAATCAGCGATATGTTGAAGAACCTCGCTTTGATGCGGATTGTGGCTAGACGTTCATCCACCGGAGTGAATGCCAGGACTCGACGACGGAGTCTCTCTCCCACCACGAATCCCACACCGAATTTGCGCTCCTTTATATGGCCGCTGTAGTAGATGTCACAAGGACCCACCTTCTTCCGTCCTTGTCCCGTCCATCGCATTTCTTGGATTGCGGTGATGTCAGCCTTTACTCTTCCGAGGACATCAACCAACTGGGCAGAGGCACCTTCCCAATTAAGGGTCCGGACATTCCAGGTGCATGCCCTTAAATCATAGTCCTTTATACGTTTGCCGTGGTCGTCATCAAAAGGGGGGTTTCTCATCCGAGGCCTGTGTTTCTTATTCACTGGTTATTCGTTTTTATGTGGTGGGTCCCAAGCCCAACGCACAACCGCATAAGCGGGATTCGCCTTCTCACTTTAGCTCGCTTCCAGACGGATGTCTGTTGGCTACCCAGAGGATACTTGGTCTAAGACCGGAAGTTGTGAGCTGCTTGAGCCACATGTAAAAGAATCGTTCCTGGCCACTCCCAAGTGAATGGCAGTCAGAAACTTTCCTCACTTACGTGAACTTCTACATATGGCTCCATCCTTCCATCCTCCAATCTACGATAAGAGCTGTCATAAAATTGCAACACTGTTTGGAAAAAAAAACATTAAAGAGTGAGCGAACAGCAAACAATTGCCGATGATTTTAACCAATAGTGGGCCAAAAGATAACAAAAATCCCCGCTTCATAGCCACACACGTAAATGTAGAATACAAAGTAGAGCACTTGTTGGCGATAATACAATATTCCAAGAAAATGATATGATAACAAACTAAAAATTGTAAATAAACCGACTACATATGAAGAGGAGGCAGCGTTAAAGAGTTCATTACAGTCAAGTTGTGTCCATCGGCATACACGGAGCGCGTTTAGTGTGTAATAATCGAAATAACCGAAAATTAATTTAAAATTCAACACGTTAAAGTGTTAAAAGTTTTTAGTCGCGCTACTAATTTAACCTACAAAACGCATACGCCATGTCAGATTTCGGCAAGAATCCTCCGGCATACGCACAACCTGGCTATACGCCTGCGCAAACATATCAACCGCCACCAACCACCGAAACAGTGATCATACAAACAACGAATCCACCATTCGTGCCCGTTAGCAATGAGCCGACACGCCTTACTTGTCCTTCCTGCCACGCCCAAGTGTTGACCAACGTTACCCATCAGGCGACGGGCCGTACACATTGCTGGGCTTTGGTGCTGTGCCTCTTATTGTGAGTTTAAAGTGTGATTTTTTTTTTCAAATTTTTAGTGAATTCACCGAAAGCATGTGGATTCTGGAAATTTATACGGTTTTGTTATATTTGACTGATAAAAATTATCGCCGCAAGTAGGATTTTTTTTAGGTTTTAGAAAATTGAATCAGCGGTACTAAGAACCTTTGAAGGTCATGTCAAATTTAAACTTAAAAATCATTCTAACGGAATTTTTAATAAGTAAATGATTGCGTTTCGTAAAGAAGTGTTGCAAATAATAAAAATTAGTGGTATTGTTGATGTTCCTAGAATTTCAATTCCCAAGTTAGTAAGGCCCGCATAACTTATAAAATATAAAAGAATTTTTCACTCGAAAATTATAACATACCAATGTTTTTTTCAACATTTCCAACGTTTTGGCAGAAGAAATTTCCGTTGAAACAAAAAATTTCACACAAACACTTTGTTCAATATTTTTTTCCATTTAAAATGAGAATTTCCGGGTTCTTATTTCACAGAATATAGATCTTAATAACCATGGAGTATTATTAACAAGATTCCACGTGAATGGTATATTAATGATTTATATATGTATAGATGCTATCTACATGCATTCTGTCCTGCTCCCATCTCATCTATGAATTAAAATTTAATACAAGATTTCTGTTGCCTACATCTAGGCGCACAATTCTTTTTTTCGAAACGCACACCAATTAGTGCGATCGATTCTCGTAATTCTTTGCAATCTATTAATAACATTTTGTCAAATTTTTCTAGAGAAAATATACGTCTTTCGTCCATACCATAAAATTGTTATCAATTACTTGTAATGATAAAGTTCTTTCTGAAAACCTAACACAATAGATAACACATATAAACTTCCAGGAAATATTTTCTATTAATCATTTACTTCATATTTTTATACTCTCGCAACAAATGTTGCTAAAGAGAGTATTATAGTTTTGTTCACATAACGGTTGTTTGTAACACCCAAAACTAAACGAGTTAGATATAGAGTTATATATACCAAAGTGATCAGGGTGAAGAGTGGAGTTCAAATCCGAATGTCTGTCTGTCCCTCCGTCCGTCCGTCCGTCCGTCTGTGCAAGCTGTAACTTGAGTAAAAATTAAGATATCTTGATGAAACTTGGCACACTTATTTCTTGGCACCATAGGAAGGTTGCTTTCGAAAACGAGCAAAATCGGACCACTGCCACGCCCACAAAATGGCGAAAACCGAAAACACATAAAGTGCCATAACTAAGCCATAAATAAAGCTATGGAAATAAAATTTGGTATGAAGGATCGTACTATGAAGGGGCATATTTGGATATAATTTTTTTGGGGAAGTGGGCGTGGCCCCGCCCCCTACTAAGTTTTTTGTACATATCTCGCAAACCAATAGAGATATATAAACCAAACTTTCTGCAGTCGTTTTTTTTTAGCCACTTCCTAATACAGTCCAAAAATGAAAGAAATCGGATCATAACCACGCCCACCTCCCATACAAAAGTTAGGTTGAAAATTACTAAAAGTGGGTTAACTCACTAACTAAAAGCGTCAGAAACACCAAATTTTACATAAGAAATGGCAGATGGAAGCTGCACTCAGACTTTTTTACAAAATGGAAAATGGGCGTGGCGTCGCCCACTTATGGGTCAAAAACCATATCTCAGGAACTACTCGACCGATTTCAGTGAAACTTGGTTTGTAATAGTTTCCTTACATCCCAATGATATGTTGTGAAAATAGGCCAAATCGCTTCACAACCACGCCTACTTCCTATATACCAGAACTTTGAAGACGATCTGAATCGTTTACTTTACAATATACATATATAGTAAGCACTAGTGAAGATAGCGGTGCAGAACTTTGCACAAATACTATGTTAATAGTGTGGCAGCCCCATTCTAAAAATCGCCGAAATCGGACCAAAGGTTTTTTAGCGCCACATATTTCGAACACGAGGACCTCGGTGCTTCTAACCTAATATTATGGTTTCCAACTTTCAATAGACTTTATACAATATATATGACGAATATGTGGGTCAAATTGTGTATTATATAATATAAATAAAGTTAAATAAATAAATTGCGAGAGTATAAAATGTTCGGTTACACCCGAACTTAGCCCTTCCTTACTTGTTATTGTTGTTATTCTTATGGCGTAATATGTACTCACATACTTATGCATATATATTAGGTTATATGTACCTATTCACCTGATAACAGAATTTCTTGTTATTTCAGTGACTCATAACATACGCAACAATAATGAAGTACATATGTACCGACATGGCATATGTATACGGTTTTATGGCTCATGTTAAACAAAGACTTTACAGATTACATACCAGACTTCTATATAAATACATATATATCATACGTACATATTATCAAAATATTTGCACAAATTTAATATGGAGAAGAAATCAAAAAGTTAATCACGTAGCTTTTGTTGTTGTAGTCGCTTAAAAGTTAAGCAGGAATGTGAAATATTTTTCTACCGAAAAATATAATTTTTGTATACTTGAAAAAGCACGGAGAGAAGCACAATCCTTAAATATTTAGTATACAAAATACAGAAGTGGCTCAGAAGCTTATAAATTATATATATATATAATTAATATATAGGATACAATTAGGATATTTAGAATATAATTGAGATCAATTAGTTGAAAAATGTTAGAACTGACTTATTGAAACATCATAATTTTGTCTTAACCAACATTCTGGGTCCATTTGAATCAAAAATTTGCTTAATCACTTAGTAAATGTTTGAAAATCCCAAGTCTCTTTTTATAGCCTCTCGGGTTATATTATTAAATCCATAGTTCATGCTCGAACAAAATTAAACTGGTCATTAAATATAAAAAGATCAGAAGTGCCACTAGTCACATGTTCGAAAACGCCTAATGACGAACTCAATTTAATAGGATCTCGAAATAGTATATAATATATGGTTAGAGGCTGCCTTTGCTCCGACTTTTAGCCTCTTACAGAGAACTTATATAACAGCCTCATTATTAATTGAATCGAGTTACTTTATACTAAAATGTTCATGGATGTATGTTTACAATATATGAAATTATAAACTAAATGAGATGAAGGTCACTGTGTTCAGATGAAGATCGCCTTGAAGATCTGATGTATTCGTGCTGTTTAATTGCGCACGGTTACGCCTCATTGACACTGAAACTTTTGGTCTTTGCTTGATTCATTTTTAGCTTATTGAAAATTAGGTATACTGAACGGTCACTAACAAAGGTTTATCCTTCAGAATTATGATAACTTAACGCTTAACTTTGTCCATATATGAAGGTTTTGAACTATTTTTAGGGGTATCATAAGTTTTCGGTGGAGATTCCCATTATTTTCATACAATTTTATTTTAATCAATAATTCAATTAATAATTCATTCTCTTTCTTCGCTAACTTCCAGTTGCTGGCCTTGTGTGTGTGTACCCTACTGCATGGACTCCTGCCAGAATGCGAATCACTATTGTCCCAATTGCAATGCATACATTGGCACATACGCAAACTAACTGTATAAATCAACCAAAGCGGAAAACCCCCAAACTAAAGTAAAACCAAACACAAATGAAGCCGCCTATTTTCCAAAAAATAAAACCAAAGCGTCGAAGCGACAAAAAATAACTGTTTTCTTGTATCAACGAATGAAACGATAAGAAGCCACTAAAGTGTTTGGATGCAAATAAATGGAGCATAATTGATAAATAAACGCGTTTACTTAAATATTTTTACTATAATAAATATATAAATATATATACTTACAATACATATGTACATGCAACATGTATTTGTATTTGTGTTGTAGAAAAAAGTGGTGAGAATGAAATTTCTGAATTAAATTTTGAACTAAAATTGCTAATGTAAAGAGCTGCATTATATTCCAGATTTCTATGCTAGAGTATTTTCATAAGATAATGTAAAAAATTTTACTTTATAAAGAGTAATAAATATACACACACAAACATATATACTTTGTTAACGACGATGAAAAGCATTTAATGAGAAATATATACTACATGCATGTACACATGCATATGTGTGTGTATGTGATATACTGAAAATATAATGGTTGCCAGAGTTTTTTATATTTCTTTTCAGTGTTTATTAGCACGTAAGTACGCTCACAAAACACCATTTGGAACACACTTTCGGAATATAAAATAGAATTTTAGTGGTAATTGAAAGTTTGGCGTTATGGACATTCATCGATAATAAATTGAGATTCCCCAATTTGAAACGAGTATAGAAACGACATAGAAATAGTCCTTTGTCGTTGCTATAATTGGGAGCGACATATGTAGAAACGATTTTAATTCAATTTTTCTGGACGGATATTTCCAAAAAACTAGATACATTCGAACCGCCATCTTCGGTAATTAGCTGGACCACCAGGTAGGGTAGTCGGAAACAAGGAGCATGGGACGCAGGAAGTATCACATATTCTAGAAGAAGGTTTGGAGGACGGAGATGTCACCACTACTTCTTTTGGTATACACGCCAGCACTCATATACCCATGATTTAATTATAAAAGGTTTGATAAGTAAACAGCTTTCTCACTCTTTTTTGGGAACCCTTCTTCAAACGGAAATATTCTTTAATAAAATGACATACTTTAGTAAAACAAGTAAGGAAGGGCTAAGTTCGGGTGTAACCGAACATTTTATACTCTCGCAATTTATTTATTTAACTTAATTAATATTATATAATACACAATTTGACCCACAATTCGTCATATACATATATTGTATAAAGTCCATTGAAAGTTGGAAACCCTAATATTAGGTTAGCAGCACCCAGGTCCTCATGTTCGATACATGGGGCCTTGAAAACCTATGGTCCGATTTCGGCAATTTTTAGAAATGGGCTGCCACACTATAAATACAGTATTTGTGCACCGATATCTTCACTAGTGCTTGCTATATATATTGCAAAGTAAACGATTCAGATCATCTTCTAAGTTCTGGTATATAGGAAGTAGGCGTGGTTGTGAAGCGATTTGGCCAATTTTCACAACATATTATTGGGATGTAAGGAAACTATTACAAACCAAGTTTCATTGAAATCGGTCGAGTAGTTCCTGAGATATGGTTTTTGACCCATAAGTGGGCGACGCCACGCCCATTTTCCATTTTGTAAAAAAATCTGACTGCAGCTTTCATCTGCCATTTCTTATGTGAAATTTAGTGTTTCTGACGTTTTTCCTTAGTGAGTTAACCCACTTTTAGTAATTTTCAACCTAACTTTTGTATGGGAGGTGGGCGTGGTTATGATCCGATTTCCTTCATTTTTGGACTGTATTAGGAAGTGGCTAAAAAAAACGACTGCAGAAAGTTTGGTTTATATAGCTTTATTGGTTTGCGAGATATGTACAAAAAACTTAGTAGGGGGCGGGGCCACGCCCACTTCCCCAAAAAAATTACATCCAAATATGCCTCTTCATAGTGCGATCCTTCATACCAAATTTTATTTCCATAGCTTTATTTATGGCTTAGTTATGGCACTTTATGTGTTTTCGGTTTTCGCCATTTTGTGGGCGTGGCAGTGGTCCGATTTTGCTCATTTTCGAAAGCAACCTTCCTATGGTGTCAAGAAATAAGTGTTCCAAGTTTCATCAAGATATCTTAATTTTTACTCAAGTTACAGCTTGCACAGACGGACGGACGGACGGACAGACAGACATTCGGATTTGAACTCCACTCTTCACCCTGATCACTTTGGTATATATAACCCTATATCCAACTCGATTAGTTTTGGGTGTTACAAACAACCGTTATGTTTTTTTTTTTTTTTTTTTTTTTTTTTTTTTTTTTTACATTGCAACTAGTTCTAAAATATTTACAAAAGAAAGACTAACAAGCAACTTGAGTATGATATAAAATATTACAAAATTACAAAAATACTCTGAGAGTATTGGCTAGTTTAAAAGATCGCTGGGTTTTATGCGTTTGAGTCGTCTTGGTGGTCCATCTCTAGAAGTTAACATGACTACTTCTTCGTTACAATGCATTAGCAACCTGGCTTCATGTGTTGCTGCAATTTTTAATATTTCAGCGTTAACTGAGTTTACGTTTAGATCACGCTCTATGTCAGCACATCTACAATACCAAGGCGCTTTGACAATAACTCTTAGTATTTTGTTTTGGAATTGTTGGATGACTTTCTTATTATTTGCGTTAGTACATCCCCAGAGTTGTGCACCATAGCTCCATATCGGTCTGAGTACTTGTTTATAGATAAGTAACTTATTTTCGATGGATAACACTGATTTGTTACCAATTAGCCAATTAATATTCTTGAGTCGCATGTCTAGTTCTTTCCGTTTGTTTTTTACATGAATTTTCCACCGTAGCTTAGAGTCAAGTGTCATTCCCAAGTATTTAAAATTGGCATCTTTATCCCGATTATGAATAGTATTAATACACACGATGAGATATTGTTCGTATCATAGCTTGTTTAAGTCAGGTCAATGGGTTGATTCAATGGATCTCACAGCTAAATAGACAGCTAAAATCCTCAGCCCTTTGCGATGCTGCCAACTTCTTAATATGTATACCACAGAGCTTCAAGGCGCTTTGAACCTAGATACCTAGATATACATACTAAAGGTGTTACAGAACCATTTGCATAAATTAAAGAAGAAAGAATACGATGAAGACATAAGGAGATTTTCGATACTATCGACCACTAGACATTTATTTGCAGCAAGCTTACATTATACAGGGGATATCTAAGCAACATCACGTAACCGAACTTACTAATAGGAAAGCTATTTGTTTTCATCTTCAAAAGTAAGACGAGATATGTTTCGAAAACAAATTTCTGTTTAATTGGCAGTACCATGTATGTAGATAAACCCCAATAATTTTCTTATTGTATTTTCGTGAAATTTAGTTATTGTTTTTTATAATTAAACAGATTCTAAATATATTGAAATTAGCAAAAAGAAAATTGGAAGGTTAAAAGATACAAAAACTTTAACTGAGTGCATAAAAATAAATAATAGATTGGATATGAAATTAAATGAACTATGATGATCATTAAAGCGTTAAAAACGAATCCTTGGAGCAGAAAATTATACTAGAAATTAAATAGAGATATTTTTTTAAGAAACGAAGTAAGTTGACATTAGTCAATTAAAAGCGATATCTTGAAGCAAAGAATTAAGGAATAAAACTAATCCATGTGGCCATTAGTGGGTTAAAACCGACTTCTAAAGCACAATAAATAATATATATATACTAATTATATTTGTGTTGTTGTTTTTTTAATTTTTGTCAGATTTTATTTTCAAAATTTCTTAAAATATAAGCGGTACGAAAGTATATTTTCGTAAATTAAAATTTTCAAAATTTATACAAATTTAAAGATCAAGTTCAGTAAAAAGGTGTTGTAAAAATGTTTCAAATATTCAAATTGTTTGCACTTTGGAGAAGTTTGTTGATACAATAAAATTACTTCCAATAGATGGCGTCAAAGTCAAATTATGGAGTATACTAAGATATGCGGGCTGAAGTTGTTCAAATGAAACATTTTAATTTTATTTGGTTATTGTTATTATATAATATTATTTGAGAAAATAAGTCGTTAAAATATCGGTTGATATTTATGCAAAGTAAGTGAGTAATAAAATCTTCAAATTTGTTAGTTCTAGTCAAATCTTGTCGGGTTTAGACTATTCTAGTCAAGAAATGATGATTAGTGTAGCAAAGAGTAAGCATGATTTAAGTGCTACTATTTGTATAAACCTTTATGCATTTTTTTCTTTTAAAAATTATTCTTATCAAAAACATCCTCTGTCTCACTCTCATCTTGTTTTCTCGGTACGATTTACATTCGAAACAATTTTTTAATAAACAGTAGAGCTTTCCAAGATATATTATTTGGAGAAAATAAACATATCCCAAAATTGAAGCGCCTTAGCAAGGAGCCCTCAAAAATGTTAACAATGACAAGTTATCTTGAAAGTAAAAAAGAAAGAGAAAATGTAATTTCAAGTAAAATGCTCTAAAAACTTTATATAAAGAGCTGACGGTCGAGAACTTTTTTCGACAAAAGTCGATAACGGAATATTGTTTTTATTTCTATGTACTTTTCGTAAAAAACTTGCGTACATAGGCCGCAGTTTAGGCCATTTTTTTTAATCACCTTTGGATTGTGTATATCATGCGAAATTTTTGTGTTTATTTAACAATAAAATGAAGAAATTTTAAATAGATAAAGATTTTTTAAAATTCGTGTTTTTTGATTAGACACTCAATTACATTTGTTTATTACGTTGGAATGCGAGACCGGTATTTGGACCTGTTTTTAAAAATTTTTAATGCATATAATTTTCTGCAATATTTAAAAAAAATTAAATTAAAACAAGTAAGGAAAGGCTAAGTTCGGGTGCAACCGAACATTTTATACTCTCACAATTTATTGCTATATTTTTATTAAGATAACACACAATTCATATATTCGGTATAAAGTCCAATAGAAAAACGAAAATCATCATATACGGTATATAATTCCTAAGCCGATAAAACTCAATATCATCACCAACATACATTATATCAAAGATTATACACAACTAATTGTGGAATTTTGTATGACAGTTCCTACTAATCTTCTTCATTCTCCTTGAATTATCACAGGTTTCCGCCCAGTTATCTTTAAATCATCTTTGCAATATTTCGTGTCCTTTTTTTAATAACATTATAAACAGTATTTCATCAAATTCTATAAATTTTAACTAACTCCGAAGTCGAAACCCCAGTCTTAAACTTAGTAACAGTCACCGATCTAGTTATAATCGCTAATTCCTTTGTTTTCTGCATTTTATTTACCATTTCTCATATTTTTAAGCTGAGTAAGTTTGTTATGAATGCAATATAATCCAAGTACTACTATTGCTCAAACCAAATCCATGGATAAAGGCTAAATCACCGTGTGTAAATACTTTTGACTACCTCTGTATGCTCATTTAGTTTTACTAAGAAATGTCATATATTACCCGATTTATAAACTATTAAGCCCATCGTATTTTTGAAAATCCTATAATTAGCTATATGAAAGCTAGGGGAAGTTATGACCTGATTTTAACCATTTCTGATACAGAGGCAAACTATTAGAAGAAAAAGATTTTCTCTAATTAAATTAAGATATCTGAGAGATTTACCGATATTTTCGGTGAAAATTTACCATAACGCACTGAGTTCTTCAAATTCGATATCCGGGGCCTTGAAAAGTTATAGTCCGATTTCGACAATTTTTTCACAAGTGATGCCACGGATCAGTGAAGGAATCAGATGGAATTCAAAGTTGAGTTATATGGGAAGTTGTCGTAGTTGTGAACCGATTTTATCCGTGTTATCAGGGTGTCAAGAAAATTTCATATACCGAATTTCATTCGAATCGGTCGAGTAGTTCCTGAGATATGGTTTTTGACCCATAAGTGGGAGATGCCACGCCCATTTTCCATTTTGTAAAAATATCTGAGTGCAGCTTCTTTCTGGTATTGATTCTGTAAAATTTAGTGTTTCTGGCGTGTTTCGTTAGTAAGTTAACACACTTTTAGTAATTTTCAACCTAACCTTTGTACGGGAGGTGGGCGTGGTTATTATCCGAGTTCTTTCATTTTTGGACTGTATTAAGAAGTGGCTAAAAATACGACTGCAGAAAGTTTAGTTTATATATCTAACTTCATTGGTTTGGAGATGTGTACAAAAAACCTATTTGGGGGCGGGGCCACGGTTACAAACAACCGTTATGTGAACAAAACTATAATACTTAGCAACATTGTCGCGAGAGTATAAAAAAACGGTACTAGTTATATATGGTGGATATGTGTAAATTTTTGTATAATTGTATAATTATATTTTTTTTTTCAAATTCAGGCTGAAATTCTATCGGAGAGGAGTGTCTTTTGAAGATTTGAGATATGAGATATACAATTTTGTTTTTTAAAAATATTCTTTTATGTTTCTCTTATCAGAGCACTGAGTTTGGGCTATTTTAAGAATTACCACCGCAGACTCTCTTCTCGGCCTTTGATCACTATACGTGAGCACTGAAATGCCTCAGCGCTGCTTTTTCTTAAATGCTTAACAGAAAACAGCTGCAAAATATTTTTTCGCATATTTTCAATACTTTTTTTAATGAAAATTATCATCACACATTAAAAACAAATTAATTCCTTACGTATTAATTTTCTCAGTAGGTAATTTAGTTGAGACAGAACGGCGACTGTTGGCTAGTAATATACTAGGATTCATAAGTATTTTTGCTAAATTATTTCAATATTTAGAAATGTTAACTTTTTTTATTTATTTAAAAACTCAGATGTTACCTCTTTTTCCCCATATAACCTACAACAACAAATGAAATTGAATGAGCAGATGATACGCAAGTTAATAGTGTATATAAGAATATTTATATACGACTGAATAGAACATTATTAAAATACATTTTTTTCTTTTTTTTCTTTTTTTTTGGGATACGCGTTTAAATTAGCCACTAATAAAATATTGTGAATGTGTTAGAACTTTCACTCAAAGCATTCGGCAACGTGTTGCAATGCAGGAGTCGGATAAGTACATATGTATGTGTTGGCGACAAGCTGGAGGAACAAAAGTGTTGACGATTTCTCAAACAGCGCGAGAATGTCAATGTACTTTTGGTCGCCAATAGACAACGACGTATCCACGGAAGTTTGCAAATACTTTCAAAGCTCCACGTACACAACCGCAAAGTAAGGGAATATTTCACGTTGAAGTGATGCAATCTTTTCGGATAAAAGTGATATAGGTTACACTAGATAGAAACTTACATATAAACATATGTGCATTTATATTCCAGTGTTATGTGAGTGATAAAGTGCGAGATAATTAAAAATTTAATTGAATTTAATTATATAAATAATATAACGATAGTTATAAGTAAATAGAATCCATCAAACCTCTATAGAGTAATTTTCGAGAATTAGGAAGGCGTAGTTTAGAAAAATATGTACCGATAGATGCCGCCAAGGTCGTACTACTAACACAAACATATATTGCGAACTCTTTCTAAGAATTTAGTCAAGCGCCAGTGTTAAATTTGGAATACCGTAACACTTGATTTAAAAAAATATTATTTTTTTGATATTTAAACCATTTATTTTTTAAAACAATCATTACTACGGTGGGCTTAGATCTAAAATTTTCTTACTGAGCAACTTAATCAATGTCTGAAATTGCCAGAAAGTGAAAGTACAAATCACTTCAAGTGTCACTGCCTTATGGCATACTGACATCATAATTCTATAGACAACAGCTTTCCAAAGCTGTTACCTCCTTCTTCAAGCGATAGGAATTTTGAACTGAACCAGGCATGCATTTCCCATTTATGTCGTTTCGATTGATTTTCCACCGACAGATAACCGTCTTGCAGTCGCCAATGCGTCGCGGGTGTGTTTATAAATAAAAGTATACTAGAACGCAACGGCGCTGAGAATTTAATAAATAGGTGAATCTTGCGGGTTGATGTGATGGCGTCATATCTAGGCATGCAACATGGGGTGGTTATGATAAATGTATAAATTGATAAGTGCCGACAACGCGGTATTAATGAAATGCAAAAATAATTATAAGTTTAATTGATCAAGTGGCTCGAAATGTGGTTTTAATTAATGCTGAAGCCGACAATTAAAAAGTAATTCAGTTGTGTTAAATATGAGAGAGCATATGGATAACTTATTATCTGCTTCTGTATAAGCATCAAATATTCCCAAATAGTTTTGTAGAATTCTATTGAAATGTCTATTCTTGCTCAGTTATAAATTCGAATCCGTGCCGTTGACGTAGAATTAACTATCTCGAGTATAGTAAAGCTAGTGCTTTTAAAAAACCATTGGTAATTAAATAAACGTTAATTATCAATCTCTTTATAATTACTATATTAGCAAGGCACTTACAACTTGAATACAAAATTTCGGATTTTAAAATTATAACGCTTTCTTTCTTTACAGACCTCCGTCAATATGTCGACTCCTGTCGGGCCAGAACCATCCAACGTAATTTGTACAGCTTGTAATAAGCAAGTAACCACAAGTGTGACCTATGTATCATCCACGAAAACCCATTTGATCGCTTTGCTTCTATGTGTTTTGGGGTAAGTCTTAATTGTAGGGGTAACAATACAATGTAAAAGCTGGGAAAACAACTTATTTGGGAGTGAATAAGATGTCGCATCATTTTGATTAGCCTGAAAGTATTAAAAGTGGAACATAGTTTCCCAGGAAGGGGTTAATAAAAAAATTATAAAGTATTTGGAGGTAACTTTAAGACTCAGCTGTACAATTTATATCTGTGTTCTCAGAAATGTTCTTGCATCTTCAATACCATATATCTCATTGTGCGAGCCTTCTTTCTTCAACATTGGTATCATTCAAGACAATTATGCTCAACTTTTCTAATCTTAAAAGATTCATTTGAGATAGGAGGTCGTCTTATTTAAGAATATTAGACCAAAGCATGGGTTCTCAGAGAAAATTAAATTAGATAAATGTAACTCGGGTTCTATATTGAAATTCGCCTATCGACAGCTGCGAATATCTTCGATAGTTCTATCTTTAACATCATCTATAAGCTCGGCATAGAACTAAATATTTTTCTGATTAGAAGTGTTTAAATGTTGATTTTAACGGGTACATATAATAATAATCGCTTCTCTCTTCACCTAAAACAGATGTTGCCCGTGCGCTTGCTGCCTCTATTGCACGAAATGTTGTCGTAATGTCGAACATCGTTGCCCTTCGTGTAACACTTTCTTGGGAGTTTATGAACGTTGATTATATGATGCAAATAACAGTTACTTTCAACGACCTCAACAATATACATTCATATTTTTGCATGTGTACGTATAAATATTAACTTTATAAACTAAGTTTTGAAAAAAATATGAGATTTCCTACAATATATGATAAAGCTCGAATGCAATTCCTTTAAAGCAAATAAAACCGATATTTCTTAATATATATTTTTCTACTATGCCTATTATTATTATAATATTAGATATTTGTTTTGTAAAAAGAATACTTCTATATCTTTTATAATAAATTATAATAAATTATTGTATTGAATTGAAGTTGAATCAAAATACATAGTATCTACTTATTCTTTATTCAATTAGTTGTTCGTGAAGGGATCTTGACCACTGAAAGAGTGAGTTAAGTACTCCGTTCCAATAATGGAACAGTTACTAGCTCTGTTAAGTAGCGGGGGATCCTGGGAAGAGGTCAGGCCTCTTGGCCAGAGCAAAGAGTATGAGCAGATTTGAAACTTAGGGAATAATCGTCGAAATTTGGAATATTTCATATAATAATGTCCGGAATGTATCGAGACATTCTCAACAAATGTCAAACAAATTTCAGCGAGCACACCAGCGCTGAAATTGATAGCTTTGAAATCACTTCCATTAGAGAGCAGTATCATTCTTGGCAAGAAGTACAAGTTCGTAGTTCTCTTTATATACTCAGCCTTTGAGAGATTCTCATATGTCAGAGAGAGAGTGAGAGAAAGGAAAGAGAAAGATTTTAAACTTCTGGAATATGGCCTAGAGCATCTGTTGTGACTGAATGAAGTAAGGTAAAAGTTTATTTTTATTGCATCAGATAATATATTAGAATCCCATTATCTATGTTGTATATTCACTTTCCTTCTTTCATGTTTAAATATGTCCTCGCATGTACTTTCTCTTCTAACCAATTAAACTTAGAGTCAACACTAAAAAGGCAGTCCCCAACCATTTCATTGATTTAAATTGTTTGCTGTGCTTATGTTTTCCAAGATAACATTGAAAGATAAAAGGATAAATTACTAAATTATAATTGCACACGAGAGACATTGCATGCACTTCTGGACAATTTTATTTTTTTATATATCAGTGGGTAGCATTTAAATGCAAATGTATTATATATACATACCAGAGATCTAACACGTAGATATTCATACATGGCGCCAGAAGTGCAATGTCAGCAATTAAATAGTTTTGAAACGTTCTCAGTGGACGACGTGTCCATAACGGTATCATATTAAAAAAAAAAATTAAGTACTTTGGAGTAAGAAAAATTGAGTTTTACGAGTATTTCTAAAAAGTGTACTGAAATTTTTACAAAGAAAAATGCATATTTAATTTGTATAAAATAATTAAAAAAAATCGAAGAATCAAGTCAAAAAAGTGAAATTTTAACATTTTTGGAGTTTTGCCGTGACTTATTGTTTTAAAGATGAAGAAGTGTGGTGAAAATCACTTAAATTTATATAAAATACAAATACTTGCCTACAATTAGGTGAATTAATGAACCCATCGAATACACATACCCTATTTCAAAGCAATAAAATATTAAGGAACATATTTAAAACCCAAAAAGAACAGTTTTTCGTGCACACATAATTTTCCCCCACTTTTATTTTCTGAAATACCATTTAGTAATCACAAAATAATATTCAATTAATACTGAAAATTTATTCTTAGCTCTCTCTCTTCTTTCGAACAGCATTTTCTAACGCACTCACAAACATGTGCCAATTAAATATATTAAATAAAGAGCTTTCTTCGTAAGGCGCGTTTATGAATGAGACTGACAGTAATCAAAAATAATAATAGCTACAAATAAATTGTAGATAATCATGCAAGTAATTAGGGTAGTCTGCCAGTCAGTAGACACATGTGTGTATGCACCCTTACACTATATATCTAGAGTTCTTGCAAGGTGCGGTCGAAAACTAGGCGTGAAAGGCTCAGTGAATTACAAGCGTAAAGAAGGAGGTATACACTCATTTGCTTGTCCATCAAAGGCCTTTATTTAGCGAGGAGTGACATACTTTATTTCAAGAATAAACAAAATTATGAGTTGGTGTATGCTTTGACCTTGAATATGCAGTGCGAACAGCTACAAACAAACAGTTTTTGGTAAAGCGAACCGTTCAGATATGAATTAAAGTTTTGTTTGAAAATTGAATATTGAAAGGGACTTATCATCTAGTAACAACAATTGCTCGGAACAGATCATAAAGTTTTGCACGGTATCGTTGACTAGAATGTTTGAAAGTGGTGACTAACTACTTGGTAATTTTAATATGGTACTCATTGAATAAATAAAAATGTAAAAACAGGGAAAACAACTTATTTGGGAGTGAATAAGATGTCGCATCATTTTGATTAGCCTGAAAGTATTAAAAGTGGAACAGAGTTTCCCGGGAAGGGCTTAGTAAAAAAGTTATAAAGTATTTGTAGGTAACTTTAAGACTCAGCTGTACAATTTATATTTGTGTTCCCAGAAATGTTCTTGCATCTTCAATACCCTATACCTCATTGCCGAGCCTCCTTTCTTCAACATTGGTATCATTATGCTCAACTTCTCTAATCCTAAAAAATTCTCTCCATTTTTGGTATGTGTCTTTTTCGTATAAACAATTTGAAAAACAAATACGCACATCTCTATATATGATTAAACCATGAGTCAGCTCGTCATTGGGATGCAATATTTTTTTTTAATTATATCTTATCACTATCAATAGTCAATAGCAATGACTAATATGGGATGTTAGTGTAAAATAATATTTATTTTCCCGCTAATATTATAGCTAATGGGTAATAAGACTAAAATAGATAATATTCATGTAACATACAAAAAAATATTATTTATTTGTTCACTACAAACAGTGAGAATTTATTGCTTAAACTTGAGAGAAAGTTACACACATAAAAACTCGGTTAAGGGCACCAGAGTCGAAGATAACCAAAAAACCAAATTTCAGATCGAATTAATATTCCAAATATATGTACATATATAGCGAGTCGAAGCATATTTGCAACAAAATAAAATATCGATAGATGGCGCTGGAGTGAAATAAATAATGGCCTATTTTCAATATTTTTTTTTTCATGTAAAAAATAATTTATAATTATAATTATATTCTGTAATTTTGTTTGTTGCAGTTTGCTATTAATAGTTCTTGGCGTCTATATCCCATGCATTTGTTAGATGATTTATGCAATTCATACGTGTAATATCTTATTTTTTGTTCGCCTCCGTACTATATAGAGGGACTCTTTTAAAATTCTGCCTCGATAGTAAAATTTTAAATTTTGTATTATGGACTGACCAAAAATTTCGATTTATGGAAGGAAATTTATATGAAAGTTGCCTTCTATTACCAATTTATGAGTTCGAGTTGTGGAGATCTTCGAGTTATAGAAGTTCCACTGTATTTAAAGAATAATTTCTGAAATTTTCAAAAAAAAAAAGTGAAACTCCTTCATGCGACGTCATTTCCGTTGATCCCTCGGAAAATAGCTGCGGCCGTGTTGTTAGCATAACTCCTCACAGACTCATCCAAAATGAAAAAACAAAAATAAGTGTTTTAAGGAAGACCATAATCTCGTGCTTGAACGAAGGAAAGACAAAAAAAGTGAAAATTGGAATTTTGGCAGACATTTTCCCAAAAAAATAAAAATTTCGGTCAAATTTGCTTGACATTTTTTTTTTTAAATAGTTGTAATTGAAAAAAAAAATAAAATCCTTCGTTCAAGCACGAGTAAATTGTATCTCGAACACCTGTTCAAAATTTCATCAAGATCGGTTGAGTAATTTTCGAAAAAATTTTAAAACCGACTTTGAAAACACGGGTCCGAGAAAAAGGAGGTTTAAAGTTTTGAGTAACAATAATACTTGACTTGGTACGCACACCTTCCAAAGGCTGTATCTCCGAAACTATTATTCGGATCGACTTAAAATTTAGCACAGTATTCTTGAGATGTTGTAGAAATTAATAAGCCAAAAAACAAAAAATCGATTTTTTGAATCCACGAAACCCATGTAACCCCTTTTTTTTCTCAGCACAAAAGAGACAAATTAGCACTTAATGATGCTTTATCTGATAAGTTGCATCAAAGAATTTTCGCCACCTTATGATTATCATTATATAAATTATTTTAATTACTTAAGATATAAGGAAAAGAGTATCTCTCAAATGTCATTATTGCACTTAACTTTACATCATAATTAAATCTAAAAAATTTTTGAAAAACAAAAAGAAATAATGGCAAAAGTATATTAACTTAATAGTCAAGATTACGGTTTAATTACCAGTTACTAGTAATTACTAGCAGTAATCATATGCAACCAGCTTGCTTAATGACATTTTCGAGCGAATGTAATCGGCAATAAAATCAAATGTATAAGCAAATAAAAAAATCAATTAATAATTTGCTGAGCGCATTTCCTTGTCAACTGTAATTATCATACAACAATCAGCAACAACAACAACAAGTGACTGTAATGCATTAAACTGCATGCAACACTACTTTTTGTTCTGCAAAATTGCATCGATTATATTGAAAATTCCAGTAAAATTGATCAAGCATGTCTAGTTCTAAGATTATATCTCAATTAGTTTAATAACATCCTTAGAGAAAATAAATAGAACTTTCACTTTCATAATTTTATAATAATTACATTTCTCATTACACGCACACACAGCATTATTTGCTACTGCACCGCGCTAATTTAAATAATGTCCCCGCCACTCGGTCCACTACCGTGTAATTTAAGCTGTCCGAATTGCTCGAAACAGGTGACATCGCGTATGGAGTACAGTTCATCGACCAAGACTCATATTATTGCATTACTACTCGCTGGAATGCTGTAAGTATTTACATGAATATTAGGTTGGTCCAATCAATAGTTTTATTTGCTGAAACCTTAATATTTGTGATATATTAAATAATTTTTTTTTTTATTTTCTTGGTGGTCAAAAATTTTAGATGTGAAAAAGTATATATTTGGTATTTCCGTTACATTTTGGATCACCCTAATATATTTTCATTAACATTTAATATAACCTATACAAGAAATACGAAGTACAGAAATACTTTTCTCAATGTTATCACTTTTTCTCTATACTTCTAGTTGCCTGCCTTGCGCCTGCGCTGTATACTGCACGAATTGCGCACGTAATGTGGAGCACTACTGTCCATCTTGCAATGCCTTTCTGGGTGTATACGATCGTTGAGTTCAGCAGATTAAATGTTGAGTGAACTTTTGCAAAGTTAAATATAAACCGAAATTGGAAATTTTAACAAATATTTATTTTAAAAAAAAATTGCATATGTTAAAACAATCGGAAAACAAATTAATATACCATTTATTAAAATATCTGTAACTAATTCTCTTTAGCATAAGGCTTTTCTTTGACTACCTGAAAAATCTACAAAAAGGGTAGTCAATACGAAATGCCGAAAATATTTGCAGAATTGTATAACTTTATTACCTTTTACTATGAATTTTTTGTAACACTTTTACATTTTTCCACAAAATTATGCAGCTTTTTAAAGAAATTTAAAAATTCGGCATGAAAATACTAAAAAATATTAAACGAAGCATGACTTAATTGTTTCCGAACAAAAATTATATTAATGTGAATGTAGTTTACTTGTACTTATGTAATTCTTTAAAAAAAATTAATCAATAAAACTTCAGTAATATTACATTTTCAAAAATTATTATATTTATGGTAATTTATCGACGAGATTCCCCCAAATCCTAACTTGACTTGGTCTGAAAGTGATAACAGAATTTACCTCACATGAACCCTTAAAATTTTAGCAAAAGTGACCACAAAATTTAAACAAATCGAACCTTACGTGAACTTTCAAAATGTACAAAAAAAATATCTCCCAAGAACCAATAAAATGTAGACAAACCTTACCTCACGTGACCCGGAGATCACATCAATCCGTAGAATGTAAGAAAATCTGACTTACGTAATCCCTCAAGCTGTAAACAGACTTGATCTCACGTGACTCCTCAAAATGCAAACAAACCTGACCAAGAAAATTTAGATCAACCTGACCCCGCGTGAACTAGTACATTATAAATAAAACTGATCTAATGTGGGAGAATGGACTCATATCTAGAAGTTCATGTAAGTGAGGAAAGTTTCTGACTGCCATTCACTTGGGAGTGGCCAAGAACAATTCTTTTGCATGTGGCTCAAGCAGCTCACGACTTCCGGTCTTAAACTGGGTAGCCAACAGACATTCGTTTGGAGGCGAGCTAAAGTGAGAAGGCGACCTACCTCATAAAAACGTATAACCAATGAATAGGAAGCAACAGCCTCGGATAAGGAACCCCAATTTTGATAATAATGTCAGCCTCGAAATCCAGCGCCGAATTACTCTTGCCAACAAGTGCTACCTTGGACTGAGTAGGCAATTGAAAAGTAAGGTCATCTCTCAACGAACAAAAACTGAACTCTGCAAGTCCCTCTTCATTCCCGTCCTACTATATGGTGCAGAAGCGTGGACGATGTCAACATCCAATGGGACGGCACTGTGAGTATTCGAGAGAAAGGTTTTGCGATAGATTTATGGCGAATACCGCAGAAGATGGAATGATGAGCTGTATGTGTTATTCGACGACATAGACATTGTCCAGCGAATAAAAAGACAGCGGCTACGCTGGCTAGGTCATGTTGTTCGAATGGACGAAAATGCTCCAGCTCTGAAAGTGTTCGATGCAGTACCCGCTGATGAAAGCCGAGGAAGAGGGAGGCT
Source organism: Zeugodacus tau (assembly GCA_031772095.1). Taxonomy (NCBI): domain Eukaryota; kingdom Metazoa; phylum Arthropoda; class Insecta; order Diptera; family Tephritidae; genus Zeugodacus; species Zeugodacus tau. Next base: position 28,040,135 of record CM062652.1, read on the forward strand.
TCCACTCCGATGGAAGGACCAGGTGGCGAAGGACCTGTCTTCACTTGGAATTACCAATTGGCGCCAAACTGTCAAAAGGAGAAATGCGTGGCGCGGTGTTGTGGACTCGGCTATAACCGCGTAAGCGTTGTCCTCGCCAGTCAAGAAGAAGAAGAAGAATGTGGCCCCTCAAAATACAAACGAACGAAGCATCACGTGAGCTCATAAATCTAAATCAAATTGATCTCAGTTAAATTCTCTAAAACATGGCATTATAATAATCCATCTCTTTGGCCAAGGTTTGTTTACATTTGGGCCGATGTCAATAACTTTTCAAAGGGTTTTGTTTACATTTTGAGAAGTCACGTTAGATCAATTTTGTTAAATTTTGATTTCGATTTTGAGGGTTGACGTAAGCTGGGTTGATTGCAGTTCAGGTGTGCTGACATTTGGAAGAAAGACCACATGAGGTCTAGTCTGCTCACTTCTTGAGAGAGTTTTTTATATCTATATATATATATTTAAGGCCACAAGTGGTCAGTTTTATCTACATTTAGATTTGTTTATATTTTGAGGGGTTACTTGACGTCCGATTAGTTTAGATTTTCAGGTGAATTTGTTTGATATTTGAGGGACCAGTTTTGTAAAATTTTGAGGGGTCACGTTTTGTTTGTATATATTGTGTTTTGGTCAATTTAAGACTCTCACAAGAAACTCAAATTTGATGGATCTACGGCAATAACTTTATTTTTATATTGAAAAGGAAATGTAGAGAGAATTTGATATTTTTTTTGAATAAAATGATGAGAGGAAGCTAGTGGAGCGCAAAAAGTATCGAAAGCTCTGCGATCAAAACTCAAAATATATAGAAAAGAAGTAAAATGTTTAATCAAAAACGTACTATTAAAGACAACTGAAGAAAATAACAATAAAAAAATAAAAAAGGAGAAATAACGCATCAGTTAAGCTTGTGAATACAAATCAGATAACACAGAAAAGCTCGCACTTCAAAACAAAATGGAATAACAAATTATACAAAATGGTTGGCAACGCTGTTTCACAGTCTACTGATTGCCAGAATAAACGAGAGCCATCGGAAAAGCGCCGTGATAAGCATAGTGTACGCTTATGAATCACTCGTCAACGAAGCTAACAGTTGCTCTGTAAAGCCGAACAACAGTCAAGTGTTGGCAACGAACAGAAACACACGCGAAGTTTGAAAGAAACTCCAAAAGTGAAATACGAAAAATTTGAATATCGCAAAAGTGAAAATAAAAAACCCATACAGTGCAAGTGATTTCACAACAAAAATAAAACAGCACAGAAGCTAAAGCAAAAAAAATAAACACATTGCCATTTGGTGTACGTGTCAGAAATTAAAGCAGCAAGTTTTATATACAACACAAACAACAAAACCAAAAAATAGGGGTGTTGAAGTTCAAGACCTCAAGTGAGCAATTAAGTAATTAAAACACGCTAAAAACAGCAGCAACAACAATTAATTAAACATCTCATTGTGATGGAGAAATCGGGTCCACCCGGCAACTATCCGCGTATGCCCGCCGAGATGCAGGAGGCTACACACAGCGGTTACACCGAGCAGCCAACGGCGGCACCGCCATCTTACGATCAGGCCATGCATACAGCAACACAGTATCCGCCAGTGCAAGTGTTGCCCACACCGAGTAGCACTTCCGACGCCGCCAACCGTACGCCCACACAGCAGCAACAGCAACAACAACCGCAACAACGTAAGACAACAACAAACGCTGCTGCGGCTGGCGCACAACACACCTATGGCGGCAGCACACAGTACGGCGCCACCGGTATGGGCCGCACTGGCGGGGGTGGTGGCATACCGCCACCACATCACGCTTATATGTCGGCCGCTACACAGCCGATGGTACAACAACCTGTTGTAATCATACAACGTAAGTACGCTGGCGATGTGCTGGAAATGTGAATCATTCGCTTGTCAGCGCAGACTAGAACAGTTTGTATTATTTAGCATAGCATGTTGCAATTTGATATTTATTTATTTGCTAAGCAACAAAACAGTTGTTACAGTTAGCAAATCGCTGGTGCATTACAATAAAATATCTGTTTACGTGATTTTTTCTTGGGTTCTATATATATAATATAGTGGCATTTTATTTATTGAAATTTTTGAGTATAAAATTTTGAAAAATTAAAAAAAAAAAATTACTTAATTAGCGGTATTTAATTTTCAAAAACGATTTTTTGTTTGTTTTATTTTAATCTATTTAATTTTATTTAATTATTCTAATTTAAATTTATTATTAGAATTTATATTTATTATTAGAAAATTCAATTTTTTTTGTTAAAGCATATTTTTTAATTTAAAATTTCAATATTTACCATCTCGCTCTAACAAACTAAACTATTATTATTATTTTCACATGTGTCTTTACACTGTAAAGTCTAGTACAGTGTATAATCACCAGCTTACAAATGCACACGCGCATACAAACATGCAAATGCACATTTACAAATAATCTCATAAGTGAACTCATGTTGCCTTTTGTTCTCAAAGTTTGCTCGGAAATGGGCGCTTGATAGCAAATTCTAATAACGTCAATGGCATTTAAGTGGGAAAAGCACAATATCGCTGATATGACTTTTTTGTTTAATTTTTTTTTTCTGAAAATGTTGAGGTTATTAAAGCAATTAGTCATAAGTAAGTGGAAGAACCCCAATATTTAATGTATACTCATATTAGATTAACCTTAAAAGCATATTAGAGAATGCCTTAATTTAGTCAATTAATAAATTGCATAGAATTAATTGCTTGAGATAAGTTGTGTTAATTGACTCAATTAGGAGATGACAACCTCCTCTTTTTCTAAAGAACATTTTGTGGATAGCTTAAGCGCTTAAAATTTTTTCTAAAATAATTGTTTAGAAAGGTTTTCGAACAAAATGACTCATATCTGTAGATAAGTAGGAGGGTTATATATACCACACGGCACGATTTTAATTATTATTTTTCTCCTTTTTATTAAACTTGAATTTTCTTTTGATTCGATGGAATTTTGGATGAATCAACTCTGAGACTATAATATTGTATTATAAATCCAACCGTTCAGAAGCTACACTATGCTACAAAGCAAAATATATTTAGGCACTAAAACATACCCGACTTCCGTGGAGTTCCAATAGAACTAACAAAAAAGAAAGAATTCATATGTATATATATAAAGATGGTCAGTTCGACTCAATCAATGGCTTTTGAAGAGCATTAAAAAAAAAACGATTAAATACAGGTTCCGAACTTCGAAAAGATGTCTGACAAACTCATTTAAAATGCAAAAGAATCATTAATTCAGACTCTTCGGAGTCACTGTTATTCGATTTCGTGTAAGGTTCTCAGACAAAATGCAACAAAAAAGATTATAAGGGACACACAGAGAGAAATTAGAAATAATTCGGAATGACGTATAGATTGAGATGCTGGATTCTAATAGACTTTTAATAGGTCCAAAAACTATTATTAAATTTGAGAATATTAGAGAGACAATTGACGTCAATAGGAGTCTAACCGATTGAAATTTAAAAGAGAACTATGGGAATTTATATAATATTGTAATCGGGAATTATTATTTTTTATTGCAGTATATTTTTTCAAATACAAAATACTCTTTCTCCATAAACAAATTTTCTTAGTACTGCAAGAATGATATTTAATCTACATTCCCTCAGTCCCAACAACTCATCCATGATCTTTGGTTACAACACTTTCCGGCCAACAAAAAACCACACTCCTTTCAATTTTGCATTGAGTAACGCCTAGCACCACACATCGTCACGCCTATAACCCGTTAACTGCTGATTAATTTTTCACCTCACAATCACTTTACGCTGAAAACAAAGCAAATGTATTGAGTTACTGCTATCTAGACTTGCTTCAAAGGAAATTAAATATTTACATAAGCACACACGCATGTGTAACACACTGTAACAAACGCATGTACTGTTATGTGCGTAGTGACCCTGTAGGAAAATTTTCGAACAGCAGGAGTTGGTTAAGAGTTCGAAAAAATAAAATTTCTGTGTTCACTTCGAATGCAATTCAAAACATTAAGACCACAAGAGAAAACCGATGACTCGACTATAAATGAAGCTTGGTGAAGTCATCATTGATTGCAATGAAAGGTTTATCAAAATTTGTCAAATACCCTGAACCGCAAACCAAGTTTCTTTTCTAACTGCTAAAACAATACGAAGTATTCGGATCGGTGGAAATTACCCATATTATATAGATTCGAAAAGCAGGGATGTATTTTTTGAGGTAGGTGGTCACATTTTGCACATGTATGAATGTTGTCGTCATCTCAGTTCTACTGAACTTTAAAAGAAAAAGGTTTACTATTCCCGAGTTGTATTTTTACGGTCGTCAGTCACTTCCCTGGAGAAGCCGTACCAATTTTTTATGCAGCGAGGGCTCAAATGACCGTTTAAATGATTTCTTTAGTATTTTACGTTGAAGTATTAGGGTTATATTTTCAATGTAAAGTTACGGCTTTTCGAAAGAGAAAATTCTCAAAAGTTTTTAAAAACGAAATACTGTCTCACGAATGTAATTTCCAAAATGGTTTACTTACATTTGTTTCCAAGTACTTTTTATCAGCTAAAGTCAAAGAAGTGTAGGAATTACTGAGGAAAATTAGATTGCCAGTTATTCATATTTAATTCCGAAAACACGTAATCTTAATTATTGAATTACTTTGTGGTTTTGCATTGTGAGTTACAATTCTAAGCGGTAAAAAAACCTGAAATATAAAAAAATCATGTTTCTCAGTTAAAGAAAGTTTAAGGGGATGACGCGAATGCAGACTCACATCTACGTCAAACGAGTCAACGTCATGTATTATAATATTATCATTATTGTAATGTTGTTCCCCGTTTCGGGCATATAAAGGCAGTTTAATATATCAATAAATTGCATATTTTATGAACCAATTACAGCTTTCATTGTTAGTGAGTATTAATATAAATTTCTTATGAGCACATATTTTGTATATGTACGCTATTCCTTATTCATTAAAAATTTTAAGTAGTTAAAAAGATAGCCTTGACTGATTCCAATAATTAATTAATTTGAATTTTTTTTTTGCAGAACAAGCCATTTTGCCATTGGGACCGGAACCAACATATGTCACTTGCCCAGGCTGTCACGTTACGAAGCTGACACGCATCGGCTACGAACCGAATGGCAGAACACATTTAATGGCGGCGATACTGTGTATTGTTGGGTAAGAAAATTGAAATAAATTTTATTTTTTCTAATGTGGTTGGAATAGAAAATGAAATTAAATTAAATTGATATGAAATGAAATGAATTGAATTAAATTAAATTGATATTAAATGAAATGAATTGAATTAAATTAAATTAAATTAAACGAAATTAAGTTAAATTCAATTAAATTATTATAAATTAAATTAAATTAAATTGAACGAAATTAAGGTAAACTAAATTAAATCAAGCGAAATTAAGTTAAATTAAATGAAATAAATCGAAAAATTCGAAAATCGTATAGTTTTCACACTAAGCTCGATTATTAGATATTTTGTTACTGCACCGTAAGCCTTTGTACTTAAGCCACCTGTGATACCATTTTCAAGTAGGTCAATTAGCCTAATAAATTCAAATATAAATTGTCTCATTAACTAGTATACATAATCAAAACCCTATAAGATCCAAATATAATCCAAATCAATTTTTAATATTATAAAATATTATTTTAAACAGATTAAAACTATTGTTTGACTGAATTCATCTTCGACTATGAATTTTATTTCGAACTTTTTTCAAATTTATATTTAAATTTTATAGGTTTATAAAATTTTCCTTTTTTTATTTTTCTTTCTTAACATTCACTTTTTATTCAATTACAATTTAGAGAGTTGTATAGAGATTTTTAAATAAATTGGATTGCAATATAATGAAAAATATATTAAATATTAATGATGCAATTAGTTAATTGTCTTATTTGGTTAATTTAGTGCAACGAAAAGTTTAATTGCCGAAATTATCTGAATTGTATGTTTCCAGTGGTATAAAGCTATTATGAGTTCTCATTAGATCCTTTCGATCATATTATTGTCAATATCTATAGTCTCTAAAGCAATTTTAAAAGTAATCGCCGATCACTTAAATTAGTCAATTAGTACTAATTTAGTCAATTTGGTAATTGCCTTAATAAAAGGGGTGTCTAGATGCTTATAAATATAAACACTCTTGCATTATAATCCTCATTTGTATTAGCAATATGTAATTTGCGCATTTAATTTCTGAAAAATTGCATACTATTACATATTTACATATTGCAAATGTAGTTCGCAGAATACTTATCACGCTATGCCACAGTGTTATTGCGTACCAGAGAATACAAAACTAAAATATCTTATCGAAACAAAACAAGAAAGAAAAAAACACTTATATCATTAATACTTTATTTGTTTGATAAATGAGCGCATTATTTGTAGCGGATGTAAACGCAAATAGACAGACATATATATAAGATATATAACAAAAGATATATTCTAGAACAAATGTGCTGTATGCACAAGCCCCTAGATATACATAGATACAAAAGCTGTACTCACTCCATATTTACATTTGTATATGGGAAAACTTAAAAAAAATGCTAAAAAATACAATATAGATAAAGTATAGATAATTTTTCCTTTATTTACTTGCAGCTTATGGTGTTGTGTCTGTTTGCCCTACTGTGCGGAGAGTTGCATGAGCGCCAACCATTACTGTGGTAATTGCAATAAATTTCTGGGCACCTACAATGGCGGCGGATTCTAATGGGCTGAAATGTAAACCCATATACATAAATTGACCTTCGACACTAGCCACGTCGCGCTTTAAAACATTTTTATTATATTATATAATTTTATAGATGTGCAGTATATATGTATGTACATTAAATTAATTTATTGTTGAACAATGAATCTTTCATTTACTTTCCAGTGAAAAAATTTCAAAAACAATGTATATAAAAATTTAACTGAGCGATTATTTATTAAGTTATACAAACATACATAAGCTTTAAAGCTATTTAAAAGCATTATATACAAAATATATGTGGGTGCATATATTTATAAAATATTAGAAGCATAATTTGAAAGCGAAATGTAATTAATTTATGTGTTTAAAGATTTTAACTGAAATATATGTAAAATACCAAATAATTTATTCTGTTATACATTTGTGGCTGTCTACTTTTTATGTCATTAAAATTGTAGTTCAGATATATTTAGTCCAAAAATCAAATAAACAGCTTTAATTTTACAATAGAACTAATTATTTATGATTACTTCGCATTAAAAGGAATAACAATACTAATTTTTAGTAAAAACACATGAAAATTATGAAATTCTTACAGAGCGCCACCTAACGCAAGCTTTAGGAAAATTTCAAAATATTTAAAGATCCAAAGTACTTTAATATGAGATAACTTTCGTGGTTTCTACCGTTATTCGAACGAATTTTTCGCATTGTTTTTCGCAGTACTTGTACAGAGGATCACCTACTTTAATACACTACTCTAGAGAATCGAAAATTCTGTTTATTTCAAGATTTTCTTCTGTGGAAACACCAAAAATTTAAAAATCCATATAAATAAATGTTTATTTAATTCTTATATGATTAAATTGAGAATTCAAATGGTAAAGTCTCAAATTGTGGTACAAAATCTAGAGAAAGAAGTGTAGATTTTGAATTATATTACGTTTTGCAAACATTTAGATAAATAAAAAATGTTTTTTTAACCAAAATTTATATTTTGAAAAATCTCAAATAGAATTAAAAATATCTAATCTTAAAATTCGTAATTTTTTTCTTTTAAAATATTTTTATAAAAATAATCCTCTAAAACATGAAATATCCAACAAAAAATTTTCGTAACTATTACTGTAGAGAATCTTGTTTGAAACTTTATCGATAAAAGTAAAAAAAAAAACATATTTAAATTATTTTACAACTTTACAAGCTTCTTTTGTAACCCGAAAAGTGTCGATATGTAGATTCAAAAATTTATTTGGAATTTTACTATGAAGTTTATGATTGTTTTAATATCATGATATATAGAGCAACGAACAATATAAACTTTGTGTAACAGTGAAATTATTGAATCAAATTATAATTTGCTGTAATGAGCTTTGAAATCGTGAAAAAATTTAACAAAAATGTAAACACATATAGTATATACGAAAACACATTTATCTACATTTATATTTCGTAAATATGTATGTTCAGGTGTATGTATATATCTCCATACGATAGCTGTGAAAAATCCCCTTTGAAAATCTGATTTTTTTGCACTTATAATTTAACACTCGTGATAATTTTTACTCATACACATACAAATCAACTTATTTATATAATTATATATCTATTTGCATGTATTGCAGTACCGATTAATCAAAATACAAAGCAATCACATTAACATTATTTGGTTTTCACATTTTTGTGTTATTAGAATATTCAATATGTAGCTTAACGGCGGATAAAATGCCCTGCTTAGTGGTCAAATGATCGTCGAAAATTATTCTAATCGCTTTATTGACACATTGTTTGACGCGATGTGACTAAGAATCAAGCAAAAAGTAGGAAATAATTTATAGTAGACACAATAGTTTTGTTATAGTTTCGTTTTATTCGAGTTAATTATGCATTCATTTACGATTATAGTGGAAATAAATAAGGAAAATCAATAAATGAAGTAAATATACTATTAATGGTACATGATTGAGCACATTTGCTAAACCATAATTCTGCGACTAGCATAGTGAAGACATTTTTAAACTCCCGCAACCTGTTGCACAGAGTATCATAGTTTTGTTCACATAACGGTTGTTTGTGTCACCAAGAAATAAAAGAGTTAGATATGGGGTTATATATAAATGATCAGGAGTGGAGTTGAAATCCGGATGTCTGTCCGTCCGTCCGTCCGCGCAAGCTGTAACTTGAGTAAAAATTGAGAGAGGGTTGCTTTCGAAAATGTGCAAAATCGGTCCACTGCCACGCCCACAAAATGGCGAAAACCAAAAACACATAAAGTGTCATAACTAAGCCATAAATAAAGTTATAACTAATAGTAAAATTTGGAATAAAGGATCGCACCAGGAAGGGGCATATTTGGATGAAATTTTTTTGGGGAAGCGGGCGTGGTCCCGCCATCAAATCGGTTATTTATATATATCTCGCAAACCAATGAAGCTATATAAACCAAACTTTCTGCAGTCGTGTTTTTTAGCTACTTCTTAATACAGTCCAAAAATGAAAGAAATCGGATAATAACCACGCCCACCTCCCATACAAAGGTTAGGTTGAAAATTACTAAAAGTGGGTTAACTCACTAACGAAAAACGTCAGAAACACTAAATTTCACATAAGAAATGGCAGATGGAAGCTGCACTCAGATTTTTTTTACAAAATGGAAAATGGGCGTGGCGTCGCCCACTTATGGGTCAAAAACCATATCTCAGGAACTACTCGACCGATTTCAATGAAACTTGGTTTGTAATAGTTTCCTTACATCCCAATAATATGTTGTGAAAATTGGCCAAATCGCTTGACAACCACGTCTACTTCTTATATACCAGAACTTAGAAGATGATCTGAATCGTTTACTTTACAATATATAAAGTAAGCACTAGTGAAGATATCGGTGCAAAACTTTGCACAAATACTGTATTTATAGTGTGGCAGCCCATTTCTAAAAATCGAAATCGGACCATAGGCTTTCAAGGCCCCATATATCGAACACGAGGACCTTGGTGCTTCTAACCTAATGTTATGGTTTCCAACTTTCAATGGACTTTATACAATATATATAACGAATATGTGGGTCAAATTGTGTATTATCTATATATATAAAAAGAAGTTACATTTCCTTGGTAATCTTATAACTCAAGAACGGGCTCACCTATCCAAACCAAATTTTTAGGCTTTGTTTGGACTATTCAGTAGATGGTTTGTGTTTTGAAATTTTAAGAATCGGATACCAGGGTCTCGAGAAATAGGCCAAAACGTGGACCCGGGTAACCCTAGGATGTGTTTGTACAATATGGGTAGCAAATGGAAGCTGTTGATGATATCTATAGGATAGAGTATTTTTGATGCCGCTCCGTGACTAGGGTCTCGAGATATCGGCCAAAATGTTTCAAAAATTTCACCACACATGTAGGTATGTATGTAGCAGGCAATCAATCGGATACCAGGCAATCAATCGGATACCAGGGTCTCGAGAAATAGGCGAAAACGTGGACCCGGGTAACCCTAGGATGTGTTTGTACAATATGGGTAGCAAATGGAAGCTGTTGATGATTTCTATAGTGTAGAGTATTTTTGATGCCGCTCCGTGACTAGGGTCTCGAGATATCGGCCAAAATGTTTCAAAAATTTCACCACACATGTAGGTACGTATGTAGCAGGCAATCAATCGGATACCAGGGTCTCGAGAAATAGGCGAAAACGTGGACCCGGGTAACCCTAGGATGTGTTTGTACAATATGGGTAGCAAATGGAAGCTGATGATGATTTCTATAGTGTAGAGTATTTTTGATGCCGCTCCGTGACTAGGGTCTCGAGATATCGGCCAAAATGTTTCAAAAATTTCACCACACATGTAGGTACGTATGTAGCAGGCAATCAATCGGATACCAGGGTCTCGAGAAATAGGCCAAAACTTGGACCCGGGTAACCCTAGGATGTGTTTGTACAATATGGGTAGCAAATGGAAGCTGTTGATGATTTCTATAGTATAGAGTATTTTTGATGCCGCTCTGTGACTAGGGTCTCGAGATATCGGCCAAAATGTTTCAAAAATTTCACCACACATTTAGGTACGTATGTAGCAGGCAATCAATCGGATACCAGGGTCTCGAGAAATAGGCCAAAACGTGGACCCGGGTAACCCTAGGATGTGTTTGTACAATATGGGTAGCAAATGGAAGCTGTTGATGATTTCTATAGTATAGAGTATTTTTGATGCTGCTCCGTGACTAGGGTCTAGAGATATCGGCCAAAATGTTTCAAAAATTCACCACACATATGTTACATTTTTGTTTATTTAACTCGTACCTACTTGGAAAGCTGAAAAAGCGCTCATATTAGCATACATACATCAATAATAGTTTAATCATTTACTAAACGATTTGTTACCTACTTAGCTACGCTCTTTCGCTCTCAAAATTTATGAACTTTCGTCTTAACTACCATACTTATTATTCCCACCTACAAACTTACTGCATTAAATTTATATCAACATGTAGGTATGTATGTAGCAGGCAGATCGACAAACAAAGTAGGCTTTGAAAAGACATCGAACTATATTACGGTGCATTTATTTTGCATAAAGAAATACATGAATATTTTGTTTTTTGTAGGTATATAGAACTTTGACTCTTAGCATTAAGAAAATTCAAATTAGGAGAATATATGACATTGGAGTGTAAACATCGCCGGAGCGTTTTCTTTGGCCCCATACGTTCAGTAGTGTCCGAAATTACCGCGGTGCAAAATTATTAGTTATTATATTTTTTTGTTTAATAATTATTGAAGTTTTTGCCGTGAAAAAAATAAATATAGCGCAAAGCGAATTTCCAACTAGGCCAAAAGATGGCAATGAGGCAATGAATTATCCAACTGAATTTTTAAATTCATTAGAACCGGCTGGTATGCCACCGCATTGCTTGAATCTGAAAGTGGAATTATTGCGAAATATTAATCCACCAAAACTGTGTAATGGCACCAGATTGGCAGTGAAAAATTTATTGCCAAATTTGATTGGAGCTACGATCTTAACTGGTAAATCAAAAGGAGAAGTTTGTTTAATACCGCGTATCCCTATGATTCCAACTGATATGCCATTTGAATTCAAACGATTACAATATCCTGTGCGTTTATCATTTGCGATGTCTATCAACAAAGCTCAAGGGCAAACACTTAACGTTTGTGTTATGTATTCATTGTATTGCTTTCAAAAAATCATAAAGTTCTGCTTATCTGTAACACCACATTCATTGACTGTTAGGCGGTACAAAGTTCGCCGGGTCAGCTAGTATAATATAAATAAAGTTAAATAAATAAATTGCGAGAGTATAAAATGTTCGGTTACACCCGAACTTAGCCCTTCCTTACTTGTTCTAAATTATATACGATAATACTTATATATTATATATATAATATTTCCATGCATACTTCTTTATGCATATACATATATAAAATTATAGTATTATTATTAAAAGTATTATATATAAAATTTGAATCCGTATAATCATCTATATTGCGACCATAAATGGTTTATCTAAATTCAAACAAATTTTGTTAGCTTTGCCCTAGAAAAAAGATAGACTTTACAGAATTCCGATTACATATTACTGCCCACTTTGCTTTGAAATAAAGGTTACTTTAGGACATATTAGATATATATACTGGACAATTTACAAGAGAAAAATTAGATACTACATTTCAAAAAAGTATCCGATTTAATTCCGATTACAATATTAATACACACGATGAGATATTGTTCGTATCTTAGCTAGGTTAAGTTAGGTCAATGGGTTGATTCAATGGATCTCATTTAGACAGCTAAAATCGCCAGCCCTTTGCGATGCCGCAAACTTCTAAATGTGGATACCACTGACCTTCAAAGCGCTTTGAACCTAGATACCTATATACATACTAAGGTGTTGCAGAATCATTTGCATAAATTAGAGAATCTTACAATTATAATTATCAGAGAATACGATGAAGACATTTGGCAATCATAACGAAATTTTCGATACTACCGACCACATAAAATTTATTCCCAGCAAGCTTACATTATACAAGGGATATCTAAGCAACATCAGGCTAACATCACGTAACCGAAATTACTCATAGGAAAGCTATTTGTTTTCAACTTCAAAATTAAGACGGGATAAGATTCGAAAACACGCTTCTATTTGATTGGCAGTACCTCAAGTGCCACTTAATCGATCAAACGATATAAAACATGTATGTAGATAAACCCGAAAAATTTTCTAATTAAAGACTCAAATGTCAGCAACATATCCACTCAAAGGAAAGGGTTAACCCGATTGAATTGACATTTTCGATACGAAATATGACTTCTGCTTGAAAGTGTTGTCCAAATTAATAGGCAAATACTTTTAAAATTCTTCATTTTGACCTCTTTCGATAAGCTGATGAGGTAATATATCTGTACTTTCTCTCCAGGGAGCACCATACCATTAGTACCTGCACTAGGGCTCTTAAAATTATTCGAATAACCCGCAAACCGATTAATCAAATATCCGGTTTGTAACCGTTCGTATGAATATTAACCGATTAATACTATTCGAATAGTCGTTCTACTACGGTTATTCGAATAGTCGTTCTACTGCGACTATTCGAATATTTGCTCCGCTGGGATCATTTGAATGAATTTTTTAATTTGAATTTGAATTGAAAATGTCAATTGTGCGCAGTTTTCATGAGTTTCACATTTTTCAATAAACATAGATATTTAATGAACTTTCACTATTCGAATATTCGACAACGAACGATGAACCGAATAGTCGGAAATGAGCAGTTAATCGAATAGTTGACAACTTACGACTATCTGGATACTGAAAACCGAATATTATTATTCGAATAATGCCCTATCCGGTTAATTCGGTTAGTCGATTAGTCGAATACCAAGAGCTCTAACCTGCATCTATTTAATATTTTCAAAATCGGCCGGGTTTTCCTTTATACTTCAATAAATGTCTCGGTACGATTAAATAGATATATGGCAATAAGACAGACAATATTATCAGACAGACAGTCTGATAGATTTTATGTAATTTCACTTTAAGCGCACCTGAACTGAATACGAATTCGAACCGGATCGTGATCTTGATCTCTTAAAATATATTCAACTACTTCTGGCAGTAAGTAAGTAAGTAAGTAAGTAAGGGTTTCTCTATATTTCAATTCGAAAAGTTTTAAATTTTGTAGTATCTACACACTTCACAATCGTTTAAGCCGTTGCTGTTATCTTTAAAACCGTTTCTCTGTATATTGTAATGACGCCTGAGTAAATGTGATCTGCAATTGATCGTTATCTCTAGCCTCTACCTAATGAATTATTAATTCTAGCACAGAAAAACTTCTTTTTCGATCGAAGAAACATCAAATTTTGCTAGGCCTCTATACACTTCCACGACACCTGAACTAACATTTGCCAAAAAATATGTGTGATCTTTTCGAAGAAGTTTATATTTTGCTACAATCTATACGAGTATTCTTCAATGTCGTCTAAACTGATCGAACACTCTTCAAAACCACTCCAACCTAATAAATAACAAATTCCGACTAAAAGTGAGAGTAAATATTTCAACAACAATTAATTTGTCACAAGAAGGTAAACATGGCAATTAAAGCAGAGAGAGCATAGAAGAGAGAGAATTGGAAATAAAAAAGTAAACTTGTTCTTTATTACCAAGAAGAATGCAATAAAGCAGAAAAACAAATTGAGCGGATATTGATTGATTGAGCAGAGGTGTGAGCAAATATTGACATAATGATAAGAGCGCTCGCACTCAGCGTTCACTGCTCAAAGTGTGTGCATATGTTCGCTTTGAAATGAAAACTTACCGCGAATGTCGTTGATAAAAAATTGAAGCTTTTCACTCCAAGTCATTTTGTCGCGCTACCGGTGCTGCTGATAACAAAAGATATATGTATAATAATAAAGGTGTGTGTTGATGTATATGTATCTATATAGGTCTTTAGGAATTGATGGTATTGATAAATAGTTGCATTGTTTATTTTTCGTGGTGTGGTTGTAATTTGTGTTTTTTGTACATATAACATATCGCTTTTTTATAGTAATTTTTTTTTTGTTTCCACTTTTTTCGCTTTTGATTATCGCCGTCCGAAATCGACAAATGCTCGTCGTGCGCGCGAATGCCTCACAGTTTGATTTGATAAATGAGTGCAATAGTAACGGTTTGTCACACCTGCCAGACGCGCAGAACGCAATTAGAACAAAGTGTTGAATACTAACTGAAAAGATAAAGAACGAAAAAAAAAAAAATATTTTTTTTTTTGTAATTACAACAAATTATTTAGTAATCGTTTAATTAACGTTTAATTAAGAGTACTTATTATTAGCGTATATAAAATTCAAGTCAAAGAAAAAAATATGGATGACAAGTCGTCAACACCGTCGCGCATCTACCCATCATCACCGCTCGAGCAAACGATGTCGCCCAACGAGCAGCAGCAATCGCTATTGCCACCCGCACCGCCAAACTATGCGCAAGCAACAGGTGCCGCACCCACAGAGCCGAACGCATCGCATGTTGTTGTAATTACGCGTAAGTGCGAGACCTTCAAATGTTTGGTGGCAAAATAAAATTGTTTCATTTCATTTTTCCTTTCCTTAATTTATTTTGGTTTTCGTATGGCCAGCGGGTGCGCCGATTATATATGGACCAGTGCCGGTGGATATACAGTGTCCCTACTGCCACAATTACACACGCACACGTTTACGCTTTAGGCCCACATCCCGTACGCATCTGATCGCATTGCTGCTGTGTCTCTTTCAGTAAGTATTGGTGTATTAATGTATAAATTGATTATAGAAAAATATTTCTCGAGTTAGAAAATTACTCAGTATATTTTAACCCTAAAATTAACCCTAATTTCTGGATATTTTATCGAGTTTTATATTGACATTAGAGTGTTTCAAAATTGCACAAAAAATATTTAAAGCAGATTTTCTAAAGTCAATATCTACGACATCTCGGGAAGACGCCCTATTTTCAGTACATAATTTATACTCTCGCAACAAAAGTTGCTATGAGAGTATTCTAGTTTTGTTCACATAACGGTTGTTTGTAACACCCAAAAGTAAACGAGTTAGATATAGGATTATATATATATCAAAATGATCAGGGTGACGAGACGAGTCAAAATCCGAATGTCTGTCTGTCCGTCCGTCCGTCCGTGCAACGGATAACTTGAGTAAAAATTGAGATATCTTGATGAAGCTTGGAACACATGTTCCTTGAGACCGTGAGAGGGTTGTATTCAAAAAAGTAAAATTTGGAATAAAGGATCGCACTAGGAAGGAGCAAATTTGGATGTACTTTTTTTGGCGAAGTGGGCGTGGCCCCGCCCCCAATTCGGTTATTTGTATATAAACCAAACTTTCTGCAGTCGGTTCTCTTACGTACCCCACCACACACCATGAAATTAGTTGAAATCGGATAATAATCACGCCCACCTCCCATACAAGGGTTAGGTTGTAAATTACTAAAAGTGGGTTAACTCACTAACGAAAAACGTCAGAAATACTAAATTTTTCAGAAAAAATTGCAGAAGGATGCTGCACTCAGATTTTTTTACAAAATGGAAAACGGGCGTGGCATCGCCCACTTGTGGGTCATAAACCATATATCAGGAACTACTCGACCGATTCGAATGAAATTCGGTATATAATATTTTCTTGACACCCTGACGACACGTGTGTAAAATGGATGAAATCGGTTCACAACCACGACAACTTCCCATGTAACTCAATTTTGAACTCCATCTTATTCATTCACTCTATGATATATAGATAAGAAACCAATGAAGTTTGCGAAATAAAACTTTACAAAAATACTGTATATCATCTATGGCTTCACTTATGAAAATATTTTCGAAATCGGACTATAACTTTTCAAAGCCCCGAACATCGAATATGAAGAATTCAGTGCCCAATAGTAATTTTTCACCGAAAATTTCGGTAAATCTCTCAGGTATCTTAATTTAATTAAGAGGAAATATTTTTCTTCTAATAGTGTGTCTCAGTACCAGAAATGGTTAAAATCTGGTTATAATTTTCCTTAACTCTCATATAACTAATTATAGGATATTAATATTGGGTCAAATTGTGTGTTATCTTAATAAAAATATATCAATAAATTGCGAGAGTATAAAATGTTCGGTTGCACCCGAACTTAGCCTTTCCTTACCTGTTTAATATAAAATTTTTGGTTCAATCTTTTTATTGCCTTAAAGATACGGATTTCATGAGGATTACGAAACTTTTTGAAGAAAAATATTATCAACAGAAAAAGGTACACAGATTTAAAAAAAAACAATTTGGCCAAAATTTGGCTTCATTATTTTTTATTTTAAATAGCTGTGATTCGTCCAAGACCAAGTAAATTGTATCTCGATCTGTGTAAAATTTCATCATTGATTAAGTAGTTCTCGAGTAATCTTGACAAAACACTTTGACAAGACAATTTTCAAGCCATGTACCCTATGTAACCTCTTAAGGTGTGTTACTTAGGAGTCAAAATTCATAGATCTTTTTTGAATCAAATCTAATCAAAATATTGATATCTTTAACGAAATGATTACCGATTGAGAGCCATATTTATAATATTTTCCTTATTAATTTAAAGTTTTGGTCGATCCAAAAATTATCTGGCAGTAGCTCAAGCCAAAACCAATTTTAAAATAGGAATAATGGTTTCAAAAAATAGTTGGGTATCCACTTATACAGTATAACACAAGTTTATTTAAATGAAATATGGAAGTTATAGAAATAAAATATTGTATTGTGGATCTTAAGGTTTCAACTGTTACTTTTTTGAAGAAATTATAAAAAAATAAAACTTTTGAAGAGTATTTAACAGTCGCAAAGTTCCAACTTTGCAGAATAATGTAGGTGGTAGTCTTTCAGAACAGGGTACATTTGTGCTACATATTTTCGAACGAAATCCAGCCAAACAAATAGCAGGGGAGCTAGTGTCACTTTAAGACCAATGACTGGAGAAAGTTTGTATGATATATTAGGTCTACCACTTTGTTTCCGCCGTATTTTTTGGTAAATTTAAGGCTTTTTTCACTTAGGACAGCCACACCGTATATATCCGAAAGCATTCGATGAGCCTTCAGAAAATATTATATATTTAATATCATTAAAAATTACTACGATTAAACATTTTGCTAAAGTAAGTTTTAATAAAGCTCTGTTGCTTTCAGTTCTACTATTCTCTGCAACTTCTAACCACTTTCTTCAACTCTTTTTCTACTTCCAGACTTTATTGCTTCGTATGTCTACCCTATTGCATTGGCAGTTGCATGAACACGGCGCATTATTGTGGCATGTGTGACCGTTACCTGGGTACTTTTGTGCGGGAATAATGAAAAGTGTAGAAAACGGAGTTTACAAAATTTTTAATATTTTTTACACCACACTTTTTAAATTAATTACACAATATTTCTCATTTATAAAAACAAAACAAAAAGTGAAATAAAATTATTTATGAAAATTTTAATTTTTACTATCATATAACATATATAATATATTTTCAGTTATGAAGACATAAAGCTCGCTATATTTTTATACTCTCGCAACCTGTTGCACAGAGTATCATAGTTTTGTTCACATAACGGTTGTTTGTGTCACCAAGAAATATAAGAGTTAGATATGGGGTTATATATACATAAATGATAAGGATGACGAGTAGATTTGAAATCCGGATGTCTGTCCGTCCGTCTGTCCGTCTGTCCGTGCAAGCGATAACTTGAGTAAAAATTAAGATATCTTAATGAAACTTGGAACACATGTTCCTTGGCACCCTGAGGAGGTTGCTTTCGAAAATGGGCAAAATCTGTCCACTGCCACGGCCACAAAATGGTGGAAACCGAAAACCTATACAGTGTCATAACTAAGCCACAAATAAAGTTATGAAAATGAAATTTGGAACATAGGATCCCATTAGGGAGGGGCACATTTGGATGTAATTTTTGTGGAAAAGTGGGCGTGACTCCGCCCCCAAATAGGTTTTTTGTATATAACTCGCAAACCAATAAATCTATATAAGCCAAACTATCTGCAGTCGTTTCTTTTAGCCATCTCCTTATACAGTCCAAAAATGAAAGAAATTGGATAATAACCACGCCCACCTCCCATACAAAGGTTAGGTTGAAAATGACTAAAAGTGCGTTAACTCACTAACGAAAAACGTCAGAAACACCAAATTTTACATAAGAAATGGCAGAAGAAAGCTGCACTGAGATTGTTTTACAAAATGGAAAATGGGCGTGGCGTCGCCCACTTATGGGTCAAAAACCATATCTCAAGAACTATTCGACCGATTTCAATGAAATTCGGTATATAACACTTTCTTGACACCCTGATGACACGGGCGAAATCGGTTCACAACTACGTCTACTTCCCATATAACCCAATTTTGAATTCCATCTGATTCGTTCAGTTTATAATGTATTCATAAGGAACCAATGAAGCTAGCGGAATAAAACTTTACACAAATACTGTATTTGAGCTGTGACATCACTTGTGGAAAAATTGTCAAAATCGGATCATGACTTTTCAAGGCCCCTGATATCGAACATGAAGAACTCAGTGCCTAAGGTTAATTTTTCACCGAAAATATAGGTAAATCCCTCAGATATTTTTATGTAATTCATTCCCTCTGATTTTTTTCTTATAATAGTTTCTCTCTGTACCTGAAATGGTAAAAATCGGGTCATAACTTCCCCCTGATCCCATATACATACCTAATTATAAGTAATATTAAATTAAGTGAGCGTATAGTCTTCGATACATTGTATCTTGGTGGTGAGAACAAGTGAAATCGGTTTAGGAATTACCTCAGTCCCCATATACTATTTATGATGATTTTCGTTATTCTTTTGAACTTTATGCCGAATATATGGGTCGAATTGTGTTGTCTTTATAAAATTACATCAATAAATTGCGAGAGTATAAAATGTTCGGTTACACCCGAACTTAGCCCTTCCTTACTTGTTTTAGTAGGATTTTGAAATGATATACCGGATGATCCGCATGGAAGTCAGCTCTCAAGGGTTCTCATTTGGATACATAAGCAAACCTCTTTGCTTGCTATATAAGATTGAACCTCTTTGATCACCAGAGAGTTAATGTAAATACCATTTGTAGTATAAACCGTTTATATCAGTATTAGTCATAGTATAAGAATTTCTTCAAAGTCATAGATAATAAAAAACAAATGATAACAAGTAAGGAAATTATTATTTTTAATGTGTCAGGTCATTCGTTTAACTTTGCTAAGATATCTTCCTATACATATATAAAGTATAAAGTCAATCAGAATTTCGAAAATCATTGATATTAAGTATATTAGGCTAGGTGAAGTTCTGATCCGATTTTATCCATTTTAGCACCAGAATAATATTATTACCAATATTTTCTTGGCCGATTTTCGATATAATGTCAAACATAAGTATTGAGGTCCTCATATTCGGTATATTGGATTTCCAAGTGTAAATAACAAATCTACCAATTTTTGATTACTATTACCACAAATTAGAGATACTATTGTGCTAAGCTTTCTTTCGATACTTTCTTTGGTGCTTCAGATATTCATTGTAAAGTGAAAGAATGTAATAGACAGAGAGATGTGGGATGATTCGGCAGATACCTCAGTATTTCACTACCATCATATTGATCTTTCTGGTATATATAATCTTATATATCTATCATATCATCTACTTAAATGGCAGTGAAATTATTAGATTAAAAAATGTGTAAACTTAAAATAATTAAATAGAAAGTGATGAAATTAAATAACATAGAACTACACTGAGCTTATGTATGTATTGCGACAAAGCAGATTTGCAAAAACTTTATTGTTGTAACCGACACATAATTGCTCGTTCGGGTATTGGATTAGTATGTATGTGCATTTTTATCTGTATAATTACTTTTTTTATGGCATTTGACATGCAACAGAATGAAAATTTTTCTGCAAATACCATAGGAACTAATAACAATTAACATAACTGCAAGGCATAGTTTTACAGAACTAACTTAGATTTACCGTTAGATATGGCAAATAACATCACACTGCATAGATATTTCTAATTAAATATTTATACTTAAGTGTACCTTACTCATTGGAAGCCGCTTAATAAAACAGCTAGCAAATTTTTATTTTGGTTCCAAGAAGGGAAAATCTTGGGTTTACAACCGATATCGACCACTTTTAGAGGTTTCTGGAGATGGAGGAACAAATTATGTTAACAAAAAAATTGATTTGTACAAAAAATATGGAAGGTTGCTACCAGCCTAGGAATTCTTAAAATTCTTTAAAACAAAAATCGTATGGATATCAAGCTGAAAAAAATAAAATAAAGTCTTTATGTATGGATTTCAAACTACAGAGGAAAAAGAAGCCTTATTAATGACTATATGATGAAGATTGGCAACTATTAACTATTTTTTTTTCAGCAGATGTAAATATTTCTTTGTCCAAATAACTGAGAAGGAAAAAGGGTAAGGTATCCTTATAAAGTTAGGTACACCCGTTCTTTAGCACACATCATATTGTAGGTGAGGGAAATCAGACTAAAACCACGTATATCTTACACAAAACACGGCTCTTAATTTTATAATAGTTAATAGTTAATCCCAAAAAGGTTTTTTACATGAAGTTCTCGACAGCAATGCAATTATTGTAAGGGACTTTCAACATTGAGATACCGGTTCGATTGTATATAGTTTGGAGATCTTCAAACAAGGCAATTGTTTATAAATAAGTTTGTTCTCCACATTTGAGATTTGTTTTTTCCAAGATGCCACTTTTTGACGAGGACATAGTCTTTCAGAACAGGGTACATTTGTGCTACATAGATATTTTCGAACGAAATCCAGCACACCCGTAAGTGATTGTTATATACGATGGAACAGGTTGCTATTAAAACTAATTAAGCATTGATTTGTATCAACGTCAACCAAATAACAGGAGAACTAGTGTCACTTTAAGACCAATAACTGGAGAAAGTTTATGTGATGTATAATAGTATGAAACTTTGACACAATCTAGTTAAGGTAAGTATTTGAAGACAAGGACAGAGAATTTTTTATTTGTGACCCGAAGACTTTTTCAGTCCATATAACTATTCAAATATATCTATAAGACAAATAATCTTCTTCTTCTTCTTAACTGGCGTAGAAACCGCTTACGCGGTTATAGCCGAGTCCACAACAGTGCGCCACGCATCTCTCCTTTTGGCGTTTTGGCGCCAATTGGTAATACCAAGTGAAGACAGGTCCTTCTCCACCTGGTCCTTCCACCGGAGTGGAGGTCTCCCTCTTCCTCGGCTTCCACCAGCGGGTACTGCATCGAAAACTTTCAGAGCTGGGGCACTTTCATCCATTCGAACAACATGACCCAGCCAGCGTAGCCGCTGTCTTTTTATTCGCTGGACTATGTCTATGTCGTCGAACAACACATACAGCTCATCATTCCATCTTCTGCGGTATTCGCCGTTGCCAATGTTTAAGGGACCGTAAATCTTCCGCAAAACCTTTCTCTCGAAAACTCCTAGTGCCGTCTCATCGGATGTTGACATCGTCCACGCTTCTGCACCATAAAGTAGGACGGGAATGATGAGGGACTTGTAGAGTTTAGTTTTTGTTCGTCGAGAGAGGACTTTACTTTTCAATTGCCTACTCAGTCCATAGTAGCACCTGTTGGCAAGAGTGATTCTGCGTTGGATTTCAAGGCTGACATTATTATCGGTGTTAATGTTGGTTCCTAGGTATACGAAATTATCTACAACTTCAAAGTTATGACTGTCAACAGTGACGTGGGAGCCAAGACGCGAATGCGCTGACTGTTTGTTTGATGACAGGAGATATTTCGTCTTGTCCTCGTTCACCACCAGACCCATTCGCTTCGCTTCCTTATCCAGGCGGGAAAAAGCAGAACTAACGGCGCGGGTGTTGTTTCCAATGATATCGATATCATCGGCGTACGCCAGTAGCTGTACACTTTTATAAAAAATGGTACCTTCTCTGTTTAGCTCTGCGGCTCGAACTATTTTTTCCAGCATCAGGTTAAAGAAGTCGCACGATAGCGAGTCACCTTGTCTGAAACCTCGTTTGGTATCGAACGGCTCGGAGAGGTCCTTCCCGATCCTGACAGAGCTTTTGGTGTTGCTCAACGTCAACTTACACAGCCGTATTAGTTTTGCGGGGATACCAAATTCAGACATCGCGGCATAAAGGCAGCTCCTTTTCGTGCTGTCGAAAGCAGCTTTAAAGTCGACAAATAGATGGTGTGTGTCGATCCTTTTTTCACGGGTCTTCTCCAAGATTTGGCGCATGGTGAATATCTGGTCAGTTGTTGATTTTCCAGGTCTAAAACCACACTGATAAGGTCCAATCAGTTTGTTGACGGTGGGCTTTAGTCTTTCACACAGTACGCTCGATAGAACCTTATAAGCGATGTTAAGGAGGCTTATCCCACGATAGTTGGCGCAGATTGTGGGGTCCCCCTTTTTGTGGATTGGGCAGAGTACACTGAGATTCCAATCGTCGGGCATGCTTTCTTCCGACCATATTTCGCAAAGAAGCTGATGCATGCACCTTATCAGCTCTTCGCCGCCGTATTTGAATAGCTCGGCCGGCAATCCATCGGCCCCCGCCGCCTTGTTGTTCTTCAAGCGGGTAATTGCTATTCTAATTTCTTCACGGTCGGGCAATGGAACATCTGTTCCATCGTCGTCGATTGGGGAATCGGGTTCGCCATCTCCTGGTGTTGTACTTTCACTGCCATTCAGCAGGCTGGAGAAGTGTTCCCTCCACAAACACAGTATACTCTGGTCATCAACCACTAGATCACCGCTGGGGGTCCTACAGGAGTGTGCTCCGGTCTTGAAACCTTCAGTTAGTCGCCGGATCTTTTTGTAAAATTTTCGAGCATTACCCCTGTCGGCCAGCTTGTCAAGCTCGTCATACTCACGCATTTCGGCCTCTTTCTTTCTTTTTCTGCAAATGCGTCTCGCTTCCCTCTTCAGCTCTCGGTATCTTTCCCATCCCGCTCGTGTTGCGGTCGATCGCAACATTGCGAGGTAGGCAGTCTGTTTTCTCTCCACTGCGAGACGACAATCCTCATCATACCAGCTGTTTTTGGGCTTTTCCGAAAGCCAATGGTTTCGGTTGCAGCTGTACGTAAGGAGTTTGATATGCCGTCCCACAGCTCCCTTATACCGAGATGCTGATGAGTGCTCTCAGAGAGCAGGAGTGCAAGTCGAGTAGACAATCGTTCGGCTGTCGGTTGTGATTGCAGCTTCTCGATGTCGAACCTTCCTTGTGTTTGTTGACGTGTGCGCTTTTCTACACAGAGGCGGGTGCGTATCTTAGCTGCTACAAGATAGTGGTCCGAGTCGATGTTGGGACCACGAAGCGTACGCACATCAAAAACACTGGAGACATGTCGTCCATCTATCACAACATGATCGATCTGGTTGCGAGTGATTCGATCCGGGGACAGCCAAGTAGCTTGATGGATTTTCTTATGCTGGAATCTAGTACTACAGATGACCATATTTCGGGCCCCGGCGAAGTCGATCAGCCTCAGACCGTTTGGTGATGTTTCGTCATGAAGGCTGAATTTTCCGACTGTTGTGCCAAAGACACCTTCTTTACCCACCCTAGCGTTGAAATCGCCAAGCACGATTTTGACATCGTGGCGGGGGCAGCGCTCATAGGTACGTTCTAGGCGCTCATAGAAGGTATCTTTGATCACTTCGTCCTTCTCTTCCGTCGGGGCGTGGGCGCAAATCAGCGATATGTTGAAGAACCTCGCTTTGATGCGGATTGTGGCTAGACGTTCATCCACCGGAGTGAATGCCAGGACTCGACGACGGAGTCTCTCTCCCACCACGAATCCCACACCGAATTTGCGCTCCTTTATATGGCCGCTGTAGTAGATGTCACAAGGACCCACCTTCTTCCGTCCTTGTCCCGTCCATCGCATTTCTTGGATTGCGGTGATGTCAGCCTTTACTCTTACGAGGACATCAACCAGCTGGGCAGAGGCACCTTCCCAATTAAGGGTCCGGACATTCCAGGTGCATGCCCTTAAATCATAGTCCTTTATACGTTTGCCGTGGTCGTCATCAAAAGGGGGGTTTCTCATCCGAGGCCTGTGTTTCTTATTCACTGGTTATTCGTTTTTATGTGGTGGGTCCCAAGCCCAACGCACAACCGCAAATAATAGAGATAATAATTTGGAGTATATCTCACAAGTGTCTTGAAACTTGTGAAACCCTCCATTGGTCCAAACATTAACATCTCTTGCTTATAAACTCTTCTTCAAAAAGCCACTGATTTATCAAATGGTCCCTGTACATCTTGTTTTGGCTACATTACTACCGTATTATTGTTTATCTCCTAAATGACTGAGAGTACGGATGCTCAACAAGTCTAGTTAGTATTGAATTTACTCTAACACTCGTTTCGGCTTCGTAGCTTATCGGCATACGCGGCTACGATTTTTGGCTTTCATTTTTATGGATTCCGTTTTGAGATGATTTTTCGCAAAGATTTTGTTTTTCCGTATCTAGCTAGCGCTATATGTATATGGCTGATATACCTTGTTTGCATGCGGTAGATCTGCCAGAAGATACGAGTATGTTGTATAGCAGCACGAGAGAGGTGGAAATGAAATCGAAAAACAACAAAAGCAATAAAAACAGTGCAAAGTATGAAATAATTGCGGCGAATGGAATAAAAGCAAAGTATAAAATGGAATAAAATATAAATAAGTAAATGAAATTGAAAAAAAGTGCAAACTGAGCACGAAAAGCGCAGACTAGAAACCAAAACGTGAATAAGCTGGCGAACTTTGTAACTTCAGTCGCGGTGTGCAAGCGAGTCTGAGTAGATCGTAGTGGCGTGCAAACGCTTTGTAAGCGCGGCGTCGGTTTTTTTTGTACTATTTTCCATTTCATATGCATTTGATTACGAAATCACGCGGTGAATAGACTGTGAGTTGCAGTGAAGCGAGAAATAACAACAACAAAAATAAACAAGCAAGCAACTAAATAACAACAAACACGCTATACAAGTGAATTGACATATTTAATCAGTGACCTCTGAAGGCCTACGTGAATTCCAGCCACACACCACACACACTCTCAAGCACACTCTAATTTAGAGTATAGTAAACATGGATCAGAAGCGTGCTATGCTTTACCCGGACATCGATCCTGCCGCACACCATGCTGCCACACGCGATCATCGCATATCTGCCTCGGCCGCTATGGGTCTGCCAACTGAGGCGCCACCCTCTTACGACATGGCCATAGCGTCCACATCGACGCCAAGCGGTCCACACAGTAACAGCGGAAATGGTAGTGGTCCTAGTGGTGTGATCGGTGATGGTGCTGCTGCTTCGTCTCTTGGCTGGCATCCAAGCGCTCCACCCACAGCGACCACACCCGTAACACAACCACAAGCGCCAGTACCTCCGCACCGACAGCCACGAACGGCACCACAGCAGACGCCTCTACAACACGACAGCCAGACAAGGCCGGTGATTGTGGTACAACCGTTGCCACACAACCAACAACAACCACATGCGCCGCCAATACAAACAGGTAAGTAAGTACACAATGCGGTTTATTTGGAGTGTTGTTGTTGTTTTTTCCTTTTGTTTTTGGCATACTTGAAATTGTTGTCTACACTTAACTTTGTAGATAGTTTCACTCGGCAACGTCGTTTGCAAGTTAAAGGGGTTTACAATATGGTTGTGTCGATCTTTCAGTAAAGTGGCGGCGGTGTTGGAAGACTCACATTTAGATTCTCCGTAATTTCGGCCATCCTCTCGCCTTTTCGACTTAACAGCCGCGGAGTGTTTCGAAAAGTTCTTATTATATGGATTCTGCAAAATTTCAGTGGAGTTCTGAAGAAAATTCATTTTTAGGATATAGATCGCTTATGAATTAATATAAAGCTCTTTTTTGTGCTGCTCATCTTGAGAACTTGCCTTACTGGGTATAGAGGACCCGACCTCGAACAGTTCAAGACTTCTTCTAAAAGAATTGTTGATGTCTAACGTAACTCAGAGCCTTGTTCATTACTTCCTTAGTGACCACGAAAAATCTTCTTCTACAAATTTTATATTAACCAATGCTCCAAAATTTCCTAAACTCACTGTTCCATATATGCAGGCTTTATAGGTTTGATAATTTGGGTCGGAAGAGTCACTTCTTCCATATTATTAGATCCCACTGCTCACTGCGGTAGTTTACCATGAGATGTCGACTATACAAACTAAATTTTCACCCAAAGATAAGACAATATGTCCATCATAAACCTACGTACATCAACCTAACCCAATTGAAACACCCTGTTTAAGCGCAAACAATTGCATATCTGTTTAGTTAGGAAACGTTAACAACTTTTATTTTCGCAACTCAAACTTCAGCGCTCACGAAATTTATAATAGGAAATAGTTCAAATATTTACTTGCATGATTTCTTAGCAAACATATGTATGTAACTACACATGCGCAGTTGTTCTTCAATGCTATTTATTTTATTTAATAGACAGGCTTAGCAAGCTTACACAGAGATTTCGATATCTAGTGCATGCCGTTGTTATGGAAATATTTTATGAGATTATCCGGTTTAATATTCAGCGTATTTACAATTTGGTTAAAATTATATAGACGAAATGAAACTTTTCTTGTAAACAAGACTTTGAAACAAGGAAGAAATCTTACTAAATATAACTGAGTTCCTAATCCACTAGGAGTCCGTTTTACTATATACCGATAGCTTAGCTGGCGTACGCCGATGATATCGATATCATTGGAAACAACACCCGCGCCGTTAGTTCTGCTTTTTCCCGCCTGGATAAGGAAGTGAAGCGAATGGGTCTGGTGGTGAACGAGGACAAGACGAAATTTCTCCTGTCATCAAACAAACAGTCAGCGCATTCGCGTCTTGGCTCCCACGTCACTGTTGACAGTCATAACTTTGAAGTTGTAGATAATTTCGTCTACCTGGGAACCAGCATCAACACCGATAATAATGTCAGCCTGGAAATCCAACGCAGAATCACTCTTGCCAACAGGTGCTACTATGGACTAGTAGTAGGCAATTGAAAAGTAAAGTCCTCTCTCGACGAACAAAAACCAAACTCTACAAGTCCCTCATCATTCCTGTTCTACTTTATGGTGCAGAAGCGTGGACGGTGTCAACATCCGATGAGATGGCACTAAGAGTTTTCGAGAGAAAGGTTTTGCGGAAGATTTATGGTCCCTTAAACATTGGCAACGGCAAATACCGCAGAAGATGGAATGTTGAGCTGTATGTGTTGTTCGACGACATAGACTAAATAATAAAATCGAATAAAAAGACAGCGGCTACGCTGACTAGGTCATGTTGTTCGAATGGCTGAATGTGCTCCAGCTCTGAAAGTACTGGGTACTGCCCGCTGGTGGAAGCCGAGGAAGAGGGAGACCTCCACTCCGATGGAAGGACTAGATGGAGAAGGACCTGACATTAATGACATCAGTGATTAGACATTTTAATGGCTGTTATGAATAAGTTATAGGGTTCCCTACCTGATCGCTCTCTGATCGATTAAATAAAGGAAGGTTCTTACAAAGTGGTTTTCGCTATGCTGGTTCTTTACCAATTTTAGTCATATTTCACTAGGCAAAATCTTTCTAGGTTTTCTAGATATTGATGGATATCAACTGTATCTCCTACAACTACCAATTTATTCTAAACTTGCAAAATGTATCTGTTCATTGTATCATCAGTCAGGGCAATATTTTCGAGAATCCGATACACAAGCACACAAAATACGTCAAAACGAGAATTGTTCCTGCAGTAGAACAGAAACTCGAATTTGAAACACTCAGAAAAACCACCTACAAAACAAAATAAAAAAAGGTTCTTTAAACTGGCAGATATTGTACACAGCGGCGTCTTTAGGACGACATGCTAATAGTCCTCGGCTCAATGTTTAAATATTCTCGCTAGACAAATCAGAATGTTATTCAATCCATTCAATACCAGTTATAGCAAGAAATATCCATCGCATCCTACGAATTATAGAAAAACCGAGGGGATAGTTTGCCGCTATGTACTACTTTTTGTTGGATATATGGCTCAAGGATCGTATAGCCAATTGAAGGAGATGTTTAATTAATTAAGAGTGATTAATGAAGTATGGACAACTCTTCAGAGCCAAACCAAAAGACTGTTTCAGTCATTGGTTTAAATTTTCATTTTGAAAAGTTTGGATATTGTTGGTTTAGGCTTAAGACTCTTTTGAATCCAATTTAAAACTATGTGGAAGAATATACGTCTAGTAGAGTTTCCCGAGATTAAAATTAGGATAATCCTTAGGATTATTTGTAGTACACGTCAATATATTTAATATATTATTTTTTTACCATATCTCCTCTTCATCGTGATCGCCAAACTTTGTATTTACCTAACCTAACCTCTAAAAACTAAAATTTAAATATTTTTCAAACCGATTTCTTGCAGCTAATACCTCAGTGCCCATAAAACTTGGACCCAATCCATGTGCGGTGACATGCCCGGTTTGCGGTGCCACGAAAACGACCCGAATGGTTTTCACACCCAACACACGAACGCACATTTGTGCGGGATTACTCTGCCTAGCCGGGTGAGTTATGTCGCTCTACAGTGACTAATTAGCAAAACTGTTATTATAATAATATTATTTTAATATGGCATTGTAATAATATAAAAAAATGTTTGCATTCCATTTGCAGTTGGTGTTGTTGTGCCTGCACAGTGCCCTATTGCATGAACAGCTGTCGCACCGGTAATCATTATTGCTCGCAATGCAACACATTTCTGGGTGTTTATAATCCGCGAAGAGCGAGAAAGTGAAACAGTGAGAGCGTTGGAGTTATTGAGAGCATATTTATTATGTAATATTTTATAGCGTTTTATCATAATTTTTTTTTGTTTAATAATTTCACTTTAGCTCGCTACAGTCAATCTCATTTGCTGCGCATGCGTACTCGTATTAATACTTATATATATATATTTATTGATATATATTTACATATATGCATACATACATATTTTTTACTTGTGATGTAGCACACCAATTTTATAATAATAAATTTTACTTGATGTATGTGCGTGTTGTATAAAAAATTTATTATTTCAGATGTAATTACTTTAAGATAAGCGGATAATAATAATGGAAAAAATACATGCGATATAATCATACTGAAGTTTGTTTTTCTGCTGGCGATAACGCAGTTGATTGTAAGATAAAAATTCTATATGTTGGTTTATATAGATATACACACACCTACATGTGTAATTATGATATAACAATAAAATCTGCCATTGCCTCGGAGCATCATGGTGCCTGGCACGTAAATCAACCGCACTTTGTTTCTCTCTTTTTCTTCATAAAATGCAAATATTTACACACTTGTGGGATTATTTTAATATATATTAACATGACAGTACTATTTTCAGTAAGCTACTCAGCAGCTGGTCTGATTTATCTGCCTTATAAACGGTTGATTCAGAAACAGAAGAGTAGTCAAGGTCCATACTTGTTATAAATTTTGCCCGAGACTATTTTAACCTACCATTAGTGCTATCTCCTACTCACGGTTGTGGAAAAAATAGTCTTGCTTTAAGATAATTCTTTCAAAGCTAATACCACGTTTGACAACCAAAAAATGGCATTGTTAGAGTAAATTTGTTGGATTCTGTTAGTCCAGAACATAATCAATTATATCTTAACTGTAGAGTTTAACAATTTAAATACCTTTTTATGTTCACTACAGTTTTTTAGCTCCATAAAACATTTTTATTCTTATGTGGCATTTTCATTGCGTCAAAATGACAGTCGTAGTCAAACTATTGAAAATTTCTGTCATTTTATTTTTATAGCAATTTATATCAACAATTTTTCAATTAAATTGGGAATCTAGCGAAAATATCAATTTTTTTAAAGTGAAATGTCTATATAATTGCAATTAAAAAAGTCAAATTAGTGTCATTAAATTTGACATAGTTAAAACAAATATTGTATTATTGTGCGATTTATTTTCTCATATGTAATAAATATTGACAATATATGTGAATATATATTAAAGAAGATTTTATAGACATATTTCGACTACAGCGCCGTTTATTAGATAAATTTTGAGTCATAATAGCAATAGATTTAGTATGATAAAGAAAATTATATGAATGACATGAAATAATAGTATACAGTTTTAGATTGAAAATTATATATTTCGATTCAGAAATACATATGTATGTATAGTATTCATTTTCTCAGATTTTCAAGAATTAAACAATGATCATTATCCGATCATTTAGCTCCTCACAAAAGTTGTCTTAAGTAAACTTCATTTTCGTACTACTCGGCTTGAAATTATGAGCTTTGGAGTTTCAGTTTTCCGGATAAAGTAACAAAGATTTCTGAGTAGCTTTACGACATATCAGTTTCGTTTATTTTTATGAAAAAAATTTCGACCAGAAGAAAAATAATTGCCGCGGAAACGTCAGAACCTTTTATTCGAACTCCCCAAGGGAGGATTCTCATATCATATAAACCAAATATTAGATCTTCGTCATACATTTTGAAAGTAATACACAGTGAAATTGTGTAAAATACATTGAGATAACATTAAATAAATCAACAAAAGAAATAAGTATTCAAAAAATTAATTTCATTCAAATATACATATGAAGAGATGAATTCTGAGATCGCTTTACAAACTTGAAATAATATACCTTGTACATACAGAGGTAGTCAAAATTATTTACACATCGGACGTTTTTTTACAAGTTTCATAAAAGAAGCTTTCGCTTGTTATTGTTGTTGTCGCAGAATAACAAAATGCTATGTTGTTTGTGAGAATAGCTGAACATATAACAGAGAAATGGGCAAATTAACCGATGACTTGCAGTAGTCAAACGTATTTACACACGGCGATTTAGCCTTTATCCTTGGATTTGGTTTGAGCAATAGTAGTAATTGGATTCTACTGCATTCATAACCACCTAACTCAGCCTTAAAATAAAAAAATTGGTTAATAAAATGTCGAAAACAAAGGAATTATCGATTATAACTAGATTGGAGACTGTTACTAAGTTTAAGACTGGGGTTTCGGCTTCGGAGTTAGTAAAAAGTTATAGAATTTAAAGTAATACTGTTTATAATGTTATTAAAAAGAAGGAGACGAACAATTGCTATGATACTTTAAAGAGAACTGACGGAAACCTGTGATAACTCAAAGTTAATGTAGAAGATTAGTAGGAAATGCATACAAAATCCCACAATTAGTCTTCTTAATATTGCAGCACCATTGAATCAGCATATTGCATGAAGAGTTAATGATGCTCCACTACTTAGGACATTAAAAAAAGTTTACATAAATGACTACGTTGTGCATAAAGTGGTCAATATTTCCGAAACCGATCCGATTCCGCAAAATCGATATGCCTCTCCTTTGCCATAAATTGCATCCTAAAGCCTGTCGTGGGCAGATAAGGCTAAATTTTAGTTCCAGGGCTTCTTTAGTAAACGCTTTATGCATTTACCACGTGAGATGAAGTATAATGCAGTTTAGACGCTAAATAGAGTCGGAGGTGACATTATGATTTTTTGGGGGAAGTTTTCCTTACTTAAGTTCTGGAGATTTGGTACTTATTTAGAGACCCGGAAATCATCCGGATATATCAGAATTCACATGACCATGCCATTGTAGTGGTTTGTCAACCTTTTCCAACTATTGACTCTATTTTACAATAGGACAATGCTCCATTTCATAAAGGATAGTTCCCAACAAAACTTTTAAGTGAAGCAAATCAAGTTGACCTCCGCAGAGCCCCGACCTAAACTTTATTGAAAATATTTGGACATTCGTTAAATATCAGAGGACAATTGATATAATAACCGAAAACGCCTAAATTACCGACATTTGGTCTAAATTAACAGTTAACTTAGTGCACAATTGTCTTGAATCAATTCGGACCATAAAGCAGGCTATTATTGATGCTAAAGGCGGTGTAACCGATTATGAATTTATCGCGTTAGAATAGTAACTTAGACTAAACATTAAAATTTTGAAGTTACCATGAAATAAGAACAGGATAATAGAGTTCAAGTTGTGTGTAAATACTTTTGACTGCTGCGAGTCTTAAGTTCATTTGGTTATTTCTCCGCCATATTTCTAGCTATTCTTGCCAAACCGTCTGCAGTCGCTCGGGAGTAGATCAAGGTATACAACAACATAGCATTATGTTACCCTGCGAACCAACAACAACAAGCAAAAGCTTTTTGTGCGAAACTTGTAAAAAAACGTCCGATGTGTAAATAATTTTGACTACTTTAATTTATATTATTATTTATTATTTCTATATTTAATTTATTTTCACTTTCAAATTGATCGTTTTTCCACTTAAATTTCATATTAAACGCCTCTTTTTAATATATAAACAAACATATAAACAAAACTCTGCTTAATAGTGACAAATGTACACACACACCAGCGTTGCCACCTTCGATGCCCATAATTGTCACATAAGCGTAGGCGTTCACACTGGATCTCCAACATAGCTCACTTATAGTTGAAAGCGAAGCTCTTGATCTGTTTTTCAACGAAATTGTTTGTTTATGTTTCTTTTCCTCAGTTTTATCAACTGGTTCTGTTTCAGCAACTGGTTGCAACGTACTGTTATACCTAGGTGTGGATTATGAGTAAATAGGTAAATGTGTGAATATAAACATTTGTGCTAAATGTCAATATAAATTAACATAGAAATACACAGATTTGAATAGATAAAATCGAATTATATTCATACATTCATATATGTACATATCGACATGTAAGAATATATTACTGAAGTTAATATGTTTTTATTTCCGCTATATTTTTACAACATATAATAAAAATGCAGCTTTGACCATTTTTGCCATATTATGATGACAATTTTGTAATTCGCATACATACATACATATAAATACATACAACTAGGGTTAACACCTACCTATATGCATTCATATATTTAAATGTACAGTGTTTACTCGCTGTTTGCAACGATTCATTACAGCGACGACTTAATTTTTAGAATCTTGGCTTCCATGATAACATCAGCTGCGACCTATATTTAAAATTAATAAATAAACTATATTTATCTAATAGCGGTCAGACCTTCAAATTTAATATTTATCAAAGTATATACATCGTGTTATAATGCATAGAATTCAAGCACTTCACAAAAATACATAAATCGTTTATTCAAAACGGAAGTGTTGTTATGGTTGTTGACTTGGCTAAACACGATACTTTAATACTTTGTCGTACTGTACTTATCACATAATGGTTTGTGTAATGACTTAACGAAAATTCAGCCGCAAACTATACTTCATCTTCAAACCTTATGAACAGTTGCACTGTGAGAATTTTATTTTGACAATAACACAAAGTAGCTCCTCAAATGAAAACTCTATGATATGTTTCAAATCAGTTATAAAAATATAAATTGGCTAAAGATCCGTCTTCTGCGGAAATCAATTAGTAATATTATGTTCCGTGGTATATTTATTCTATAGTGGTTATGGAAGATACAATATTAAAAAAAAAATAGTTATTAAGTCTACAACTTTGCTTCCACCGTTTTCCAATAGATGTCTCTAGGGTCAAGCACTGGTGATAAAATCGATTTTTTTATATCGATATTGGACATTTGTGTCAACATTAACCCAACAAAATATTTGTAGAGATCTGTTTGCATCTCAAACTTATTCTCAACTGAAAATGTCACTTTTGGAGCCGAATTCTCGACATTTGCGGGGAATTTTGCCTTTTCTTTTTTAATTCCAAGAAAAGTGCAGCTGAGGCTCATCGAAATTTGTAACCGTTTTTATACAAAAACACACTTAAATTTATAAAAAAACGGCGGAAGCAAAGTTGTAGACCAATAATTACATTAAACTTCATGGCCATCCTTTGACCGAACTTCAGAAATGAGATGAAAGTAAGTAGAAAAGCATTAAAGACTTCTAAAGAGTTATGCATATAATATTTTTCGGTATAGTGTTTCGACTCATCAAAAAACTAAAAAGAACGAAAAAAAGTTAAACGTAGAGAGACGTAAAGATAAAATTCCGAAATATATGGGAACATTAGTTTCAAAATATCGTATTGTGATATACAGTTTCCGCTATTCAAAATAAAAAAAATGAAAACATCAAGATATTCGAGGAGTTTGTTAGTAAAGTTTCCCGTCTATCTTTATGAGATATACATATTTGATACCAGATAATGCTCTGTTGCTTGTTAATTGAAAAATACGGTAATTAATAAGTTTAGACAGGACAAGGATCACTATACCATGCTGAGGTAAAAAAAAAAAACAGATTTCACTCATTTTCACCACCAACATACATACATTATATCCAAGAATATATGCTCACTTAATTTCTCTAAGATATCTTACATATTAACCGATATATGCGGATTAAAACCCACCGTATTTTTGAAAAACCTATAATTAGGAATATGTGAGCTAATGGAAGTTGGGAAGTTATGATCCGATTTGAACCATTTTTGGTACAGAAACACACTATTAGAACAAAAAGATTCCCTCTGAATTAAATTAAGATATCTGAGAGATTTACCGATATTTTCTGTGAAAAATTACCCTAAGGCACTGAATTCTTCATATTCGATATCAGGGGCATTGAAAAGTTATAGTTCGATTTCGACAATTTTTTACAAATGATGCCACAGATCATATACAGTATTTGTGTAAAGTTTTATTCCGCAATCTTCATTGGTTTATGCGATAGCGAAGGAATTAGATGGATTTCAAAATTGAGTTATATGGGAACAAGGCGTGGTTGTGAACCGATTTCAGCCATATTCCACACGTGTCATCAGGATGTCAAGAAAGTGTTATATACCGAATTTCATTGAAATCTGTCGAGTAGTTCCTGAGATATGGCTTTTGACCCATAAGTGAGCGATGCCACGCCCATTTTTCATTTTGTGAAAAGATCTGAGTACAGCTTCCTTCAACTATTATTTTTGGAAAATTTAGTGTTTCTGATGTTTTTCGTTAGTAAGTTAACACACTTTTAGTAATTTTCAACATAACCTTTGTATGGGAGGTGTGTGTGGTTATTATCCGACGTCAAAATTTCACAAACCTTAACAAATCGCTCATTTACTTGAATAGTGTCATAACGATTTTTGAGTTGTGTATGCAGAAATGTGCGCAATTTCATCGTCCATATTGTATAAAAATTTCATTCCGATGCGTAGGAAAATAAACCGTGATATAAGAATGTGCCGTTTTAAACTTGTTATGTTGCATTAGTTTTTAACCACAATAACGACACTTCTCAGTTGTGCCAGAATTAGGGATGGTTTCTTTTCAGCAAAAACGACACATTTTGTATTACAACGATATTGGTGAAAAATTAATTAAAGTCTTCATATTGTTTTTTTCAGCAAAAACGACACATTTGACTTATGACGGCGAAATTGATTTATATTTTTCACAAATAACAACAAAATTCAAAGTGGGTCACATTTATGCCCAATAAAAAACATTAGTACACGCTATTTGGTCCATTTATGCTCAACATTGTATTTAGTATATTACAGGCCTCTAGATTTGCCAATAAACTGATGGTATTTTTCTATATTTGCTAAATAAGAGAGAATTGAAAACTTTAAATACCTCTCCTGAAAAATCGACTTTTTTGAGTTGTGACGCTATTCAAGTAAATGAGCGAAATATTCCCTGATTTTCGGAAAACATGATGACAAAAATCAAACTGGGCATATTTTAATTAAAGCTTCGAAGCAAACTCAAGCTTAATTGAATTATCTTAATTTCAACGTATTTTTGAGGATCGAAAAGTAACCTGCTGCCACAAATACTCAATTTTCCTAATGAAACTCATTGCTTTAACGAAATTCCCTCGCCTTCGAATTATAAAAATTGCGCCAAATGTGATTTTGCCACAAACAAAATATGCAAACTGCTCAAGCAGAAAAATTATAGCATTTCCCAATCGAATTGATGGCGGAGACAAAAATAATGGAAACACAAATACACACATACATATATTTATGTATAAGTATGCATAAACGTCGGTGCAAATCTAATTTTATGACAGCATAAAAGAGGAGACACCACAGCACCATGCAACAAAAGGTGGCATAGAAAATCAGCAAAATGGAAAATTGGCAATAAAAATGGCAAGGCAAAGAAAACACCGGAAACCAAGCAGAAAACAATAAATTACAAATATGATGGCGCCGAGGAGTACAAACCAACAAAAACAACAAAAATCGCAAACAATTGGAAAAATACATAAATAAAATAACTGACTCAACACCGATTGCCGTGCAGCTGACAGCGCTGCCAGGTGCCACACAATGACAGCTATAATAAAGAGCATACCGAGTAACGCAACATGAAGTAATATGTATGAGGTAGGGGACGAAATATACGAGTTAAACGCTGTAGGCGCTCTGTGGCACGAAATTTCGCCTTTAACGACCTGCTGCCCTATTGCTGTTGTTGTTGTGT
This sequence comes from Zeugodacus tau, assembly GCA_031772095.1. NCBI lineage: Eukaryota > Metazoa > Arthropoda > Insecta > Diptera > Tephritidae > Zeugodacus > Zeugodacus tau. The sequence goes on from CM062652.1 coordinate 28,077,558, forward strand.
CAGCAACTCCTTCAGCGATTTGCAACAGTGATTGCAGTAACGCCAGAAGAAAGGGTGAATTTTTCAGCAAAGTGAGGTTATGTCAAGTAATAAAATATATATGTATGTGTGTGAGTAGAGTCGGCGTGGGTGCGGAGAGCAAGTGGAGACTGCAGAAAAAAACACGCCTAACTGTAAAAGTAACCCCAATAAATTTTTAGGTGTGTGTATATGAAATATGTAACGAGACTTATGTATTACAAAATATATATATGTATTTACTATATACTTGACGACCATGTAAAATACTCTTATATATGAAATTTCATACTGTTGTGCGAGTGAAAGCTCAAAGCAGCATCGCATGTGTCGAAAGCTCCGCATAAAAATTGTATGTATATCAACTTGGAAAGCTTTTGATATAATTTTTTATGTTTTCATATATATTTTTTTGTTAATAAAAAAAACTTGTTGTTATTGTCGTTTTGTATTTCCTAATATTATTGTTTTTTTTTGTCTTTCATAATTTTTTGTTGTTGTTATAGTTGACTCCTATTTTGTTCTTAATTTTTATTTCATTTGCAAAATTTTTGTTTTTGTTTCTTTTGTAGCAGTTAATAGCGCCACATAGTTGCCACATAATCTCTCGCTGCAAAGTGTTGCAGCTGCCTACGACACACTTTCGACAAGGGTGTTGGCACTGCAAAGCTCACACCAGCCGAGCTTTCACACACGCACTTCTTCCATTTCCCTGCCTCTACCTTTCACACTTTACTGTGGTGGAGGCTTTGTGACACAAATTGCTCAACTCTCTCATTTAAAGGGATTGCCTGTTTGCGCCCCCAACTCTTGCCGCCTTGAAGTAGGCAACAAAAATGTACGAGCTTTGCCGATTTTGAATGCGACCAACCAACCACAAAAACAAAACAACATGGATCGATTGACCTACTTTTCGCACCCAATACATACACGCTCTGTTTGCAAATGCTCATACGTTAATTTCCTGGCCAAACACGCGCGCTCTCTCATTCTCTCTCTCTCTTTTTACTCTCTTCTTCACACATCTCATTTGCAGTTCTGCCGTTTGCAAAGCTATGCGGAAGCATTCCTTAACTCCTTGGCAGCGCTTATGTCCGCCTTTCGGTATGTATCTGATGTTGCGCTTCAGTTTACTTCCTTTTCCTTAAAATAGCTCGAAATAAATTGTGTATTCTCTTTTTTTTTGAGACAATATGCTGTGTCTGGCGCTTCGTTGCTCGGCATCGTGTGCTTGCCTCGGTTTAATCTTCGTGTTTGTTGGCTGTTTTACATGTTTTATACTCAGAAGCCTACAAGCTCAACTTTTACAGTTACACACTCATCCACACACGAACATAATCGGGTGTTACGACATAAAAATAACCGAAAATTTCGGATTTTCGCATAAATTTGTATGCAACATCATTGATTAACTTGATATGTGATATTTTTAGGATTTCCTTCCAAAAGCTTACAAAAACAAAAAATGTATGTAAATAATAAATAATTCAAATGATGTCAGTCGTTGCTTGGTTTTGCATTATTATTTTTGTTATTGTTGTTTTATTTTTACAACAACTACGCTGCCACAACAACAACCAACTGTTTCATGGGTGATGGCTACGCAGCTTTTTACTGTATAACATTTTTCTTCTAGCGTAACCTTACGAACACCCAACCAGCTCCCGAGTACAAGCTTTTTGCCGCAACTTTTTACCGTTATGTTTGCGCATAATAAATGACTACAGTTAACGAATGTCAGAAAAAGGTTCAATAAAATATGTATGGCTTTGCGGGTTTAGGCAGAAGACCCCGAAAAAGCCAACAAAAATAACTGCTTTGTTGTAGAACAAAAATTAAAAAAAAAAATTGAAATAGCGTAAAAATATATTAGAATCGCCCAAATTGGCGTTTTGGTTTCACGCAATGCTCAGGCCGTCTAAATGTATCACCTCAAACCCGCAACATTTCTTTAGCCCCTTCGGCCTTTATTCAACATATTTTACAGACATTTTCTCGCTTTTTCCACAAATTCAACATATTTTTAACTTTTTTGCTGAAATTTTTCCTCATCTTTTTCTTTTGGCTTTGCAGCTGAACATTTTCGCCCCCATTTCAATTTTATTCTTTTTTTTTGCTTTTTTAATACAGTTATTTTTGTGCTGCCACGCATCACTGATAACTTTTATCTTATCTGACAGATATGTTTGCACGCAAACGATAAGATATACACACAGTGAAGTTTCTACTGAAGTTTTCGACAGTTTAACTGGAATTTTTTTATTGAAACAAAATTTAAGAGCAAATAAAGAGGATTATTTTATGAAAAATTAATAAATACATATATATTATGTAAAGATGAATAGGGGAATACGTTGCGCAACACATTTCGACACATCGACAAGGAGCTTATTAGTTCTGGGAAATTGTATTGTGCGGAAAGCAGAAAGCATATTCATATTTATCAAACTTAATATTTGAAATGACAGCAAATATGTATATATAAAAAAATTTATTTATACTTGAGAAGTCTCATTTATCCTACACACCCAATAGCGCAAGGTCCACACTCAAAATGTAAATGTCTGCAAACCCGATTTCTGCTAGTTTTGGTAAAAAGAATACAAGAAACAGAAAATGGCTATTAAATGTTATAAATATCCACATTACTTTTGACCGATGTTTTCGAATACATTCTAGGCTGTAAACATCGTGAAAAGAAACATCGATGGTTTGATGTATCGATGTTTCTTCAAAAACCATCCAAACCAAAAACATCGGCTATTAAAACATCGATGTATTTTTGAACTTTTTAACGTTTTTTAATGTTATTATGAAAAGCTAATAAATAAATGAAATAGAATACTTAGTACGTCTTAAGTTGTTACATTTTATTTACACTTAGCTTTAGCAGCCTGTTAAAACTCAATAAACAAGAGAATTTTAATTTGTTTCTTCTGCGTGAAAGATCCTCTGGCTTTAGAAAACAGTTGTTCACTCGGGGCTGAAGCAGCTCTATAGGAGTCCGGAAACACACTTTTTATATTATATCAACCCACATCTCTGTTGGATTTTGAAAGATAGAAGTAACAGCTGATCCAAGACACATTTTCTCTTTAACCTTCCGTCTCTGGAACTGTAGTTAAATTTGACAGCTTACATTTCACATATTGGTGGACCAAATGTTTATTATGGTTCCAAATATCAAACGAGTATTCTGTTTCACACTCATCCGAAGCTTCCGTTTATCAGAGTCATTCTTTACATATTTTATGAAACTTAAAAAAAAAAGTTTTTCTTTTAGCCGTAAATGCAATAAATAGAACTTCTGATCTAACGCAGAAGCCAACGACAGAATTAAATTGTCAAAATAGATTCGAATTTTTAGAATTTGAATTTAGAGAATTAGAATTCGCCGTATTTTACAACAAAACTAATTTCAATGTGATAAAGCGTTCCCTAATAGAGGGTTTCGGGTTAATACCAGAAAAAGTGTGCAGATCTTAAATAAAACTTTAATATGAAACATCGTTTAAATTGACATCGACCCATCAATACTCTTCGGTGCGAGAGAACGATCCTTTTTGACGAAAACATAGATGTTTCAAGAACATCGATACATCGTTTGCATCCCATTATGCAGTCCACTCTAAGAACAGAACATAAACAGAAATCGAAGAAAAAAGAAATCTGGGCACTTTCTATAAATTTACGAGTGTGCCTTTACTTAATTTAATAAAGATTCTTCACATATTGTCAAATATACTTTATGAGCTGAAAAGTATTTCTTAAAGTTAAAAAGTATGCCTTTACTCTACAATCTCTATCTGTATTAAACTGCTCGTTAATATCAAGAAGATTTTAAGCCTTCACTAGTAGGTGACTGCTTCCATTTTCACATCGAAAAATCCTATATTTCACCTATCTTCAACCGCTTTAAAGAAATTAAAATCTGAACGATATAAATCAAATTCAGTTTAAATCAGTCAAGTAGTCTATGTGATAGAAATATTCTGCTGAAGCTGCGTCTGGGCAATGTCCCATTTCATTTGTAATGATGTATGTAAGATGAAGCTTTTTGTAAACTCATTTATTTATATTTATTTCTGTCGTTTAGAACTATAAGCACTTAAAGCATTTGTGATATAAAGTCTTCGACAGAGTGCCAAAGGACTTGTGTACTAAGTTTCATCAAGATACCTAAGTTTTGGGTCAACTTATCTCAGTATATTCTTGAATTCTTAAAGTTGATGTCAGAAGAAACTTTAGCTTTGACATTCGTAAGTAAGCAGACACAAACCTAATACAGGACAATATCTGTCATTCAAGCACAACAGTATTAAATTATGAATACGATCAAGGCCAAACGTTTATACTTTCCGGTTCGAAGCTTGGTCTGCACTACTACTGTAAGTAGCTTTATTATAACGTTTTTCTGTGAAATAAACATCATAGAATTCATAAATAATACAAGGATATAGTGATATTAAAAGCTTTGGAAATTGCATGAGCATAACCAAAATATCACCATTTTCATTTTTCATTTCTTAAAAACGTTCTTTTCCGCAAAATTAATAAATTTTTATAAACTCGTCTCAACTTTTTATTTCGTTTTTATTTCAACCATTTTAGATTAGATACAAATGTTAGTTATCTACACCAAATATAAGTATAGAAAACGAGGTTTTCTTGTCAAAGAAGACGACACAAACATATATTTTTGGTCGACTTGAGACTTGCACCTTATTTAATTTGAGAGAAGAACCTTATAAATCAGAGATAAAGTTTTAAATTTATTTAAATCAGAGCAATAATAACAAAATTTTTATAGAAAACTCTCTATTTGTAAGACATTCAAGATATGCTCAAAACAAAAGCTTTTCCTATTACTGTTTTATAAATTGTGGCCATTAAAATTGATTGATTGGAAGCTAAGGCACATTTATTTGGAAATATGCTGTACGAAAAATTGCCTCAAATTGCCGAAAATCACACATGTGTTGATACAAATATACGTACACACATACATAGAGAGAAATATATTAATGTATACTAATAGCTATGTGTATATATATGTATATACATATATATAGATAAAACATGAAAAAAAATGTTACAGCTATTTGCACCAAAAAACAACGCATACGAATTAAATGTGTATGTATGTATTGCTATATGTGTAGATATGTTTGTATTTGTACGCATAGCGAAATTGCTGCATTTTATAGAGGTTTTAAGGCGTACAAGCGTAAAAAAATCAATATTAACCTAAAATTACAAAGCTCTGCGATTGAGATAAGACACACATAAGCATACATACATACAAATATACAAGTCTAAAAACATAATATATATGTATGTATGTATATATTATATATATTTTATAAGGCACACAACTAACTAAGCTGCGAACGCTATTATTTTGGTAATTTATTTGTGGCATAGAAACGCCGCAATCAAGAAAACTAAATTGGAAGAAAAATATTTATATTTGTATGTGTGTAAGTATTTCAAGATGATTGTATGTGCGTTTGCCTGAAGAAAAAACTGGAAAAAATCTCAAATTGGGCGCGTAAATGAACGACTGAGAAAAAAGGGAGCGGTCTGTGCCATAAATATATGAAAATACAAAAATATGTAGGATTGTATGTCTGTAAATATATATAACATATACATATATACTAATGTCAGTATATAAAATCAGTTATATACCTACATAAGTATATACAAATGTGAGCATAAAAGCTTAGTTTTGTGCTTGCATTCAACTGGAGTTATCAAATTGAAAAATTAGATAACTGTTTAACTATATTGTTGAATCTGATATAAATAAGCCGTTATGAAGCTCACTAAAATAGCAAACATTTAAAGCCAGCTTCACTTGGAATTCATAAAATCTCTTTTTTATATTGAGTAATATTTAATAATTGAAAGAAAATATTTAGCAGGCCAGCCAGCGCCTATATGCTATACTAAAGCGCAACAAACTGCAACAACAAAACTCAATCAGCGAACTAAATGAAAATGAAAATGGAAATAAAGAATTTATTTAGCAACAAGCGCAGAGGCAAGCATACCTAAATACATACATATGTATAATAAATAAATATACATATGTACATATGTATATACATTATTGCTTTTTTTCATTTGCTTAATTCTCAGTTTGCTTTTCCGATTGAAAAAAATAAGGGACACGTGCAATTGACCCACTTTCCCTACCAATCGCAGTAACTTGGAGATATGAATACACGCACGCTCACACCCATAAACAACAGTCATACATACTAGCACACAAAGCACAAATGATGCAGTATGTAATTGTAAGTTTCTAGCTTTTAGCAACAACAACGCAACATAAATTTGTATATAAAATTGTATATTCATTATATATGTACATATGTATGTATATATGTAAGTATAACAACAAATTAATAAGCACACATACATACTTATGTACTTAGTATGTTAGCGAACACGCATTCACATAATGGCCAAACAACACATGGTGACAGCGCTTGTGGCGCATAGAACAAGCGTAAATTCATTTCCATCTATGTTTGTAAGTCGTTAGACACACACACACCCATAGTCACATGCAGGCACATTAATTTTATATGTACAAATAAGCTGCTTTAGTCGATAACTTGGCTTGTGTGTGCGCGCATTTTAATGAAATGTAGCAATTTAGATACAAGTAGATAAGTATATAAATTTTTAGTCCATAAAATGTATGCTTTGAGAAGCTTTCAAGCACATACCTACACATATACATACATACTCAATGGCAGTTGTGTAGAGAGAGAAGTGCCACAAAAATGTTTTAATATGCTGCCAACATAGGAATAAAACTTTTGTTGCCAGCACTTACTGGCACTATATACAAATGTATGTACCTATGAAGTAGACGAAAAGCTTATGTGGACATACGAAAGTTGTTAGAGACACGCGTTGAGAGAACGAAACACTCAGTTGCGAGAGAACTTTATTATATACAAAATCAACAGTGTTGATAATTTTGGTAGAATTCGGAACGATTGCTCATAGATACCTTTTTTGAGGTGTTAGAAATATTCTAAAGTTGTGGAGAATTCATTTAAAATATATTAAAAAATTTTACAGAAGCCGAAATTCGTATGGAATTGGAATTTAATGCAGAATGAATCAGTTCCATCAGCAGCACTAATAGTCGAAAAATTACATTTTCAAATGAGTTTCATTCATTTAGAAACGCTTTAATGGAAGATATTTACAAACTAAACGTATTTATATATTAATAATACTGGTTACTACTGTAAAATATGTAACTTAATAACGACAACTGTCAAAAATGAATTAAAATTGACTAAAATATATCCTCATGATATATTTATATTATATTCCTCCACTAAAATATAACCTCATTACATACGAACATAACATGTGTACATTTCCGGTTAACAGCATTCTGATGGCTTATGATATTTTTTCAGCGTTTAGTTCGATCAGCCAGTGTTTTGCTTACAAACCTCTTCGTTATAATTACGCACCAGATAAAAATAGACTTTAAGCGCCTAAAACTGTGCTAATTTTGTTGATTAACTTTTTTTCAAGATCAGACCAATAAATCTGATGCATAGTCCAAATTTCTTTACTTTTATAAAATATTGAAAACTTTATGAATATGCTAATTAAAGTAAAAAATCAACGTACGTTTCTTATTTTGGCAATGTTTCAATAGAGCAAAAAATACTTAATAAATAATAATAATATGTATGTGATTATCGTTGAACCATTTAGCCGGTTATAGCCGAATCGATGAGAGCGCGCCACTCGTCTCTTTCCTTCGCAGTTCGGCGCCAGTTGGAGATTCCAAGTGTAACCAGGTCGCTCTCCACCTGGTGCCTCCAACGAAGTGGAGGCCTTCCCCTTCTTCGGCTTCCTCCGGCGGGTACTGCATCGAACACTTTCAGAGCTGGAGTGTTATATAATATAATGTTTTAAATAATAAAAATATATAATGTATATAAATATTACCACACTTAATTCAATCTATTTACCATTTCAAGAATATATTTAATCCCTAAAACAAGAATTTTATATTCCAACTGGTAGTTATATTTGCAGTTTCTTACATCGACCCTACCACACTATTTATTCAACGAAGATATTTCTATCAACAACTGTCTATATCGAAGCTAATGCCAGGTACTTGGGGTTTATTGTCGTCAACTTTAATATCTAAACTCATGTAGACTTCAGCTTTTTGCTACTGGAAAAAACCATTTTCTAAAATTTTCAAAATTTGTGTACTTATGCCTCTTTCACTTTGGGCGGGCTAACACATGGTATTATTTGTGACAATAAATAGTATTCATCAGAAGACATTTACTTTTCTAATTTCGTTTGTAAAATAATATTTTGAAATTAATTTTTGGTCTCTTTTGTAGAAGGGACAATCAGAGGAATCATAACAATGGTTTCATCAAATATAAAATTGTCATAAACTTGAAAGTGTATACGAGTATAATTAAACACTCAGTACTTGCGAGATATATAACATTTAGGTTTGTTAGATCAGTTAACACTAGATTTACGCACATTGATTATATACCGTTTTTTACTGGAACCCGTCATTTTGACAGGTATATTAAAATGCGATTTTGATGTATTTTATATAATGACTTTATATCTCCACCTTGGCTGTACGCTAATAATTAAAAAATACTGTTCCTATGTTAAGAATTTTTAAGATTAAATCACAATCCCGTCAAATTGACGGTTCAATAGGTTACTTTTAAATAATTACTTTCTAATGCTCCCTAATTATTTTTTAAGGTAAAAATTCCGTTATTTTGATACAATAAATATCAACACTGTTGCACCACAACTTCTATCACATGGCAAAGCGCTGAGAGAATTTCATAGACCTGGCGGCGGGTACCAAAAGCTTATTAAGCATGTAAAGCTACATTCTGGAGTAGAAGGAGAGACATTAGTTATACATGAGAGTGATGACAAAAGCAACAAAAAAGTGCTTTTGATGAAGCAGAATTAGCTTTTCGCTGAGGAATTGAATTGAGTAAATAAGAATGGAATACACACAAACACATGGATAATTACTAAATATATATATATGATAAGTTTGAATTGAAAATACGATGGCTAGTTTTGAGAAATTAGAAAGAAAGTTATATTTATTAGATATTGATGTTAGAAAATTTATGTCTAATATAGATTTTTATAAAATATAATATCAGAGTAACTAATAAGTTTGTTTAGATACATGTATATAAGTAAATACTGCCACACTTAATTCAATCTATTTAGCATTCCCCCTGAAAGCTGCTAAGAAAATTATTGATTTTTATGACGCTGCACGCGTTGGCGCTCAGCAAACTTGGAAGAAGCACAAACATTTTCTGAGTACGCTTCGACAAACACATACAGACAAAAATTGTGTAAGTAATACATGATTTTATATAATTCTACAGAACGCAGTGGCAGAGCTCAAGCTTCAAGCGCTCACTTCAAAAGTGCTGAGCGCCAAAAGTTTGTTAAAAATTGAGCTTTTGTAGAAAAATTACACACTTAAGCGTGAGATACTTTGAGAAGAATGTACCCAAACCAATGCATACAAATTTATAGTGATTACAAACTTTCAGCATTCCAATAGTTCAACTAAATGTGATATGCAGACAGAGAGAGAGAGAGCGAGCGAGCGAAGCACACGCGCGCTTTTTGGGGCGCACCTCATTTTTGTAGCGTTAGAAGCAGAAGCGTGTTAAGTGGCGCGCTGCCAGCCAGGTAACTAAGTATATGGAAAGTGTGTGTGTGTTGACGAGAAATAGTTTGCAGACGCGTTATTTGTTGTCTTCGCTACATTCTTTTGTACTTTGTATTTTGTTAGTGTTGTTGTATGTCGCTGTCGACCTATTTACTGCATACACAACACATGCGGATGTCTGTATGTATGCGCAAAGTAGTGAGCTTTTGGCAGCCACACTTCAAATATCGCGCTTATATGTTTGTATGTATGTATCTATGTTTGTGTATATATAGATATGTATGTGAATGCTTTTCTTTGGCGCGTTAGCAACACGCTCTGTAGGCGCTGCCTCTACTCTGTATATAAGCACATACTTAGTATGTATGTATGTATGTATGCATGAAAAAGGGGAGAGCGCAGCATTAGATACACGCTACAAATGGCGCTCTTTAGCTTTGAATTCCAACACAACCCACCACCTCAGCGACCAGCTAAAGCCACAGCTCAGCGCGCACTACTAACGCCACACACAAGCTTGCGCGTCGCTGTAAATGTGTGTGTGTGTGTTTATACATATTTACAATTCACATCCATAAGATACAAATGTGTATCTGTGCGCGCGTCTAAATGATTGCGTAGTAGCGCTGCAAAGCTACAAAAATCTAATGTATGAAACGCGCAACTGTTTCGAGTGCCAAACGCTGAAGTTAGAAGAAATAAATTGAAAGAAAACAACAACAAAAAATATTCATATAAAAGAGTATAGAACTTTTTTTCGCGCTGTTGTTATTGTTGTTTTTGTTTTTTTCATGGCCTACATAAGAAATTGTTTCAATATCGCTTGGCTACGCGTATTTCAAATAATCCGTTCGGCTTATCAGCATTCTCAGCAATTCATATAAATTCATATGTCTAATGGCATTAAAAAAAAATAAAACAAAATAAAACAAATACTTTACATTTTTAATAGCGTATTTTATTTGTTTTAGCTTGTACGTTACTCAAGGCGATTAGAGTTCTTCCGCAGTAGACAAGCTTTTTTCTGCTATAAATATACGTATACATATACATACAGTTACATATGGCTATTCGAAAAAATAATTTCGTTTCCTTAGTGAAAGTCTAACGACCTTAAGCATTGAAATATTTCAATAATTTTTCATTAGTACTAAATTTAATTTGGCTCTTTGCTTAGTTTCACTTTAAATATTGTAAATACAAACATATGTATGTATGTAAATTTTTATTTAAAGGAATTCGGCTGTGTTTGCCAAAAATAATTACAGCTGCGTAAAGCTCTTAGCATGTAAAGTTGAGAAATATGGACTATTATTCACCTTTGTCTACATAGATTAATAGATACAAATTAGATTCTTATGCTAGGTACCTATCCTCTGCAGTTGCTGCTGAGTTGAATGTGCTTATGAAATCACTTTTTAATCAGAAAAGATAGTACAAAGGTCAGTCTGAAATATAAATATATTTATTTTGTTTTCAAAATGAATAAGACAACATAATGTCATCACATTATCGCTTTCGCAGCATTAGACAATAACTTTTAATTTTTTTCATTAATTTCATGATTGTGATTTTGCACTATAATTTGAATCAATTGTTTTTAAATACTGGAAGTAGAGCTGAACACAATGAAATAGACAGAAAAGCATGTAAATGTTCAATAATTAGACCAGCAACAATTGTATGGTGGCCCTATTGGTATTCTTCATAAGCTATCACTCAGAAAATATGGTTTGTTTTTCTAGACTAAAATAGAAATAAATAGTAGAATAAATAGAAGAAATAGAAATAGAAGAAGAAATAGACCAAAATTAAAACCTTTATATATTTTTTGTGTTTACCACACCCGGACATGATTTTCCAATTTTTGGTATTATATATATACTACTTTTTTCTGATGAACCTCGACGTCAAACTGTTAGATAGAGAATCTATCCAACAATTCGAGAAAACATGAGGAGCATGTACCAGTAATGGGTCGACCTTTCACCGGTCATTATAGCACTCTGTGTCTCTATCTTGAAATCTACGGTATAGAAGAGTCATCGAGAATACTAAGTTTACCAAAAGAGTAACATTTACTGTGTTTCCAAGAGAAATATTGTCGCAGACCGATAAAAAATGCTTCTTAAATTAATAAACAGATATTATGAAAAACTCACCCTCATACTCTACTCAGCACAAAGTTCACCTTTGTTAACGATACGGACATAGAAAAGGTAAAAAAATTTTGGCCAAAATTTATAAAAACGATGAACGATGTAATTACTATTTCTTAGCTCATAGGAGACCCTCTGATACCGCTCAAATTAGTTATATTATGCAAGAATAAATGAAAAATTATGGAATATAAACATCTCATAAACATCTGCAGATTTCTACTTGATTTCACAAGCCGTTTTGACGTAAAATATATAAGGTCCGTCCAAACACATTTATTATAGTTTAAATGTAATAACAAGTTTACCCTCTTCCTATATAAGAACTGGTTACATGATTCTTCAATATGAAACTCCATTAAAAGTTAGATATTTTAAACTTTCAACACGGAGAAGATTCTCATTGAGACTGTATCCAACTATTGCCAAATATTAAACGAACTTGGTATAATTCTGAACTCGAGAACTGACGGTTCCACACTGAAAAGTTCCAGGGAACTTTATTAAAAAATACTATTTTTGTTCTATATAAACGTATTCGTACGAAGTTAAAACAAAGAATTCGATTCAGACGTTGATGAATGTTATGAAATCATAAAGACATACAAATTAAAAACAGAATTATGAAAAATAGTTTTCATAAAAAAATGTATTTCCCATAACAGTAAAAATTAATTATAATGGAAGTTAACCTAATCAGCGGCAGACTACAAAGTTTGTCTAAAAATATCACATATGTAGTATCTATCTATGAGTTATCTACAAATGCTTATGTATATAAAACTGCAACGAACTAAAATCATAAATACCATACAAGCATACATACTGATGCCTATAAATGTGTATGAATGTTTAAATCAAATTTGATTAATTTAGTTTTAATAACCTTCAAGGTTTTCGCAATTAAAAGACATGCTTAGTCAAGCTGCAAGGCAGTAAGCGAATGACGGCGTCGAATCAATTGAAAAGAATGTCAATGATAATATCAATATTTTATATCTTGAAAATATCGTAGCTGTGAGGATGTGACATAGCAAAAAATATTAGTTTTATTAAAGAAATAGAACTATTCCGAAAAATACTTGTTAGAAATATCTTAGTGAAATCTAACAAGTTTTATAGATCTGAAAACTAGTTCCAAAATTACATTACTTAATAGAACTAAAATGTATTTTATTTCTTTGAGGAATATAAATAGCTAAATTAAATATATATACAATTAATCAAATATATTTATATTCGAAATGAGTACTTACCCTGTGATAAAACGCCGTAACACCAAAGCCGCATTTGAAGTTGACTTTCACTACTTTTTCACACGGACGCACAAAAAATCTGAAATAGAAAGAAGCATGTTTTGAATAATTTATACATTAAATGGGTTGTTGAGGAATCAGTTAGGGACTCAAAGAATACATTTAACTATTATAATAATAGTTGTAATCCAATAATTAAATTTATTTGAAATCAATTTAATAAAATATGGTTTAATAATACAAAAAACAAGTAAGGAAGGGCTAAGTTCGGGTGTAACCGAACATTTTATACTCTCGCAATTTATGTATTTAACTTTATTTATATTATATAATACACAATTTGACCCACATATTCATCATATATATCGTATAAAGTCCATTGAAAGTTGGAAACCATAATATTAGGTTAGAAGTACCGAGGTCCTCATGTTCGCTATATGGGGCCTTGACAACCTATGGTCCGATTTCGGTGATTTTTAGAATGGGGCTGCCACACTATAAACGTAGTATTTGTGCAAAGTTCTGCACCGATATCTTCACTAGTACTTACTTTATATATTGTAATATAAGCGATTCAGATCGTCTTCAAAGTTCAGGTATATAGGAAGTAGGCGTGGTTGTGAAGCGATTTGGCCTATTTTCACAGCATATCATTGGGATGTAAGGAAACTATTACAAACCAAGTTTCATTGAAATCGGTCGAGTAGTTCCTGAGATATGGTTTTTGACCCATAAGTGGGCGACGCCACGCCCATTTTCCATTTTGTAAAAAAATCTGAGTGCAACTTTCATCTGCCATTTCTTATGTGAAATTTAGTGTTTCTGACGTTTTTCGTTAATGAGTTAACCCACTTATAGTAATTTTCAACCTAACTTTTGTATGGGAGGTGGGCGTGGTTATTATCCGATTTCTTTCATTTTTGGACTGTGTTAAGAAGTGGCTAAAAAAAACGACTGCAGAAAGTTTGGTTTATATAGCTCTATTGGTTTCCGAGATATGTATAAAAAACCTATTTGGGGGCGGGGCCACGCCCACCTCCCCAAAAAAATTACATCCACATATGCCCCTTCCTAGTGCGATCTTTCATACCAAATTTTATTTCCATAACTTTATTTATGGCTTAGTTATGGCACTTTATGTGCTTTCGGTTTTCGCCATTTTGTGGGCGTGGCAGTGGTCCGATTTTGCTCATTTTCGAAAGCAACCTTCCTATGGTGCCAAGAAATAAGTGTGCCAAGTTTCATCAAGATATCTTAATTTTTACTCAAGTTACAGCTTGCACAGACGGACGGACGGACAGACAGACATTCGGATTTGAACTCCACTATTTACCCTGATCACTTTGGTATATATAACCCTATATCTAACTCGTTTAGTTTTGGGTGTTGCAAACAACCGTTATGTGAACAAAACTATAATACTCTCTTTAGCAACATTTGTTGCGAGAGTATAAAAATTTGTTAAGACCTGGTTTTGAGATATCCCCAGAAAATCAATATCAAAGCGCCCGCCATATTGGATCCTTCATTTTGAATTTTGAAAAACCGACATCGGATTCGTAATATGTGATCCCGATACCCCCGCGTAAACAGTTTCAAGCGAAGCCGATGAATTTTAAAAATCACTGTCCGCCATATTGATTTTTCTCAAAACCCTGATCTGAAGGAGTTCAATGGACCTCGGATTCGGATTCAACGACCCGTACCCATAGTACCTTTAGACCTGGGGGACTAGTCATAACAATTTTTTTAAGTATTAAATATTGAGTGTTCTTGAAAAATATTCTTAGAAATTATTACGGGGTCCTGAGTTAATGGTGATAGAAGGAGAGTAAAGCCTCTAAAACCAAAACGGGAAATATTGCTGAGGATAAACGAAAGAGAAACCTTTGATATTCAGGGATGTTCGGCAAAGATGGATAAGAAGACATCCATAAGTACATATGACCTGAGGTGTACCGATTTAAAACGCGTTTACTATTCTTGAAATATTTTAATACATTATATTTAATACTGAATGCCACCCGAAAAGTCAGAAAAGTTCCCCACTAAGAATTTGACCTTAATCTATAGGAGTTAAACAAGAAAGGCAAAAAGATAAACCTCCTATCTAACCATGCGCAGACAATGTTGAATTCACAGTTTCCAGAAATCTGCTTATGAAAAGAGATTTCCGAAAAATATCGATAAGATATTACCATCCTTTTAAACTAGTCCGGCGACAAAGATATAATGTTAGCACTCCAAAATGTATAGCGGGGTAATAATATCTGCCCTGTTGCATCAAATAAATACATCCACATATGAAAGTATGAAAATATCTGCGTGTGAAAGGCGCTCTTCAAATGCACTTTATTGGCACAGCCGCTTCACCCCCTCCCAACAAATATTTTTGTTTATTTTCGCCGATATGCATCGTGCTCAATGCGAGCGTGTGCAAATAAAATGTTGGCATTTTCTTTGAATTTTGTTTTTTTTTGCGATTTTCCGTCTTCTTGGAAATCATCAGTGTTATGAAATCTAACGTTGTTGTTGCATGCTTACATCGAATGCATCAATGGCTTGTTGTTGTAGCATATGCATATATCGATGAGTGCTTGGTAGTTCTGCTTATGCATATATTTTTGGCAATGATGTAATATTAACGTCAAGAAGAATATAGAGAAATTGTGGGAAAGAGAGCAAGCTTATGAAAAGTGAGAGGGGGAGCCGAAAAAAGGTTTGAGTGCCACTGCAGAAGGTAAAGCGACTGAAAAGAAGAACTATTATTGATCTGTTTTTAGAGGCCCATTTCAAGGGCATTTTAAATATACATATATTTATCAAGCTTCGAGAAGACTGTAATGTACAGTGAATCACAAAAGTTTCCAAAGAAAATATTCCATATTAACCTTCCTATAAAGACTTCTTCTATCCTAAGCAGCGGCAAGAAATCGGGTTATAACCACGCCTACTTTCTATATACGCTTCGCCTATCCTTAGAAGAACAAAATAAGCATAGAGAGGTAGGTGAGTGAGGGCTAGACTTGAGTTTTTCAAATTCTCTAATTTATCTTCAGGAAAATTTTAAATGGTATAAAGAGAAAGAAGTAAGTCTAAACTGGGTTCTATTTGTTTCAAGAACAGTTCTCACGAGTTCTCTCGGGTTTAAAACTAAAATATTTTCCATTTCTATTAAATGGTCTTGAAGCTCCCTCTTCGAAGCTTTCATTACCCCCAACATCAATATAATTTGAAATATACCACTCTAAAACCGTTAAAACGAAACAAAAGACCCGTTAGTTTATTCATCAAACAACCCCAACCACATGTGGCTGCTAATCAAGCTATCTGTTTCTCAGTTTCTGCCTAACTAGGAAAGTCAAATAAATTGTTTGGCATAAAAAATGAGCAAAAATGCGATAAAAAAGCGCCAAATAAAACATAGCAACAGGAAAGCGTAGCAACCGAGGCTAAAGTGGCGTCACAAAGCGTAAAGCGTAAGAAGCCAGCGTTTGCCGGAAATGGTATTTTCGCAGTTGTCGCCACTAAAGTGGAATTTATCTAGAATTTTAGATGTGTTTTTTTCGGTTTCGGTTGTTGTTGCTGGTTGAGCAAACTTTAAGTCACACTTGACGATGTGGGAACAAACTAATGGCATGCCATGACATACATACGTACGAGTACTTGGATGTGGGTATGACTAAAGTGACGGTTATGCGGGGCCATATCTACCATTCAACTGGATTGTGTGTGTGACGAGTTGAAGCGGAAGCCGATTTTAGTAGATATGTATATGTACATAGACACTCTAAAAAGCAAATTTTCGTAACGGATGTATGTGTGGTACATATATCTAAACAGTTATAACGCGTAGCCTAATAAATGACACAGATTCATTCATGGTTAGCAGTTTCAGAATGATTTAAGTTTTGGTTTGGTTTTGGAACTACTAGCTAAAATTTGCTTTATCTCAAATATTTTTTTCTAATTTTGACAACAGGCAATATCGTAACATTATAGCGGAAATGGCATACTTTTTGACTTGCGGCTATTAAATTGATTAAATTACAAAATTATTCCATTCAACCACATCCTGTACCATAACTATTTGTTTTTTTTCGAATTAATTCCGAAGAGATTAGAATTTATTTATAACAAATTCTTGGAATATTTCACGGAAATGCACATATATGGATTGTAATAGAAATTTTACTCAAAATTGATATGTTCCCGAGATCAGTGTTATGGAGGCCGGGCGAGTTGGGGGAATATGTTATACTTTATAAGATGTTCCACATGTTAACAGTAATATGTGATTTAAGGTCAACCCGAAATGGCATTACTTGCATTCGATCTAATAGACAGATGAGCAAAATTAATGCGCCTTAAGAAAAGCATTTTGTTGACGTTGTTTTCTTCTTTTTTGAAGTTTTTTGAAATTTGCGCAAGTTAACGCTAATTAAGCCCGCTAATGAAAACTAGCGCTGCCATCTGTCAACAAATTAGGAAAGGACTGATATCCCATATTTGATTCAGATTATTATTACGATCAAGGAATTCTCATTTTATTTTTTATTGGTCTATGCCGACGATATCGATATTGTCTGCTACAACAACAGGGCCGTATGTGCAGCGTTTTCAAGCCTGGAAAAATAAACTAAACAAATAGGTCTAGTATTGAGCGAGGGCAAAAAGAAACACCTCCTGTCAACATGCAAAGGATCTCAGCGGTTAGGAGACCACGTTGCTGTTGGCAGTTACAACTTTGCGGTAGTAAAAGACAACGATGTCTACCACGAAATCAATCGGAAGATCACTTTTGCCAACAAGTGCTACCACGGGCTCAGTAAGCAATTGAAAAGCAAAGCCCTCTATCCTAAAACCAAAACAACGCTCTATAAACCACTCATCATAGCATGGATGATGACCACCAAAGATGAGGACGCCATACGAGCGTTTGAGAGAAAAGTTCTCCGAAGCATTTATGGGCTGCTTCACGGGAGCGTAGGTGAGTACCGGATTCGTTGGAATGACGAGCTTTATGAGCTCTTTGGCGATTAGGACATAGTACGGCGCATAAAAATACAGCGTCTGCGCTGGCTTGGGCACATCGCTCGAATGGAAAAAAAACATTCCTGGCGGCCGACGAAGAAAAGAACGACTTAGCTCAGGTGGAAGGATCAAGTGGATGTAGATCAGGCGAAGCTTGAAATCCCCAACTGGCGCCGTAGTGCGCAATGCAGACTGGCGAAGGCTTACAGACGCGGCGACGTAGTGCCTAATTGATTTTGAGGATTCTCATTCTAATTGTATTTCTATATGTTAAAAGTTGGCCGATATATACAGTCATCCATAAAAATCTTCATACTCAATATATGGAGCCGAGGAAATATATAAATCAATTGCGATTATTTTTAATAACAGGGAGAAATACCTACATACATCTGCAACGAATATTTTCCTTATCAGCACTAAACATTAGAAAGAGATAGTTCTCATTAAAAATCAATCAATTTTCGACGTAACCAAAACGGATTCGTATTCATTATCCGGTTAACAACTGTCAGCACTAAACATTAAGAAGAGATAGTTCTCATTAAAAATCAAGCAATTATCGACGTAACCAAAACGGTTTCTTATTCATTATCCGGTTAACAACTGTTACTATACTTCCATCCGTCAAAACTTTTAGAAATGATTTGTGTGTTCCTGAGAACTGAGGACAAGGTTGTATATTTTATTTAAAATTGATGACTTTAATTTCGATTTAATAATATTTGCTGATCGGCTTCCAAGATAAACAATATACTTATTAAATTAAAATACGCTTAGAACTGAAGGTTGAAAAGTGAGACTGGAAACGGGTTGAATATTTTTAATTTGTTTAAAAATTAGTTATATTTGTCCTCATATCTGAAAAAATATACTTATATTATAAATCTGCTTTAGTTTGAAATCATTTGGTATAATAGTTATGACTCTTTCACTATATATAAGAGTATATATCTTAAGGAGAGAGCCTACTTTAGAGGCTTCAAAAAATCAATATTTTCAATGATTTTTTTGGAAAGGGAAGAAATGTCAGATTGAAATGAAAATTTCAGGATTTATTCTTATATATTTGAAGGGTCTTCTCAAATTTTTTTTATTATTTTACATTAGTTATTCTTCATGTTTGAAGAAAATTACGGAGGCGCCTCGAGTGTGCAATTTCTGTGTGGCGGACTTTTCAAAAAATAGACAGTTAAGCTGTCTCGAAGGACCGTTAGTCCCTTTTCATTATAATATTCATAATAGATCAAGGGGTCCAGGCGGTCCGGTCGCTCGTATACCTGCTCGACGCTTGCTCACTATTTTGTCTGTATCTCCGGAAATAATCAGAATTTTATTTTGGAGACATATTCTTGGATAGTTTAGGAAGTGATTTACGCAAAAAACAATCGAATTTTGAAGCCTCAAAGCAGGCTCCCCCTTTAAAAGCGGGAGAAGCATGAGGTCGAAAATATTTGAGTTCCTCCGTATTAAGCTTTTTCCTGACCAAGAATACAGCCTTTTATTCACTATTCTGAAAAACATCAAATGCATTGAAAGTTGCTTGCAGTGAATTGAATCCTTTTCCAGTTTCCTCCCTGAGCAATTCGCCTAACTAGCCAGCCCTTACAGTACTTATTCGCCATATTATTGGCTGAGGCAGCAGCTTCCTTGCTTCTAATTCAATTTGGCTTTTGTGGCTAGAACTTTATACGTCAAAGCAGCCTCTACAGCTGCCATGAAGCAAGAAGCGTAGCAAATGTTGAAAACACACAAAAACGGAATTTGAGTACCACTGCGTTTAAATTAATTACGTATACGCAGTGGTGCTGCCAAATAAGGAAAATGAGTGGGCTGCTTTTGTTCGACTGAATAAAAGTTTAGAAACCTTTCGGCTATAACACCAAAAATGTATTTAAAATCTCAAATAACGGAAGTTTTTTTACGATATATTTCGTTCTAAGCGATAAATCAGCGCCGGTGGCTTCATTTTATGACCAGCAAATTTTTCACCAGAACCAGAAAAAATACTAATCTTAAATACCTAAAATATATAACACACGCGTGTGCTCAACCGCCGTAAGTTGCAACTTTGCGGCTGTCAAAACCAACAACAACAATATGTTTAATGATGTTTAATGACAACCGCAAATAAGTTAATGCCAAGGCATACAACGGTGGGCGCGATGGAAGGGGGATGGTGTGTATGCTCTGCAATTTGAGGTGGGCGAAAACTCATTAATGGCAAAATATAAAATCTGCTCGCGGCTATTATCATTTATATGCTGCTGTGGTGCTGGTGCTGTTCGAAAGGCAAACGAAACGACTTTAACTGATCTGTGGCATAAATTGCGAGTGGCAAAGCTAATTTCTGCCATTCACCGCCACGACAGCGCCTAGCAAACCGCAAAAGTCAACACAATCGTAACAGACTGCCGTTGCTGCTGCTGACACTTGCTGGCGCTGGCACTGTTGGTGTGGATCCTTTAGCGGCGCAGGATGCCGTAAAACTCGGCGCAATGGTTGAGGGAAATTGCAAGAAATTTTATGCTCAAGTGGCTGGGAGGCAGTGGAGTGTTGAAAAAAATATGCACAACAACAAATTAATGGCATATGAAAAATATGAATAACGGTAAAATGTAGGCAATTAAAAATGTTCTTTGTAGAACGGCAAAAGAAGTTAATTATGTGAGTTAATTAACTCACCGGCTTGCATTAATTATGAAATGTGCATGTAGCCAGTTTTATAAGCATACATACAGATGTTAGTACAAGCATAAGCCTGATAATTTCGTTGCGCTAATTACAAGCGTACTCAAGGACCTTATTAAATGTGATTTGGCATTTAGAGACATTTAACGTAGAATAAAATTAAAAGTTTTGAGATAATTTTACAACTTTTCAAGCATAATAATTCATTTTAAGAAACCGTTATTGTGGTATTAATTTTTTAGATTACGTAAATAATGAATCATCGCTATATTTATAACCAAACTTCTGTAGGCAAAAGCTTATAAATCTGACGGTCCTTGATTAATTATTATCATACCACGATAGCCCTTACAAATTGCAAAATTAAAAAAGAAAAACTAAAATATATTAATTTTAAGAATCATGCTGGTATAGTTGCAATTTCAACCAAATTAAGTCCTCTATATGATCCAGAAGGTTGATACTTGGAATCAGCGAACCATTTAGATGTTAAATCGTTTCTTACTAAACCCAACCAGACTCTTTGCGTCCTCAAAGATTACGTGATGTGTTCAAAAATAACGGGATTTGTAAAAAATTAATTTTCAGAGGGTCCAATTGTCAAAGTACGAAAATGTTGAACTGTATTCGTTGCTTAAGGCATTACATGGGTTTTGTCGGGTAAAAAAAGGCCTATTTTCAATATTTGTTTTATCTTTGTAAAAAATTTTTAATTGGTATTTTGGCAGACATTTTGTTTTTTTTTTTTAAATAGTTGTAATTGAAAAATATCCTTCGTTCAAGCACGAGTAAATTGAATTCGAACACTTCTGCAAAATTTCATCAAGATCGGTTGACTAGTTTTCGAGAATATGTGACAACCGGCTTTGAAAATACGATTCCTAGAAAAAAGCGTTTAAAGTTTTGAGTAACAACTTGACTTGGAGCGCACACCTTCCAAAGGCTGTATCTCCAATTAGTATAATATTCTTGAGATGTTGTAGAAATGAATAAGCAAAAAAAGAAAAAATCGAATTTTTGAACCCACAAAACCCTTATAACCCCTTAATTTGTCTGTAGCAGCCGCTAAGGTTAAAGGTGTTTTTATGAGCTTGTCGATGTTCGTTTGTTAAAAACTCACACTTCGTTGCTTGCTCGGTCTTAGCCAACGATGTCCCAGTTTCCACATTGGCCAGATATGACTACGTGCGACTTTTTCCTATTTCCAAAAATAAAGAGAACCTTAAATTACCGCCGATTTATAAGCGTACGAGAAATAGCTAAAAGAGCCAAAAGCAGTCCCAAAATCGAGTTTGAGAATTGTTTCGACGATTCGAATGCAGAAGAGACACATTATTAATGGGAAACCATTTTTGGCTATCCAAGGAAGTTATTGCTTTGGTATTTATTGAACAAAATTAAGAGGAAAAAACTCTTCCAGTTCCTATGCATGACTTGCCCTTTTGCTAACCAGAAACCTAATCAAAACTCCTTACTTACACCACATCTTATCAGACACCCAATTCCAAATTAACTTTAAGTTATAGAAATAATCTTTTCTTTTTCTTAAACTTAAAAAACTTGAAGGAAATGTTAACACGTGGAATGTATGTCCGAAGTTTTAATTAATGTATCAAGGCTAGTACCGATAAAACTCTCGATAACTTAGTTCTACTCCAAAGTATTGCCGACACTGCCAAAAGATATCACATCAATGATGAAAGAATATTGAAATTGTTTTTCGAATAGTTGTTCCATTTCGACGGAAATGTATGTGATAGGTTTACAGGAAAAGCCATTACACAGGGTACATTACCGTTTATTCAGAAATATAGCTATATTTAAAAGGACTTCAACTTGACCCCTACGGAATAGAACTATCGATTATTGGAGGTGTCGTTGGGTGACACCAAACTTAAGGGGGGGGATAAGGTTGATTTCGTCGAAAAAAGATCTTTTTTCATGAATTTTTTTAGAAAAAATTATTGCTGTAGATTTATTTTACTTATTATTATATGAAAGTACAACATTTGAAGGATACTTAAAAAAAGTTTTATCGAAAAATAGCGAGGAATAACGGATTCATCGTCGGTCTCTGCAGGCACCTCGAAAAAAAGTTTTTGTGCGGTGACCAGCCTACAGCATCGCTAGATCATCCGAAACCAAAAAATCAAAATGCTTTCTTTAGTTTATTAGTTTATCTTTCAGTTGACGTCGAGTTTTTTTTTTAATCTTTCAAATTTTTCAATTTTTGCTACCATTTTCAAGCCAAAATGACGATTTTAGACGAAAAAATCGACCAATTTGTTATTGTAAAATTGTTAGGAATTAACATTTTTGGAAAAACTCGACGTCATTCGAGAGCTATATATATGTAGAATATTTGTTCAAAATTTCAAAACGATCGATGCAGTAGTTTTTTCTGTAGGCTGGTCACCGACTTTAAAAATGACATATTTTGGAAAATCGATTCAAAGTTTTGTACACTCAGCGCAGGTAGCTGGAGGTACCGTTATTCAAGCTGCTGTACCTTCGTTAGTTTTTCTCCGAATGACCTAAAATTTGAACACAATATTCTTGAGATTTTAATGGTTCAGAAAACAAATAATGAAAAAAAAAGTTGTCAAACCTTACCTGTTTGTTCTTTAGCCAAGAAATCGGTCCATATTAGAAGACATCAGTTTCTAACTTATATTTTTGTCCCAATCTCCAGAAACTCGATAATAATTTTAGGTTTAGGTTATTTGAAGTCAATTTTATGACCATTTTTGACATTTTTAATATCGAAATGGATAAATAATAATAGTTTTATTAAACCATTTTAAGCTTTTGTATAAATGGAAAAAATGGTATATTCATTTATATTCTTTTCTCTAAAAATAACCGCTAATCGCTACTTAAAATTCTGCAAATATATGGGAAGTAATTAAAAACAGAAACCAAAATGGCCCCGCATAAACTATGGCCCACATTGCAAGCTGAAAATAACAACCAAATACCACAATAAATGGGTAAGTGGAAATAGAAAGGCCAAACTAATAAAAAACAGCGAAAAGTGTAGAAAAAATTAAGTTTACGCAAGTTTTTTTTATAAAAAGGAAAAAATAAATAAATACAAATAATATACACAATAGGCAATTACTGTTATGGCGTAGAACCAGTAGTAGCGTAGTTGTTATTGCTATTCTTATTGTTGTTGTTGTTACTATGATTATTGTTGTTGTTGTTTTCATTCGTTATAACGACTATTTGGTTGCTGTTATGATTGTTCTGTCATCGTTAGTGTTGTTGTTACTGGTGTTGCTATTGTTGTTGTTTTTGATGTTGTTGTTTTTGCATTTATGTATATAATATAAGTGTAGTAGCTTTATAGCTGCCGCGAAAGTAGGTCAAGCATTTGTAACATATGTTTGTAATTACATATATGTGCATAGATATGTATATATTTGTATACAAATTGGTAAATGTATGTATATATGCAACACATATGTCTATATAAAGTGTCTATAGAAAATATACACAAAGAACACATTTGACTTTTTACTTTTTATTTCATTTTTTACAGAACACACACGCACACGCACACATACTCACTCTACGCACTTAAGTGCATGAAAATGTGAAAAGCCAACGCATAATAAAAAATCACTACAACAAATACACACACGCATACGAACGCATGCAAGTTTATGCTAAGTGCATTTCTGCATAAGTGGGCTTGCTTATATGTATGTATGTATGTATGTATGTATGCATACACACGCACCTATTTCCAAAAGTATAAACATGAACTACACTTCACAACTTTTCATATTTTGAAATTATGAATTTTTTCTCATTTGTTTTATTGTTTACCGTAGCCATAAAGTGTTTGCAGTTGTTGTTGTTGTTTACTTATTTGTTTGGCAGGTAGGTAACTATATACATACATACATACTTAATTTAACTCTTTATCTTTAGCATCAAAGGCTGACAGCAGCGGCAAGAGCATGTTGGGTGAAGGTCTGTCCAGGTTCCAAGTGGCAAGCAGCGATTTTTAACTTAAAATTTTTATATACAATTGTATATACACATATATGTGCATCTATATGTATATATGTATATATGTATCTATGCCTGTATATTTGAGCTAACGAGTGGCACTTGTAATTATGAAAAAAATTACATACTCAAAACAAATAGACGGAAAGGCGTATTTTCTCATGGCTGCATATTTGAAGGGCGTTTTCGAAATAATAACTGTAAAAAGTTTATATAATATGCATGTTGCATAATGCACATAGCAATTGGGCATATTAAAAATATTTTACTTTTTATTATGAGTTTTGAAAAATGCTCATTTTATTCACATAATTCAAGGAGAAACATGAAACTGTTTTCAAAAGCTGCAGCGGCTATGGTTGCCGCCCCTTAATGAATAGCGTATGCAACTGCATGAAGTTGACCTCAAAAAATTATAACTTAATTATTATTAACAAACTATAAATTATATTAATTTTGTAAACAAAGTCAAGAATTTTGAAATTAAAAAAAATGTTATTAATTTTTAAAAAAGTTTAATAAAATATTAAATATTTTTATAAATAAAAGATTTTGTATAAATTCATATTCTTTTCAATAATTATTTTTTTAACCACATTACTTACAATATTTACATTTTAAATTGCAATTAAAAAATACAAAATTAAAAAAAAAATTCAAAAATTTATCTTTAAATCCACCCATATGCCATGCAAATACAAAACTGCCAGATGTTAATTATCTCTCTATAGCGAAAAAAATAAAACTTATTTACATTCGTGTTTATTTATAGCAATCGCTGTGTGCATTTAAATATTTGCTAATACAACGCGCTGTCAATAAATACACACAAAATTATTTAAATTAACATGCCACAAATAGGCTACACACCGATAAATTCTAAGTAAATACGTATATACTCGTATATATAGAAAAATGCAAATGCAATTTATAAGTAACACATACCTGCATATATACATATATATATATGTACAACAGACTATAGATAAAATACATACAACCTTTAAATATTATATGAATTTTTATAATACATAAGCGATACAGGGTGGTTCATTGTGAAAATATTATTACATTTAAACTTTTTTCGTTATAATTGATAAAAGAGATCATAGATATCCCAAGGCAGATGTGCTTTATAGAAAACAGAAAGATTACTACAAAACGTATTATAGAATTCCATAGGATAAAATCACAAAATATCATTAGTAAACACAGTACCCGAAAATTTTAGTCCATAAAAAGATTGATAGATAATTATAAGGGACCGAAAGCCGTTTAGAAATAATAATTACATTGCAATCCAAGCAAAATCAAGATCAATACAAAATAGTTTTCGACAAAAAATTTAATCCCAATTAAAGACAGGAGTATTATTTGAAGAATTTTCGACTAGCTCAGAAAAATCGAGTCTAATTTTCATGAAATCATAAAAAAAACTTTGAAAAAATTAAAAATGGATACAAAAACAGAAAATTTAATTCGATAGACACGAAATCGTAACCAAAAAACAGTCAAGAAATGTATAAGTATCTATTACTACAGAAATATTTTATTAAAGATATTTTAAATAATTTAACTTTGCAACAACTAACTACTACACTGACCTAAAATACTCATTTGAATAGAGCCCCATTTATCCATTGGTTTATGAATTGTTCCAAGTAACGCTATTTTTTAGCTACAGCAACCCTTACAATGCAGACACGAGTACATAACTGAAGAATTGATTTTAAAAAATTCTAACAAAATTGTACAAAAGTCTTCTTACAATTACGGTAATCTTCATATCAACCGTTGTCGTTTCTCCATATATGATTTAATATAACAAATACCAAAACTGTCTTATTACACAAAATGATTCCCAAAACAAAAAAGCTTGAAGGATAACAAGGAATGAATCAATGGCAATGTACTTCCTGGCGTTATCTCACAAAAGGGCTCATTTCGGTTCCTTTGGAGGTCAGTTTTATTAAAACAAACCTGTATCGGAATTATAGCCGACCAATAACTTTCACATTTCACTTGTAATCGTTCTCCATAGGTAATAGGAATATTTTCTCTTGATCATAGTAAATATATCAAAACAAGTAAGGAAGGGCTAAGGTGTAACCGAACATTTTATACTCTCGCAATTTATTTATTTAACTTTATTTATATTATATAATACACAATTTGACCCACACATTCGTCATATATATTGTATAAAGTCCATTGAAAGTTGGAAACCCTAATATTAGGTTAGAAGCACCGAGGTCCTCGTGTTCGATATATGGGGCCTTAAAAACCTATGGTCCGATTTCGGCGATTTTTAGAATGGGGTTGCCACACTATTAACATAGTATTTGTGCAAAGTTCTGCATCTATATCTTCACTAGTGCTTACTTTATATATTGTAATATAAACGATTCAGATCGTCTTCAAAGTTCTGGTATATAGGAAGTAGGCGTGGTTGTGAAGCGATTTGGCCTATTTTCACAACATATCATTGGGATATAAGGAAACTATTACAAACCAAGTTTCACTGAAATCGGTCGAGTAGTTCCTGAGGTATGGTTTTTGACCCATAAGTGGGCGACGCCACGCCCATTTTTCATTTTGTAAAAAATCTGAGTGCAGCTTCCATCTGCCATTTCTTATGTGAAATTTAGTGTTTCTGACGTTTTTCGTTAGTGAGTTAACCCACTTTTAGTAGTTTTCAACATAACCTTTGTATGGGAGGTGGGCGTGGTTAAAATCCGATTTCCTCCATTTTTGGACTGTATTAAGAACTGACTGCAGAAAGTTTGGTTTATATAAAGCTCTATTGGTTTCCAAGATATGTACCAAAAACTTATTTGGGGGCGGGGTCACACCCACCTCCGCAAAAAAATTACATCCAAATATGCCCCTTCATAGTGCGATCCTTCATACCAAATTTTACTTCCATAGCTTTATTTATGGCTTACTTATGGCACTCTATGTGTTTTCGGTTTTCGCCATTTTGTGGGCGTGGCAGTGGTCCGATTTTGCTCATTACCATGCAAACTTCCTATGGTGCCAAGAAGTAAGTGTGCCAACTTTCATCAAGATATCTTAATTTTTACTCAAGTTACAGCTTGCACAGACGGACGGACGGACGGACGGACGGACAGACAGACATTCGGATTTGAACTCCACTCTTCACCCTGATCACTTTGGTATATATAACCCTATATCTAACTCGTTTAGTTTTGGGTGTTACAAGCAACCATTATGTGAACAAAACTAGAATACTCTCTAGCAACTTTGTTGCGAGAGTATAAAAAAGTTGTTTATATACTTTCTGAACTAAATTGATAGATATCGTATTGTATCTTCTGAACAATAACAATATTAAGTTCTCCTTTGAGAATTTTTATTTTCTTGAAGAATCAAAAAATTCAACCACTTCCTGTAATCGGAAAACAATTATAAACGCAAGTTTGTGTTGATCTCTCTTTTACCGGCTCAGAAAGCTCTTCTCGTGGTCATAATTTAGGTCGTGTCCTCAAGTTGACTTGAGAAAATATATGAAAGTGAAGTACTCAAGTATTGGACACAATATTATACACTATTTTAGGTGCAAATATAGGGTTCCCAAAGGAAATTTATTATTTAAGCTTACAACAACCAATTCATAATGCGACACCCATTAGTTAAGCTCAAAATGCAATGTGCTAGAAAATATTGCAAATGTACAATTTATTATATACTACAGCTGCATTTCAGAGTTTCTATGTACATTTGTGTATGTCTCAGCTCGTAAATGTGTTAATGAAATGTGCAATAATAATAAAACTCATGCCATAAAATACTTGCATGAATTGTAAATGTGGTCAACAAAGTCATAAACATTACAACTGAAATGAGCGTAAAAATGATCACGTTTTCAAGTTGAAAATGCATTTGAAAATTTCTCTCGCTTCACTTAAACTAAGTCTAATGTTTTATAGATATATAAATATTTATACTGGGAATTATTTAAATTTTTAAATTAAGAATGCAGTTTTTTAGATAACCTTAAGGGATCTTTTATTGAGAGCGTTTAATACATAAGAATAATGAATATAGTTTTATTCTGAATAAATTATACTTAGTCTTTCTTCTTCTTTCTCTGCTCGCCGTTACTTGTGAAACCCTTAACAAAGAAATTTAGGTCTCCTTAACTAGAATAATAACTTTCTAGTCATCTGTACGATATTATACCAATCTATATCTTATACCAGTTTCGTGTTCGATTCGCTACTTTCCAAATTTTAGTTCAAAAGGGGTTTTTGCTTGACAAACAAATTTCATTGGTTTGAAAGACGATTAAAGGGCTGAATATTGAAAGTCTTTGAATACAATTTTAGTATAAATTTGAAAAAAAAACCAGACGTTCTGCAATCAAGTACACATAGTTACATATATATTAGACCTGTCTAAAATCTTTTTTTTGTTATAAAAATATAAAGAGAACTCATTACTTATTAAAAAATATTTTAAGTATATTTTTCATCACATTAAAAATTAAATTCGACAATTCGGACGCTGAATACCAATTACTAGCTGAGTCTACAACTGATCAAAAGATTCAAATTTTCATATTTTTGTCGCAATAAAAGAAAATTGTTTGAAGACTAATATACTAAAGCGCATATAATTGTGTATTTAGCTTTATTGTATAGTAGACTCATGCCAAACGACAGGAAACATCTGTTGTACACACCTTGGAAATTAAATTTTTGTTTTGTATTTTTATGAGGAAATTTCTACGCTTTGCAATGTTCTACATGGCGGCGTCTTTTGATGAATCAATTATATGTAGAAGAAAGCTTATATAAAAAAAGTAGTACACACGATTGTATGTGCATAAATGTGAACGTACATCATATATGTAAATAGTACTAGACGAATGTGTGTAAGAGTAGACTCTTACACTCATACATTATAATTACATATTGGGTTGGAATAAATGTAAATTTCTCTTTGATTATAAGGTAAAAAAATTGGGTTATACATCCGCAGTTCACGCAATCTACAATTTAAGCAGAGAAAACACTTAGGAACTGTAGCTGACATAGACACGATGGAAATTTTAAGTCGTCCAATCGTTATAGCTCATGTGTAACGCAGAGGGTTTTCTTGATTGACATACAAATGTTGAAGTTTCGACATTTATGTACGCTGCCACAAATCGTGAAGTAGATAGATAGATAACAGTTAGTGAACTGAATTATTGAACAGAAGTGAACACAAAAACCAATCACATTAGGTCAAAGTTAGTACCCACCAGGTCCATTCGTTACTGCAAAACTAGGGAACATTTGTTTTATGGACCAATGCGCAGATATCTGCCTTCAGCAGAATTGATTCGAAAATTACTCCACCGGTAAGACTAGATTTAGACTGGGCTCTACTCTTTTATGAACATATCATATCACGTAGCTACGGATGGAATAAATAGGAATCTGTAAGTCAATTCTTTGAATAACGTTTTCAAAAGTTTCAAGATACTACGACCTAAGCTAATGGAATCACTCTCAACGGTTCATGGGCTCTATGAGATTAGTCGTTGTTTGCCGAGGCTCGAGGAAAAAGGCTAAACCACTGGAACTACAAAAGTTTGTAAGATATATTTTGATTAAAGAACTATTATAATTATGTATTCAGACACTATAAATTACACAATTAATTAAAAAAACATTATATTGATTAAAATCTGACACATTGAGAACTTAAGAAATAGATGATTTTTGGTATATATAATTGAAGTTTAAGGCGACTCGTTTATTTGTATTATATACCTTGAGGTCATTTGATACATATGAAGATGTCTCTTCAATCTCTTTCATGATGGATAAAAACTCAGTTGACAATTTTTTTGACATACTGATATTAACGATGGAAAATAGCCGAAATCGGTTCTCAACCATGCGCATATAACATAATTTTGAATTCCATCTGATTCGTTCACTTTATAATGTATGCATCAGGAACTAATGAAGATAGCGGAATAAAACTTTACACGTATACTTTATACTGCATATTATCTATGGCTTCACTTGTGGAAAAATTGTCAAAATCGGATATCAAACATGAAGAACTCAGTGCCTAAGAGCAATTTTTACCGAAAATATCGGTAAATCTCTCAGATATTTTAATGTAATTCAGACAATTTTTTTTCTTCTAATATAGTGCCTCTGTACCAAAAAAGGTAAAAATCGGGTCATAATTTCCCCTTGCTCCCATATACCTAATTAATAATATTTGTCAAACTTAACTTTATTTAGCCTTTCCTAACTTGTTCATTCATAGGACACCATGGACGAACCACAAATTGGAGAACAAACTCAGCCAAAATATTCGAACTTCATTAATTTGTGAAACCCTTAATGACTTTCTTACAAACCCACAATTTCTAGATACTTCAAATTTCGATACAAATGCGTACGTCTGTGTGTTTACGTGTGTCTAATGCACAAATTAGCAGTTTGCCGCATTAAATTCCTTTTCCAGCACCAGTCACGCATCAAAAATGGGAAATAATTGTGTACGAAATTGCTTCAATTATCATTAAAGTTAATTGAAAGCATCAGTCGCTTTATTAAGATGTTAAAAGCAAACACCGAAAATGGCATCATACAAACGGGGCTACAACAGACAATAGTTGTTTGTTTGTATATCTGTGGTTTGTTAACTTGTGCATGTTAAACGAGCTAGTAACAAGGAACTAAGAGACTTTTGTACATATGTAGATATATATTCGAAAACTATAGAGAAATAGCACTACTTTGTTTTATTTATAGACGAAGTGACATCACATCATGACATCACACACACACAGCAAGAGGCAGCAACATCGCATCACTAATCGCCAACACAAATTTACATAAAAACACAACAAAAGAGACACTTAATAGATGCATTAGCACGCGTGTGTGTGTGGTTGTTGTAGACTTGCGTGGGTTGTGTATTCCTACGTGTCAAAGTTCTCTGATTCATCGAACACTTTAGATACACACACTGTACATATAGTTTTCATACGCGCCGCCCTTGCCCTCCGCTCCATGCGCCCCATGCGTCATGGCATTGAGGTAATCTAATGAATTTCCATGGACATCAATGCATCATTGCGCATTATTAGCCATGTTCTCCCCGTTGGCGTGTAGGTGGTTATAATTAAGTCTGTAGACACATGCTGTTTGCACAGCAACCAGTGTACGGTAATTAAATAGCAAACAACTTGTAATGCGATGCTCTTATGTAAAATGTGTACCTGGGTGTGCAACAGTGAAAACTGTATAGAAAATTTGATTTGATTGCAACTATGGTCAGGAGCTACTTGCATAAATCTGTTTAATTATACCCTGAACAGGGTATATTAAGTTTGTCACGAAGTTTGTAACACCCAAAAGGAAGCATCGGAGGCCCTATAAAGTATATATATAAATGATCAGTATGTTGAACTGAGTCGATTTAGCCATGTCCATCTGTCTGTCCGTCTGTATATATACGAACTAGACCTTCAGTTTTTAAGATATCGTTTTTTTGCTGATATTATTTTCTCTTCAAGAAGCTGCTCATTTGTCGGAACTGCCTATATCGTACCACTATATCATATAGCTGCCATACAAACTGAACGATCGGAATGAAGGGCTTGTATGGAAAACTTCCGCATTTTACTCCATATCTTCACGAAATTTTGCTGTGAGTTATTGTTCATAGAAATAATTTAATCTCCGAAAAAATTGTTCAGATCGGTTCACTATAGCATATAGCTGCCATACAAACTGAGCGATCGGAATCAATGAGTTGTATGGAAAACTTTTCTTTTTTTATACTCTCGCAACAAATGTTGCTAAAGAGAGTATTATAGTTTTGTTCACATAACGGTTGTTTGTAACACCCAAAACTAAACGAGTTAGATATAGGGTTATATATACCAAAGTGATCAGGGTGAAGAGTGGAGTTCAAATCCGAATGTCTGTCTGTCCGTCCGTCCGTCCGTCCGTCCGTCCGTCCGTCTGTGCAAGCTGTAACTTGAGTAAAAATTAAGATATCTTGATGAAACTTGGCACACTTATTTCTTGGCACTATAGGAAGGTTGCTTTCGAAAATGAGCAAAATCGGACCACTGCCACGCCCACAAAATGGCGAAAACCGAAAACACATAAAATGTCATAACTAAGCCATAAATAAAGCTATGGAAATAAAATTTGGTATGAAGGAACGCACTATGAAGGGGCATATTTGGATGTAATTTTTTTGGGGAAGTGGGCGTGGCCCCGCCCCCTACTAAGTGTTTTGTACATATCTCGCAAACCAATAGAGCTATATAAACCAAACTTTCTGCAGTCGTTTTTCTTAGCCACTTCCTAATACAGTCCAAAAATGAAAGAAATCGGATCATAACCACGCCCACCTCCCATACAAAAGTTAGGTTGAAAATTACTAAAAGTGGGTTAACTCACTTACGAAAAACGTCAGAAACACTAAATTTCACATAAGGAATGGCAGATGAAAGCGTGGCGTGATGGCGTGGCGTCGCCCACTTATGAGTCAAAAACCATATCTCAAGAACTACTCGACCGATTTCAATGAAACTTGGTTTGTAATAGTTTTCTTACATCCCAATTATATGTTGTGAAAATAGGCCAAATCGCTACACAACCACGCCTACTTCCTATATACCAGAACTTTGAAGACAATCTGAATCGTTTACTTTACAATATATAAAGTAAGTACTAGTGAAGATATCGGTGCAGAACTTTGCACAAATACTATGTTAATAGTGTGGCAGCCCCATTCTAAAAATCGCCGAAATCGGACCATTGGTTTTTAAGGCCCATATATCGAACACGAGGACCTCGGTGCTTCTAACCTAATATTATGGTTTCCAACTTTCAATGGACTTTATACAATATATATGACGAATATGTGGGTCAAATTGTATATTATATAATATAAATAAAGTTAAATAAATAAATTGCGAGAGTATAAAATGTTCGGTTACACCCGAACTTAGCCCTTCCTTACTTGTTTTTACTTACTTTTTCTTACGTCTTTAGATTTGCTTAAACACATAGTCACTAAAAGAAATGCACCTGTGAAGGGTATATTAGCTTCGGTACAGCCGAAGTTAACGTTTTTTCTGGTTTTTACTATATGGTTCATCAAAGTAGCCGTGTGATTTATTTGTCTGACTTTAAACCTCTGAGCCATCAGTTCGAATAAGAGATCCTTAAGGGTCTAGGTACAATTTCCGAACTTTTCCATGCTCATGTAAATTCAAGGATGATTCAGAGGTTAGTGAAAATATTATCTGTTTTTAAGATTATTGTGAAGAGATACCCTAGATATCAATATAATATGATTTAGTTCTTCAATAAATTAAAATAAATTATCACTCAAATACTGCTGCCATTTCAAATATCCCTATAAAACATTTTTCTAAACACAGACTCGAAGAAAAATCATTATTCCACATTAATGCTGTTGCCTCTCATGTAATCTTCATTCAACATTATCCACTTATTCCAGCACTATATCCAATCGTCAAAACACTTCTCGAACTTCTGAACAAAATCGGTTCTGGGGAATTGCTATGTTGGTGTTTTAAAGAACCAAATTAAATAATAAATCAACTGATGTTTTAAAGTCTAATTTATTTCCTTTACATTACTGATTACAAATTATTTAATTATCATCTTTATTACCTCATAAAAAGATTTTTAATAGCAAACAATAAAACATAATTTGCGCTATTTAAAGCAGAGTAATTGATTGTTGAACAATTAGAAAGGCTCAATATTAATTGGTGTGGTCATTAAAGTTCATATTTATTACAACAATAAACTGAAATGATATAAGGGAAAAGGGAGTAATGAATAACCAAACGCAATGAAAAACAATAAATACGAAATATAAAATAAAGTTTATGACTTGTAATTTTAACACTTCAATTAAAAGGACATTAATCGGGGTTTTAGGGATATTAAAGACATTACAGATGCTGAGGAAATGAAATTCATTGACAAGTTTGCAAATATGTAGGTACATCACTTACCCCTCCTTAAATGTATTTGTTATGAAATGGTTGAGATATGGTGATTCTTCTGACCAGATTGACCATAAAATTGTAAATTCCTCACGATTATAATCGTAACAAGTAAGCAAGGGCTAAGATAACACACATTTTGACCCATATATTCGGCATAATTCCACCAGAATAACGAACATGTGCATGTATTGTTAGTAGCGTTAGTAGTTTATGCCCCTTCCTAGTATGATCCTTAACTTATAATATTAAAGCAGTTACTTAGTCATATTTGAGTCTATAGGTGTAGTTTAATCAGAAATATAAAGGTGTTTTTTTTGTTCATTTACAGAGAAGTGGACATAACCTCGAAAATATTTCATCCGAGAAAACAAGACAGTCCAAAAAAATATTTGTTTCCACTCAGACTTCCAGGAAGAAAATGGACTGAATGGATATTGAACTCAATTAAAATTATTTACATTTGAAATTTGGATAGTAATTGAACTAGTTGGAAGTAATTTCCGATGGGCAAAAAAATAGTTCAAAGAATCAAACTAGTGATTTGAACTGGTATATTTGAATTTGATAAAACTGCGAAATTTAATAGCACATCAAGAGAGTCTTATTAGAAAAGCCGTACCTGATAGATATAAAATATATAAATATAAGAGTTAAGATAGTTTACAGCCGATTAATTACAAAGCTAGAACAAAATGCTTGGCACAGTTAGGCTTAGTAAAAGTCACTTATGCGTTTAAAAATGTTTTGAACTGTTGAAACGTTGAATCGTTGGTACTTGTTTATGAAATAAAAATTGGAAGCAAAATGAGCCGGTAGAAACGGACCATATTTACTGTCGGACTTCATAAAATACATGGTGGAAGATGTAAACTTATTTGTTTCGGATTTAATAGTTAAATTTTCATTATCTTAATTATATGCCGTTATGTAAATAAAATCATTCAAGTAAGAATAATATTCAAATCACAAAAACAACAACCGCAAACCAGGTAGATGGTCTACAAACACGAAATAAAGCGACCGATTGTGGAACTCAATTTTTTATTAATTCACTGGAGCTCGAAAAATATACACATACAAACACACGTACTTTTATATATGCATAAGTGTGTATCTATGTATGTTTTTGAGCACATTAAATGCGCCTGCACGCACTTGGTCGCTGGTTGCACAGCTGCAACATCAGCATTGTTGCAATGTGCAACGTGCTGCATTTGCGTGCACGATGCGTGTCGATTTCAAAATATATCCAAAAAGGCGAGTTCAACGAACTCGTTGTGGAGTTTTATACGTTACTTCTTTTTTCTTGGGTTTTGAGAGAGTTTTTCCCTATTCGTTTAATGTTTTTTTCAAACGTTTATTTTTCGGAGTTTTTTCCGCCTCTTCATTGCTGGCTGGCAGTTAAGCGTTTTCGGAGTTTAGGATTTGGAAAATGCCACAGCATTTGTTTACAGGTAGTTTTTGCTTTGTTGTTGTTTCTTGGATATTTAGGTAAACAAAACTCATGCTTGACTGTGGCATAGCGTAATCCAACGGTGGCAAGCAGCCGTTGCATGCAGCATGTTTACGTCATAATAGCTGACAGACGTCGTTGCCAGCTTGAGTTTTGTGTGCTGATGTGTGTATAGATATACGCAACTATGCTGCATTGCTGCCGTCAGCTGCCGCTGCAACGTTGTGGCATGCAATTGGAAAATTGCGCACGCAAGCGAGTTGCAAACGAATGCATGCGTACAAACGTATTTGCTTTTATACAATCCTATCTTCATGCCAATTGCACTTTTCATGGGAAAATCTGCGCTCCTCTTCTTCTCTTCCACGTCTTGCCGCACTACTCTTACGCCGCTGAACAGTGTATTATGCTGCAACACTTACATATATAGCTGTGTATGTATGTTTGTGTGGCACGTTCAACAGTTGTTTGACGCACGCATTGGTCCGTCCACGCAATGCAATTGTTGAATCTTTCCATTTCACCACTTTTCTTTGCGCAAAACCCTCACCGTAGAAGTATGCTTTGAATTGGTTAGCTCGCTTCCTTTGGCATTTCCTTGTTGATTGGTCGTCGGTTTTGCTAGATTTTCTTTTCAATTACGAGCGCTTTGAGACACACACACACACACATTTTTTTGCTTTTAATTTCGTATTCGAATGCAACGGGTCCTCGCCATGAGTAGCACGCAATTTTCCTATTTTCCTTGAGTTCATTGCACCGCCCTCCACCAGTTGGTTTACTCCACACAAAGACTACTATTGTTGCTGTTTTTGTTGTAGTGCGCTTGAAGTCACCACCACTAAGCCGAGTGCGTAATGCATAGCACCTTCTCTTCAAGTCTAGCGCTCAGCACAAACGAAGCTGTACTCACAAACTCACGTCGCCGTCTTGTTGCCAAGGGTTTTCCCCTACTTTTCAAGCATATCAAATGCGTACCAGGCATTCTTCTAAGTCGTTGTTC
Organism: Zeugodacus tau; assembly: GCA_031772095.1. Taxonomy (NCBI): domain Eukaryota; kingdom Metazoa; phylum Arthropoda; class Insecta; order Diptera; family Tephritidae; genus Zeugodacus; species Zeugodacus tau. The sequence goes on from CM062652.1 coordinate 28,114,976, forward strand.
TTCTTTACTTTTTTCCACTTTCTTATTTGTTTTTTTTTTTGGCTCTGTTGTTGTTTTTTCTCGTATTTGTTGTTCTTTCTCTCATTTTTTGTTTTTTCTGTTGATCTTTTTTCCCACTTTATCCCCCTACTGCTTTCGTTTGTGATGTCATAAATATTAATGAGTGTATTGAACTCTTTCCTGGATCAGATTTCAAGTTAACGACCATCCATAGAAAATTGTCTCCGATTGTTTACCTCATCCTCAGTTCGTTGCCCGCTTATGCGTGATTCTTTTGCATTTTTTTTGTGGATTTTTGGTTTTCGTGGAATAAATTTAGGCCAACCAATTTCGTATTTTTTATACAATCAGTTTGGAAACTCACAAATACACACATACATAGAGTCGTTAATGAATATCGTTAATGAAATGTCAAGCCAAGTTGAGGTGAGTGGCATTTTTGTGGTTAGGCAACAATGTCACATTTGCGGTTCAGAGTTATGACATGTAACTAATTTGGCAGTAAGTGGAACTAACAAATGTGAATATATACATATGTACTTCTTACATATGAACTTACATACATTCAACAATATATAAACGATAGTGTTTAGTTCTAGTCGATATTGGTTTCATTAGCTTTGAGTCCTTCATACATATTAACCATGTATTCACATCAATTAAGAATAAAGGAAGGAACATAAAAGTGGGACCATACAAATATGGTACTTTAGAGAGCATTTATTATTTTGAAAATAGTCATTAAAATTATTAAAAATAAATTAGAATCTACACTGAAGTCTCCAAGTTCCAAGAAAGTTGGTTAGTATCTATGCTTGCAAAATTTATACTTAGTTTTTTATATCATGAAAAGAACCTTGCCAATATACTAGACTATTGTAAAGAAAACCTTGGTCCCTATTAGATCCAAGCTTAAAATGACATAATTAATTGTCCAACTATTTTATATGGTAAAGTACAACTAACCAGCAAACAATGTCAGTTACTAGATGGTCTTTTGATTTCATGATATCATAAAATATAGTCGTAACTAGCAAGTAAAAAATAATCATCTGGAAGGATACCCAAACATTGCATCTGATATCGAAATTATTCACCCGACAGGTGCCCAGATCGTTTACATTTGACCCTAGGATGAAAGTTCAGTGAAATTTAAACGATATCCGCATGAAATTTTTATACTCTCGCAATAATGATGCTAAAGAGAGTATTATAGTTTTATTCACATAACGGTTTGTTGTACATCCTAAGACTAAACGAGTTAGATATAGGGTTATATATATCAAATGATCAAAAAATGATAATAACCGAAAACATATAAAGAGCTATAACTAAGCCATAAATAAACCTATTGAAGTACTTCCCATATACCAGAACTTTGAAGTCGATCTGAATCGTTTACTTCACAATATATAAAGTAAGCACTAGTGAAGATAACGGAACAGAAATTTGCAAAAATACTGCATTTACACAGTGGCCTCGCCCTTCTAAAAATCGTCGAAATCGGTCCATAAATTTTCAAAACCCTATAAATCGAGTTTTACCGAAAATATAGGTAAGTCTCTCAGATATTTTGAAGAAATTCAGAGGGAATATGTTTCTTCTAATAATATGTCTCCGTGCTAAAAATTAGTGAAATGGGGTCATAACTTCCCTTAGCTCCCATATACCTAATATTAGGGTTTTCAAACTTTCAAACTTTTTACCATATGTATGCCGAATATGGGAGTCAAATTGTGTGTTTTATTAATAAAATTAAATAAAGAAATCGCGAGAGTATACAATGTTCGGTGACACGCGAACTTAGCCCTCCCTTACTTGTTACATATAATACCTATGCATAAAGCTCGGGTTAGGTTAGGTTCAGAAGCTGACCCTTGCGACAAGTTACCGCTGGATCCCACTTGAAGAAGTTTTAATCAAACTAACTACACCTGAAACGAAGTACAGTCAATCAAAAGACGAATTAGTATAAATTTCGAACCATAATAAACTAAAGGCAAGTGTATTGTCAATGCGCCCAATACAATAGATGAGTCAGAAAGCTACTATCAACGAGTTCTTCGAATCATAAATTAATTACAGAAGATAAACAAACACATTTTACAGAGTGTCACCTTCGAAAGGATCCCTATCTGGATAGCTTATCCACAATTAAGAACCAGAGGAACTAAAATATGTGGGTCAGATCTGCCTGATCTGACCGCGTAAGGATAATTGGGAATTATACAATTTGTATATAAAGTTGAAAGATTTCCTCCAAATGACATCAAATCGATAACATCGGGAGTTTATAAGAGATATGGAGTGTATGAACTTATTGTATATTGAAATGGGTCTCTTAATTAGACACCTAAGTCATGGGATTCGGCTCACGTAGACTACTTTTTACTACTTTCTATCAAGTCAATGCTCTAAGCTGATAAATTTGATACATATATATCAATTGGTAACTGTTATAAAGCCGTCTCTACTGAAAAAAATAAGATAGTTTTCTACAATAATATAGCCCATCTCCTCTCTCTGCAAGAATGTGGTCCAACTCCTTCGTTCTAAGTTTTATTCAAAATAAAGTTCTATATCTCTAAGAACAACATTTTTAATTTCATATTTTGTTTGTTCTACCAATAATATCGTGTGTCATTTTGTGGTTTTAAGTTGATCTAGAACTTATAAACTACAGTTGAGTACCCCATACAGCTGTGTTTAAAATTATTTTTCCTGCACATGTTCTGTGTTACCTTACTTTTTCTTTTAATTCTCATCCAAATATCTTCAGAATACCTATGCTGAAACACCTTTTTGTGTTTGAAATACCAACAGATTCCTATACACAGTCATAAGCGCATACCTTTACGCATTTTCCAAAACCTTTACGATAGAAAACTCCGGCTAAGACTTCATGTTCATTAGGAAATTCCTTCATTCAGCTGCTGCAAATATGTAAGGCAAATATGACACCAAAAACTCATTGGCAACGCTATGCAGCAATTGCTGACTATATAGTAAATACATACCGTCGACACTCCGTGGTGCTGACTTTAACTGGGGCGAAAACTACCCTTAGCGATGCGAGTTAACTGCAGAGATGAATTTTATACGTGATGTACTTTGACTGCAATAAAAGTTTCAGCAGTGGAAATGCAACAAAGGGCGCAAATAAATACCCAAACACACACACACACACATGCATACATACAAAGAAAACTGGAAACTTTAAGAACTGCAAATAACGCAAAGTAGTGCAATAAAATTGAACTAAAAAGCAGCAAAGACGATAAGGAAGGAAGTAAGACAATCATTAAAAACTATAGACATCACTTTGAAAAGGAAGTCAACAACAACAACAACAACAAACAGTTACAGGAAAAGTGCAACAATGCCAAAAAGCAGCAACAAAAAGGCGAAGTCAAAGAATTATGTAGATACGACCAAGTCATAAAGAAGAAGAAGAGAATGCAATGAAAAAGGGCGCCAAAAAATGCAATAAAATTAAGTCAACATGAATACTGAGAAAACACAACAACAAAAACTAATACTGAAAAAAATAGAAAAAGAATTTCCGAATTCCAAAAGTGCCACAGCTTTGAGCGAGAAAAACGCTGCGGAAATAGATAAGCCCTAGAAAGAGGGTTAAAATGCACACAAAAAAGTACGAAATAGCACGAATCGACGGAGAATTCTACGAATAGCAGTACATAGCAACGGAGTGTGATAAAGAAATGGGGTTAGAAAAATATACACACACATATTTATACATATACATTTTGTGAAAATATTTATAATGTTGGGTGGTTGCATGCATCTATTAGATTGTATAAGCAACAAATATACAAACATATCTAAAAAATGCATATTTGTATGTACATACTTCGTTCATAACCAACGGAATGTCGATTTTTCCACAGTCAAACCGCTGAAAAATGCTAAAAGCATTCGATGCTGAAAAGCGAAGCGATGCGGAAACGATTGTTGCATGCCACACATAAAACGACAAAGCATTGCACACATACACACATACATATACACTTTTATAAATCTCTAAAAGAAAAGGGTTGGCGGAAAATAGAGCAAGCGGAAGAATGAATGACCCAAAACAAATTGAGGTTATGAATATTCGTTGGCGTATGTGGCACCAAAATTTCTAAGACACATTAGTTAATTCGTATAACGGTTGTTTGGTGTTGGTGAACACAAAAAAACATATGTTTCGATGAATATATTATTACCATTTACGAAAAAAGGAGATATGTTTTAGAATCTAGAAAAGTAAAAAAATGGAAAGGCTTGGTTGAAGCAAGAGTATTTCTTTAGAATTATCTTTCATCAGATTAAAAACATTTGAACAACACTAAATCTTCGTCAAAAACACATCGTTCTTTCAGAGGCCAACCAAGACTTCTCGTTTGAATAATCACCAAAATATAAATATTTTTCATCCTAACCCTTTGTATAAACTCCATATAAACTGCAGATAAGTCTTTCGCCAATGCAATGAAATTTTTTTAGCTTAAGACCGCTCATGATGATTATAAGTAACTAATCTTTCAAAAGATCCTTCATTAAACCATGAAAGGCATTTTGAAAAAAAAGTTGCGGTTGTTTGTAACACCCAAAACTAAACGAGTTAGATATAGAGTCATATATACCAAAGTGATCAGGGTGACGAGTAGATTTGAAATCCGGATGTCTGTCCGTCCGTCCGTCTGTCCGTCTGTCCGTCTGTCCGTCTGTCCGTCTGTGCAAGCTGTAACTTGAGTAAAAATTAAGATATCTTGATGAAACTTGGCACACTTATTTTTTGGCACTATAGGAAGGTTGCTTTCGAAAATGAGCAAAATCGGACCACTGCCACGCCCACAAAATGGCGAAAACCGAAAACACATAAAGTGCCATAACTAAGCCATAAATTAAGTTATGAAAATGAAATTTGGAACATAGGATCCCATTAGGGAGGGGCACATTTGGATGTAATTTTTTTGGGGAGGTGGGCGTGGCCCCGCCCCCTACTAAGTTTTTTGTACATATCTCGCAAACCAATAGAGCTATATAAACCAAACTTTCTGCAGTCGTTTTTTTTAGCCACTTCCTAATACAGTTCAAAAATGAAAGAAATCGGATCATAACCACGCCCACCTCCCATACAAAAGTTAGGTTGAAAATTACAAAAAGTGGGTTAACTCACTAACGAAAAACGTCAGAAACACTAAATTTCACATAAGAAATGGCAGATGAAAGCTGCACTCAGATTTTACAAAATGGAAAATGGGCGTGGCGTCGCCCACTTATGGGTCAAAAACCATATCTCAGGAACTACTCGACCGATTTCAATGAAACTTGGTTTGTAATAGTTTCCTTACATTCCAATGATATGTTGTGAAAATAGGCCAAATCGCTTCACAACCACGCCTACTTCCTATATACCAGAACTTTGAAGACGATCTGAATCGTTTACTTTACAATATATAAAGTAAGTACTAGTGAAGATATCGGTGCAGAACTTTGCACAAATACTATGTTAATAGTGTGGCAGCCCCATTCTAAAAATCGCCGAAATCGGACCATAGGTTTTTAAGGCCCCATATATCGAACACGAGGACCTCGGTGCTTCTAACCTAATATTATGGTTTCCAACTTTCAATGGACTTTATACAATATATAAGACGAATATGTGGGTCAAATTGTGTATTATATAATATAAATAAAGTTAAATAAATAAATTGCGAGAGTATAAAATGTTCGGTTACACCCGAACTTAGCCCTTCCTTACTTGTTTTTTTTTTTTTTTTATTAAAGCTTACATAATAAACAAATTATTAAATAAACTAAAGTACGCAACTAACGATATAAAACAATAAATAGTATGAAGCTGCTGAAACATAAAGATTTTTACCTTGATATGTACCAATGAATGGAATGGATTCATCATTTCACCACGGTAACCAATCGACCATCATCCGAGTGGACTTGGAATCTAATGTTTGGAAAGATTACACTTTTAACTGTTAGAAAAGATATATAATATAAGCCTATATTTTGGAGAAGAGGAAGGGAATAGTAGTCTTTTTTCATGAATTGAGTAGGCAATTGAAAAGTAAAGTCCTCTCTCGACGAACAAAAACCAAACTCTACAAGTCCCTCATCATTCCTGTCCTACTTTATGGTGCAGAAGCGTGGACAATGTCAACATCCGATGAGACGACACTAGGAGTTTTCGAGAGAAAGGTTTTGCGAAAGATTTATGGTCCCTTAAACATTGGCCAAGGCGAATACCGCAGAAGATGGAATGATGAGCTGTATGACATAGACATAGTCCAGCGAATAAAAATACAGCGGCTACGCTAGCTGGGTAATGTTATTCGAATGGACGAAAGTGCCCCAACTCTGAAAGTTTTCGATGCAGTACCCGCTGGTGGAAGCCGAGGAAGAGGGAGACCTCCATACCGATGGAAGGACCAGGTGGAGAAGGACCTGTCTTCACTTGGTATTACCAATTGGCGGCAAACTGCCAAAAGGAGAGATGCGTGGCGCGCTGTTGTGGACTCGGCTATAACCGCGTAAGCGGTGTCTACGCCAGTCAAGAAGAAGAAGAAGTATTTGTAACTAAGGTTATGAGCTGTAATGCCTACTTATACTTATTTATTAAATATAGCCTCTATTTACATTGTATATTTGTATATAAAGGGTTTTTCAAAAGGGACGCTACCAAAGTAGATCGATAGGGCCAGCAAACGACGTCATATTTATTACCGCTCTTTTGACATTTCCCTTCTGTAAGGTTTGCCATTTTATCATGGAAAGATATACGATTCAACAACGAGTCGAAATGAGTAAAATTTACTACCGAAATTCGGAGTCAGTGGCCTCAACTTTAAGAGCGCTATGTCCAATTTATGGTCAATAAAAAAAATTCGTTATTGGTTGGTTATTCGGTTTATGGGCCCAGAACGTTACTATGAATTGGAATCGCTGCCGCTCAATGATAACCGAATATTTTTGGCCCAAATTGGATGATATGGACTTGAATAATATGTGGTGCCAACAGGACGGTGCCACAAGCCACATAGCGATTTATTCAAAACCAAGTTTAGTGAACGTGTTATCTCACGAAATGGTCCAGTCAATTGGCCGCCTCGGTGGTGCGTAGTTAGACTATTTCCTGCAAGGTTATATCAAGTATATTTTCTATCTTAACAAGCCAACGACGATTGATGAACTTCGTACAAATATCGAACGTGAAATTACAGCAGTTTCGTCCGATTTATGCTTGAAAACCGTCGAAAATTGAGTTCAGCGTCTGAACTCCTGCAAGTGTACCCGTGGTAACCATGCAAAAGAACAGTTCCATATATAATGGCATGTACTTTCACAGGAATAAAGAATTTCATTGATATCCCAAATCGTTTTGTAGCGCTCTTATTAAAAACCCCTTTATGTACATATGTATGCTTGTCAACATACACATAGTATGATAGATATGTACATATGTAGTTGGGTCTTTGTGCAATTGTGTCACTGAAAAGGCATTTCCTTCCTCTCGATAACTGTGCAATGTCAAAAAAAGCTCAAGCAGATGGCAAATGTTTGTTTATCTGAAATTGAAACGCATTCATAAAATTCTGTGGAAAAGCATAGATAAATGATGACATTTGTTGCTCTTATTTGCATACATGAACAAGAATTCATACATATGTACATATGTACGTATTTATATGTCTTCTGTTTAGGAAAATAAATATTACCTTTGAGGTCAGTTTTAATTGCGCTTTACTTAGGAAATTATATATGTACATACATACATACTTAAACATTCTCATTCCGACATAATTTCATATCTATGGATAGTTTTCCTTTCATCATCCATCGAACATTCATTATATGCATAAATATGTGTGCAGTATTGGATGTGTGCATATACATATTAGGGTCTTCCTAAAATGTTGAACGAATTTTTAAAATCTGAGTATACATTTTTGTCACTAACAGGCACAGAAAGATTTATAGTAAATGCTCGATAGCGTATCGTCTTTCACAAGAATTTGCATGTAGATTAGGTTAGAGTTGAATTCGATATACGAGAGTAAGCTTATACCTAATTAAAGTGATATAATCACTATCCTCATTACTATCTTGAAACATTTAGTATAGCTTGTTCAATTGGCGACCCTCCAACGATGGCCGATACATATGTATAACTTTGAAAACAACTACAATTTTAGAACTCATTAGATTATCTGAACTTTGATCCCCTTTGCGTCACCCTAATGCGCTCAACTGTGGTATCTTTTGTTCGAATTTTCGTAAAAAGTCATTGTCAGCATTGTTGTAATGACAATTTGAAACGCAATTTCAGCTGACAACGACGGCCGAAGGCTATTTAGATACGCACATACACACATACGAATGCATGTAATACTCAAATATGTGCTTGTAAAACGCAATTCAATCCAATAAGCCTCGTAAATGCTATCTTTACAACGTGACACAACAGAAGCCGCTATCAAAATCATATGCATACATACATACATGCATACATACAGATGTAGGCACATACTTACTAACAGTCGCATGCATTCATTGGCATAATGGGCTTTCCTATGTGTCTTCTAGTGACGTAATTTGTACGTCTTCCTTTACAGCTGTGAACCAGAGTTCACATTTTCTTTGTTTTGTAGACGAAAGAAGCGCGTAGAAGCGTTGCAATTGCGTTGTAAAACGCATATCTTACTGCGTTTCGGTTTTGGGAATTCATATGTACAGTGCTGACTAATAATTATTTTCTGTTTTAGAGACATCGAGGTTTAAGAAAGTAACATTGGAAAAAACATAAATTACAAGGAAAAAGTTTTAAATATTGAAATAGGTCTTTCGAGGTCCAATGACTCATATGGTCTAAGACTTCTTTGATTAAATCTTAAAATCACTTTTTGAAACAGAACTTAAAAGACCAGGACTACAACTTCACTCAAGATCATCGTAATACAAATTCGTTGATATCTGAAGAGTTGTTTTGGAATTTCGAATTAGAATTATCTAAGATATTGTTAGTAACAACTCTTAAATTTGGTTCGGTTAGATTTTAGAACCGATTTTCGGTCGGGGGATTTCACTGGGACTATTACAATCTTATCCGTGAAAGCCAAAAATTTCGTTAATATGGACTAATCATCAAATAACGAGAAATATACAAATCTACTAAGACGATTATTCTCGATATCAGATAGTTTCAAACCAAAAATTAATCCAATAAAAGATCTGGATGGCCCTATATCAAGTAGCTTCTTAATAACTCGGACAATGTTAGTCCTAATGATATGAAGCGCCCAATTCCAACATATGGAACCTAAATTGATAGAAAATATTATAAAGACAGTGTAACCAAAGAAAAGTCAATATAATATGCGTAATCTATCTATTTGGAGACAATATCTCACACTCTCTTTTCTTTTACATATCTATATAAGAGAGCATTTACAGAGCAAAAGATCGTCAATAGTCACTTCTGAAAGATGTGGACTCGCTAATGTGGAGAATCAGGAAATTCTATGATACCATCAGATAGCATATAAGAGGAATCGGAACACACAGTTACAGATTTTATCAGAATCATCGACAAATATGGTCTCAGGTGTTTCCAAAAGCAATGAATTTTAACATCTAGAAATAGACACAATTTTCTTCGATAGACTATCAAAATGGTAATTTAAACTTGGATATCAAGAAAATCAACTTCAGAAAGTACACGTACAAACCGATTACATGCATTATGCGACAATGCAGTGATATGAGTTTATGTATTCAATACAGTGTAATCCTCCTCTCAAGTGCTCCTATTCAGCGTACCAACACTGTGTGCATATGCTCTGGATATTTATTTGCTATGCGCGATGAATTTTATGAGCTTATCTAACGATTGTAAACCGGCTAAATCCATTTAAGTGGTTATTAAATCGTTTGGGAGTGGCCAATTAATGTGTAGACTATATATGTACATACATGGACATATGTATCTATAAATAAATACATGTTCACGTTCACACACATCATACATATGTACTTACAATATATAGTAATTGTCTTTGCTGTCGCTCTGCTTTATAGATTATAATCTATACGATAATATAATTATGATAATTTATCTAATAAATATGTACATATACAATTTTATCAACAAACAACACAATCTTTTTAATTAATTGTCGATATGGTAGAACATTAGAAGACTACTTTATTTAGTCACTCATTGAACGTACTTGTGTATGCATTTAATTAGGTTATCTGAATAAATGTGGCAATATGTTAAAGGAGTCTAAGTCGAGTAAAGCTAAAGTTGGCATTTAGTTATCTACTAAAAATGGAGTATTATTATCTATATCCATTTTGTCATATTTTAATACTTTCGAGACTAAAAAATAGTCGCAAATCGCCCTCCTTATCTGAAGTCTATTTAAGTTACTTTGAAAAAAAAATGGAATGTGAAAAAGACATGCTGAGGTTAAGATACATACCTTATTAAAATCACATTGACTCTCGAATTTAGAAAATCAATAGAAAATCATTTTTTTTAATTTCAACTTCGGTAAATAAAAAGGTAAATCCTCAAAAGAAAAATGAAAGGTATAGGAAAACACTCTCTTTGCTCTCTCTCAAGCATGATTGATCGATTATACCTCGTGCATTTTTGCAATGGAACTTGAGTCAACCTCCCTCAAGCTCAAATGAGTTTTCCTATCACTATTCACGCACTAGATTTTGAAGCAGAAAAATATAATGATTAGTTTCCAAAAATTGTAAGCCCGATAGAGATGCCCATATAATCACAACACTTTCAAAAAGTATTGAAAATAAGGAAATAAATAACAAGTAAGGAAAGGCTAAGTTCGGGTGCGACCGAACATTTTGTACTCTCGCAATTTGTTGATGTAATTTTATTAAGATAACACACATTGCCACATATATGGGTCAATATTCGGCATAAAGTCCAATAGAATAACGAAAATCTCCATATATGGTATATGAGGGCTGATGTAATTCCTAAACCGATTTCACTCATTTTCCCCACCAAGCTACACTATATCTAAGACTATATGCTCACTTAATTTTGCTAAGGTATCGCACATATTAACCGATATACATATGCGGAATAATTAGGTATATGGGATGTAGGGAAAGTTCTTATCCGATTTTAATAATTTTTGGAACAGAGACACACAATTCGGAGAAACAAATTTCCTCTGAATTAAATTAAAATATCTGACAGATTTACCTATATTTTCGGAGAAAAACTACCCTTAGGCACTGAGTTCTTCATGTAGACATCCAGGGCCTTGAAAAGTTATAGTCCGATTTCGAAAATGTTTCCATAAGTGGTGCCACTGATCATATACAGTAATTGTGTAAGGTTTTATTTCGCTATCTTCATTGGTTCCTTATGTACATATATATTATAAAGTGAAGGAATCAGATGGACTTCAAAATTGAGTTATATGGAGAGTTGTCGTGGTTGTTAACCGATTTCATCCATTTTCCACACGTGTCATCAGGGTGTCAAGAAAATAGTATATACCGAATTTCATTCGAATCGGTCGAGTAGTTCCTGAGATATGGTTTTTGACCCATAAGTGGGCGATGCCACGCCCATTTTCCATTTTGTAAAAAATCTGAGTGCAGCTTCCTTCTGCAATTTCTTCTGTAAAATTTAGTGTTTCTGACGTTTTTCTTTAGGGAGATAATCCACATTTATATGGCTTTATTGATGTGCGAGATATATACAAAAAACCTATTTGGGGGCGCGGCCACGCCCATTTTCCCAAAAAATTACATCCTAATGTGATCCCTGCTAGGCCGATCCATTGTACTAAATTTTACTTTTATAACTTGATATATGGCTTAGTTATGAAACTTTATGTGTGCTTTATGTCGATTTTCGCCATTTTGTGGGCGTGGTAGTGGTCCGATTTCCGATTCGAAACCAACCCTCTCACGGTCTCAAGGAACATGTGTTCCAAGTTTCATTAAGATATCTCAATTTATACTCAAGTTATCCGTTGCACGCACGGACGGACGGACGGACAGACAGGCATTCGGATTTTGACTCTTCTCATCACCCTGATCATTTTGATATATATAACCCAATATGTATCTAGCTCGTTTAGTTTTATGACTTACAAACAACCGTTATGTGAACAAAATTATAATACTAGTATAATAAAATTGAACTATGCCATAGTAAATTACACTGTTATGGGTAAATTCATTTAATTTCAGTCAAATTATATTTAGAACTTCATTTTAACAAAAGCAATTCATATTCATATTTCATCACACAATGTCTTAACTAAATTACAAATATTTACTTACTAATACAGCCAAATAGTTCATTTAGATTAGGCCATAAACTCGAGTTTATTGGAAAATTTTGTGTTCATCTTTCAATAATATACACAAGCACGAAGCTTACCATAACAAACACTTCATTAATCTTACATTAAACACCACTATAAAGTGTTAATGAGAAAACAAGATTGTTCTACCAACAAATTATGGCCCCACTGTTCATTTTATTAGCACTGTGAAGTACACCATTGTAAACAAATAAAATTCTATATAATTGGGCTTGGAGTTTCATAAACACACCAACGAGAACACTTCAAAGTAGTTTAAAAACACAAAATATTAAACTCGTGTTTGTGGCGTCATAAATAAAGTTGCTTTAACTTCACTAACTTAACAACAATTAAGCCGCCTCTAGTTAATTCAATTTTTATTAAGCGTACACGCTACACAAGGAACATTAACACAACTCATATCTTTTACACAACCTAAACACCGTTCCATCAACATCATTTCCAATGCCTATCATTAGTAATCACCATCGCTTAGCGACTCAGTCTTAACCTGTACCCCGGTGGGGGAATGTTGGGCATGCCAATACTCAAAGCTTTGCGCCAAATCCTCCACATCCTCGCCACCACATTCAATACCAACCACCGGTTCCGTTGACCTATTACCAATAACACTAACACCACCAGCAACCGCACCACCATCACCACCGGCGCCCTCTTCACCCGCATCTGACTCATCCAACCACTTGCGCTTCAACAGCGGCTTATCACGTTTATAACGCTTCATATTGCAGAATTTTACATAGATTTTGCCACGCTTCTCCGTGCGATAGTACTCCAACTTCTCGCTGGGGAAGAGCTTCAATATCTGCTGTTCCAAATTATGACTGACTTTCAGTGACAAATGATATTCGTTCATATCGAAGAAATTCACTATCAACTGTATGAGCAGCGTGCGATGTACATTCGTAAAATGCTGATGCTGTTGATAGTATTCGAGCAGTGAGATGCCCTTAAAACCCGACGAATTGAGTATATGCAATAGTGGACTGTTATCAATTTCTTCTTCATCCGCGTCGTTGATGAATTGGAACTGGGGTGCTAAACGTGTACTCGCACTTGTTGTTGTTGTAGTTGGTGCTGGTGTTACTATTGTTATTGCTGTGTTGGTGTTGTCGGTGGACATTGCATGCGTTGCATGCTCCAGCATCGCGGCATCCTCCAACGCGCTGGGTTGACGCGTTAACTGTGGCATCTCACGCAACGCATCCTTAACGGGCGCCAACGGCGGCGGCATTTTGTATAACATATCTGACGTATTGGTCGCTACGTTGACGCAACGCACAGCCGGCGTATTCGTCGCACGTGTCTGCAGACTTTTATGTGCCGTTAACGCGGTTGTTGGTGGTGGCGTATGTGCCAGGTGCATTGGGCGCGTTAAAGTGGGTTGCAGATTGTAGTGTTGATAGTGATTTGTTGTTATGGCATCGAGTAACGGTTGATTTTGATCACGACGCCAACGCTCGAAGTAATATTCAAAACGTATGCGTGTGCCCAGTTTGTAGGAATGTAAGAGTTCGCCGACGTGATGGCATTTCATCATCTTCAATTCATCGATACCGATGTTTTCATCTATTTTACGAGGGAGAGGGATGAAAAAATTGAAAATAATATTTTGCTCAATGTTAGGTTATTTAAGCGAGTAGTTCTACCTTGTAGCTGTGGAAATAGCTCGGCTAAACCCCAACTGTTTAATAGGGTTCTTAATGGAGTTGAGTCCATCGTATGCATTTTATTCACAAGCTGAAATATTAAAGTAGAAAATAGCATGAAAATCGAAAATATATATTATTTATATATAAATAGATGCTGTTATATAAGTAAACTTACCTATATTGCAGACACTTTTCTCAATTTATCTTTAAATGTATGTATGTATTCAAAAGCTTATCAAAACATTTTTTGATAACTATTAAAGCTATTTCGTAAGCAGACATACAGACATTTATTTCAGTTTTCATTCTCCTCACATTCAGTTAATTTTTTATTATTTGTTATTATTATTGTTATTGTTTGTTTTTTTTTGCCGAAAAATTTCCTTCGTACTTAATGTACTCTATACATCCAGACAGAACGAAAGCGTGCATTCAACTAAACCAGAAGTAAAATGCTACATCCAAACCGGACAATTTACATACATACATACATACATATATACAATACAGACGTATATTTGTATGAATGCCTGTAAATACAAATGTACACACTCATCAATTCATCTTTTCAATGAATACCACTCAACAGCAACTTCAAGCTGTCGTCTTCTATTCAATGTGGCTTATAATTCCACAATAACTGTGTACTATATATCCGTCACTTTCTCACACAGTCCCATTGAATATGCATTAAATTATTCGAGAATAAAGAAGAACACGAAAATTTATTCATTATACATTTTGTTTTTGCTCGATTTTATACACAACGTTCATATTTCTGTACAATAACAGTACAGTTATGTCCGTATGAGACTCCACATGCAATACATATGTACGTATGAAACAAAATCTTTTACTAAAGTCATAAATATAATTTTTATCAATTTTATTCAAAAATTTGCTCCAACCATCTTGATGTATCCGCATTCATGTATGTATGTACATTTCTATGTATGTATGTATGTATGTTGTACATATCTGGAATACTTTTAGTATTTTGTTAGCATCGATGTATGTATCTAACCTCATTTGTATGTAATAATGTTTGTAGTACTAATGTTCATGCGTACTGTTCGTTGGTTCGTATACACGATGTATTTATTCACATGCATCGGCAGCAAGCACAGTGGGCTGAAGTGATTTTTAAATTGTATTATTTTTTTCCAGCAATAGATTAAAGAAGACACACGATAGTAGTCACCTTGCCTGAAACCTCGTTTGGCTCAGAGAGGTCCTTCCCAATCATAACGGAGCTTTTGGTGTTGCTCAACGTCAACATACACAGCCGTATTAGTTTTGCAGGGATAAAAAATTCAGACATCGCGACATAAAGGCAGCTCCTTTTCGTGCTGTCGAAAGCAGCTTTAAAATCGACAAAAAGGTGATGTGTGTCGATCCTCTTTTCGCGGGTCTTCTCCAAGATTTGGCGCATGGTGAAGATCTGGTCAGTTGTGGATTTTCCGGGTCTAAAGCCACACTGATAAGGTCCAATCAGTTTGTTGACGATGGGCTTTAGTCTTTCACACAGTACTCTCGATAGAACCTTATAGGCGATATTTAGGAGGCTTATCCCACGGTAATTGGCACAGAAGAGATTCCAATCGTCAGGCATGCTTTCTTCCGACAATATTCTGCAAAGAAGCTGATGCATGCACCTTATCAGTTCTTGGCCGCTGTATTTAAATAGCGGGTAATTGCTATTCGGAATTCTTCATGGTCGGGTAATGGAACATCTGTTCCATCGCCATCGAATGGGGAATCGGGTTCGCCATCCCCTGGTTTAGTACATTCACTGACATTCAGTAGGTCGGAGAAGTGGTCCCTCCACAATCCCAGTATGCCCTGGACATCGGTTACCAGATTACCACCTTGGTCTCAACATTAGGATGCTCCGGTCTTGAAACCTTCGTTAAGTCGCTTCATTTTGTCATATGTATGAGGACATCAACCAATTAAGGGTCCGGACATTCCAGTTTTATGCCCTCAAATCATAATCCTTAAAACGTTAGCAGGGGTCGTCATCAAAATTGGGGTTTCTCTTCCGAGACTTTCGTCGATTTTTCATTGGAAATTCGTTTTTATGTGGTGGATCCCAAACCCAACGCATAACCGCAAAGCGCGCTCGCCTTTTAACTTCAGCTCGCCTCTAAACGGCTTTTTGTTGGCTACCCAGAAGATACTTGATCTAAAACCGGAAGCCGTGCGCTGCTTTAACCATGTGGAGAAGAATCGTTTCTGATCACTCCCAAGTGTGACAATCAAAAACTTTCCAAAGTATTACATTTAAAATATATCTGGTTTTTGCCAGAAAAAAAAACATTTTTCTCTCAGAAATTTGAAATATTTATAGAAATTCGTAAATGGATGATAAAAAGCTTCATTGCTAACTTTATTATTCTTATTATTATAATGGTGAAAACTAGAGAACTTAAGTACAAAGTTAAATAAAATTGAAAATTAAAATTAAATAGAACTTAATTTTCAATGAAAAATTTCGTCAAACCGGCTGTAAATATTTGATATATTCTTTACTTTAATCAAATAACAGGTTTCTCACATATTGTTTACTCCTTATGTATGTACATCTCACTAAACGTAAAATATATATTTTTTTATTTCCTACGTTATATGAAACGTTGAAAAAGCTATATGACAATATCACTTAGTAAGTTTTCGATTTAAGACATTCCCAAAAAGATGAAAAATTCGAAATTATTATAAATGAATCGAATTAAAATTAATATCGTTTGCTGAGAATTTGTTCTTATACATATACTATAAACTAAGTAACCATAATGATTGGAAACTAATTTGAATATAAATAATAGAGTTCCAAATGATTTTATTCATTGATTTTTGAGGTTTTTAAGGACAAAACGTTCAAGAAAAACAAAAAGAAACACGATTTTTTGGTATGATTTTGGTAGACAAAAATGTGTCCCGTAAATATTATTCAAATTACAAAAAACTTTCCTCTTCCATAGTAAGCTAGAAAACAACATGATATTTTCTAAGCCAGAGAACGAAGTGGAAAACCAGAAAAAATAGCTGAGAGAAATTAAAAAGTAGTAAAACGTTGTAGAATGAATATTGATTATTTTAATGCATACTCTTACCACTGTGCAAAATCTGCTTTCAAACTTTTTACCAGTTTATGATGATTGATTAGACCAAAAGAAACACAACCGTATGAGAAATTAATTTACAAAAACATAAAATTAGTTATCAAAGGAGTTCATTGAACGTTAACAGATTCATATTATTTCTATATAGACATACACACATACATGTATATGTACCATATACAGAGCAATAAAGATATAAAATAATTAAATTTTGCCTAAACTTCTGGTAGCTTTTTTATGACGCTGGCTCTGACTGATATACTGATTAGGTGATAAGGGCTACATACGATATTTATTAAAATAATAATCAGAGAAAAATTATTTAAGATTTAAAATGTTTGCAAATAATTTTTGACAACGAAGAAAATAATGTTTTCAATTTTGAATAACAAAATATTTAAACATATTTTTTGAGCAACGAATATCCGAAACGCCACACTGTCGGTTGCATACCTGTCGAACGAGTCGCATTTCGTATGCTAACGAATGAACGCGCAAAGTAATCACGGAAAATGAGATGAACACTGAGCACACAATGCTAAGGGTTTGTTATGCATGCATAATGTACATATGTATGTATGTACGTACATATATGATAACAACAAAAACACACAGCCACAGAAAGTAATGGAAATATTTTTCCACTTTACAAGTTAATGCAGTAAAAACCAGTTTAAAAATAAATTATAGCTTTAAATTTGAAAAGCGAATCTCTTCGTAATTAGCTAAATATATACATATGTACATATGTCAGTCAAACCTAAAAACGTCAAATTAATTAAAATTTATTGAAAAACTCATTAAGATTGAAATTTAACCTAAAAAGCTTACTTCCCTCCCTTATTGTGGAGCAAACCTGGTCTGTCGAAACGTTACACTTTATGTGGTTTCAGCAATAATTGCAAAAACCTTACGGAGTCGAATCTTATCAAACAATAGTTTGAAGCGATCTTATCGGAGTAGTCATTAAACTACACGAACATCGTCACACAACTCATCATTATATTCACTAACGGAAAAATTCTCTGGAAAAGTTCAAGGGCCGGAAGTCAGATAATAAAATACCACGACTGCAGAGATTGTTGGTCGTTCATTGTAATAGACCAGATAGACCTTTATTGATAAACATACATAAATATATATTTATAATCCAGCGACGGAGGTACTGAATTTGTTTAACTATGGGTCTGTGATATCGAGAAATTGTCCGATCGATTTCAAATTGAAACTGAGTATTCTGGAATATATTTACTATGCAATGACCTACGATTGGTGGAAAATTGGCACAACACTTTTTCAGAACTACGCCATTTTATTCATTCTTGAAATCGTAGGTCATTGTGTAGGAAATACCTTCAACTTTAATAACCTTTTTTTGCATTTTTTTGTTTCAGCTACTCAAACGTCCGGAATCATGTCAGCAGTCATGTCTCAATATTTTTGTAAATATCTTATCTTAAAATATAGCTGAAGATATACCTTATTATGTTCACGAAAATCGTCAAATTTTTCATGGGTTACACTGATATAACGTCTTAATCCAGTTTCTAATTTTTAAAACGTTTAGGCGAGGTAGATTTATAATATTACTGAACTTAGACGTCGTTCAACATATTAAGAACACGCAGTTTTCCAAAACTAAAGAATTCCTAATGAAATGGGTTTGGAGGTGAAAAATTTTTTGAACTAAACGTCTTCTTTCGTTTAATGGACTTAAGGACATTCAAGGACTTACTAAATTGATTAAGCTCTATTACCGAAAGAATTATTAAGAATTTAATTTACGGGTTTAATGATTTAGGAGATAGGAGATAAGGTGGATTCGATTTATAGAGGATTATATTGGAAAATCGTAATAAATCTAAGGTGGTCGAAGATGAATAATATATTATCGCTGGCAAGCAAAAAACATATCGACTTCCTTGTATGGACTCTATATGGTATTGTCATAGTAAGATCTCTCGATTTTGGAGATATACATCGTAGTGGATTTACACTGAAGTCTATGAAATATAATACTGCATTCATTCTAATAATGGATCTACTGGATTTATAGTCATAGTGTCCAACATGGAAGAGTGAATTCAAATTTCGTGAGGATGAAAAATCCAAAACATACATACATATTTGAAATGAAAAACTTTTAACTGTTGTGTAGGGTCTTGGAGCTGCTTGGATCACCAATTTGTCAGATAGTATGTAAAAAGACGATAGAAATTCCTGGAAAAAGGTTGTTCAATTTAATGTCAGGGGTGAAAAAGATAATCATATTTACAAATAAATACGTATTAAAAATATAATCTTAAACAAATATTTAATCAAAAACCTCAACTGCTTCCAAAAACTCAAACACACGCCCGAAACAACAACAATATGATAGCTGCTCGCTGTTCTTAATCATCTCCCAACAAAGTGTCTACAGAAACCAAATCAGAGTGCGATAAAAAAAAACGCAGAATGTCATCACTTGCTTAGTTTTTGTTACCAACGCTGCTTTTTTGTTTGTTTTCCGCCTTGGGGACAAATTTCATAACAATGAGTGCAATTAATTGCATTATTCAACACATGCCCCCCACGCCCATTGGAACGAATTAAGTGAGTGAGGCTGCGGACAAAAAAAACACAAACAAACAGCAAACGGAGGAGTAAAGCACAAAAATCAGCACAACCCATGAAAAACTGTGATTTTTCTTGCCTTATTGTTGTTGTTGCTTTATACTTTTTATACTCAACGTTTTTGGGGCGAGAAGGCGAGCAAGAAAAATGCCAATACATTTTGTAGGTACCCTGAAATGAAATAACGAAAAGCTGCAGAGAAGCAGAGAAGAAAACTAAATGCAGAGCGTGTGCAGCGCTGCAAAAGAATCGATCCGTCTGCAAAGTAAGCAGCACACACATTGTCTCCGCTGAGTAAAATGTGCAAACTTTGGCCCCAATCTACGGGTATGCATGGACTGCTATGAAAATTATGCATGTACAAGGTGGCAGCGCTACAGTGCCGCAGCTAGTCGCCGATTACTCATGCCGCTTTCCTAGCATGCGCACAACAACGAATGCCAAAACAAAACACGAAGTCACAACGAGCGCCACAAACAAAACGGCAGCGCCAGGTTGACATGACGAACGAACGAACGAAGCGCAGCGAACCAGCGACCCAACGACCCATCGGCCTACCGACACACCGACCCAAAGCCCCACTTCGAGGCCGAGCGCAGCCACACATCGTCGCCACACTTCACATCACACCATAACGTGTGCATCGCAACCACTTTCAAATGGCGCACTGACACGCGCCTCAACCCGCCTGTCCATCTCCCGAGGAATGGCGAATGTTAAGCGAGTCGCCGCTCCGCGCCACTTAGGTTGGGGGTTAAGCGCTACTGCTAGCATGGCTCCAATGTTGGCGCAGCTGCTTCCCCAATTTCGATTGTTGTTGTTATTTCAATTTGCTACTTTGCTGCTTGAGTGCTCGACTAGGTTGTTGGTTGGTGCTGTCGTCTTTTTGTTTTTGTTATTGCAGCACAGCGCGCACGAGCTGGCGCTCCCCAGCTCCAACCACCAAGTGCGCACTCCACCTCCCGCGCCCTCACCGACGAACTTTTTGGGCAGCTGCTGTCGCTGTTGTCGTGTCGTATCGGCTCGTCGCAACATTTTTGCAGTCAACGGGTAGCAAAGGCATTAGCAGAAGTAAATTCACTGGCGACAGACGCGTTTGCCATTTGTGTTGCGGACAGCTCGGCGCATCGCAAGCCAAGTCTGTCATCAGCGCACTAGCAATCAGCAGCCAGTGTCAGCCGCCGTACAAATAGCTAACTAACAATTGAAAATGGCATTTCAAATAACATAAATCCACTTTCAACTCAACACCACAAGCGTGTGTGTGTGTGTGTGAGTCGAGTGTGTCTTTTTTCTCTGGCCTTAGCGTTTGTATATGGCTGTGTGAGCGCGTTCTGTGCAATGAATTAAATCACTTATAAAGAGCGATACTTAACTTTTGTAATAATAAAAAATGATAAGTAATAAATTGAACAATGCGCGTGTATGAGTATGAATATAGAAGACACACACACATACTTATAAACTGCTGCATAGTCTTTAATTGTCTAACGTCGAGTAGTTCTCAAGTGCTTGCCAAGTGATGAAGTGGAAAAACAATTTATGAATTCCTGCAGTTAAATTGAAAATTAATCAAATGAATTTTATACACATGCGCATGCTATATACTTACTACATATACTTATATACATAAGAGTATATATGCTGAAGGGAAAGAGCATTAATTTGCCGTCGTATACAGACACATATTTCCCATTATGTGTAGAGAAAAGTCGTGGAATGCAGTAAGGCGCTACTGAAATTACTGCGGAAAACTATTACTGCCGACTTGCTGGACAAATAAAACTTAAGGTAAGTTAAAAAACTTAAAAAATACTAAAATATATATGAATATTAAAAAATTAAAGTTATTGAAATATTAATATAAATTAGTAATAAATGAAATGCTCCATAACACCAGAAAGTTTAAACTCTGTAAGTTAAACCATCAAATTCCCACCTCCATTCCTATTTGACTCAAATTGACTGAAAGTTTAATTTAAATCTCTTAAAATTATTTAGAAGACACTTAGAATTACTTGGAAATGTATTATAAAGAATGGACCCTGATTTTTTGTCCGCTTAAAAACTGTCAAATATTTCCTTCCAGTACAACAATAACAAAGAAAAATCAAAGAAATCGGTCAAAAGAAAACTCGCTAGAGCGAAAACATGCTTTTTGTACACTTATACAGCGAAAAGTTATGTAACAAAATACCCAGAGTATCACTCCAACATAATTTGAGAGCTCATGGAGCATGAGATGAAACTCAATTATCTCGATATAACTCCAAAATTTACTTAAATTGTTAATAATGATAACCAGAAACATAATGTAAAAGATGAGACAAAGAAGAACAGATATTTCAGATTATGGGCGTGGCACCGCGGAATGAAAAGCATCTTCTCTACCAAAACAAGCAAAACTTGTTATCAAATATATTAAATTATATTATACTCATATATCCTTTATATAAATATAATAATAAATTCCTCTTCTAGAACATAAAGTCATTATCTACAATATCATTATGACAGATTTTGTCCCGAATTTGTACAAAAAATAGAAGAAAAAGGAGATATATAAATTCAGAAACATGTGTATGTATGTATATAATGCGGGTCTGGTTTTGTGATCGCTTTTTCATGTGTCGGATTTTGTCGAAATCAACGGACTGGTTTTCTATATAAAAGATTCTTCTCATTTTCCAGCAGTAAAAATAATTGCTTATTCTCATCGTATCCAGTTTTTGTAGGTTCATAACAGTTTAAATGCTGAAGATACTGAAAGTAGAAGAGTTCTGTATCGCTTTCGACCACTTCCAACATAACACCTTTTTTTCCATGAACCTAACCTATAATTTTTCAAGACTTCAAGATATGTAGACGTTATTTCAAAATATACATTAGAGCTAATTAAGGTGCAAAGGCATTTAAAGAGAAGTCTTCAAAACATTATTCTTATTGAAGATCAAAAATCGGTCCAAAAACCAGTTTTGGACACTTCCTACATATTTTTCAATATTTTTTCCGACGCTGATTATACTCTTTACTCTTCTGTATACGATTTAAGATAGATGAAGTTCCTCAATCAGTTCAAATTGCCACTAGAGTAATTTTACTTACATATATTGAGAGAGCAGCACTCTTCAAAGAAATATTTGCAACCGTTTTTCTTTCTTATATAATTAAAAAATTACTAAATATTGCATAATCAAGCGAATTCAGACATCAGTACATAGATATCTCACGTAAGTCAGATAACTAAATGAATGTGATAAGCTTTAACTATATTTATTTAGACAACGAAGTGCACTTAACATTTTGATAGCTTATGAAATTAAATAGAGAACGTATTTACACGAGGGTGGTCCCTAAAAAGTAAAAAATAAAGTTAAGCTTTGATAAAAGTCTCCATTATTTAATACGAACAAATATGAATTATGGCTAACAGTTCCCAAAAGATTTTTAATCAATAGTCATCTTTGTTATTCTGTACCTTGAATGCAGGAAATTTGTATTTTAATTCAAATAACGGTATTTTGTCCTTACTAAGATATTTCAGCATTTTTAGATCAGATGATCCATTTAAATAATTAATCTTTATCCAAACCCTCACTAGATGGCGCTGTGATGCCAGGTTAGCTTTTTTTATCAGTTCTTTGAAAAATAATTTATTTACTCCAATTTTTGAACTTCTTTTGATTAGAATTTAGTCCATAGTAGGGTAGAAATAACTTTATGTATAAGGCATGTGGTAATCTTTACTTTGAACTGACTCCACCGTTTATAAAGTAATCAAATTGTGTTTGAAAAAATTGTTTCCCCTGCATTTAAGTACCTCCCTAATACACTTAAGCACCTGCACTTCATCACTCTTATCGAGAAACAATTTTACATTTTCTAACCACAATTTCATTTAATTTGAAAATTGATGAGTGAGTTAGTTAGTTTGAAAGTGCTTACACCTGCTTCAACTTAAGATTAAATCAACGAATTGATGATTGTTTGAATGCATAGAGAACTCAACCAAAAACTAACAATTAGTAAAAATATATGTTTGAAGAAAAAATTAGCTGCAAAACCTAAACAAGATCTTGATGTAGAAGTTATTACTTGTTCAATAAAGAAAAGTTGAATTCTGAAAATAATTTGAAGCTATTCTACAGATAGTGCTTGGCTAGATTATTTACATTCAGCTATAGTCCTACGGAGCAGTCAAAGTGAGTTATGTACTTAATTATATATATAGGGACTATATACTATGTATACACATATTTAATTGAAACACATATTTTAATTGAAGGGAAAAACTAGCACTAACTAATTAAGAAGGTGGATCGCTAATATTTTCTACTGGTGTAGGTTTATCACTAATTTTCACAATATGATGTGTGCTTTGGTGGAGCTCAAGGTTCCGACTAAACTTCACCAAAGCAATATATACATATATACTTATGTGCATAAGCTCTACTAATAGCTTTCAATGCAACGAAGTTAATTACAAATAAGCACACATACACTCATATAAATAAGTAAATATGTACAATTGTGCTGGTAACGACTTAATTTGCGACTTAAAGAAACCTCTAGCAGCTGTTTGTAATTCACGCTGAGAACTTTAGACGCTTACGAAACACAAACGAACTAACGACAAAATAATAAGCGGCTATAAATGAACGTACATATATACATGGGAATATACAAAAATACAAAAAATAAAACGTTGTGTTAGAAAACAAAAAATGACAACAAAACGCAAATACTGTGTAGTAAAATCGCATGTGATAATTTTTTTTTTATTTCCTGTTATTAGATGACAAGTTATTGTTGTCTGACTTAGACGAATAATTGCATGGTTGGAAGGCAAAAAATAAATGAAAATAATTGTACAAAATAATAATAAAGCCGATTGCAGTTGAAAAGCGCATTTATACATATATATATAATTTCATATATATTATATGTATACATGTATGTACGTACAATTATGAAGTTTACAATGACTTTCAAATATACAAGAAAAGCAAAACACATGCAGTAGATTATTAAATGTAAGCATACATACATATATGTACATATGTACATTCAAAATAGTACAACGCGAATAAAATCGCATAAAAGCTACTACAAAAGTTAATAGCTTCGCTGCAAGTCGTGTACAATTTTTAAATAATACATTATTAAATTTTATCTGCGGATTTACATACATACATGCACACACACATATGTATGTTTATACAGAAATATGCACATATACATACATACTAGCTAGAGTAAATTCATAATTGCGCTCGTGTCTCCACAACAGAAATTTTACCTTTAAACTACAAATCGAACAAGTAATGTTTGGTTTGCTAAATAAAAATAAACTAATAATATGACAACGGAAATAGCAACAGCAGAACGAAAACAATATATTTAGCATTTATTTTGATAGTGTCCAAACACACAATTTTAACATTCTGGAAGTAAAAGAATCTCGATCCGTCCTTATGATTCATTTTAGAATTATAAGAAACCGATTTTTTAATTGCCTTATGGAATTTTATAGGTTATGGCTGTTAGTTAACACCGGAAATCCGTATTATTAGTTTCTAAGGAAATCTAAACAACTTAAAAGTCCACCTCTAAGTACAGCAAGGGTAAAATTACTCGTATCAGAGCCTTATGCTAATATCTCAGCAATGCCAATATATTTCTGGTAGAGACTTATTCAAAACTGAGTTCAAAGCGATACCAAACAACAACGAATAGACACCACTAAAGCAAAATTGTGTTCGGCTTGATGGTTCGCAGCGTGACATTCCGGACTATACCAATTTTAATGCTAAAGAATTTATTATTTTTCAAATAAAGCTCGGACCTCAACAATATGTATGAAGTTCCCAGTATATTTCTGTCATGTGTACCATACCCCCATACCCCAATCGTAGGCTGCTTCAAACCTTTAGGAATGTTCATTTGACAAATAACATGAGGAAGCACACACAATATATGCGACAAAACTTAGTTAGTAATCTAATAAAGATATGTAGGAGCTTTGATTATGAAGTACAAAGTGATAGGTTTGTCTCCCGAGTGATCATTTAACTGAATAAAGAACGCCTAAGCCTTCTTCGTTTCGCCATTTCTGAGTTCTCTGAATCTCTCCTCAAATAATTCCTTTGGGGAAAACAACAACCAAATCATCCAGTCGAATTCAAAACAAAAAAACAGAGATAGACCTTATTTGAAGGTTCTTTTTATATTCTGTCTATATATGTATATCTGATTATGTCGCTTTATATTATTAATTATACCAGTTGTTTGTTCAATTCGCCACTATGCACTAAGCTCGTTGGCTCGCCAGCTCAAAGCTAAAGCTATCTAGTGTCAAAACTACAGAGTACACTATATAATGCTTACTGGGCTAACATAAATGCATACAGACAATCATAAATACATATTGACAATTATATCTTTACATACATACATACATATATAGACATGCATATATGCATACTATGTAATGATCTACAACTATTGTTAGTCATACGTCGCGTTCAACTTCAAGGTTTTCCACATTTTGCGTTTTCATTTGTTTGGTTTGTTGAATTTGTTCTTTTTGTTATGCAGCAACTACAATAAATACATTAATAAGGCATACATATTTATGCACATATACATATTGTATGTATATATATTTGTGACATTCGCATCAAAACACTGCAATTTTCTATTTGTTGCTTAGACAACAAATTATTTGTTGCTTTTGTTTTTTTTTATTTTTGCAATTTTATAATAGCTATTTGCACGCTGGCTACATTTAATTATCAGCGACACACAAATGCAAATGAGCACAAATGCAATAGAAGAAAACAAAAGGGAAGAAATAAAAAAAATAAAAATAAAAAGCAAAAATTGATTAGAGGAAACCGCAAAGACACTTGCGTTCGCAGACTTAACTGAGAGGGCAAAAATAATAATTATTAATAATAATAATAATATTTACAAATTAAAAAATATTTTAAAAAATAATTACAAAAAATTAAAAAAAAAAAATTAAAATTAAAATAAAAAATAAAATTAAAGAATTAAAAATTAAAATAATATAAATTAAAAAGAAAAAGTTATATATACAATTATAATAAATATATATATATTTTTCAATCGTAATAATTATTAAAGATTTATAAAAAATTATATTTAGTATTAATTCAAAAATTGAAAAAAGTAAGACCATAAAACAATACATAATTAAAAATAATAAATATAAATAAAATATTTTTTTGTTTTATAAAAAAAAAATAAAAAAATGCATTTTATTTTGAGCCACCCTATTGCAGGCTTTCATTTATCTTCAACTTTTAACTCTCATCTATTATGTCTACTTCTTAACAGTTTCCACATTGCATTGCATTAATAATTATTAAAAATAATAATAAAAATAATATTTACAAATTAAAAAATATTTAAAAAAATAATTACAAAAAATTAAAAAAAAATTAAAATTAAAATAAAAAATAAAATTAAAGAATTAAAATTTAAAATTAAAATAATATAAATTAAAAAGAAAAAGTTATATATATAAATATAATAAATATATATATTTGTTTCAATCGTAATAATTATTAAAGATTTATAAAAAATTATATTTAGTATTAATTCAAAAATTGAAAAAAGTAAGACCATAAAACAATACATAATTAAAAATAATAAATTTAAATAAAATATTTTTTTGTTTTATAAAAAAAAAATAAAAAAAATGCATTTTATTTTGAGCCACCCTATTGCAGGCTTTCATTTATCTTCAACTTTTAACTCTCATCTATTATGTCTACTTCTTAACAGTTTCCACATTGCATTGCAGTACAGTGACAAAGTCTATTACTATTATTAATGTTCAGTCCCTGACAGGACCATCATTACTGTCATATTTTATGCTGCGAGCTGCATGCAAACATCCCATCTAATAATGGCCAATATAACTAAATGGGAAATTTTTAAATGAATAATGTACCATATGACAGGCTGTCAACGACGTGATGATGTCCCACACAAATGAAAATAAAAATATAAAGAAACTTAGTTTTCTTTAAGCAATGAACCCAGTAGGAACAAATTAGGAAATTTCATAATTTTTTATTCGAAAAATATAAAATAATAAACCCATTTTAAGCGGTTGTTTTTGAGCTCTACTTATTTGATATTGATTCTTAGTGAATTGGTATTGATGAGCTCCTTGTTGAGGTGAGATTGGAAAGTTTCTTCTTAAAAAACTCAAATATGATGATATTTTGATAACGGATTTTTTTTATGTTTTCAACTCTATCTATAACTATCGAGGAAAAAAATATTCCAACAGGGTTTATAAACTCATAGGAATCAACCACTCATCCTCTACTTACTGAAAGCAATCACTCAACCATTTGCCTAACTAACAATCGTGCAGCTTGACTAGCTGTAGTCCACGAGTCGTCCCAACATTCAACAGTTCAATCACGCGATACTCTCTACACTCGATCAGCACCGTCAACTGGCATCATAAAATGACCGTTGAGAGTAAGAAATTTCCGCCTTCATATTCCAAGTGAACCCCCTGCTTTCTAGCATAGCTGCTTTCTCGGAGCTTCGCCATATAAATTTCTAAAGATTATTTGTATGGACATCACTATATACGCTATGCAGTATGGTGTTAAGTTGGCTAAAGATTTATGAGTGACAGTTTGCGTGACTTGACAGCAGTGGCAAATGCAAGTTGTCGTGTTGACTGACAATTAATTTATTAATTTTCTATTAATACTAGATATACAGTGAACCGAGTGATTGGTGTCTATGTACATAAATGTACATATGTATTTCTAGCTATATTTATTCTAACTATAGGGGACGTACAGGCTGCTTAGTTTTACAGCAAAAAACTTAAAAGTGTTCATTTCTGTTTTTGATCGCACAACTAATTAATTGAAAGTGTAGAATTGCTTGGCAAATCGATTAAAATAATTGCAAGTTAATTACAAAACAATTTATTTATCGATAAAAATTCCAATGGAAGATAAATTTATAAGTAAGGTTAGGTTGAAAAGTGGTTAGTGGAGTGACGAACAAATATAACTCATGATGAACATATTTTTTCAACGAATATATTTTCGATTCCATTGCATTACTCTTGCATAAAAACTATAAAGTAACAATCAAAGAAGTAGATTTTATTTGAGGTTTGATGTAAGAATGGAATTGAAATCTATTTTCGAAATTTATAAAAATAGTTGTTATTTACCTCCGGGTTTTTAATTAACAGTGGTTAGTATACCTTTTCATTGTTTTCATTTCTATTTAATTTTTTCTATAATTTTAGGTGGCAACCCTACTTATAAAATATTGTATGATGGTATAATTTTCGAATATATGCCTTTTGGAACCAATATTATAATTTTATATATACAAATTTTTAAAATTCAGAAATGTGGCAACTCTGTTGCAGAAACAACTCAAATTATACTTAGAATAATAGAAAATTTAACAATATAAGCCACAAAACAATAAAACAAAAAAAGCAATAACAACAAAAACAATATGTCGCTTTTCTAGCAAAAAATTACATAAAAAGCAAATCTAGGATTGTGTCAGCAGGCCAACTGAGTAGCTGTGCAACCAAGCAGCAACTGCAAGAGATATACGTACATACCTATACAATACATATGTTTATATGTAGCAGCTATATATTCAACTATTATTTGAAAACTCCATTTTTTATGCTTTTATGACACTGCCCAACTCGCTACCCACCAGTCTTTTTTCATTTTTTTCCATTTTTTCCATTTTAATTTAACGCTTTCGAGTGATTTGCCCGTCTCTCGCCACCACTACAACGGCAAAAGCACACTGTGGCCTCTTTTCGACTTTTATATACATTTTTCTCCAGACAAAAGTCAAACAAACAGACGAAAGATCGCCATACATATAGGTGTATACATACACATACAAAGATACATTTGTACATATCTATCAACAAACCAGTACTACAAAATTAATTCAACGCTTTGACTTTGTAGGCAACCAAACGGTATTGTAACGAAATTCAGACGCACGTAGCTTTAACCAGTTTCTATTTTGTTTCACCGTTGACTTGTTTATTTTTTTGTTTTGGCCTAAAGTTTTATTTACCTGCTTCTCGGGTTCAATATGGTTGCGATGCTGGCGTTTTTTGTAGATATTTTGGGGAACTTTTCGAACATTTGCGCGCTTGTTTGGCTCTTAACTTATTGTATATATGGGGATTCAGAAAGATTTGTATATACCAAATGAAATACATGTAAAATTTTCCATGCCACTCGTAAGCTTTCTTTTTGAGGATCGGCAATTGTTACCTTATGTAACTAAACTTTCATTCCCTAGCAATAGTTGTTAGATTTACAGCTTGAGCTCATTGTTTCATGAAGAAATGAATACGATCTAAGAGCTGTCAGCTAAATCCAATCGTTCTGAGTCATATGTATTTATATTATGGAGTTTTTTCGGGTTTTTGTTGGTTTGGAGAACCTAACTAACCTTAAAAGCATATTCAAACTTTAATTGTTATAACAAATGATATCTAAAATTATTAAAGAAAAACTTTTGTAATATTTTGTCTTCTGGATAAGCCTTCATTCGATTCATAAAATGTTAAAAAAAAAATATTTATTTTGTAAATTACTGAATCTTTTCCTATTACTCCATACTAATTTAATTTTATATATACGGAAATTTAAGTCCAATTGGAATCGATAAAGTTTGACTAACAACTTCAGACAGATCGCAAATTTTTCCTCAGTCTCATTAAAACTTCCACCCCACAAAATTCTCCTGAGGTCTCCTATATAATTTTGTTACTTTCTCCTTGTTCTTGTTGCTATACATCATAATTAATTTAGCAATTATATATACGAATCCACATGATTACATTATTCTACTCTAAAAGCCGTTACAACACTTACTACGAGGAAATTTTATTTTTGTTTTGTAAAGTTTTTTTTTTATTTTTTATTACATATTAGTTTCATCTAGTTGTGCATCTAAAATCAACACACGCCATGCAAACGTAATAAAATCGTGTTAAACTGGTTTTTCTCCGACTTTATTTACTACTTTCTTTTTTCACAATAACTTCAATTCATTATTATTTTTTTTTTTTGCTCTTATAGCTTGTGTTCGTCAACCCATTTGGTTGCTCAAATTTTATAGTTTTTCGTTTTGGCTATTAAGAGTGTTGTATTTTATTTCTGAAATGCATTTCTACAAACTTATTTTTTGTATGTATACTATTTCGGGGCTTACTTGATGCTAAAAACTTAGTGGGAAGGCAGAAATAAATTAAAATGGTATCCTGATTGTTTGAAAATTGTGTCATATGAATACATATACATGTATTTAGTTCTTATAATTAAACCAGTTCCGAAAACCGTTTGAAATTAAAATAATTCCGATTACCGAATATACATTTTTTTACTGCGCTTTTAATAAAATAAAATAATTTTTTTAAGCAATACAAGTTAAAAAGTTTGGACATTGTCTTGTAATAAGACGTATGAATTAAAAAAATTAAATAAAATAACTGATAGCACTGCAATTTTATCAAATAAGTACTCACATTTTAGTTCCTTGATTCATTGCCATAGTTTTATCCAAAAAAATTTTCAAAATCTATACATATGTATCTTATTATCTATACTTCGCTTTCTCCGTGTACTTTCGTACAATTTTTTTTGCGAAAACAGTTCATATTTACCTTTCTTCTCAATTATACACCAATTAACACACAAGACACTTTTTCAAATGTAAATATGTATGTACATATGTATATATGTATTATGTACTACTACTTGCAATAAAAATTATCTGCTGTTAAACTTGTCACCTGGCCTTATCGTCTCTAATTTGTGAACAACAAAATATTCCTGGGATTTTACTTCAAATTATTAATTATAATACACATTAATAGTTCAGTGTTTAAAATTTTACATAATTCCTGTCAGGAAATAATTTTAATTACAGGCGTTTGTGACCTTTTACCAGAACCCGACTAGTCCAAGTTTAAAACTTTCATTAACATCTTCTGCAAAACACTTTAAACTGCAAAGTTTATACTTTTCCCTTTCATTTTACAATAATCCTAATATTATTAATATTGTAATTAAACTAATTAAATCACAATTTTCCATAAAATCGGCGACCTTCAATTTGCAACACTCGCGACCAAAACTGCGAAAAAATTAATAGGAAACTAATTTAGTGGTCAATTAGTATTAAGGAGAACGAAATGGTTGCTTATATATGTACATATGTACGTATAAGTAGAAGGGGTAAATAAGCACACAAAAAATATTAGGGCTGAATAAATTCCAATAACTACTACGAAGCATAGAAGTTTTATGAAACTAGTGCAGCGTTTTCATCTAATCTGAAGCAGGGGCAACAAGTTCATCTAAATTGTTTATGTACATATGCATCTTTACAGTGACGCCTAAGCCCAGTGGTGCCTAAAGCTCCAGTTACCGATGCTTGACTTGACTCAGCTTCGAAAAATTTCGCTTGGAAAACTTAGATGCAGTTATACTTCACACAACTTCAACTTCAGCTGTTATTATTATAGTTTCTGGGTAGAGTTGCCAGATGTGCAGATTTAGCTTTAAAATTAAGTTTTTTAAATTAAAATATCACCAAGATTGAAGATTTCAAAACTAGTATACAAAAAAATCTTCACTATTAGGAAATCTGTGAAGCTCAGTTTTTCGATATTTAGAATTGTTAGAAGATGTAATAAATTGGAGCCAGCCAAGCGTATAAATGATAGGTGAAAAAATAATTTATTCAAATTGTTTTTGAACATTTTCTATCAATTTTTCATTACATAAATTCGCAAAATATTTTTTTTCTGAGCAGATCACCACAAATTCATGCAGAGATTCGCAATAGTAATGTTTCTGTTGCAAAATTTACCCTCATATCGTACCTATTTGATTTGATTTGTTTATTGCACTTAAAGTATTTGCGTTATAAATTCAATAAAATATTTTTTATTAAACACATTAAAAAATAATTGTTGTGAAAAAGGTATTTTCCTCTGAATTATCTTATTTTTTCTTTATTTGAAGATTTATAAATATTAAAGACTAGAATTTTAACATATTTAATTTTAACCGAAAACATTCAGGCAACACTGGAATAGTGTCATAATGAGAATGAAAAGAGAAGCAGTGAGAGAGGGAGAGCAGTTCAAATGTCAACGTAACTTAGAATTCTAAA
The DNA here is from genome assembly GCA_031772095.1 of Zeugodacus tau. NCBI lineage: Eukaryota > Metazoa > Arthropoda > Insecta > Diptera > Tephritidae > Zeugodacus > Zeugodacus tau. The sequence goes on from CM062652.1 coordinate 28,148,021, forward strand.
TTCAACAGACTTTCAAGTCAAGTCATGCGTTCGGTAATCAAATACATGCAAGGCCCATTAAACGGATCTTTTATGTGACAGTTATCAAGTCTCTCTAGGTCAAGTCAAGTATCGGTAACTGGAGCTTAAGTCAGGGGAAGTGACTGCGCTGCAACGAAAGACTCTGTTACTACCAATTTATGCACACACAACAACTAAATTGGCTATAGGTATTAAGTCTTCGAAGTTTATTAAAAGAATTTTTACAATAAATAATGTGAAAAGTTATTGTAATTCCAAATAAATTGTATATAATATCTGATAAATACTCACTTCACAGTTATCTACACTCGTTGCAGATGTAACACTATACAGATCACCGAAAATTTTAATGAAATCAACTCACATATCCTTTTGTGAAAACACATTCCAGTTAAAATTTCGCATTTCATATCACATTCCATAAAGTCCGCTATTTACATACACGTACGTACTTACATATATATAATATATAATATTTAAATATGTATGTACTTACAGTCACATATTATCACAAATGTCTGTATCTGCATACATACCCCTGCCAGCCAGGCCTAACCACTTTCCCCTCATGTTTCTTCAATTACTAACACCAACGCACACGTTTGGGTTATTTTGTTTTTGTATTCGTACGTGTGAGGGGAATAGTGGTTAAAAAACTCACAAGCAGCTATGCTGGCCACTTATTTTACCACTTTTGTGGGTTTAAAAAACTTCGGTTTAACCAGCTTTTTCACCACCCTTGGCTGGCAGGGACGTAGGTTCCGCATTTGCGTACCTACGCATACATACATATGTGTGTAACTGCTTGAGCATTCACCTGCCTCAAAAATGTCCGCTTGCAACATTTGACCTTGACGCTTAACATTTGCGAATTACAAATTATTCGCCCATTTTGCACTTCAAATAATTAATTAATTTTAACGAAATAAACCGTGGTCCTTTGCATGTGCAAATGCTACTGTTATTACACTATGAGGCACTTTAAACTAATTATTTTACACAATTTAACAATAATTTCGTGACCGATAACCGATTTAACTACAATTCGCAACACTCGCCGTTAAAAACTGCCGAATAACTGCTGTGACGAAATCAATTCCTCGAATTAACTAGTGCATACTAAGATAGAGACTGCCAAAGACGTCAGCGCTGCGGTCCTAAAAGCAGAAGGGGTAATTAGGAGGAGAGTAATTGTCCGCTTAGAAGCATTTTCAAGCTAGTTTATGCCACTTAAATTAGCTTAACGCAGGTCGTTGACAGTATCACCATCCGCTGCTGCTGTAACTTCCCCTAACTGCGCTGCAACGATGATCACTGTTGCTGCGATACTAACACCCTTATTTAGACACAAAAGCAATAACAACAACTTAAACAACATTATTGGTAATTGAAAGCATGATCATTTTACTTGCTAATCCTTTTACTCGCTGAAACAACGTACGAGAATGAGTGTGAAAACAACAACAACTTTATATTACCCCGCCTCCGCTCACCAATGCTGTCCATGTAAATTACTTACAACATGCTTTGAGAATGTGTTGGCAACATACAAACCTGATGTATACAATGTTGCGTGCTATGTTTGTTGTTGTTGCACTAATTAATTTAATATGCAACAAATAGCAACAATAACCCAGTTACCCATATATATACATACATACATACATGTAATACCGAAGTCATATTAAAAAAGCTGGCAGCAAAAATCACCAACACATTATTGCAAAAAAATTCCATTAGATAACTCTCCACTAGTAGCTCGGTGGTGGCTTGTTCGCCGTAGTCGCCAGCTAGATAATTGCTTTTGTTGTTGTTATCTTTTATACATATGTACATATATTTTTCCAATTTGTTGCATTTCGTTTTGCAACTTGTGTACGGTAGCAACAAAAATTGCTTAGGCACGCATAAATAAAAGTAGAAACGAGTTCTTATCCTGGCGTCCTCTTTATACTTTGTTCTGCCAAGAGCTGATGCTGCATTTTCTATTCCCTTGTTTGGCCTCAATAAAGTGGCAGTGGTGCTACGTTGTCGTTGTTGCCTCTATAAGAACTGCATGATTGAGAGCTCGTTTGTGCTGAAGTCTATATACATACATATGTATATATTTTTATGTATAAAGCATGCCCTGTAGGAATGATAGAGTCACTGGATGTCACAGACATTACATATTTATACAAAATGCTGTTGTTTTTGTTAAATTTTTGAAGTAAATTTATTTTTTAAATAAATTTATAGGAACTAGGAATAAAATATTAATTGAATTATTTAGGTAAAAAAATTTATAATTATTCACCAGCTGGTGAAAATGTGAAAAGCATAACCTTTGTTATTCTATAACTTTATTCAGATATATCTAATCATCAGAATGTCACCAAAACCATCTAACTAATATGACAAAATATATTTGAAATTCCATAGTGTCAAATTCAATCACAATTCCCAACAGGCCTACTCACTCGAACTATTTTGTCCCACTTCCAGTGTTTGCACATATATGTACATACACACAACCAGTTCGTTCTGCCATGTTGAAACAACCTGTGCATGGCCCACATTTTGTTGCAACACATTCGCAGGCACTTGCCACAAAAACAATAACAACACTTTTGCTAGTTGCATTGTGACACAGTGCGCGTGGATGCAACAGCGACACACTAATCTATGCGCCCATTTAATGCAACACACACATACAAACACATACAGGCGTATTGTATTTTTCCCGCATTGCTGTAATTCTTCTACTTGCTCTACTTAGCGCGTATTTGCTAGCATTTCATTTTACAGCTGTTCGAGTTGTTGCCATTCGTTCTGGCTTCGCCATCGCCAATGCACTCACTGTTGTTATGGATGAGTGTGTGTATGTGTGTTTGAATTGAGTATTTAACCCACTGTGCTACATTGCAACCAGATGTGGCTGGGAATAAGTGTGCGGATCAGATGATTTTTCGCAATCTAATCAGATGTTGTTGTGAGCCAATTGCAGGCGCAGTTGCAGTACAATTGGTTGAATACAAACATACATACACACATAAATATTGATTTGTCCAGAGAAATGAGGTAGTTCCATATGCGAAATTTTGATAAAAAAAACTAAATAAATAAATATTTTTTTTAATTATCTAAATATATTTTATAAAGATTTTAGTTTACTCTACAAAAAAAAGAAAATTACGAGCAAAAAGATATTTTATAAAAAAATCAAATTTGGATTTTAAACTTTTTTCGATGGAGTTAAACTCAAAATATATTATATCCACTTTCTTATACTCATAAAATAAAGAAATATATTTTAAACTCATATATTAATAATAAATTTTTCTACATTTATTTCAGATTTCAATATTGATATGGAAAAGTAGAACCAATTCTTAGCAAAGGCATTTGACTTATGGAAGGTATTGAAAAATAATTTATAATTTATAAAATTTTTATATTGAGAAAAATTTATCAAAGAGTTTGAAAGTTTCCTGGAATTAGAATGTTGTAATCTATATTTTTTAACATTTTTGTATAATGGTGGCTTAAATATTGAAAAAATAATAAGAGATTACTTCTATTAGGCTTCTGTTTTTAAATATTAAGACATTTCAAGAGTAAAAGGAAGTTTTTTTAGACAATAGTGGTTTTCAAGAATAAATAAAACGCATACAATTAAATGTTATGGCCAAGAAATTAGATTTCTTATAAATATAAGGGTTTGATATTATTTTTTAATTACAGTGGAACTTATCTAACTCGAATCACCATTATCCACAAAAAACTTCGAGTTAGAGAGACTTCGAGTTATAGAATTTTCATTAAAACATACAATTTTTCAAAAAGCTGTAAAATATGGATTTATGCACTGTTTTATTTATCTACTTCGCATACAGTTTTATGTACATATGTACGTTAAAATATGTATTCTTAAATTTTATTTTTTGCACTCTGCTATTGCTTGGCTCTATACGTATGTATCCCATGCCTTTGTTATATGATTAATGCAATCCATTAGAGTAATAACATACTGTTTGTTCGCCTTCATACGATATAGGGACTCATTTTAAAATTCTGGCTCGACATTAAAATTTTAAATTTTGTATTATGCCCTGGTCGAAAAGTTCGATTTATGGACAATTTGCATGAAATTTGATTTCTAAACGCTATCGCCAAATTAAAAAGTGCGAGTTATGGTTGATCTTCGAGTTATAGAAGTTCGAGCTATGGAAGTTCCACTGTATTTTAGCTGTAGTCATTGATTTCGGGTGGCCACAGCGGCTGACTTGAATAAATTTCACCCGAGTGTTTATTTGTAAGCTTTATTAGAGCAGAAGCAAAAAAAAATTGAAAAGGTAGTAGTATTTACCTTCTGTTTAAGCCTTATTGCTTATAAAAATAAAAATCTTCGATTCGCCATTCCTTCGCACGCTAAGTTAGAGCTTTTCTTTCTTAACAATATTAAAGTTATCCACTGGAATATACATACATATATTTTCTACATTAATACCACATTAAATTATATTTCAATATGATTTATACCAGTTCTCTCTTCGATTCATTACTCTCGATCTTTGGAGAATTACATACAATGTACATACATACAAAGCTATATAACTCAATTTTGTTTTTCATTTCCGACAATACGTACTGATTGAGTTGAAACATACCTATTTTATATAGTACATATGTATTTGGATTGAATCCAAAATTAGGTAGGAATTCTTTTTATGATTTTTTTCATATGAGTAAAAATTTTCATAAAAAACTCAATTTGTTTCCACTCATAAACATTGGCACTCATTATTTCTAAATTACACATATCGTTGTATGGAAATTGGTTTATTAATAACCATGTTAAAGAATAATATAATTAACTGCATATGTAAATATGTACTTATTATACATATGTATTTATATTGATATTTCTGGGCCTTCCCCAAATTTACTCATTTCGTAATAACGTAATGATTTTCATACAACCACTTAATTGATTCAATGAGAAATTGAGTAAATTTTTGAGTGAAACTCCCTTTCATTACTCAATTAATTAAAGTTATTATTTACAAGAATGTATTAATACACACATATATACATACATACATATGTACATATATATTTGTATAAAAGTAAATATAAACTACATATGTACATTTAACACTCATATTCCTTCATTAAAAAAACAAAAACCAACGAAATTGAAAATCGAAAACAAATTAATCAATTTCCTCGGCTTTGAAAATGTTATTCGCCAACAATTTTGTTGTATACATTTTTCTGCCAAAGCGAAAACATATTGTAATTTCCGTATTGACTGTAAAGCAGAAACCAAAACAGAAAAAAACAACAAAATCGAAAGATGACAACACCGTTGGAATAGAGAGTAGTGGAAATTTCCTCAACAAACAGTAACGAACGCCCCAAAAGCTAACACAGTGTGCCACTATGCTGCTGCGACTAGCACAGCACAGCATAGCATAGCAAGCAGGCAAGAAAAAGTTGTACATAGCCAACCAAACCAGTCGCACATACACAGGCACAGATATGTATGCATACATACAGTTAAAATATATATGTATAAATACTCACATAGCGCTAACATGGGCCAAGTGCCCCACTGCTCCACAACGCTTTGCAGCCAGCAGCAACTTTTCGTGCTACAACGTAGCGGTTGTGTGGCGGCGGTGGCATGAGCAACAAAACAGCAAGCAGGCCAGGCAACAGTGGAAAATGTGTGTCAACGACAAACTTGCTCAACTTGTTATGGGTATACATGCATAAATATATATTTATATATTATGTAGTATATACATGTACATATACATATGCATATCGACATCGATTTGCAGCACATTCAAAGTTGTTGTCGCTGCCGTTGCTCGTGGCAGCAAAAAGCTTTCGGCTCTCTCTCTGTATACGCATACATACAATATACAAAAGAGAGCGTTCAAAGCTTGCAGCAAAAGCAAGTATATAGCGTGAGATAATAACTGCTATACTACAAACGTTTGAAACTACACATGCAAATACAACAAAAACTTGTGTACAGATAACTGCTGAAAGCTCTATGGCGCTCAATGTTGCTATATACTCTCTGTCTTATATACATAGCTACTTCCCCAGTCTGCACAAGAGCGCTCAGCACCAATTGAGCACTCGTTTAACGCTTTACCCCTTTTCTCACCTCTGCGGCACCGTAGGCACCTAAAAGCCATTGCACACATAGCAACCGAAAATTATGGCCACAAAAGCTTTTTCCCTGCACCAACTTACATAAGCTACATAAAAAAAGATAAGCAGCACAAAGTCACACATAAACGCAACCGCTCTCCAGCATTTGTAGGAACAACAATCGAAACGCTGCCAACGACAGCGCTGTCTTTCCCCTGCGCTGCGCCAACCCGTCTGGAGTGTTAAGGCAAGTGAAGAGCTTCTCTTGTATAACTATAAGTAACTGCGCGCTCCGCTTGTAAGCAACAACAACAACGCACGATTTCCCCAACACAGCAGTGTAGTTTGAGCAGCGCTGCTGAGCGCAATTCACCGCCACTACATTACAAGTCGTCATCAATATTACCCCTGCTTATTATCTTCGTGCCGCGATGTTGATGTCGTCAACGTCGGCTGTCGTGTGTGCTCTGCTGTATGGTCGGGGCAAACGTTCGAAGCGGCGGTTGAATTTTTTGGAACAACGCATTTCTGTCGCCTTTTTCTGTTTCACAATTCATTCGTTCGTTGTTCGTGGTTGTGTACGGTTCGTGTTTTTACGTCGAGCGCTTCGAAACGCTACTCTGCTGAAGGAAACTCAGATATAATATATAGAAAAGATGTGTATGTGTGCACAGAGTAGAAAGAAAAAAATGTGATTGTGAACTAATTGAAAGTAGCAAATGATGTCGTGCGACGTTGCTGCTATGCGCGCCTTGTTGGCAAGTCCAATTGGGCTAATTCTGAACTTTGACTAATGCTGTGGAGAATAAAAAAAATACCAACGTGTAATTTTTTTTATAATAAAACAGAAAGACTTCTAATAATAAAAAGTCATAAAAATTAAAAAAGAACTTTTTGATAAAAAAATATTTAATATAATAAAAAAATCAAAAGTATTAAATTAAAATATCGCATGCGTTAAATTAATAATAAAATATCACGTGCGTGTGTGTAGCAGCCAGGAATTGCTGTGCCATCAGAAACGGGGACAGAAATATTAAAATTAATTTGTATTATAAAAGGAAAAGGCGCTCAAAGGACATTTAAGGAGTTTATTATTTACAATTTGCAAATACTCTTCAATGCAATTTAATTAAAATTTATGAAAAAAATTTTAATTACTGGTGACTCACTGCGATTACGTAAAAGTCTATAGCTCAAGTGTGGCAGCTAATGAAAAGCATGTGCGCTGATAAATTTCCGCCAAGGCACAATAATTAAAGAAACAACGAGGTATACCACGTTGAAATGCAGCGCACAACGAATAGGCGTATAAGAAGGAAGTGTTGAAATTGATGACACATTTTCTTTAGCTTTCGAAAGAACTGATGATTACGCAATCTGCGCTGCGTAGTCGCATGGCGATAGTGCTGATGGTGGTGGTGTGCTGGTTCCATCGATTTGCCCGCCACCGTGAACACTCGTTCGTGTGGTAGTACAGTAGAGTATCAAGAAAAACATGAATTTTTTTTGTTTTGGCACGCGGGATTTAAAAATAAGCATTAGATGGCTTTTTTCGAAGATTTTTTAAATTAAATTATATATTTTTGAATTAACAAAAAGGCGTGTGATAGCTTAGAACATTTATATTATATTGTCCCGTGAACAGATGTAAAATTTACTAGTACAGAAACAAAAATTTCGAGCTCCCAAAATTATTTAATTTGATCAAATAACTGCTCTAGAGCAGCCAGAGTTCAATAAAAAAATTTGGAAGCATTGGTAGAAAACAAGCAGCGAGCAGTAATATACTTTTTAATTTCAAAAACTTGTCAAAGTAAATTTTTTACTGCTACTACTAATACTACTTTTATAAACGTATGTAATTTCCCCTTCTCACACCTCTTGGGGAAAAGAGCAGCAACATCCCCTGCCAGCCAAAGGTGGTGAAAAAGCTGGTTAAACCGAAGTTTTTTAAACCCACAAAAGTGGTAAAAAAAGTGGTGAGTTTGCCATAGGCCAGCATAGCTGCTTGTGAGTTTTTTAACCACTATTCCCCTCACACGTACGAATACAAAAACAAAACAACCCAAACGTGTGCGTTGGTGTTAGTAATTAAAGAAACATGAGGGGAAAGTGGTTAGGCCTGGCTGGCAGGGTCGATTCGTTTAAAATGCGCTAACTTTGTCGTCGAGTCAGCGCGCTACTGCTGCCGATTCGACTTTGTTTTGCGCGCGTTTCTCTTAAACGCATACACTCTCAAATTCACACGCACACATGTACGCGACGCTCTCACTTCAAGAGCACAAGAGAGCGAACGTCTACAAAACGCGCGCGCATTTGTCTGCCCATTGGATTGGTTCGGTTCGTTGCTACATTCGTGTTTTTCCGTTTCATGTCCGCATTTCGTCGTTTCAAACGTCATTTGCAGCTGCACAGTGGAGTCGTTTGGTTTGGGGCGCACACACACTATTTTAGTGGCCCCCGTTGTACGTGGTTGTTACTAATTTGAAATGGCGCTACATTTACAAGGCGACGTGGCTACGAGGCGCTACAATATACTAGCTAAAAACTATTTTAAGCAAAAAGAATTGAAATATTTTTGTGAAGTGTGTGAAATAATTATAAATATGTATGTTTTCGGCGCAAACGTTCTGCAACCTATGTGGGAGCGAGATAGGGACTTGCTGTTATTTGAAAATATTTTACAACCAGTCAGTCTTTTTCTCTCTCCTATAGAAATTGCGGGCGTATCAACATGTCTGAAACACATAATTTCAAATAAATTAAACATTTATAAAAAATAAAAAAGTGCGCGCCAACAAGAAAAAAGTACGGGAATTTGCTCACTCAAGAATATCTTATAGATGCGCGCACCAATTCTAAGCCTACTGGATATCTGACCGTGCAGTCATTAACAAATACAACCAGTATTCCAACTGTGCGTTTTGGGGTTGATTTCTAGCTGCTACTATTGTGTATTTGTTGCAGCTGCTGTTTTCAGCATTTGTCATTTCCTCATTGGAAGGTCACACGTGAACACTTGTATGGTGTATACAAGATACATTGAATACAAATGAGGCCATTGACAAGGGATTATCCAATTAGACTTGTTCAGTAATTGGGAAAATGCGTATCTTATTGGAAATTATAATTGGCTAATCGAGTCGAATGTAGATTTCATGAAACCTACTCAATTGAGTTCAATATAATCTGCAACATTAATAATTAATTAAAATATACCAAACACTCTAACTAATGCTTTTTTGCAACTGTTTTTTTAAAAAAGAAAAGATATTTTTATTGAAAGTATTAGGAAAATGTGAAAAAATCTCTATTAGAAAATAATCAATATTACCATAATTCATCATAAAGTACTGAACGAGTTATGTACATATCTGTCCGTGTCGAAAAAAGTTGTTATGAGATAATCTTGCTCTGAACATAGCTTGAACTTGTGCAGAATATATGTCACGCATTTTGGAAGTAATACACAGGCACTTTAAAATTATCTACATTGTAAATGATGTCTTTATTTCTTTAAGACCCTTCTAGATCATTTATGATATAAAAATTTGATCTGGTTCTATATCCTCAAGATAATACAGTTGATCTTCCATAACTCGAACGTCTATAACTCGAAGTTCTCCATAACTCGAATTGACAATAGAAGTAAAATTTCATACAAATTACCATCCGTAACTCGGAAGACTCTCTGACTCTAAGTTTTTTTGTGTATTATGGAGATTCGAATTAGAGAAGTTCAACTGTATATCTGGTATCGGTAATATAATTTTCTAATATCTTCTTTTTATGGCAAAATATTTCTAGTTATAAGAATCAATCATTATTTTGCCGTTTATTAAAAGTTTTGTAAATATAAATAATTTCTTGAACAAAAAATATTGCTTCAAGAACTGTAAATATCCGATTCTTCGCTAACATTTTAGTTATTAACCGTAATGCTCGGTTAATAAGATTTACAACAATACTAATAGATTCTAGCATCACTCAAGCCTTTTTACAACGATAGTCAGCTATCATTTACAGTAAATTATAATTCAAATTCAGAGAATACGGATTTTTTTGTCAGTGTGTAAATTAAATGAATTAGGTATTCAAACGGAATTAGTTGGTTGAAATTAGTTTTGATTAGCTACGAGACCGATTTCACATATTTGGGTGTTAAGAAACAAAATTATGACTACCACTAGACCATAACCTTTAAAACAAAATTTGGAATATTTCGAAAGAATGTTTGAAAAATATCTTGTGGTTACGGGTTTAATCATTTTAAAATTTGATGTTTGTTGATCAAAGTATATTCACTGTACAATACGATATATCAGAGACTTGTTTTTGTGGTGGTCTATAGAGAGATTGTTTGTTGTTGCATTAAAAAATAGTTAAAATAAATTGTAAAGTGTCAAATGAAAAAAAAAAAATCTTAACCATAAAAAACAGTAGGTTTTTCTGAATTATTCAATGCTTAAATCCGACATAGAATATAACCAGAATAATAACTTGTTTTTAAGTTAATAAAGGTCTATTTACCATTAGTGTGAAACTTTCTAAAGAAGTTGGAATGCGACTGTATGTAAAAATTGGTTTTAAGTATCTACTCTTCAAATCTTATGTGGATGGCAAGGCGTTCTCTGAGTAAATAATATACTATGTAATTTTGCATATAATGAATTTTAAATATTCGATAACATATATATCATCCTAAAAATAAAGGGTATACTGAAGATCTTGGGAGAAAAGATAGAATATCTAAAGTTATGTAAACGCAAATTGTATAGACCTGTCCCGTGCTAGGAGCTTCACATTCTCAGAATCAAAAACTCCAATCTTTCGACCGCGATTAGGAGTAAAGTACAGAGCGACAACAAGATCATTTAATCGTCAGCCAATAGCACCTGGAGATTGGTTATTACCACATATTTTTTTACTAAACAGGATGCGAACAACCATTAAAACAACAACAATAACAGTCAATGGTCGAAATCTGTATAAAATTTTTTTACGTGAATGGAACAACAACTATGTGCACCTGAGAGAGATCTGGATAAAATTGACTTCTACTCTGGCCGTTTTATATTATAACTTAAAATAAATCTGCTTCTATGATTACATAATTTTCTTTGTCTTAAGTTGTACCAATTATTATTTCATATCTTTCAAAATAAAAATAAAATTAGCAAAATTATTCTTTGAGTATGGGTTTTGGGAAAGGCGCAAGAATGCAGTTAAGGTATGTACATATGTATATGTTTGTAAGACTAGTATCTGACTTGAAACAAATCATTTGGTAAAAGATGGGTAGAGATATATATTTTTAATAAAATAGGAGGTTAAAGATGTAAAGGCTTCTGGAACATCTCAGTGTAAATAGATTTGATAGCTAAGATCACCGGATATTCACTAGGGTTGTTCTTTAATGTTGTCGAACACAAATCAACTATGCGTTGCGGTTAATGTAAGAAGAAAACTTTCGAAATCAAAATTATGTTCATGATAAATACTATAGCGAAATAACTAAAAGATATATGTATATAAAAAAGAACTTGCTCTGTCAATCTGTTAACTCTTAATCTCCATAATTTGAAGTCACATTTTATGCTCTTGGAATAAACAAGTTTTTCACTACAGCTGTATATTGAAATTCTTAAATTAAAATTTTGTGACTTTCTTCATAATAACGCTTTTATCTCAAAAATTCGGCTTCCCCAAATCCTCAAAATTTCGATTTTTTATTCCATTTGTATATATAAAAAATATATGCCCCATTCCAGGTACGTTAGATAGCATCAATAATTTATGGTTTTTATTACCTTTTTTAAATCAAGCTATAGGTTAGTTGATTAATCGATGAACATTTGTTGTATAGGTAAATAAATAGACAAAAGGAACAAAATTTAAATCTAAATACTCGTTATTAAGTTGGTTTGAGTTTTGGCCTGGGTAGGAATATAATCGACTCCATGAATTCAAAAATAAAGGGTATCTCAATAAATGCAGGAGAGTTCATACTTGTAAAACGTCGACAATCTAATAAGTTATGTGAATGAACACTCATGATTCACCACAACCCTCAATTGCTGCTGGAGATATTTTTATTTTACAACCTTGTCAATGATTTAAAGACGATAGTCCATTCTAGGTGTTAACATAATTGTGTTTGAGAGCTAAAGAGCTATGGTATCAGTTCAGGACTAAATGCTCCGAAATTCAATGAGTAATTTATGATTGGAATAGATGAGCCTGCTGTTAATTGCTTTGACTATTCGAGACAAATGTTCCTAAAAAAGTGCGAACAAAAAATGATATTCAGTGTGCACGTTAATTTGCGGAGCCCATATTTAAGTTAATGTTTTGACCTTTATTGCTGTACGCTTGTTAGATAATTATTTATTATTATTATTATCAAACACAGCCGCTAAACTTTGTACTGTAAGTTTAAGGTTTGTATGTAATATTGAAATTCTGGCAACAAAGGCATAAGATCATCTCTAAAGAGTTTGGTTAAATGCTGTCTATTAGGTCGTTCGTGTCCGTATATAATATATGGTCTGAAGCGGTTACATTGATCCAGATACCGTGTGAAAAGACTTTATCTGTCAGTCGATTACGTCTGTATAAAATGTTAAAATTGTCTCACAAGCACCAGCTTGTCCTAATTGAGTACCCCTATACATTATATATGTTCGATTCGATGCAAAATGAACAAATGTAATTAGGAACTTTGGCTTTTATTTAAACTAGTAAAATTGATTACTTTGTTGAACGGTTTGATCAGTTGGATTAGACAGAAGATTAAGTAGGGTATCTACGCAACATAATTGGAAAAATAATTCAACAGCGAAGCGACAACGAGGCGACTTCAAAACCGTTAACAACCATGGTGATGTAGGCATTAGAAAATAGAACAAATCTAAAACTGACGCCACAGCTTGTTAGGTAGGCTTTTATGCAGATATTCATTTTGTGGCTGTATTTACAGCTTCGGACATATTAATAATTAAAGTTTTTTTTATTTATTATAGAAAATTTTAACCAAATGGGGAAGATCTTGATAAATGATCGCAACCGCCTTCTTTAGTCTTTTATACATACATATTCTTCATCAAAAATTTTTCTTTGATTACTTCTTAAATGTTTATTAGAACTGCCTAAGTGATATTTAGTAGAAACTTAGCCTCGAATTTTTCTAAATGTTTTTCGGTCTGTTTCGATAACTCCAGATAGCTGTAATGTGAATCGAATTATTGAGTTAATTTAAATTAACTTAAGACGTTCTCACGAAGATCGTTAAACAATTTTCTGGGGAATTAGGTACAGCTGGAACGAATACTAAAGATACTGAAGAATTATAAGGGGTTATTACATCATGGTGTATCCTCTCCTTTGAGTTCTTTTCTACAAAGGAAATACTTTTTCGTCCTCAGTGGTATAAATACAGGTCTACTGTTTAAGTCCTAAAATATTTGGAAATATATTGGACCAAAATTTAAGCTTGGAAACATTAAATAAAACAAAAAGCTTATCAAACAGACCTCATATCTAGTGGCCCAAGGTGATTTTAATTTCAGGAGATTTCACTCGGTTCGAGTACTTAATTGTCTTCATTTATGAAACTTATTTGACACTTCGATGTTTACTGTTGATAAATAATATTTACTTTTCGATTTTTTACTCATCCCTATTTTAATGACCATATACTGTAAGCGCCTGGATGTGTCAGCTTAGCGTGGTTTCTAAGCAAGATAAATTATACGACCAAAAAAATTTTCTGATTTTTACTGTTGAACCGGTTCTGCGCTACACCGTCTCACCTAAGATTGTAAGCGACGGGTTTACTTAGCGCTCTTCCTCACTAGCGGAGGCAGAAATTAATTTCAATGCTTAAAATCCGCTTTTTATGAATATTATTTTCTATAGTCTAATGCATTTTGATATATAGCGCAGACAGCAGGCATGACGTCAAGCTTTTAAACAGCAAACTGGCTTTAGCAGCGGCCATATTTTAACTGTCTAATAATTAGACTATAATTTGTATAGTTTTCGTCTAGAATTAGTGTGTGTGTGTGCGTGAATTTTGGAAAGTTAAATAAATTTAAAGGCAACAATTGACAAATAGTGGGTATTAAGATGTGAGTGATGCAACTTTGGGGAAATAAATATACAAATAAATTTGTACAAATAATTTAAGCAAAAAGTTGCTGCATCAACTGTTAGCGCATATTGTTGCTTGCTGCTTTTGAGTTAACGCTTTTTGAGTCTAATTACTGTGTGCTGCCTTTGTTTGGTATTTTTATGAGCTGTCAAGCTTCTCTTCTATTTATTTTTGTTTTGCAGTTGTTCTTGTTGCTGCTGCTGTCAGCATCTCTGATAAATGTCTAACCTTGAATCGTAATGAGCTTCAAATTATTAGTTGAAAACTATAAATATATACTATGCATACTTATGGATATTCACTAGGGTTGTTCTTTAATGTCTACTTATAATATTAAATTATACAATTTTTAAGAAGATGAGAAGAGAAGGCAACCCTACTCAGTAATAATTTCTACATAAAGCTTTTTAAAAACCTTCCACTTGAGACTCATATTGGGATACTTCTTCCTTAATTCCTTAATACAGGAATTTTTAATGGATGGCAACATTATCATTTATTTTAAACCACGTATGGACCACTTTAATTCCTCGAAGTCTCGAATAAAATTTGGAATCTTCTAACAGTGATATTGACTGAAAAAAGTGGATATTATTTTAAGGACCACCATCATATACTTATTCGTATAGCATGTAAGTTAGGCCTACAATGCGGTTACACTCGACTCACGCTTTTATGCAGATTACTCAACATTTCCACTTGGTGTCAAGCAATCACTGCGATGACGTAGGCGAATTCATACAAATCACGCTCTTCG
This sequence comes from Zeugodacus tau, assembly GCA_031772095.1. Lineage (NCBI taxonomy): Eukaryota > Metazoa > Arthropoda > Insecta > Diptera > Tephritidae > Zeugodacus > Zeugodacus tau. The sequence continues at coordinate 28,163,104 of CM062652.1, forward strand.
ATCTTCAATAGTTCTAGTGAATTGGCAGCTGACATGTGAGTTCAGGGAACGAGAATTAATTATTTTTAACTCTTTGTAGGGGGCTTCACACTATTTTGGTGGAATTCTTAGAGAACACTTTGTCATTTTACATTGAAAAAAAGATTACGAACAAAAGCCTCAAGATGAACTTTTATTTTATATACAAACAAGATCCCTAAGCTTAAGATTTATTGAGCTTTGCGTATTCTGTGGAGTTTGATCAATTATTAAGCCAATTGATCCAATCGAATAATTGACTAAATACATATCCACTATATTAGTTCAATTTGAGATCACCGTCGATGTAGTGGTGTCTTCATAGTGTTATAGTATAACCATATAGAGATTTTTAGACTAAAACTCAATGAAAATTTTTTGGAAAAAAATTACAGATATTCGAAGAGTCAAAATTAAAAATTTGTCAATCTCGATCAAAACTACCTACAAGTTCACTAGATGTCAAAAAAAAAAAATAGAGCGGACAGGGGCGCTTGTTAGTCAACAACTTCGAACGATCACTCTAAGGCTATCCACCGCTTTCTATAGCCACAGAACATCTTTAAAACGCATTCTTCATAAATATAAATATATCTTTTTGTACAAAATACAGATATGCGGCGGATGATTACCAGCTGTCCCTCCATATTGGTTCGGGGTACACACCAAGTCAATGGGAAAAATGTAAAACCAAAAACCATGGAAGTTTTATGAAGAAGGGAATTTTTGGTTCAAAATGTCATTCCAATATATAAATAAGGACCGATTTCAAGGAAGGAGCGATTCCAACACCTTTCGCAAGTTTTTTAAATTTCTATAATATTTGTTCTTGCTAAGTTTTGGACGGATTTATGAATCATTTTGGTATTATTTTCTCTAGAGCGCTAGTTTTTTAGACACGTTATGGGAGATGATGTACCAATGGCTGAGTTTTCAGAATTTTTAAATAAACATTTCACAAAATATTGATTGTGAAATTGTTTAAATCGATTATATTATTGTATATATTAAAAATAAAATGTGTAAACAAACCTTTGCCAACCGCTGAAACCCACTTAACTCTTTAAGTCAACTTTGACTCTGAGTAAGTCGCCTTCAGTAAGGAGATCTGGTGTTCCATTGCTTAATTATATATTATTGTATTTAAATTAATAATTTCATATACAATATTTATAATTTAATTGGAGCGAACAATTCCATTTCATAAAATTTAAAAGTCAAATTTGAGCTCGAAACTTTTTATAGATACTCTCATTTACATAACAGAAACACATATAACTTCTATAAATTAAATTTATAAATCTCAACTATTTTTCGATAATTTGTATACAAACGCATACATGTTTATAATGCCCGTAAATATGTATGTGTGTATATTAGAGGTGTTCTACGTTATATGGAGATTTTTGAAATAGTGTTTTAAGTTAACAGAATGGGCTAATTTCTTTCCTTTTTATGTAAAAATGTTTAAAAAAAAATTTGGGGACAATCGGATGATGGGAAGACGGCGCGGAAACGTTTTTAAATTAAAAATTGCCTTCCTATAGGAAAAAACAAGTTTTATGTATTCAAGAATCAATTTTTCTTTTAGTGTATTTATTAAATGAATATGTATGCTTTAATATGTCTCAACTAGCACGATATAAAGAATAATTTTAATAATATTTTGTTCTTATTTCGAGTGAAAAAACGGTAAATAATATTTTTTTATCGCACCATCGTCGTAACTGTCGATTGCTTTATTTTTGCAACATGAACCAGCAATATTTGCAAAAATAAAAAACGTACGACTGCAGACTTTGGTAACGGTATTTTTGGGCAGCGAAAATAAAAAACGAACGACTGCAAACTTTGGTAACGGTATTTTTGCGCAGCGAAATAAAACGGTAAATGGACTGTGTTCTTTTTAATACGCTTTTATTAGCTTCACTTGTTTCAATAATTGTCACTCTCGTTTGTTTGGCATTTGAAATCAGATGTGTTAATTTGTGCGAAATTGTGATTATTTAATAAAAAACAGAAATGAGTGAATTACCAGCAACTGCGAGTACATTACATATACAAACACGACAACGTTCTGAACAAGTTGTGAATATTGAACTAATTGGAAGAATTTCTCATCAGATAACAGGTGCTAAACTACCATCGAACAAACAAGTACTGCAATTACTATTTTACAACATTAGATTTGAGTATCGGCAATTGAGAGAAAGTGCAAAATTAACAATAAATGCTGTATTAATATTTTGGCAACAAGCTCGAATTCCGACAAAGGATGTAGCTAGGTGTGTCGATAAATTAGAATCTCTGTACAAATTATGGCAGAAGATTCAAAAAACCGTACCAAATAAGAGATCTGATGCTCAGAAAAAAATTGTTGAAGACTTTTCTGCAGAATTGGATAATTTGTTTGACATTGCTCATAGAGATGCCTTACAAAACATGCGTATTAGCGAAGACAAGGAATTTTTGATTCTACAAAGACAAAAAGGTCGGCCTGGTAGCATGGCCGGTGCTGACATGGTATTGTATCGGCGACAAAACAGAGCAGATCACCGCATTGAGAAAGAAATGTCTAGGAAAAGGAAACATCAACAAATGTCGGAAGTGAATCGTAAGTTTATCAAATGAAATTAATTTTATTTATAGTGGTAATGGTCAATTTTAAAATGATATTGTGTAGTCGAACTCAACGAACTCGACGATTTTGGTATGGACTATGAAGAAGATATTGGTGACAGTGAGCCTGAAGTAGCGGAAACCAATGTGAAAAAAAATACAAAACACACTGCTTCAACTTGTACTAACAGGGGAAGAAAACATTTTATCACACCGCGATTGCTTTCAGCACTTGATAGCGCCAAAGTAAGCGATGGAAAGGCGATGCACATTCTGATGGCGACTGCAGAAGCATTGGGCCATTGCACTAGCGACTTGGTAGTCAATCGTTCTACTCTCCATAGACTGAGGGAAGAGCATCGCAGAAAAGAATCACAGAGGATTCAAGAGAGTTTTATTGACAAAGTATACCATGATTGAAAATATACGTATAGGTTATTTAAATACTAATAATATCCTATTCTAGCTAAGTGATATACAAGCAATGGTCGTCCACTGGGATGGTAAAGTATTGCCAGATCTAATTGGAAAAATAAAAGTTGAGCGAATTGCAGTGCTTGTTAGTTATAATGGCGAATCCAAATTTCTAGGCGCTCCAAAACTTATATCTGCCACTGGTGAAGATATAGCTACAGCCGTTTTTGATACACTTAGTAAATGGAATATTTTAGATCGCGTAGAAGGCATGTCTTTTGACACCACGTCCACTAATACTGGTCCAATAAATGGAGCATGCGCTCAATTGCAACGCATGTTAGTAAGAAATTTGTTGACGTTACCATGCCGTCACCACATTCTAGAAATATACTTGCGTAGTGTATTCGACCTGCATTTCAAAGTGACTCAAGCACCAGAAGTCTCAATTTTCGAGAGATTTGCCAAAGCCTGGCCAAATATTGACACTTCATCATTTAAGAGTGGGCTCGACTGTGAAGATATAAAATCTCATATAAGTGATGGCATCTGCAATGACATCAAACAATTTTGTCATTCACAATTACAAAAAACGTTTGTTCGTGCTGACCACGAAGAATTTTTACGTCTAGTACTTACATTTCTTGGTGACAATGGTGGTAAATTTAAAACTCCCGGAGTTACAAGTCATGCACGTTGGATGTCAAAGGGAATATATTCCTTGAAAATATTTCTGTTTCGTGATCAATTTCACTTGAGTAAAGCTGAAATAAAAGGTTTATGTCACATTTGCGTTTTTTTAGTGCGTTTATATATAAAAGCTTGGTACAAATGCTCCAATGCAATTACCTCTCCCCTGCAGGATTTAAGCTTTGTAAAAGAATGTATTAATTATGAAAAAGTGAACCCAAGTATTTCTTCGGAATTGCTGAGAAAAATGCAACAACACATGTGGTATTTGTCAGAGGAAAACGTCGCAATGGCTTTCTTTGATTTCAATGTTTCAGTAGATGTTAAGAAAAAAATGGTAAAAAATTTAAAATCAGAAGAGCCAACTTATAAACTACAAAACAATCGCAAAATAAAAAAAATTAAGTGACTTAGGCAATTCGGATTTAAGCGAATTTGTATCCAAAAGAACTTTAACATTTTTTACGAAGTACAAGTTGTCAACCAACTTTTTGTATTTGGATCCAGAGTCTTGGGAAACAAACGAGGAATTCCAAAATGGTCGCACAATATGCCACAAATTGCTTGTTACTAATGATACAGCGGAAAGAGGTATTAAATTTATAAAGGATTTCAATACTATTCTTACAAATAAAGAAGAAGAAAAACAGTTCCTCCTTCAAGTTGTTGAAGAATACAAAAAAAAATATAAGTCCTATAAAAAATCAGAATTAATTTAAGTTTTAATATTTCTAGATGTATTAAATAAATTGATATGAACAAAAATATTTCCTTGAAGTAGTAGTTTTAAGTTAATATAATAAAAAAAATTGGAGAAAAATAATACACTAAAAGAAAAATTGATTCTTGAATACATAAAACTTGTTTTTTCCTATAGGAAGGCAATTTTTAATTTAAAAACGTTTCCGCACCGTCTTCCCATCATCCGATTGTCCCCAAATTTTTTTTTAAACATTTTTACATAAAAAAGAAAAAAAATAACCCATTCTGTAAACATAGAATACATTTTGAATTTTAAGGACAGGTCTAGTGTATATGTAAGCATGCGACACTGCAGCGGCCCAACATGTCGTATGATAAACATGAACTTTGCATTCTAATTGCCGTTTTCAAGGTGAGATTCGCACAGTGTGCGACGTACCAACTTAATTACTGCCGTTCAAATTGTGATTGTGATTGTGACTGGCGTTGACTTTTAGCGCGCCGTTGCAGTCATGCAGTAAATGCATATATATTTACTTGACAGTATGTATGTACAAGCGTATATGAATGTAATTATAGGCAACGCCATTACATTAGGGAGTCACCGCAATGGAGGCTTACAGTACAAACACAACAACTACAAAAACAAAGACAGATATATTGGTAAATACATAGATATTTACATGATCAATAATAACAATTGCTGGCTGCTGAAGGCGGCCATAAAATCCCAAGCGAGCGCAACCAATACGCGTGCGAGTGTATCGGCAAATGGCAGTTAGTTGTTTGGTTAACCTTGGCTGAGTGCGCAGCGCAGATAGCTAAAGCTTAATTGAGTTCAAGCATTTTTATTAAATTTCTGTAAAACTCTAATCACTTGCTGATTTAATCGCTGCTTGGACGGCGCATGTTTATTTCTGCTTCTTCTTCTTATTGTGGCAAGATCGTTATAATCAGATGTGTGGATGTTTTGGACTGACACTTGCCCTGATCATAAGATGCTTAAATTTATGCTGAAAGTTATTAAATGCTATTTGAAATGCAATGTATAATTCCACCTGTTTGAAATTTAGAAGTAACAAGTAAGGAAGGACTAAGTTCGGTTATAACCGAACATTTTATACTCGTCATATATGCGGTATAAAGTCCATTGAAAGTTAGGATTCGACCCGATTTCATTAGGCACGGATACATATTATTAGAAGAATAATAATCCCTCTGAATTTCTTCAAAACATCTTCACTAGTGCTTACTGCATACATTGTATAGTAAACGATTCAGATGGACTTCAAAGTTCTGGTGTGTAGGAAGTAGACCGATTTGACGTGTTTTCACAACATATCATTGGAAAGCCAGGAAAATATCATACACAGAATTTCATTTAAATTGGTCGAGCAGTTTTGGAGATAAGGTTTTTGTCCCCTTAGTGGGCGGAGCCATTTTCTATACCAATTTGAGTACAGCCCTTCTGTACCTTCTTTATAATGAAATTTAAGGATTCCCCTCACTGAATTAAAGCATTTTTAGTCGTTTTCAAAATAACCTTTGTATGGGTGGCGGGAGTGGTTATTATCCGATTTTCTCCATTTTTGGACTGTATCTAAAAAAAGCAACTCTAGAAAGTTTGGTTGATATAGTAGCTTACGAGATATGTACAAAAAACTTAATAAGAGGCGGGGCCACGCCCACTTTCCCGAAAAACTTTCATCCGAATATACCCCTTCCTTTTGAGATCCTCTTGCTTTTATAGCTTTATTTATGAATTAGTTATGACACTTTATCTGTTTTCGGTTTTCGGAATTTTGTGGGCGTGGCAATGGTTCGATTTCGTCCATTTACCAGCCTCCTCAGAGTGCTAAGGAATATGTGTTTCATTAAGATATCTCAATTTTTACTCAAGTTATCGCTTGCACGGACAGACGGACAGACATCCGGATTTCAAATCTAACTCGATTACATAGTTTTAGGTGTTACAAATAACCGTTCGGTGAACAAAATATTATACGCACTTAGCAACTTTATTGCGAGAGTATAAAAAACATGATTATGTAAGCATACTACTTGGTGTCGAATTGAAGTTGTTTGAAAATATTACAGTTAAAACTATTTTTGATATATTTTTTGTGTGGGGTTGCCGCTCAATTAATATTTTTATTTTACTAAAACTAAGTGAATACAAAACTGAAACAAAGATATGTCTTAATTTTATTTCAGATAAAAATCTGTTGCTCATATAATTGTGTTTAAAGGGGTCACAAGTTGTCAGATCATTCTTGGAAATATTAGGCTCAACACAAATAAGATAAGATAAGTCTCATTTGGAAAATAAAACAACGTTGAATTTGGTTGCTTAGGGTCTTAAGGTCACATGGGAATAATTGGTTATTTGAGAGTTCCAATTTGGTTTAGAAATATTAAAAACCGAAGAACTTGTATTTAAAAGCCCAGGCGATAGAGAATATTAGATTAAAACCTTAATAATTTCGGTTAATATAGAATTGGTCCTTCTATACTACTACTCTGAGCTGATTTTCTGTAAGCTTTTTCCTACGCAAAATGGACTTGTTACTGGTATGCTCCGGACCATATAGGTCTATTTTGCGTTTTGCTTGTATTCTTAAAATTGTTTAGAGATGTTGGTAGACTTTACCAAACTAAGATATACGACTCTATAAAGCGTCCCTCTTCATCTCCAACTAGATTTGCCTCTCAGATTTCGTAGAAAAGATGAATAGCTGGGAACTAGTAGGTAGTTGGTACTGAAATAGTTTAAGAATACGTTTCAGGAACCTAATAGTATAATGGTTTTTGTTTTAAGAAGTTATAAGAATTATAATTCTTAATCCTTCAAAAAAAAAAAGTATTCTATTACCTCATTGAGGAATAACCGTTATTAAATGTAGACCCTTCATTCTCGTATTTATGGTTGGTATTAGATAAAGTAGTCTTATTTTACGTGAAAGTAAATGTCTACAAGGAAAGAACAAAGCTTTACCTTGGTCGAAGCTCTGAACGGTAAGTATCTTACATATGCAAACGAAAGCTATTCGCTATCTTTGGTTAGACTATTTAGGGATTATGATAGAACTTTTTGATGATTGGGGAGAGACTGCGTATAGAGTGAGAATTAATATAAATATATCAATTCAAGTAAATTAATTAAGACAGAGTTCACGGTCAAGAACCAAATCTCACATTTATCGTACGAACAAACTTCAACCACAACTGTACTATTTCTTACGTACCCTTGACTGCTACAGAGCTACAACCAGACGCCCAAACACCACGACTCAAAACATATTTGTATTCAAAAATGAAAATAAAATTGTAAAGCAACTGTGTTTACCGATTATGCCAACCGATCGACGCCGAAAAGGTCATCAATATTGCGACCCTGTAATTAAGAATATGCCAATCAAATATTATTACCAAATCGCCAAAAACGCGAGCACATCTGTGCGGGTTATGCGCTTGGATATTTGATCTTAGCCGTCTTACTGGGAAACGCTGTAAATTAGATTTGACTCCAAAGGCGTTACAAAACTTTTAGCATTCACAGCACACTCGTATTTTGGGTAGCTTTAGCTGATGGATCAGTCATCTATTATAATCCTGTACAACAACAGCAGTAACAACAACAAGCGGCGTAATTTAGAGCCACATCTGTGTGGAACGAACAACGCTCGATCGCTGTTGGGATCGCTTTGCGCTTTGCGTTTGGCATTTAGAAGAGCAGTTCACCTTGAAGTTTTTACGACGATCACATATGAGTATATGAACGAGTATGTCGTTTGGATTTTTAATAAATTGTACATTTTGTGCAGGTAAAAACTTCATTTGCTGTTTGCTTGTAAGTTAGTATGTGGGTATGTAGCTTACCCGTTCTGTGTGCAATGCAAAGAACATTTGTCGAGTTGAAGGCATTAGCTAGCTATCTAAGCCGCTTCGTTGAATACTCGCTTCGAAAGCTGCAAAATTAGCGAGAAACACAGCAACAAACAGCAAATACCCGTTTTTACCTGCATATATTCGTACAAAATACATATTTAAACAGGTAAGTCAGTATATCGGCGCATATACTTCTAGCAGTCAAAGGGTAGTATACGTAACAAATAAGTATTGCCGTTTGATACTTTTTATTTGGTGTTTGCTTTGTATCATTAGCGTTAAGTTGAAATTTATGCGCGAATTTTTTCCGAAAAAATTAAACTCCCACGTTAGAAACTGGATAAATTAACATACGAATTGTTATGGGTTATGCGCCTTCATGCAAGCGGTCATAATTTATGTACGAGGATGGATCGACAAGTCATTTGAAGAAATACAAGTTTCTTGAGGAGTTGGCCCGTTCTTAGCTATAATAAGGCTAGAGGTTAAGGAAATTTTGGAAAAATTGCGGTTCTGAAGTAGCTGTCACTTCTACCATGGTAAAGATCCCAAAAAAACCTTATAATGTCCAATAAAAAGAGACTCACTTAAAATTGTTTTGAGAGCTAATCAATCCATCTTGACTGAACAAGATATTGAAGCAGAGGTATTCGCCCAAAAAAAAAACATTTCTGACCTTCCACAGATTTAGCCGCGCCGTCAGTTTTACCACGTCGGAGAGTTTTACCATATATCGAGTAGTTCAATTTCGATCTGTGATTCTCTTTCATCCCATTTCATAATTCTGCAATTGGTCAGCACGACGATTTTAAAGAAATAACAAAAGCAATGAAAATTCTTAGCACTGGTGAAGGTTGACATGAAGAGAATATTAAGGAGTGGCTGAACTGCGATTGTGAAGACCTTGGATTTCAAATATTAACTCATGAGAGAGAATATGGCGAAGACACTAAAACTGGGAAAGTATGTCAAGTATCATCTCACGAAAAAGCTTTTGAAGCTCTAGATGTTGCTTTTAAGTAGGTTGAAAGACAGCACGAACCAATGAAAAGAATCAATAATATCAGATTTTTTTTTCAAACATTGAATAGTCACTGATTTTTCGGACTAACCTTATAAATGTACTCAAATATGAGAATAGAATAGAATAAATACTGTAAGCGAGGTTACTGTATAAGAATAAAACGGGAGTTGGTTCAACGCAGTAATGTCTCTGTCTACTATAACCAGTTCTTTTGTAGACACATTTTACCAAATTTTGTCGTAAATTTTATTACCTCCGGAGGCTTTATAACATTTTTTCATTTGAATAATAAATAAATTAAAATACTTTCGTATCGACTTAGCGACAAAAGATTCAACGACTGATAACAATTGACACATTAATCGATCGTTAACACAGAGCCGTTATAAACGAGATTTTTTAAATTTTTGCTTACAGGTTTAATTAGAAGTTAACGTTTTTTTGAATATTTAGTAATTATAATTTACTTTTTTCTTAAAATGACTCATATATGTACAATGCTTATTTTTTGCTATATATCCGAAAACCCCCCAATCGATTTTAAGACCATTTCATGAAATTTATTGATAACTAATTTGCATACAAATCTCTGTATAACTTCATATTTCTTCAGATTAATCCGAATCTTTGGAATTTCAATCTAGCGATTATTCTAGATTTCCTTCAATCAGATCACAAAAGAAAATCTTGCCGATCTCATCAGATAATATTACTGTATACGGTTTTCAAATTTAAAAGTTAAGTTCTTATGCTTTCGTTAACAGCACTTGGTTACTGAGGGTCGGTGAGATGGTAAGGCCTTGCAAATTGTTTGTAATGTGTTCCAAATCCGGTCTAAGCCAATATGGAAGTTATAGAGAATATTTCACGATATGTAATGTCGGACTTTCTGTGTTTTTCTGACAATTTATTAGATTTCGCCGCAAAGCACAACACAAAATTTCATCTCACTCAAAGTATTCGGTAGTATATTCTGAATATTCGCGATAATACTCATAGGATGTAAATCCGGTTGCAGCTTTACTGAATTATTTTGAAAGCTTTAATAAATGAAAAGTGCTATTAGATCAATATGAGAGAGCCTTCACTATTAGTAATCATTATTATTAAGCTAACGAACAGCATGTCTATGGAAAACTCATATGAATCTAAATATTTATTGAAAGCTCAGAAACCTGTCATCTTCGACTATGTGAGCTGTGCCTTCAGCACTTGAATAAACACTCATATATACAGTGGAACATTTCTACATTCCATTTTCTGTATAGTATGAACCACAAGTCTAATTAGTCTATCGACTGTCTTTTTTATAGTATTTTTATTTACTGGCAGAAGTCACACAATTGAAACATGTTGATATCAAATGTACTAGAGAACGATTTTATAGGATTTAGTTTGACTACTCTTCTTTTCACCAATTTTATAAAAAAATTTATACAATTATTAAGATTTTCTGATTAGTTCAATTTCAGTGAGGAATATTTTCTGAAAAGGTATTTTTCCTAACCAGTTTGTACACTACCTTCTTATATAAGTTTATAGATGAACAAATAAAAACTTGCCAATGAAAATGCGACGCAAATACATATATATATACAAACACAAATATACAAATACATATATATACAATATCTGAATAATCAAATATGTATGTAGATATATCATCTATATTCACTCACATACGTATAGTAGATATGGATGCAATTAACTGCCTGCAAATGAAGTTTACTTTAACAGCTCTGATCTAATGAAGTTTTTTTTTCCAATTATTTATTTTGCAAAGCAGCGAGAGAATTCGCAATTAATAGAACATCGCTGCACTTTGCTTTTGTACCTCTGTAAGTCGCTGTGAGTGCGGGGAGTGTATGTGTGTAATTTTCTCAACCACTCGCCCATAAAATGGCGGCATGAAATGTTTTCAATTGTTGGCATTGTAGCGTGGAACTATTATATGCAGGGAAAATGGCTACGTTTGCTTTTATCCGACTTTGATCGATTCAGCTCGAGAATAATTGCAATATTTTTCAAAGAGAAAGCAAATGTTGTGTATGTGATTGAGGCCAGTTCTTAATTAGCTATATTGATTTTAGATCATGCTTGTATTTTCCGAGTAGAATTAAAGGAATCTTGCTAGCTAAAACATTTTTATAGAACTTCGAATTATTGGTTAAAAAATCGTGAGAAAAGTGAATGGTATTTGTAATCAAATAAAAATCACCAAATTTATACACTAGTCGTGGTTCTTTAACATATTTATATATCTTCAAAGAAATCTAAGTACTAGAGTTTAGTTTATTTTGGAAGAAATAAGCTGCAGAAAATTTCTCTTGACCATCTCATTCTTCATAAAGAACTACGAAGTTCACCAGAGTAAAATAATATTCCGCTTAGATATTAGTCAGCACATGCCTGATTTGCTGAGTCTATAGAAATATAGTTAACTTCCTGTTGTCTAGTTGGTCCAGAAATGTACTCTCTTTGGGGTTCATAAACCATTTCAATAAAATGTTCGTACATTTTTCAAGTGAATACTTATTCTAGGCAAATGAATCATTATGAAAGATTTTGGATTTCATAACCCTTTCTGAAAAAATGTTATACGTACTCATAGGGTTCCCACAATTATCACAATGCAATTTTAAGCACTTTTAGAGTTACTTTGCGTTCATAGAGTCAACTGCCCGCAACTAATCAATATTTGTATATAAAAATTGCATATAATATCCATTTCAATAGCATAGTTCGCATTTTTGCATTTAATAAAAAAACTCACGTTACGAGGTACTTAGAACTTTTTTTCTGAAACTAAAGTTACGCTGCGTTTTTAGGAATAGCAAAACTTTCTGGCTAACCCGCACGTACATATTTTTGTAAGTAAGTAAGTATTTCCATGTATCTATTGTAAAAAGCTTCCGTAGAACCCCTGTTGACAAAATAACACAAAATTCTATGAAGTCGATACTTTTGTATTCACATTTGAAACAGAGGGTTTAGTAAATAAACAACAATAATAAAATCGAATTCTTTCGAGCGGACATCATTCCATTTGCTGCTCTTAAACCGGAAAAAGTCCATCAAATTAATAATTGATTTGAGTGTTAAAGTTTCAGTTGGTTGGTAGAATAGGAAGGCCCAATAAACCACCATTAACAACTCACTGTTTTTTGTTTACTCTAGTGTTCAAACTAGAAACATTGATAACCGTGGGAAGACAGTCCGTCTCAATCCACTAAAGGTTGAACATGGGTAATGTTCTAAGTTTTTATAATCCTCAGGGGATGCTCTGTCATTCTGCTTCTTACATCTTCCAAGTTTCTGATGGGGAAATCTCAGGGGGTAAGTGTTTTGTGATGACCCCTACCATGACGGTCTGTGCTAAATATAATTTTACTCGAATTTCGTTTAGAAAAACCTGAGACAATTTCGGTTCAGTATAGTTATGAAGAAGTATGGTCGCATTAGACTTACTAGTGCACAAACAAATATTCAGTGATACAAAATAGGCTGGATCATTGTAATGTTCCTTGGAACGTCCCTATAATTTGTGTGAAATTTTTCTCCAATAATCGCAGGACAATTCTTAGGCATACCTTCACATAAAAATATCAAATAACATGTAAAGATTGTTCAGCTCTGACCGTAGAAATAGATAAAATATAATGTAATTCGATTATGGTTCAAAAGTTTGTATTTCGAGGGGCAGATGAAAGTAAATATGAAGAGCTGAAAAACGTCTGAATTTTTTCTTCAAATCACCATATCATCGGGCTCTTTTGGTTTAAATTTTAATTCAGTACAAGAATCTTTATTTTCAATTATAAATATCTGGAACAATCTGGAAATGATATTCCTTTCTGATTAACAAAACACTTAGATTTCCCAGCAGGTTATCTAAAATAATAGCATATATATTATGAAATTAACATTATACAATCACGCATACGTCTGTATTATCGAACACATATGTACTTTGTACTGCTGATATTGCGGTATGTTTCGTTAAAGTTTTGCACGTGAGCGGAATTCCAAAGTACATACTGCAATATCGTTTAAACTTGCCTGCTTTAACTGTAGCGTAGTTCCGAAGCTTAGTCGAAACTTTTATTACTGTTTTACTTCCACTGCAATGATACTGCAGATACACATGTGCCGTTGAAAGTTTTCAGCAGTGTTTTGCGTCCAATAAAGGAGTAATTTTAAAAATGTGTTTGTATGTGTTTGTGTTATGTATTCCGACACATTCCATAAAAGTAATTAATTACTGTTTTCATCAAAGATTGAGATAGTTTACTTTAGTTTATAGGTGGCCAGAGGGTGTTAAGTGGTTGTCAATGTGTCAAAAACTGTCCAAAGAGTTTTAAGGATGTAGTGAGCATACTAAAATATTATAAATTACTTACTTGCAGCTTACTGTTTTTGAATATTTTAAGGTATGTATGTGATATGTGTTGCCAGATTGTTTCGTTAATTAAGGATTTACTCTGAGCGATATCTGATGTATAGGAATGGCTTATGAATAAAAAAAAATATTCCAAAAATAGTCAAATGAAATCTTTTCTATAGGTGTAAATATATGGAAATATACTCTGTGTTTCAATCAGGCTATTTGAGTTATGGTTGCAATTTGCAAGATTAATAAGTTTTATGGGAGACAATTTAGTGATTATGTCTATGGTCCAGAGAGTGGCAACAAACATACTATACATATATGGAATACAACAAGGTTAAGTGACAACAAAAAATTAAGGATCTTGAACTTGGGAGCAGTAGAAGATACTCAACAGCATGTCTTCAGTTGGAACGTATTTCAATACGTTAAATGTTGATTAAAATACCCCCGAATACCCCTTCCATTCGGAAAACAATGTGAAGAAGAGCTAAGCTACACTGGAGGCTTTTGGTTCTTCTTTTTCATTCTTTTCTTTCACAAAATCTTCAATATATATATATATATGGAGTTTCCGTCTACAGAAAAAAATCGTATATAGAGTATAACAGAACTATATATCGTTAGCTAAAATGCAAACGGCCCTATCTAACATTTTCATTACTTTACAGGAGAAACAAAAAACTGTATAAAACTATATATATTAATGTGTTTAGAGCAATTTTTTTCAATGTAACTTGTAAAACAACTACAAATTTAAATTTGAAAGAAAATAATGTTTTTTTTAATATTTTAAAAGTTATGTTACTTACGTCCTTTTGACGCCAGATTTTCTGAAACAAAAAGCCCTAACTACAACTCAATTTTTTTAGTTATTTGTCAGTAACTTTTCAATACATTTTCATTGAAGTAATATATCGCTGTAATAACAATGGGTAGATGCTAAAAATTATATTTAAAAGAAAAATGTATTTAAGTATGGTTGGCAAATTTTTTTGAATGCATTATATATTAAATTAATAAGTATATGAAAATAAAATTATTTCAAGAAGATTAAATAAATATGTAGTACAGTTCAGAGGTAACGGTAAATTATACTTTATCAGCTTGTGTATTAACAACTCTCTTATAATAATTAATATTCATAGGGTATATTGTCATAAAAATAATGACAGTCTGCTGATAGTACTTTTTTCAGCTCCTGCAGATGCTGCCATTTATTATTAGAAATTGCTAGTCTGCTCAGATGCAATTGGGAAGGTTCGACAACTGTGAATTGTTTTGAAGTTCGTTGAGGTAGCTGGGCATAATCGTCATTTATATCAGTTTTAAAATAAATAATTCCAGTCTGCTCGTATGACAATGCACGTACCTTATTGACAGTAGGGTCTCCTGTTTTTCTTCCTAAAATTTTAATAAGCAATAAAGTTTTGGAAAATTTTTTAGAAATTAAAAGTGTGCCTTACCTGGTCTAATAGATGAATACCTCATTGGAACAGACTCGTAATCGAGGAAATATTTGTATTTTAAGTGGTGAACTTGTAGAGGCATAGGATTTTTTAGGGCTGCTCTTATTGATTCTACTAGTTGAAATGGCAAATGTATTTGTTTATTTTTGATTCGTCTCTCAATAAGAGAATGAGTGGAATCGCATTCCATTTGCGTGTGACCTACTACTAAGTATTTGTGTTCTATGGTAATGTCTTTTTCTACGCATAAAGAGAGCAACGCATTAGAAAGGACAACATTTCTGTTTTGGTAAGAACAACCATCAGAGTAGATAACCATGTGGTGAATGTGAGGATGTTTCAAAAGTTGGGTTTTTAAATGTTTTAAAACAATTGTTGTAAACGTTGATGAGACAAGAGTTCCTTCGGTTTCATCCCAAACGTAATTATCAGACTCGTGACTTATAACATTGTATATATAGTGAAGTTGTGAACTTGTAGTTTCATTTTATAATAAAAGGAGCTGGCGTTGGACTGTGTTATAAGTTTAACTGCCTCCATATCTATGCAAAATAGTAGATATGCACCTAATTTGGCATTTTCGACATCATTTTGCTTTTCATTTCGCATCCTTTCAATTTCATTTCGGTGAATGTCAAATATATCCTGTGACAAGTTGTTTGATTTAAAAGATAAACATAAGTCACACAGGTCATTTCGTGGTTTAAATAACGAGTAATTGCTTGATTTAAAAACATTCATAAAAATTGGAAATGATACTCGAGCAATATCATTGTTTTTATGTTCTTCGCATGATTGAGAATAAAGTTCATAAATCTGTCTGTATGTTTTGAAATCTGCTTCAAAATATATTTTTGTTGTATATTTGCGACGATAGTGCGACTCCAACTTTGGTAAATCTTCTAACCAGTTTTGTAAGTAGCTACATCTTTTCTTATAGTGTAATCTTTCTTTATTTTGATCAGAATTTTGCGTTTTTAGACTCTTTTTGGTGCAATGTAAGCCACTGGATTGGGTCCAACAACGTACCATTTTTTCTGATAAGCCCAAAGTTGATAGAAACATTTGAAACAAATTTGCATTCGATTTGTATTGTGCTTAAGAATAAATAATATTTAGTATTGGAGCGTTTGAAATTTTCAACAGTTACACGTTGTGTTTTGGAACATTCAATGAGGTTTGTTACATATAATTTTTTTTCATTCCACGACATTATCCAGAACGAGTCAAAAATTTCTTTACGAGTATCTTCTGTAAAATGGGAGCAAAATCGAATGGAACTTTTCTCACAGAACTTCGACTTACACGCATCTGTCATTTCTCTGGGCTTTCTATAGCTTATATTTCCTTTAGATAAACATTGATATTTCTGTCCTGCCATACGTTTTTGCTGGTTATTAACTCTCACATTTTTTGTACTATTACTCGCATTTCTGGTTGGACCACTTGCTAAACTATTTTCCGACATATTTTCACTATCCGAATTCATATTAATGATATGTAATTTATTTGCTTAAAATTTGAAAAATTAAATTATAGTTAAACACTGAGATGAGTTAAAAAACACGTGTACTGTTTACTAAAAACTTTAATTGTGTTTACTGTGCTGTCTACTACAAAGCAAAACGGTGTAACGGGACAAGGCCGTGTTTGTATTGTGTGGTGTTTATTGTTGTGTGTAGTTAGGGCTCTTTGCATTTATCTAAACGAACACTTTGTAGTAAGGGCCTTTTGTATTTCGTTAATAAAACAACTATTTTTAATCGTATGACTCTGTAATTTTGTATGAACATGTAGTTTGAATAAATATATTATAATCAATCAAAAAACTCATTTTGATTTTTTTGTTAGTTAGGGCCGTTTGCATTTTAGCTAACGATATCTGGTATCTGATTATTTTTTGGATAGACTTCACAGAACGGTCATTCGAAATTGAGACAACATTTTTTAATGATCAGGACAGTTTGGGAATATGAGAACACTAAAGAAGGTTTTTATTTTATAAATCATCAGGAAGGATATCTGCTTAACATATTTTCCTGACATACTACTTCTATGTAGTTTTTAAGCAGAAGGAAATGATATTTGCCTTGAGAGCCTTTACATTTGCTTGAGTTACCGTCCCCGCCTCTTATGCAATCATAAAGATTTCATCGTGAGTGCTAAAAATCATTTGAAAATATTAAACGACACAAAAGTTGTCCACGAAAAGCGGACGTACACACGTTTTATGACAGTTTTCCGTCAGTCAATGGGCGAGTGTTCGTGCAAATACTGCAATATGCGGACAGTGCTATATACTCAGCTGAGTTTATATGCATGTTTACGTAAAATCATATTTACTATAGACATTTTTGCATAACGTAATGCCAAGATTACTTTGTAAAACTACTATGTACATACATAAGTATAATATGTATATATACATATATATATTTGACACTTATGTATATAGCCCGCTTTAAACATATGTACATATAGTCGCCGTATTCTTAAGTGTATTTACACAAGGAGGAGTGGAATTGAAATCGGTATGGCGAAATCTCCATTGAGACTACGTGCCGCAGAGTCATTTCGATAACGACAACAGCAATGCCAGTTTTGTAGTAATAATAAATGGCAAACAACAACAACAATAACAAAAGGAAAAACGCAGTTTATATAAACATTTTGTGCTGTGTATGTTCCATGTTATGTATGGTGAAACAGTTAGCACGTTTCTGTTAATATGGCTTACAACTGCCAAGCCACGCAACGCCGAGAGTTACAGAAATGACAGGCAAAATGACAATCGTTGATCTGCCAAAAGCAAATGTCACACATAAACGCACATCCAAACACATACATACAGATATGTATGATAATGGCAAAGAAGCGCTCGAGCATAGTTTTGGGTGAAGAAAGGCGGGGGAGGTGAGTGGCGAATTGACGGGCTGACAGGTAAGCAGCAAGCAGTGATGATATCAAAGGTTTGACAGGCCAAAAGCGTTGCGTCGAGTGCAAAAACTTTTGACAGCAATACCGAATACTCGCTCACGCAGCCGGTAAATAGCGCCGGGAGTGAGCTGAAGAAAAGGGAAGAGCACAAACGAAGCACAGGCACGAGTAAATGTGAAATGTAAGAATCATGTCATTTGTAACGAGTTCATGCTGTTCTGTAAATATACATAATAGTTTTTTGTTTTTCTTGTTTTTGTAAATACATACAGTTTTTTATGTCATTTGCGTGCGAAAATGGCAATAGGCTGAGCATGCAAGTATTATTTTTTTCGCAAAAGTTACTTCCGACAAGGCGCTGCGTATGCCCGCACGCACTTAAGTAAATATTTATCTACATATGTATATATAAGTCGTTATCAAGCAAGTTTATTGCACATAATTTCTGCGCATATTACTGTCATTTCAGTTAACGCCATTAGTTTTGTGTCCAAGTGACATTTTATAGGATAAGCTGGGAGAAAGTGTCAAGCGAATATGACGAGAATTGCCTATATCCATGTGGTTATGCTTTCATTTGTGTCGGAGAAAATTGAATAACTGTTTACAAAGTACTTATGAGATTCGTTTAAAAAAAATCTAAAAGTAACCCATGTTTTCGAAAAAGTCTCCTGTGGGTAATTCAATAGTACTCCAGGGGACAGTCCAATGAGGCTGGAGAATAAGAAACTTATGTTACGTTAAGTGAGAGAGATTGAGTTATTTTCTATAGCTGATTTCTGAAACAGGGATCGCACTTGGACAGTTAAGGACAGGTATTTTGGTCTTCTGTAAAGTCAGAAAACGCTTGAAAAAGGGGTTTGTGCCAATCAGCTTGGTACATACCTCCTTTACCGATTTAGTGTCAACTGGTTGGTTGAAAGTGTGAGGCCCAAGGTGTTTCAGCATTAATCTCGAAATGGAGGGACAGTCAAGAAAGAAATGTGACTAATTTATTTTGAATTTTTCAAAACAACTTCTACAACTGGTATCACATGGTCGTCAATTGGACAGTGGCCGGTCACATAGCTGGGACTAGTTGTCTAGTCCTGTACGTGAAGCTCATCTCTCCATTAGAAACTCGAAAGACAATGGAACTCAGACCATTTTTGTTTATCTAATATTGAAACAAAAGTACTATTCATTACAAGTTCATTGATTTTGCGATCCCTGTAATCCGCAGTGATCAAGTAACCATAATAGTCATATCATGAAGTAGTTCGATGCAATTGATAACAAAGTTAATTCTTCCTTGACCAACTTCAAAGGTATGGTTAGCTAACTCAAGGTTTCTATCGCTGCCTTATTTGGCGAGTGATTGTTCACCTTTCTGTACGAGACTAAGGTCCGGAGCAGTCGTTCTACAATAATGTAGGTATATCTTTCGATTGACGTTTGATTTTATAAAACCTCTGTGGTTCTCTCTCTTTCTGTCGTCATATAGTATATGTATAGTGGGAGATCTCACTCGACAAAGTGACAAGATAGTTAAGCGTATTTCACTCGCTCGCAAGAAACGATTGAGTTATATAGGTGACATATAATAGTATAGAGCTTATAGCACTTGACTTCGTGAAGCCTAAGGCTTTTATAGAAATAATAATTGTTTATACTTTCTGTATTACATACATATACTATATAAGTAAGTTACTTCACAGTAGCTTTACAAACTGAATTCATCTGAAACAATATTTAAAAACGTATGATGACATACAAGTGAATCATTTTCACATTCATTTCTATATGTACCATCTACATACATATACATATATGAAAAAAACATTGAATAGAAAATAGCTTTGTGGTTTATAAAAATTAGCATCGCATCGACTGGACAATAGGCGATTGTTTGCATTTAAGTGGCGCTTGCTTTCTTCTTTGACATCTGACATGCGAGGCGATTGTGTCATCGCCAACAATTGTTGACATTTGTGCACGACTAAGAAATACGGTTATGACACATGCCCATACGAGTATATATTATATTGCAAATAATATGAGCATCAACTATGAGTATGAACACATTCAAGAATTGCTATTGCATAAATCAACTGATTAAGTGGAATTAACTGAATGCACTGGAAATAAATGGGAAACTATATTTTGTATTAATAATGTTGGTTGGAGAAATATATAAATAAAATTATGTAATGTGCATGTTGTCAATTATTTTTTTACTTTACACTATAATTTAATTACTTTTAAATTTATTAAATTAAAAGTGGTATTAATTCGTTTTAAATATTTATATAGTATTTAAAGCAATGATGTAATCATTAGCTTTCATATCGTCGAGTTGAAAATATTAAATATAGCTGTTTTCCATAATAAGATTATTAATAGTATTTTACAACGATTGCTATTCGTCAGAACAATTAGTAAGTTTTATAATTTTTCCATTAATTTGTTAAATTTTTCTGTTATATGAAAGTTGAGCTTTGGATTTGGAGTGGATTCTTCCCTATAATATCGCTTTCCAAGAAAGACTGAGAATAAAAGTTTTATTTCATTGCGGTTTACAGAGCTTGAATGTTAACAGAACTATATACGTGAATAAGTGGGAGTAGAAAGCGAAGAACGAAGAAGAAATTTAATCCATCATATGAATTAAAATTAAATATTTATCTTTTAGAAGGAGCGGATAAACAAATTAAGTCTTGTTACAAAAATAATATGAAACGATTCTGCAGGTGCTATTCTGGTACGAAAAACGCTGTCTAATGCAAGTTTTATAGACATTTTTATACTCTCGCAACAACAAAGTTGCTAGAGAGTATTATAGTTTTGTTCACATAACGGTTGTTTGTAACACCCAAAACTAAACGAGTTAGATATAGAGTCATATATACCAAAGTGATCAGGGTGACGAGTAGATTTGAAATCCGGATGTCTGTCCGTCCGTCCGTCTGTCCGTCTGTCCGTCTGTCCGTCTGTCCGTCCGTCCGTCTGTCCGTCTGTCCGTCTGTCCGTCTGTCCGTCTGTGCAAGCTGTAACTTGAGTAAAAATTAAGATATCTTGACGAAACTTGGCACAAATATTCCTTGGCACCACAGGAAGGTTGCTTTCGAAAATGAGCAAAATCGGACCACTGCCACGCCCACAAAATGGCGAAAACCGAAAACACATAAAGTGCCATAACTAAGCCATAAATAAAGCTATGGAAATAAAATTTGGTATGAAGGATCGCACTATGAAGGGGCATATTTGGATGTAACTTTTTTGGGGAAGTGGGCGTGGCCCCGCCCCCTACTAAGTTTTTTGTACATATCTCGCAAACCAATAGAGCTATATAAACCAAACTTTTTGTAGTCGTTTTTTTTAGTCACTTCCTACTACGGTCCAAAAATGAAAGAAATCGGATAATAACCACGCCCACCTCCCATACAAAAGTTAGGTTAAAAATTACTAAAAGTGGGTTAACTCATTAACGAAAAACGTCAGAAACACTAAATTTCACATAAGAAATGGCAGATGGAAGCTGCACTCAGATTTTTTTACAAAATGGAAAATGGGCGTGGCGTCGCCCACTTATGGGTCAAAAACCATATCTCAGGAACTACTCGACCGATTTCAATGAAACTTGGTTTATAATAGTTTCCTTACATCCCAATGATATGTTGTGAAAATGAGCCAAATCGCTTCACAACCTCGCCTACTTCCTATATACCAGAACTTTTAAGACGATCTGAATCGTTAACTTTACAATATATAAAGTAAGTACTAGTGAAGATATCGATGCAGAACTTTGCACAAATACTATGTTAATAGTGTGGCAGCCCCATTCTAAAAATCACCGAAATCGGACCATAGATTGTCAATGCCCCATATATCGAACATGAGGACATCGGTACTTCTAACCTAATATTAGGGTTTCCAACTTTTAATGGACTTTATACAATATATATGACGAATATGTGGGTCAAATTGTGTATTATATAATATAAATAAAGTTAAATAAATAAATTGCGAGAGTATAAAATGTTCGGTTACACCCGAACTTAGCCCTTCCTTACTTGTTCATAATAGTAACTGCTACTGTCACG
Organism: Zeugodacus tau; assembly: GCA_031772095.1. Lineage (NCBI taxonomy): Eukaryota > Metazoa > Arthropoda > Insecta > Diptera > Tephritidae > Zeugodacus > Zeugodacus tau. The sequence continues at coordinate 28,185,334 of CM062652.1, forward strand.
CCCACATCAGGTTAATTAATGCTCGAGCTGTGTAAAGAATATTTAGCTGAGCAATGCGGGAACTCTGTTTCAAACATTTTCAACCTAGGTTTGGTACTCGCATATTGGTTGACTGTCGACGCACCTAGGGGGGCTCATTGTGAAGGGACTGGAATTACCTCTGAACTACTATCTATATTAAATTATATAAACTGTAAGCTGGTGCCCAGTAAACTGTAAATACTGTAAACTGGTGCCCCGTCAGGCAAGTTCCTCTGTTTGTACTTTCCAAGAATTATGCTCTGGAACCCATTACAGGTTTATTGTGATTTTGGTCCTTTACCTAGCATCTATGTTTGGTTTCCATTATGGCTTCCTGTCTAAACTTAGCCCCAGGTGGCTTAGTTTCTCACCTATTGATAACGTGGTGCAGACTTTTAAGCGCCGCTAAGGCATTCAGAAGGATGTTATTTAAAACCCCTTCTAAATCAAGGAAACTTATAAGAGCGTATCTCTAACTTCCGGAACCTCTCTAATCTCTCTAAATCTATAAAATTCCCTTAAATCCTTTCTACTTGAAACCCATATTGTAGTATCTAATGTGAAATAGATACTGATCAGAGAACTGCAAAAATCACTATTTTCTTGATTTACTCATACGCGAACTTTTTCATTCAACTCAACTCACTGAAAAAAACAGAGTGATGAGTAAAAATCAACTCATTTTGCCGAACACGTCTTTCCGAGGATTTTGAGTCCTCGGTTCAAAATTTTTCACTCAATTCAACTCACTGAACAAAAGTCAGCGTTCAATAAAATGAGCATGTGTTGACGAAAGCATCATTCGGTTCAATTTGAGTTGATCGATACGACTGCATGTACCGTAACAATTTCTATGCAGTTTGTTGTTGTAGCTTGTCTTGTTCTTCTTCTCACATTTCATCTATGCAAAAAAAGTGCCACTTGCTGCGCGCATGAGTAAAATTATACGAGTTGATTTTTGCGAGTTGAGTGTTGTTCTTGTTCAAAACAATGATTTTCGAACCGAATGAGCAAGGGCCCGAAATCATTGGGCCTAATCATTGAATCCGCAGCGAATTCGATTTCGATACGATACAGATTTTCGATCGAAAATGTGCATGCAATCATTGATTCTGTGGATAAACTGCTTTACCACAAAGTGAGAACGTAAAACTGTTTTATCGACATTTATCGACAAATGCGACAAATTTGATAAAGTGTCTGTGCTTTTTGCTTTGTTCAAAAAAAAATTAAAACTAACAATTAACTATTGTGAAATTTCTTCCATAAAAATATTTAATTCGCCTGAGGCTCTTTGAGAAAATTCTTTCGCTATTTCGAGTGGGCAACTTTATATCGCTTTTAAACATCTTTAATTTATTTTTGTTAGTCCGTTTTTGTCTCTAGTCTCTAAAATACCCATTTAAAACATGATTTAGTCCGTCATAATTAATTATTTAGATAAAAAAATCCAAATTGTTTATTTCTTTTACATTTCCGCAACTCATTCACCAATGGATAGATGGCGACCAATATTTTCGATTTTGCGGATTCAATGCTTTCGTAATTAGCGACATCTATTAGCCGCGGAATGAATTTTTTCGAATCGGTAAGTGAGTTCAATGTGAACGTAAATTTTATTTTCGATACGGATGCAATGATTCCGACGTTTTAATAGATTTAATCGACCAGTGCTTGACCCTAGAGATATCTATTGGAAAACATCGTAACCAAAGTTGTAGACCTAATATTTTTCAAAAATGTGGTAACTCTGGTTTAAGTGATTTTTTTTTCGAATATTTCAAAAATGTCTTATTCTTTAGAACTAACATTTTGTTTTATATATTACAAATGTACACCTGTATGGGATCATGCTTCCAGTTTCGAATTATATCGCAACTTACTTGTATACTATATTTAGTATAAAATGAGACCTTTTGTAAAACAGTTTTTTGTTACACATTTTTCGTTGTGTTTTTTTTCTATTTGTTTTCCATTATTTGCCCACAAATAATATTTATACAATTCATAAATTGGATTGCCCTCCACCATAATTAACCGAATAGTATGGATTACAATATAAATATCAATTTTATGTAATTGAAGCCACTCTCTATTGGCTTCAGAATACCGCGCAGGGGCTTTACATAATTCTATTAGTTGGTAGGCAAACAATAACGCTACGGTCAAAAATCAATATATATACTTGTTTATATTGTAAATAGTATCATAATGGCGCATAGTAGGTCCTGCTGATCTCATCGTTGATTACATGAAATTTTACTTTAGCTAACGGTAACTAACCCAAAAAAAAAAACACAATACTGAGTACACATACACACAAACATATAGCCAATAAATTCAAGCTGAATATGCGTGTGGCACACAATGAAAGTTTTACGCTAAGAAACTTCCTGTCATTTAGCTCTGTATGTATGTATGAATGTATTTAAGTTTGCTTGTGTGCGTTTTTTGTTTGTGCCGGAAAGTTGAGTCCACCCTCAAACTCTGATGATGATGGAAAGTTGACTCATACCTCACGTGTAAAAATTTTCGAACAAAATACAAACAAAATAAATATCCACGACACACCCGATTTGAGTATTTGTACTTGCGTACTATAGTTTCCGTATGTAGGTTTGTGGGTTTGTGTACTCTTCATTGTATTTCTGTATGCGTGCGGAAAAATATGAGCTGACAAAAAAGTCGGTAATTTTTTTTTTATTTTTTTCTTTATTTCTACGCTAGATTTGATAATGAGCTCACCACCACCCACTGACCTAGTGCACACACACACCCACCAATACACACTTAAGGTAAATCCACATCTATCCGACACCTGCAGTTCGTGCTCACGGCGGCACAGTTACGCTGGCGCTTAGTTAACGTTGTATTTTCCATGTGTGTCGGTTCGTGTGTATTCGTTTGGTACTATCGTGCCAACTTGGAAGTTTTTTTGGGCATAGCGAAGTTTTTCTGCCACGCTGTTTCGTCCTTGTTTAGGTCGCTTTTTTTGCTTCAGTTAAGCGACTTTCTTTGTATTTTAGCTTTCACCTTCGTTTCTTACGGCTCTTTTTGGGCGCAATTACTTTACAACATTCTAAGATACACACACATTTGTATATATTGTATTTATGTGTCTGTATGTTTCTACTAAAATGAGCAGCTCTTTGTGAGTTCCCTGTCACCTTGCGAAAATCCAAGTACGCAGCCAATCTGTCGCACGCATGAGTATATATATGCAATACAGGGTGATCCTTGGATTGCTTCCATAAAAGTATCAAAAGAAAAAAATATTATACTCCTTCGACTAGCTACATAGGGATCGCATTCTTTCAAGATTTCTGGTTCCATTTGTGGAATGGTAACTTATGGCCATCAATAGCCTATTAATAGAATCCAAATTCGCCCTTAGACCTTGAATAATCAATCGATGCCGCACATAACATCGGCGTTTCCCAGGATTCCATCAAAAAAGTGAAGATTTCTGGTTCCCTTTGTGGAATGGTAACTTATGGACATCACTAGCTCATAAAAAAGATCCGTATTTGCATTAAGATCTTGAATTGTTTATCGATTCCTCATATAAAAGTAACCTTTCCCAGGATCACATCAAAAAGATCAAATTGCAACTTTTGCGAGGTCAATTGACTTCGCCGAGGGTTCAGATAATAAATTATCGAACTTGATATGCAGAAGACCGACTGACGCATTGGTATGTGTCATAACATGTCTTGGACCTGAAACAGAAGCCCGAGCTGGTAAATTTGCCGAAAGAATTGTACTACTTCTTCGAAAGCTTTCACCATTGACAGCAAGTGCGGTTTTAGCAATATTTTAAAGTAAAAAGTACCAAGTAGAATGATTGGATACTGTCTTCTTCAAAGTCCTGCAGTTTTGTCCGTCGTTGAACAATTCTTTTTTTTCTGAACTTATACTCGTTATAGAATGGATCGACCATTTGCTGAGTGAATGGAGCTTCATAAGGGGTAAAGGGTTTTTATGTCAAATTTTGTTCAGTTGGTCCAGGGTTGGTCCACAAAAGGCTATATCATTAAGCTCGATGGCGAACTGATGCTTTAAGGTTTAGTCACATGCTTTCATTTACAGAACCCACATTCTTAGAAGTGGCTGCGGTACGACGATCCAATTTCGAGTTGTAGAAATAAATATTACCACAGCTTCGTTCAGTTAGTTCTTTGGAGAGTTGTTGTCAGAAAAATACATTTCATTGTGATGTCATGAACTTAATGAATGAATGGAGTTTCGCGATGTCGTTGTGTCTGGTCTTAACTTTATTGCTCTTGGATCCATATGTTATTTGCTGACACTAACACTTCAATATCTAAACAGAAATAATTTGTTACTAGAAAGAACTGTCATTTGTCAAAACAATATTTGAGTGGATCACCCTGTATCTATGTACGTTCTTAACTTGATTACTAAGTCGCCATCTTCCGGTTGTTATTTTTCTTTTTTCTTCTTGCTTTTGGTATGCGAAATCGTTTAAGGAGTGCCGTTCATAGCAGTACTAACGCCACAGGCATTTCATCAGTGCCAGCTACGCGTACTACATTAGCACTCTAACTAGTGCTGCGCGGCGACACTGACACACTAACTCGCGCCAATGTGTCTCCAATGTAATGGAAATAGGATCATCACTAGGCCAACCGACACCTGTCAAACGACAACGGGCACCGGGCACCAGGCATCGGGCACCAGTCAGCCAACTACAAAGAGCATAACAGCCGACACTTGGCCAACATAGCAGTGGCACGGTGGGGCACCAAATTCAGGCCACATGATAATGAATGTTTTTGTCCTACTTAACTAAACGTGGAATGGCATAGCATGGCATGGCGTGGCGTGGCAGGTTTTCAGCTGCTAACTAACAACGCATAGTCACACAATAGTGCACAAGTGTTGGCGAACGAGTGAGCTTTGTGGCGCCACGCATATATACTGACAGCAGCTGCCATTATGGGAAAATGTGGCAAATATTTTTGTGCCACACGCAGCACACATACAAACAAATATATAGAGATGTGTATGTGGCATATAAAACGGCAACCAACGGGTTTGCATTACAAGCTGCCATTAGGCAAATGAACATTTCACACGCTTCGCAACGCGGCGCGCCACTGTTGTGGGCGTTGGCGGTGAGTGCCTTGTATGTGGTTTCGTATCGCTTTTATCTTTTGCACTGTACAAGCCTTGAATACCCAAGGCATTGATGTTACTACAATAGACAAGGAAGTAATATGACGGTTTGTGGCAGGAATTTTTGTTCGCTCGTTTCAAGCGCTATCTCTGCGAAGGATATCACGCATAGCTTATGGCTTAATAAGGAAAATGTAAGCCCATGTACGGTTTTGGCAACGGATCAATAGGGATATTGTGTTTTGGTTTACTTTATAATGGTTTAAATTGAAAATGAGTAGGCTGCTGATATACATATGTTTATGTATTATATATGTAAATATAAGGCTAGCTAGAGAGCAGTTTTAGCTTCACAAAGCTACCTTTTCTATATGTAAATTGAATTTAAATTAATAATAAGTTACATTATATGGATTTAAATGTGGTCATAAGGAATTGTTTTGGAATTTTAGGGTCCTTTATTGTAGCGAAAGAAACAAGTATACAAATATATATAACAAAATCGATTTTACTACCTTTATATGCTATATAAAATAGTATTCAGAGTGTTAAGTACTTAGTAAAGCAAATGTAAACTATGTAAATGGTATCTGAAAAGCTTTAAAATAATAATTTTAGTCAAAATTTCAACATCGTTTCTCAGCAGTACATCAACTTGAGAATCCTATTATTCTCAGCACAGAGAGATTTTTATGGCAATAGTAGTGATTCTTCTGAGAGAACTATAAATCTCAACTTGAACTTAAATGTGTCAAATTATACAAATATATTCAATATCAACTTGACAATTATGAACCTCACAAGGAATAGATAAGAATCAAATAATAATATATGATAAACGCAACTAAAGAACTATAAATACATGAAAGGTTAGACAAAACTGAAAGAACGATTTTTTAAAATCTAGAGAAGTAAAAGAAAAATAGAAATGTAAACGAATGAAAAAATCTCTAAATTAAGCGATCGACGATTGCCAACGAATTTAGATTTAGACCTGACAATCTATAAAGACGAAGGAAATTTGACAAATTCACATTATCTCAAAGAGTGGATAATCTTTCGTTATCATCAACATTTGGAACTTTTGCAAACTTGTGTATGAAAATGAAAATTTATTTTTATTTGTAATTTTAAAAGTTTAATTAACAGAGTTTAATTCTCTGGAAATCGATATCATTCGACTCAACAACTGCGCCATTTGTTCTGCTTTTTCCAGACTGGATAAGGAAGCGAAGACGAAATATGTCCTGTCATCAAACAAACAATCCTCGTATTCGTAACTTGGCTCCTAGGCCACTGTTGACAGTCATATCTTTGAAGTTGTAGATAAATTTGTCTATCTTGGAACCAGGATTAACAACACCAACAATGTCAGCTTTGAAATCCCACGCAGAATCAGTCTTGACAACACGTGCTACTTTGGACTGAGTTGGCAACTGAAACTTTACCTTTCAGACGAACCTCTCTCGACGAACAAAGATCAAACTCTACGAATACCTCTTCAATCTTTAAGTTAAGAGCTTTTGAGAGCAAAATTTTTCAGAGAAATTGAGCATTGCTGAGGAACGCGACAAGCGTTTGGCTGCTAAGACTCATTAAGTAGTTATTTAAGAATGGTTTATGGTTCTTTGTGCATTGGCGACGACGAATAACGCATTCGATGGAACGATGAGCGTGGGCATTGACATACATATGTAGTTCTGACCAACTAATAATAACCAGCTCTAATTAGTGCTGGTAAGAAAACTTTAACAAATTGAACAAAAAGAGGTTTCAAGTAATAATCAATGAATTGCACAATATCAACGTTAATATAATATTTTAACTAAAATACTCAATGCGTTCTTCAAGTTGCCTAACCAGGCTTTTAATATTTTTGTCCGTTTTACAGATCTCATAGTGAATTGCAGTGACATCTCGCTTCAATTACTCTCGCAAAAACTAAAAAATATGAATTATCGTTTTATACTGGAAAACGACTAATATGGTTATGACCAAATTTTTTTTTTCATTTTTTAATAAAACACTGCAGATGGCGATACGTTGCGTATGAGTAACTTTTATATGGATATAATAATTAAAATATGATGGATGAAAATATTAAAAATAATATTTAGAACATTTCGATGTACTGTAATAGATGAAATGGTTATATTCAAATTCCTGCTTAAAATATTTTAAGATAAGAATTACATTTTTAGAATTGAAATTCTTTCAATTAGCAATATTCGAATTCAGCAAGAAATGGCATCACTGTACGCTAGGTTAAGTTCTTCTTTTTCCAACAGTATTTTGTATGTGTGTGAAGTAAACACATAAACAAATTTATGCATCAGAAAATATTTGTCAAATTCCAACATAATTCTTTCAATTATTTCACAAATTATTAAGTTGCTGCAATACCAGTTTTTATAGTAATCAACAATAAATTTATTAGTATTTTATGATCTTCATAATGCAAAGAGTCAAGTGGCAATTAATAATCAAATTTGTATTCATACTCTACTTAATATATTTTAATATACATACATATAAATAGAAATGTAGAATAATACAGTAGTTGGACAAATTATTATAAACCATAAGCTCATAAAATTGCAAATGCTAAACCATAGAAAACAACGATATCAGCGATAAGGAAAGAAAAGCCGTTCTCACCACCGTCGTATAGGGTTTACATAAAGAAAAAGCCGTATTTCAAAAAAAATATTTGAGGAATTTAAGGAATATTTAGTATCGCTACAACAAAGTTGACAGAAATAAGAGATCTATGCTTCACTGTTTTCAAAAAATTCACCTGGTATTATCTCGAAAACTATTGAAATATTTATAACGATAATCTTAGATCAAAATATCAAAAAAAAATTTTAATAAATATTTAGCGCTTCTAATTTTTGTTTCGTCACTGTGATTGAATTTTATTATAGATATGTATGATGTTTGAATAACATCAATGCTGATTGCCTCTCTTCAAATTCTATCACTATAATTATGATGTCTACGTGTTCTCCGCTGCTTTTGGCTTTTCTGTTTTGTGCTTTTGATGAAATTCGAAAATTCGCCCACGCACTATTTTAAATTTCGTCGCATACTCTATGGTCTAGTCACTCAAAATGCGCCACACGTGTGTGAAAGACCGAGCGCGTTGCCTCCCGCAAAGTGCTATAAAAATCATTCATTATGCTTTGCTCAGCGAAATTGTCAACACGATTATCGTTCGTATAGTAAAATTGCAACTAATGCAAATTAATAAGAACAAAAATTATTCGACTAGCAAAGAGCAAATCTAGAAATGTCGGCCGCAAGTGGCACACTGTAACATATTTGTGACATCAAAGGCGAGGCGGCGGCTAGTGACTAAGCGAAAATCGAAAAAAAACATAATATTTACATAGTCGTCTAAAAATACCTTCTTTCACGCTCACATATGTTTTTATTATTTATTAGACACCATAAAAATCGTGAGATTGCAATTATTTTGATAAAGTGCTTTTCATCTTTGAACTCCCACTTTGAACCGCTAAGTGCCTGATTCTAAGAACTCGAACAATGAATTAACGCAACGAATAAAAATATTATTTGAGGTTATTTATAGTTCGGTTTATGATTTTCATTTAGTATTCAACATTTAAAAAAGATTTTGTTGACATTTTCGCATCAAAAAATGTTTTTGCAGAAAATTTGAGATCTGTGATGTAAGATTATACAGCACTCGGTCTTTATATAAAAATTTACTGCTTTCTCTACCATCTGAAACACTATGTCTATAAAATTTAGTGTACGGAATAATAAGTTGTAGGCAGATGAAATCATCAGATTAAAAATCATCAGCATGAGGACTTGAGTTGTGGTTTGATGTATGATCTATTAAATATAATTCTGGACAAAATTCTAATTTACATTTATTTACATTACATTTATTGTGATTACATTTGACTAAATATGGAGATCGAAACTCCGTAGATACCGTTATTCCAATTAGAACGAATGATGTTGTACTCCATATTTAGAGCATTTGAAGGGTCTTTTTCATAAATATCATCTAGCAAAATAGGCTATTACAGCCTAGGAACATTTGGAATAATCCTTTAAGTTTAGGTAGTGTTGGTATTCAGCAGCTCTCTAGAAGTTTAAAGGTTAAAATTTGGTAATAGAAAAAAAGCTTTACTTTACTTGGTATCGATTTTTCTTTGAGTTTTTTCCTTGGAGTAAAGGTTGAATTCAATAGGTTCAAACTTAATAGCATAGGCTTATACGTCAAACCAATATTATAGGTCTATAGGTCTTTGCTTCCGCCGTTTTCCAATAGATGTCTATAGGGTCAAGCACTGGTCGATTAAATCGATTAAATCGTCTTATATCGATCTTGGAGATTTGTGTCAACATTAACCCAAGAAAATATTTGTAGAGATCTGTTTGCATCCCAGCCGGGGGGTGATATATTATGAGCTGCTAAAGCCAAGTGAAACCATCACCGGAGATCGATAGCGATAGATGGGAGTTCTTTCGTCACGAAATACGCATGCTGCCAGTAGTAGCTAGCGACGGCCAATATTTTGAATAACATTTTTGTAACCGTTTTTATACAATAAAGCCTTAAATTTAAAAAAAAAAAACGGCGGTAGCAAAGTTGTAGACTATAATATTCGATTATCTATGATATATTACCCGTACTAAGCTAAACATGGATTTTTGAACCTTTAGATCTATAGTATTATATATGGATATTACTACTTTTCGCGGGTTAAATTTGAGATTTTATTTACAGTGTCGAGAACTCTTCAGTTTTCATAAGCTGGGAGATCTGTAGATTCATTTTTCAAGAGTCAGGAACTGGGTGTTCTATAGACGTGTATTACGATTATAATTTGAAGAGTAATATAAAATTCTCACGTGTGAGAACAGACCCTTTCTTAGCAAGAGAATCTTTTTAAAATTGGCGAAGTATGCTTCGGCTCGTAACAAAATAACGAAAAGTTTGTCTTTTTGGTCAATTATTGAATCAATTATGGACGTTTAATTTTTCTGACTATTATTTACAAGCTAACAAAAGACACTTGGACCCAATATTTTGTTATTATTTCCATTTTAATTAATCTAACAAAAAGCTGAAATATATTTCCAAAGTGACCGCAAAATATGAATAATCATTGTAACTTAAAATATTAGCACTTGCTGTGGCATAGATCTGTCCACATTTATAATTGAGCGCTGGGACAAATGGCAACATGCAATGTACAAGTGCAATTGGAGGCGACCATGCGTGGAACAGTGTCCATTCGATGGACGGGCAGAAGCCAAACCGAAAAACTTTTCTGCATTTTGCAATCAACGGCAAATAAATGCGACTACACACACATATACATAGGTAATGGTGTACACACACGCAGGTACCTACGTTGGCGTTGGCAAACTGGTAACGCTTGACAAATTGACAAGAATTAGAATATGTGTGTCAACGACAATTTGCAAATGTCAGATGAGATTGTGATAAGTTTGCGGCGAGATTAGGCACGCACACTTAAAGTGCGATTACATGGGTTTTTATGTACGTACATACACATATACATATATGTACATATGTATATGTGTGTATGAAATGGAAAATTTGCATATCCACACTAATACATATGTATATAATACAAGTATATATGTATATGCGCATTTGTATTAGTGAAATATTGACACTTTGTAGGCTGACACTTTTTCTAGTCTGCGTCAGAGGTGGGGGGAGGAGTGATGGCAGTGTCGCAATTTTATTATTCGTGCCACTTGCGTTGATGCGCACTACATTTCGTGCCACACATGTGGTTCATGTGGATTATTTGCACATAAATGAGAATTATGTGGCTCAATTTAGCATATAAATTTAAAAAATATATATTTAGCACATACATATATCTATGCATGTAGATCTCTGACAGACGCACCAACCTACAATATAAATAAGGAAAATAAAATAAAAGGCAATACATATAATAAACCATTTTCAATTTATTTATGCTTTTGATGACAATGGTCCGAATGACAGTGACGATCATGGAGAAGATATGTTGGCTGGCCATATTTTGTGAGCCACTTTTTGCTGACGCAACTCACTAACGATCAATTGACGTCAGAGCTTTTTGAGAAAGGTGAGCTTAGAATTAAGAGTGTTGTACTTGGAATATGAAGGTGTCTAAAAGGTAAAAAAATTACCTTAACATCGCTATAATACTCAATGTTCTTATGTAGGGTAGACTATAGACAGTATTTAACTTGATAATTCTTCGTGGAAGATCCAAAAAATGCACGTAATTAGAAAATTTGTGCATAGATACTTAATTGCAACCCTGCGTTAGTTAGTTATGGTTAATTAATAGGTCGATAAGGGAAATTGTATGCTTTTGATTGTCGGAAAATGGCATAATAATTTTTTAACGATTTTTAATTTCACACTTTATGTTATTGCTTGACGAGAATTTAGCGCAGTTTTGATGAGTATTTCACATATTCTCAACTATATCGTAAGACCATAAGAAAGCAACCATGCAATAAAGTATGTAGTGAACAGCTCTGCACAATAGTTTGGGCGACATAGGATAGCTAAGGAATATAGGTTTATATTGAGACAAAGTTTAGTAGATTTTTATAAAATTAAACACAAATACGCATATTGGAAAGGCATATTTCTGCTAAGACAATTTGTTTTTTGTTTTTTTTTTAATATATTAATCGTTTAAATCCATTATCTGAACATTGATATGCTCCGCTCCGTTTTTTTTGGCATTTCCTTATATAGTCCAAATGGAGGTTATCGGATTATAACCACGTCCAGAAGGGTTACACCCAAATTGGTACACAAAATTTTAAGTGGCTCCTCCCACTTATGGGTCATAAACCATATCTCCGAAACTACTCGACCAATATCAATGAAACTTGGTTTGTAATTTTTTCCCATCCCAATGATATGTTATGAACATATCACAAATCGGTTCACAACCACGCTTACTTCCTATATATCAGAACTTTGAAGTCGACCTGAATAGTTACATATGTATATAATAATACAATATGTAAAGTAAGCTTAGCCCTTCTTTACTTGTTTACATATATTTTCGTGCCAAAATTTGTTAAAATCGTATTCCTTCGTTCAATATCTGAGGAATATATCTAAGAAGATTTAGTTAAAATTTGATACGGATCGCTTGAGCCATTTCCGAGAAATCGTGCTCACCGACTTTGAAAAAATAGTTTTGAGAAAAACGCGTTTTAAATGACTGCCGCTGTTAGTCCAGTTCTTAATTTACTAACTTTCTAACACTCTGACGTAACCTTACAAACTCAGATATAACTTCGAAAATATTTTTCAATTAATTTAAAATTTTCAGAGAATATACTTGAATATCAATATTTACTATTCCAAAATAAAAAAAAAAAAAATTTTGAAAATTATAACTGCGTATTGCGTTATTGGTACTGATGGCCATTAGTCTATTCTAAAATATAAGAACTCAAGTCATACCTCAATTCTCTAATACATCTATTTTTAGGTTTGACTATCATTCCCTTTTATTGTATAATCTTAGTAAGACTTAGTTTCTGAATTGTATGTGTAGAAGATAGAACTTCGGCCTGACGTAAATTTATGGAGCATTTGAAAAAATAGTAGGCCTAATGGGTGGCAAATTTAATCCAAAACAAGTAAGGAAGGGCTAAGTTCGGATGTCACCAAATAGTTTAAATTTGCAGGTTTAAAGGCATATAAATTTTTGCATTTCTGTATTATTGAAATTTTATCATTATAGTGATATCAAAGTCTCGAATTGTGTCATATGAGAAGTAGGTGTGGTTGTGAATGGATTTCGTCAATGGCCGAGCGGTTCCTGAGATATGGTGTTTGGCACAAAATGATCACTTCCATAATATTTATAATACATAATCAAGGAAAGCATTACAATAACATTGAATACTTTGAGAAGAAAAATTATTTTTATTTTCACACTATACATTCCATTCCGCATACTTAAAATACGTCCTTTTACATGTCTTACAGTTATTCAATATATTTTAATGGTATTAATGGAAAAGCATTTACTTCATATTTTTGATCCATTAGTTAACATAGAGGCAGAGCATAAAGTAGGTCAACTTAAAATTAAATCATCCGCACACAAGCACACTTACATCGCAGTACAAGGAGTACCGGCGCACCTACGAGCTGTTATGCTATTTTACCACGGACATACATACATATAAATGTATATTGCTATATGCTTGCGCCATTAATTGCTAAGTGAAATTTCCACTTGAGAAGTGCATTAAGATGCATGTGTAAATTGCTTGCAAGCATTTATGGAGACGCTATATAGTGAATGTCTTTGTGTGTTTGTACGTGTAAATAAACACATATTTCCCTTTAAATGGCGTATAACTGAAAACTTAAGTGATATTAAAATGCACAGAGACACTTAGAACTGTCATTGGTTTTTAAATAATTCTGTGGAAAAATATTTGAAAAATTTCAAGAAACAATTTATAATAATACCAACTAAAATATCGAGCAATCAGCGCGCTTTGCGTGACATATGTATGTGTGTGTATATATAATGACCGTATACATTTTTTATGCAGCTCCTTAGAGCATTTTACTTTCTCGCGCAGGATATTATAATAATTCGCTTTGCGTGTGTAAATATGAGTATGAGTATGAGTGTGAGTATACACAGTACTCATTCATAATTTACTGACAGCTTTATGGAGATATGGGATTTGAGGGTGTTGTCATAACATGGTTACTCAGCACTTTATCAATATTTATAGTTCCATTAGCTGTGGCTGATGGACGGCGCCTTCGGCAAGCAGCGAAGTAGCATAGACGCCATTTAAGCACCTGTGTAAACATACATACATATATAAGCACCTTTGTGTATTTCCTGATGGAAAAAATTACACATATGTATGTACATACATAAATATGAACATATAAATAATATATAAATCAATGATATGTTGGCCGCAGTCGTACCACGGCGCAGGAAATATAAGAAAAATGCGCACGTGTAGTTATGCAAATTTGAGTGGACAGGGCGTATGATGAACGTGGCGAAGTGTCCACCACACATACATAGTACTTAATGACATACATAATTTATGGAGGAGTTACGGTATATTGTTCGTTGTTATGTATGCATAATAACAAGAATAAATAATATTAAAGCATATTCGTGACACTGTAACTTTTTCATTGCAAGAAATCGATTTTAATAACATTATTTTTCTCTCAGCAATTTTTCACATAAAGTAGGGGGTGTACATATATGGTTGGTATGGTTGGAGCAATATAATTTTTATCACACCGTCGGGACATCAGTTTTGCATAATAACTTAAGTAATCGAAGAAAATTGATTTTAATAAAGGATTTTTAGAAATCATCGAAATTGTAATTTTTCCTTGATTAATTGGAAATCTCTAACGAGAAAAGAGTTAGAAAGTTGCCACATGTTTCAAAATTTTAAATGAGAAAGTTATAAGATAAAGGCACACGAATAACTTAATAGTTTTAGAAAAGCTTGACGTTGGAAATGTAAGGTAAGGGCAGTCACCTGTTTAAAATTTTAATTGAATCAAATTTTAAATATAAGCAAATTTTAAATTAGGAAATATTTTCAGCTAAAGCTGATTAAGTGAAGAGTTGCAGCTGTAAAAATTTAGTATTCAATTGAATATATTATTTTTATATTGTCGCAACATGTTGAACAGAGTATTATAGTTTTGTTCATATAACGGTTGTTTGTGTCATACAGAAATAAAAGAGTTAGATATGAGGATATATATAAATAAATGATCAGCATGTCGAGTGGAGTTTAAATCCGGATGTCTGTCCGTCCGTCTGTCCGTGCAAACGTTAACTTGAGTAAAAATTTTGATATCTTAGTGACTCTTGGAACATATATTTCTTAGGACTCTGAGGAGGTTGGTACTGAAAATGGGCGAAATTGAACCAATGCCACACCCAAAAATGGTGAAAACCGAAAACATAAAACGTGCCATAACTAAGACATATGTAAATAAAGTTATAAAAGTAAAATTTCGATCGCACTAGAAGGGGCATATTCGGGTGAAATTTTTTTGGGGAAGTAGGCGTGGCCCCGTCCCAAAATAGGTTTTTTGTAGATATCTTGAAAACTATTAATGCTATATCAACCAAACTCTCTACAGTCGTTTCTTTTAGGTACTACCTTATACAGTCCAAAAATGGAGAAAATTGGGTTATAACCACGCCCACCTCCCATACAAAAGTTATGTTTAAAAACACTAAAAATGCTTTAATTTAGCAAGGAAAAATGCCAGCAAACTTAAATTTCATCATAAAGAAGCTACAGGAGGGCTGCATTCAAATTTGTATACACAATTTCAAATGGGCTTGGCTCCGCCCACTTACTCGACCAATTTCAGTGAAATTCGGTTTATAACATTTTTTGATATTTTGTGAAAATAGGTGAAATCGGTTCACAATCATGCCTAGTTCCTATATACCAGATCTTTGAATTCGATCTGAATCGTTTACTTTACAATATATTAAGTAAGCAGTAGTGAAGATATCGGAACAGAACTTTGTATAAATACTGCATTTATATCGTGGCACCTTTCTAAAAATCGCCGAAATCGGACCATAAGTTTTCAAGGCCTCATATATCGAACATGAGGACCTCAGTGTTTCTAACCTTTTCTTGCCGAAAGTATAGGAAGGCTCTCAGATATTTGGAAGAAATTCAGAGAGAATATGTTTCTTCTAATAATATGTGTCCGTGCCAAAAATGGATGAAATCGGGCCATAACTTCACTGATCTCCCAAATACATAATATTAGGGTTTCCAACTTTCAATGGACTTTATACCATATATACGACAAATATGTGCATCAAATTGTGTATTACCCTCGTATTAATAAAAATAAATAAATAAATTGCGAGAGTATAAAATGTTCGGTCACAACCGAACTTAGCCCTTCCTTACTTGTTGTTTTTAAGATATTTTAGTAAATTGTCTATCTTTAGTTTTCAAGAACACACTCAGCCACTCGCAGCCGCAATATAATTTTAGGAACGAGCAAACAAGATAATTTTATCAAAATTATGCATTACTCTTATCTAATATCAACTGATCAAATATGCTACGAATATTAAATTGTGTGTATTTTTGTAATTTGCTGGCTTGCTGATAAGAACGCAAAAATATTAAGCAATCCCAAGCACTTACCCTTGATTACTTTGTAAAAAACAAATACAATAAAATGGCATTATGCGAATATATATAACATACATAGATACTCATGCCAGTACAACAGTGAATTTACTGGTTAAATAATGTTTAACCGTTATAAAGAAGTATTCTATGTTCCAATAAACTCATAATTCAGACTTTTTATTTAATATTGCGACTATCTAGCAATTGTTTAACTTTTAACCGTTCGATACCAAACGAGGTTTCAGGCAAGGTGACTCACTATCTTGCGATTTCTTTAACCTGATGCTGAAGAAAATAATACGATCTACAGAGCTAAATAGAGAAGGTACAATCTTCTATAAGAGTGTACAGCTGCTGGCGTATGTCGATGATATTGATATCATCGGAAGCAACAACCGCGCCGTTAGTTCTGCTTTTTCCCGCCTGAATAAGGAAGCGAAGCGAATGAGTCTGGAAGTGAACGAGGACAAGACGAAGACGGCGAATACCACAGACGATGGAACGATGAGCTGTACGAGTTATACGACGACATTGACATAGTTCGGCGAATAAAAAGACAGCGGCCACGCTGGCTAGGTCATGTTCTCCGAATGGACGAAAGTACTACGGCTTTGAAAGTGTTCGATGCAGTACCCGCCGGAGGAAGCCGAGGAGGTCTCCACTCCGTTGTAGGGACCAGCTAAATGTCGAATGTCTATAGTCCAGTTCAATAACAAAATCATATGGAGAGTTAATCCCATACATTTAATTGTATGTTTTTAACATCGTTCTTTAATTTACTTTGGTTTGGTTTAATTATTGTCGTTATAAAAGGTTTAGGCGTAGCAAAATGTGTCTTCTCATGTAGAAGATTCAACTATATGCAAATGTTTATCAACATCATTTTTGTAATAACAAACTGCAGTCTCATCTGAGTTTACGTCAAGTATAATAATAAAATCTTGAATCCTAACTAAAATTTATTGTGGATTAAAAACTAATCAAATCACAATCGCATACGAGTATGTAAACACTGTTGTGGTTGTTGTGAAAATTCAATAAATTTCCATTTAGCAGTCCATGAAGCCAAATAACAATTGAAAATTTGTTTACGTGAGTGAAAATCGTAGGTAATTTTACGATTCTTTTCTGTCAACTTCAACGCCTACATACGCCCACTTAAACACTGACCACTGAGATTGATTACAATGCTAGTGACACATACAGACCGTATAAATGCGAGTTGCATGTACATAAATCACCGAAATCCAACGCAAATCGGCAAAAGTCTACACATGCATACATATATGTATGTCTTTATATGTATCTATATAGGTACATATGTTCCTGTGTGTTTCTGTAAAATGCAATGGATTGCGTGCATGTAACAAACGGTAGCGGCAAATAGGATTAAGTTGAACGATAAAATCACCATGTCAATGCAAACACATGGAATGTATAGTTATACATACATATATGAGTATTTATACATAAATTATTGTATACTTATACATATATATTTATATTGTTACTTATTTGATGTTAACCTGCAATGAAAATCTTAAGTATTTAGTTCGAAACTGGTATAACTTTGTCACATTTGCACCAGTTTTCGTTTGAGTGCCTCATTCTAAATTATTTAAGATTTAAACTAAATTTGAGAAATCCTGCTTTTCTCAGGTAATTTCTGGGAATTACCTATACCGTTGCTTCCAAGGGAAAAAAATTATTTCATATTTTAACCA
The DNA here is from genome assembly GCA_031772095.1 of Zeugodacus tau. Taxonomy (NCBI): domain Eukaryota; kingdom Metazoa; phylum Arthropoda; class Insecta; order Diptera; family Tephritidae; genus Zeugodacus; species Zeugodacus tau. The sequence continues at coordinate 28,203,447 of CM062652.1, forward strand.
TAACTTAATAATAGTAATAGACATGAGACTTGCATATTTCCACGGCACTGTCTCTTTAATTCATTACTAATTCAAACTGTAATTTTATGACGATTTACTTATTCATACAACATTTTTAGAGAGATTTACTTAACTTTGAAGTCAAAGGAGAAGTGATAATTTCGTATACCTGGGAACCAGTATCAACAACACCAACAATGTCAGCCTCGAAATCCAGCGCAGAATCACTCTTGCCAACAGGTGCTACTTTGGACTGATTTGGTAAATAAAAGTAAAGTCCTCTCTCGGCGAATCAAAAATCAAAACAAACACAAAATCAAACTCTACAAGTCGCTTATCATTCCCGACCTGCTTTATGGTGCAGAAGCTTGGACGATGTCAACATGAGATGAGACGACACTAGGAGTTTTCGAGAGCAAAATTTTGCGCAAGATTTATGGTCCTCAGAACATTGGCAACGGCGAATACCGCAGACGATGGAACGATGAGCTGTACGAGTTATACGACGACATTGACATAGTTCAGCAAATAAAAAGACAGCGGCTACGCTGGCTAGGTCATGTTGTCCGAATGGACGAAAACACTCCAGCCCTGAAAGTGTTCGATGCAGTACCCGCCGGAGGAAGCTGAGGAAGGGGAAGGCCTCCACTCCGTTGGATGGACCAGGTGGAGAGCGTCCTGGTTACATTTGGGATCTCCAACTGGCGCCGAACTGCGAAGGAAAGAGACGAGTGCCGCGCTCTCATCGATTCGGCTATAGTCGGCTAAACGGTTCAACGCCAATCACATACACACATACATACATTAGAAAGAAAGCTTCAATGTGAAAAAAGCGGCCTAAATCAAGCAAATATTTGTGATTCACTTGTCACTAGGTCATTCTGAAACTGCCCCGAATGATATTCATTACTTGAATCGTTATTCCCATAATTATACTCTAATGAAGTCGGTTGTCGGAACAAATAAAGACTTATTAAAAAACAATCTGTTCAAAAAAGTGTCATAAAAGCATACATTTTTCGAAACTAATGTAGAGACGACAAAGTAGGCACTGTTATACTATGGCATCCCCATCTAGTTGCTGCCTTTCTTCACTTCTTATGGCAATCTTTATCACGTTCAATAACAATAAATATTTTGAACTATTTTGCATCTTTTATTTTTTTGCTGCTATATGTCGGATATTTTCGATTAAAAAAAAGAAAATACTTTTACTTTATGGACCGAATCAACGCCTGCGGTATGCTGCTGAAACGGAACGAACTCGACCCATTATTGAAGCGGATGGTTACTGGCGCCGAAAAATGGATCACATACGACAATATCAAGCGAAAACGGTCATTGTCGAAGGTCCCAAATAGTGGCCAAGCCGGGATTGACGGCCTTGCTGTGTGTTTGGTGGGATTGGAAGGGAATCATACAGCTGCTCCCATATGACCAGAGATTAATTCTACCATCTACTGCGAACAATTGGACTGTTTGAAGCAAGCTATCATCCAGAAATGGCCAACAGGAAGGGTGTAGGGTTCCACCAGGACAACGCCAGACCACACACTTCGTTGATCACTTGTCAGAAGTTACGGGAGCTCGGATGGGAGGTTTTATAGCATACACCATATAGGCCTGACATAGCGCCAAGTGATTACCATAGCGAACGACTTTGATGGTGTAAAGTAGAACTCAAGAGAAACTTGCGAAAAGTGGCTATCAGAGTTCTTCGTAAATAAGGATGGGGCTTCTACGCGGGGGTATTATGAAGTTGCCGTCTAGATCGAAGCGATGGAAACGAATTAAAAAATACAGCCGAAAAAGTGTGTATCGCCTTGCAGTTATGGGGTTAATGAATTATATGATTGGAGAGTGTTGTAAAAGCACGTTATAATAGTCACTCTAGCAATAAATTATATAATAAATTTCGCGTATCTTTTTATTTATAGACTTTTTATTGAAACTTTACATTTATATGTAACTATTTTGGAACATTTTTAAGAATTCGCTTTGAATAACTTCCTAGAAGATTCTAATGAATGGAGCCGAAAGGAACTAGTAACGAAATAGTTAATAAATATTATATTTTTCTGCAGGGTATAGTCACTTATATTTAATAATATAAATACATATGGCAAGTACATATATGGGCTAATCCAGTTCAATCTTCTTTAGTTTAGTGTGGTTTAAGTTGATATTTGATTCATGTGAAGCATTTGTAATTATTTCTTACAATTTACCATGAAAGCGACACGAATTTATCGATTGTAATAAGAACAATATTGCAACCGAGTTTATGTATTTGATAGATGTTCGCACAAGTTTATCTCTTGCTCTTGTGGCTTCTTAATGTTATTTCTAAAAATTAATGTTTTTGTTTTTAAGTTTAAAAACGCTTTTGTTGGGCTTGTACATATTCCACTCTAAGGAAGACAGCTTTTATATAAATGTTTTCCAGAAATTTTGGAAACCGAGCGACTGATATGAAAATCATTTTAGTAGCTGCCATGTACTCTCTCGGAAATAATATCATAATAGACCTATTACATACTATTAAAAAAATTATGAAAGTAAAACTGAAAAATTCACTTGATAAAAGTCTACATACAGTAACAAAGTAATAGAAATCTGTTTTGTTTTTTGTGATAATTAGCTTCAAAAATTCTCAGCTATGTTTAATCATTCTGAAATTTGTGCTATTCGGTGGTGTGTTTAATTGTATTGAAGCTTAAAAAAACAAGATATTTTTTGTTTCTTGTAATTATAAAGAAGATTTGAATGAAACTGTATCGACACATTTATCTAAAAAGCTTCTTTTACTTTCAAACCAACGAAAACAGGGGTTTGTGTAGACATTTGTCAGCTACTGTATATGCATGTCTACCTTTAACACAGCCTATGCCGATTCCTAAAATTTTGGTACATCGAGAGTACATCGGTAAGATTAAGATAATTTTTTTTGAATTCTCAATCGATCATTTTATTTCAAACTGTCTTATAATCCATACAGCAATGTACAACTATTTTTTCAGTACTATATACCAATCGGCCCCTTGTGCTCAATTCTTTTACATCGTATACTATGCAGTCGAATTAAGTCACGAATGTGGGCAAATAAAGTAAAGTGTGTAATTAATTTTCGCAAACATTTGTTTTCACACATACAAAGAGTGGCCAGGCATGCAAGTTTCCATGCCAAAATGATTGAGTGCAATCGATTTTTGCATTACTCAAGCTTCGTTGGCTTGCTTTATTACTCTTAACCGCAATAAAATCGATGAGCTGACAATTAAAGAAAGACCGATTAATAACGTGGATATTCAATGTGTGTACATAGATTTCTATGCTTTATAAGCTATTTATAAAATTATGTGGAAATTACGATGAAGTTCCCGATCGAGGTAAGAAGTTAAATTACATTAGAGTTGGTCCTAAATATTGGTGTGGGTAAACCTATGTCGAGTCACCAAGTCCATCGAATCAAATTTATTTCCTTGACATATCTTCTTTCGTTCACTTATCATAGAGAAAGAGAGTGAACTATTGTATTGTTAGTCCTTTTTAAATAATCGAACTGCGAGTACTTCCTTTGAAATTACATTAAATTGCTTCAATTAAGCAATTATAAAGGAAGAAAAATAAACAAAAAACCGTTATCTGCAAGTTTCATGGACGCACCCGCAGCTGTTGAAAAGTTCAGCAGCTCCCAGCCAATCTAACGAAGTGAGTACTTTTGTATATATTTATCGAACATTTTTGCAATTCTGACTGTTATTCCGCGTTGACCTACTTCTTTGCAATTTGAATTGTTAATTTCGGATGGTAAATGGAACACACAGCTACGCATTTGCCTGAAGAACGAAGCGCTGACAGCCATATCCTCACTTGACTATAGAGACACGGGTGCTACGATATTGTTATTTACCGATTCATGTAAAATGTATGCGAAATAGTGGGAAGAAGAATGTGATTCACCACACGGTTGCTATATGGCAATGGCAACCAATATGGGCAGAATACAAACATACATACATATATGCATGCATTTGTAGGCAACACTTTGTTATTGATTTCTTTACTATGACATATTTGTATGAGTGTGTGCGTGTACAAAAATGACACTCCTTTCTGCTTGAATAATTCATATATTATTGCATTAATTTGTTGTTTTTCAGATTTTGATTGAAGCATAATTTTGTCCACACAGAACGAGCAGTGACACATACATATGTACATACATATTTTATAAAAAAGTTTTTACCGTAATACAATGGGTGGACAAGGTTCTGTGGTCAATAACCTAAATACACAATTGCATATAAAATTGAAGACTGATTTTCATAGCAATTCTATAGTGTTGCTTAAAAAATTTAACAAATAAATCCGTATAAAATAAACATAACCTAAACAAGTAAGGAAGGGCTAAATTCGGGTGTAACCGAACATTTTATACTCTCGCAATTTATTTATTTAACTTTATTTATATTATATAATACACAATTTGACCCACATATTCGTCATATATATTGTATAGAGTCCATTGAAAGTTGGAAACCATAATATTAGGTTAGAAGCACCGAGGTCCTCATATTCAATAACTTAAATATGGGGCCTTGAAAACCTATGGTCCGATTTCGGCGATTTTTAGAAATGGGCTGCCACACTATAAATACAGTATTTGTGCAAAGTTTTGCACCGATATCTTCACTAGTGCTTACTTTATATATTGTAAAGTAAACGATTCAGATTGTCTTCTAAGTTCTGGTATATAGGAAGTAGGCGTGGTTGTGAAGCGATTTGGCCTATTTTCACAACATATTATTGGGAGGCAAGGAAACTATTACAAACCAAGTTTCATTGAAATCGGTCGAGTAGTTCCTGAGATATGGTTTTTGACCCATAAGTAGGCGACGCCACGCCCATTTTCCATTTTGTAAAAAAATCTGAGTGCAGCTTTCATCTGCCATGTCTTATGTGAAATTTAGTGTGTCTGACGTTTTTCGTTAGTGAGTTAACCCACTTTTAGTAATTTTCAACCTAACTTTTGTATGGGAGGTGGGCGTGGTTATGATCCGATTTCTTTCATTTTTGGACTGTATTGGGAAGTGGCTAAAAAAAACGACTGCAGAAAGTTTGGTTTATATAGCCCTATTAGTTTGCGAGATACGTACAAAAAACTTAGTAGGGGGCGGGGCCACGCCCACTTCCCCAAAAAAATTACATCCACATATGCCCCTTCATAGTGCGATCCTTCAGACCAAATTTTATTTCCATAGCTTTATTTATGGCTCATTTTCGAAAGCAACCTTCCTATGGTGCCCAGAAATAAGTGTGCCAAGTTTCATCAAGATATCTCAATTTTTACTCAAGTTACAGCTTGCACAGACGGACGGACGGACGGACGGACAGACAGACATTCGGATTTGAACTCCACTCTTCACCCTGATCACTTTGGTATATATAACCCTATATCTAACTCGTTTAGTTTTGGGTGTTACAAACAACCGTTATGTGAACAAAACTATAATACTCTCTTTAGCAACATTTGTTGCGAGAGTATAAAAATATTACATACCAATTTAGAAGTTTATTTTGATTAACCAATGCTATTGTGATTTAAAACGTTTGAGATATCATCCCTCAATTCGAAAACTTTACTAAGATTGCAGAAACAGCTGTTATTGATACTCCCATCTCTTAGGAACATCTCTCCGCGTTGGAACAGACTGACTTAGTCGTTAGAGATTTTAAAGTAAGTCCATTTATCTTTCGATTAATCTCGGGATTAATTAAGATATCATTCAATCTTAGGGCTTATTCCCAACCATTATCCTTACATCCGAGTTTTCTGCTATTATTGTATCTTGTGGCCTTCTGGAAAAGGATGCAAAATGTGTACTGGTTAAGACAAAATTCAGCAAATCAGTACTTGGCTATTCAATATGCTAGGACAAAGTTGCCGTAACACTTATCAAGTCCTTACTTTACAGCAACCACAATTCATTGTGAACAAAAATACCAAAGATTATTTAAGTTTAAGGCCAATAGCATGATAACGATTGGATAAAATTTAATTTCATGAAATTTTAGCAATTTTCTAGGTAAGGTTAGTTTTCAAAGGAGAGAGATTTTTAGTGTGGCGATCTATAAACAGCTCAAAAACTGTTCAGTCTATGTAGTATATGTATGTGAAATGATTCTAAATTTAGTCTAAAGTTGTTTCAAAAGTTATCATCGAAGATAGTGAAAGAATGCCTGGAGCTATTAGTGGCACTAACATCATCTTTCACGATAAACATGCAATGGCTTCCACGACACAACAGTGATACTCAGACCTTATAGTTGGATGCCTCTCTCTACGAGGAGATATTTAATCGAAAAACATGTTGCTTGCTCTTCAAGCAAGCAGACGTGGCCTGAATGGAATAAGAGCCGCACATGCCGACTATTGAAGTTTAACATTCTCGACGATATCACAGATTTTGCACATCTAAAACTTTATCAAAACCATAAGGTGGTTCAGAGATGACGTAGTAGTGTGGCCTCCCAAAGGCCTAGATGCGTCGACAACCACTATACATAAGCGAACTAAACCTGTTTCTAAGTTTGGATCTATTTATTTTTAAATCTCTTGTAAGATTTTCGATTTTTATGACGACTATAACATACAAATTGAAAGTATTAAAAGAAAAACTCTTGTCATAAAACTAGACGTCACTGTAGAAATAAATTTGCTTTGAAAAAAAAACTATAAGCGATTTGAAAATAAAGCGTATCGGATAAAAATAAATAACATCAAATACAAATATCTATGAGTGTATGGATTTGCAAATTTTATGTTAATTGACTCATTGTTAATATCGAAAATTTATGCGTGCATTTGCAATTCGGTTTTAGTAATTTTATTATAAAATTCAGCATAATACAAGGGGGGTTTGATAGGTCAGTGGGATTTTCAATTGTTTATTCCTTGATAAAATCTCACCAAATTGGAACAATGTCGAATATATACCAGAAACTCAAGGAAAATTTCGCCGATGATTCATTAACTGTTAACCCACTTCGAAACCAACGCTGAACTTCCGGATTGAATCCTGGCATTCTTGAGTTTAACATGATCCAATTATTGATGAAATAAGTTTGTCAGTCAACAATGATTTGAAAGATATTCTCAATGTCAAGAAGTGATAGATGCGTCCATATGAGATTTGAGTTGTATGAAGAAGCCGTGTTATGAGGATCTTGGCAAATTTCACCATCTCTGATAAATTAAAATTTTCAGTCTTATCACACCAACCTCGTTTGCTGTTCAGACACGCTTTTGTTGCTGCAGTGTTATTTATGGTACTCGTATTCAAATGAGCATGCGAACAATGAAAACAATAACAATGATTACGAATGTAAATAAATGTACCAAGCCAATAGTAAACAAATCAGTTAAATTAAATTTACATTTCCACACAAAGCGATCGTACATACATACATACATTACGGTAAAATTATGGAAATTGTGTATTTACGCGTATATTTGAGCTCACGCGAGACCTTCGCCCCCCTACCACTAATCACACGCCGATAATTGTATTGAATTTTGTTCAATTATTTGGACATATTTAATTAAGCCGAGTAAAGTAATTACCGTTTTAACTGTGGATTACTTAAATTGTTTATTCAATTTTTTTTAAGCCCAATTGCATTCAAATTTTATTTTTTCGTTAATTTAATAAAAAATATATGGATTTAACAGTTAATGAAAGTAATTGAATTAATGGAGATAATTAAATTGTGCTAATGTATCACTCATACTGTGTTTAAGTGTTTTTTAAAAGATACTTTTTTCTGCTATTGTGGTAGGTATATTTTCCATAAAAAGGGAGATCCCACAATCTGCGCCAATTACCGTGGGATCAGCCTCCTAAATATCGCATACAAGGTTCTATCGAGCGTACTGTGTGAAAAACTAAAGCCCACCGGCAACGAACTGATTGGACCTTATCAGCGTGGCTTTAGACCTGGAAAATCGACAACTGACCAGATATTCACCATGCGCCAAATTTTGGAGAAGACCCGTGAAAAGAGGATCGACACACACCACCTTTTTGTCGATTTTAAAGCTGCTTTCGACAGCACGAAAAGGAGCTGCCTTTATGCCGCGATGTCTGAATTTGGTATCCCCGAAAAACTAATACCGTTCGATACCAAACGAGGTTTCAGACTGACTCACTATCGTGCGACTTCTTTAACCTGATGCTGGAAAAAATTATAAGAGCTGCAGAGCTAAACAGAGAAGGTACAATCTTCTACAAGAGTGTACAGCTCCTGGCGTACGCCGATGATATTGATATCATCGGAAGCAACAACCGCGCCGTTTGTTCTGCTTTTTCCCGCATGGATAAGGAGGCGAAGCGAATGGGTCTGGAAGTGAATGAGGACAAGACGAAATATCTCCTGTCATCAAGCAAACAGTCGGCGCATTCAAAATAAGCGAGTGAGATTTTTAAATTATATAATTTCTTAGATTTATTAGAATGAATCCATAGAATTTGATATAATAGATTTCTATGTGTGTATGTTTCTCAAGTTTATAATTTAAGTTTGGTTCTACAGCTCTTGCAGACACCGTTTTAACAGTCACAATTATGACTTCGAAAGTGAATAGAGGCAATATACAAAATTATTATTACTTTTCCACGGATGTCCTTAGAGAACCCAATAAAACACGTACCTTTAACAACTTTTTCATAAATTCTATTAGACCTTTGGCTAACATTGTTACTCATTTAAGCGTGTAGGTGGTTGTAGCAGTGGAGCTATGCTATTATACCGTTGTAATATAATTTACATGAGGAAATAAAATAAATAAACACCCATGACAAATAAGAAGTTCAAAGTAAAATTGAATTGCGGAGTACTAAGCGCTCCCACAGGCTTTGGAGCACGTACTCAAAAACACGTCTGTATGTATATATGTATATGTAAAAGTTTATGACTACATTTAAAGGTGCATGCGTAACATTACAAACGAAATTTACATATTTCAACCATTAACCCACTGCATGCAGATCCTTTTTGGTCTTCCGGCTACACTTTCGTGCACGTGCTTTATTGCCAATTTCTAACAACTCCACAACTTTCATCTACCGAAGACCACCTCACGAAGTGGTTTCATGTAATATTTTATACACTTATACAATATACATTTGATATGAATGCATGCCTTTTGGACATTTTTTGCATATTTTTGTGTTCTGTATTCCTTTTGTTGCCAAACTAAAACAATTCGACTCCATTACACTTTTGTGCGTCTTGCCATGGTTTGAAAGTGGTCGGTAACCATTAGAAAGAAAAGCACAAATTTTGTATTTTTATTTTGTAACTTTACACCAACAAAAATATTGCTGCACAAATGCTGACAACCGCATTTACATACACATATATACAAATGTACCTCTGCTTTATTCGCAGTTATGTAAATGAGCACTAAATAAATTTGATGATGTTTACATCGCTCGGATATTTTGAGAATTTTTTACATTTTATATTTTCTCCTCCTTTAATTTGGATGATGGATAACGACATGCAAATAGAATTTGGGTTAATTCAGTTGCAATATAATCCGAGTGGTGAATTTTATTCACATATATGGACTTTTTTCAGAGACATAAAAAAACCTCTCTGTAAATGGAGAGCTGCCCTACTAGCTGTCGAAAGAAACACATGCGTTTGACATTTTCGAGTAATTTTATGTACTGTATTTTTTACCCTTCAAAAGTCGCATGAACGCCTAAAACAGAGGAATGAACCCCATATTCGATCTGTTATTAGCCAGATAAGGCCGACTATATTGTCAAAAGTTGTTCATTTCTTAAGTTGTAGTCGAAGTAAGCAAACTATTTCTATGTCGTCGTATAAATCGTACAGCTCATCGTTCCATCGTCTGCGGTATTCGCCGTTGCCTATGTTTAAAGAACCATGGGGTCATATGCAGAAGTTCACGCAAGTGAGGAAAGGTTCTGATTGTTTTTCAACTGTGAGTGCCCAGGAACGATTCTTCAGCAGCTCACAACTTCCGGTTGTAGACCATGTATCCTGTGGTTAGCTAACAGAAATCCGTTTGAAAGCGAGGTAAATAGAGAAGCCATGCTTCTGCGGTTGTGCGTACACATAAAAGAACCTTCCCAATGAAAAATCTTAAAGAGCCTCGATTGAGAAACTCCACTTTTGTTGACGACCCCTGCAAACAAATACATCATTATCCCTAAATAAGCGGTCTTACATAAGAACGTAGTATACAAGTATGTACTCGGTAGAATGATTTATTGTATGTACCGCCATTTGGAAAGATTAGTTTATGAGTGTTAGTGATAGATTTTTAAATTGCTTATACAAAATGTGTTTATAACAGTAACATGTGTTCGTAATAACCACGATTTAAATCTACACCTCCACAAAGTGAATGAGTGCTAGACCAGCTTGATTCAGGCGATTGAAGTGATAGGTTAGGTTAGAGTGCTGATCCTTGCGATAAGACTTACGAATGATCGTACTTGGACAGCTAAAGTAATCAGTCATTTGAGGTAATAGAAACTCCTAAGTTGTGATCACAAAGACCTTCAAAAGACAAGAAAGTGCTTTGATCTTGACTCAAATTTGATTGAAGACTCTTAAAACCATGAGTGGGATAAAACAATATCTGGTACTAGAGTATTCGAGTTTGACATGATATCAACGTAGAAAACCTTCCATAATGTGTTTTGTTAAGATAAAACGAAGAGAGATCATTCAAAGTAGCCTATTCCGCTATAAACAAGTATTGTTCGATGAAGCTAATCAAGAAGGGTTTTAAGACTATAAACAACAGTAGTAATCTTGGTATGAGAAAAACTCGAAAACTATTTCGAGCATAATAGTATCTCTTTTTTTAAGAACAAAGTAAAAAGGCCCGTTATCATCAAAATGCGATAAAATTACAAGACTTTTCAGTATTTGGGTAATACCAACGTGTCAGGAGAAACACAAACTTCAATAATCGGTCGAATTAATTTCTTATTCAAGCTCTCACAGTAAGTAATTTGCATTTGAATATTGCGAGCACACCTCAATGTAAAAGCGGAGATTAGGCGCACCGAGAAGCGTATAAATTTTAATGGCAACCAAATCCTCAATTTCGTCGTGAAATTCGAGTAGACGCTTACTGCTTACATACTAAGCTAATATTGTCATATGTTCGGTGTCTTAGCACCCACCTACACTCACACACACATACGAACAATTTATCTAAATGTGCATATGACTCGCATAACTGTACATATGTATTAATCCCACAAATGGCTCTTTTTACTAGGCGACACTTGACATCTTCAACTTTTGATGTTTTTGTCAGTTGCACAGCGCACATGTCACTTACACACACACACAAACACAAATGCATGCATTAAAATGTCATTTTGATAGCAGCTGCCGGCATTTGGCAGAAACAGGTCATAAGCAGAAGCGCTGCAACGGATGTGTAACATTATTTCCGCATGAACGCCATTTTCAATGGCACTTCCCACGCGTGTGGAACGTGTTGGCGTAATGCTGAAAAGCGCCACACAAATGTTTGCCGAAGTACTACATGTGTTTGTCGAGACCACATTGTACACGTAGAACATTTATTGGCAAGAAAGGCGGCTTTCAAATAGACATTATTGCGGATCAAACTATGCAGGTGACTATTGGAGGTGAAAAGATGAATATAAAGGTGCATGTCGCTATGTATTAGCACTAGGCTGGTAATATTCTTTCTTCGCACTTTCTTCTTCTTCATCACTTCAACCCAACCATGTGAAGTCAGGTGGTTTAAGCAAAGCGACTATAAAGAGTATGAAGCAATGATTCTTTTGGACCATATAGATTCCATTTTGAGAGGGTGCGTTTAGTGTTCAAATACATAGGAACGATGAATGGAAACCCTGACATTCAAAGCAGGATGGTTACATGATTTAAACGTCATCGACAATTTTTGGCTCCGATCAAACTTGTATCCAAACTTTTAATTACATTAGTGATATGGATACCTTACATCGTCGAAAAATTAATTTAATCAGACTTGGCAGAGCTTAGTGTCACACATGTCACAAATGGCAATCATTGTAATAACTAATAACCTTCATGATAATAAAAAGTTGCTGTTACTAAGAGTACAAAGCTCCTTTGCCAGTCGAAACTATTCTAAAGACCAAGAAGAAGACCTAATATTTAGCTCCCGTTGATTATACTCTATGCTGTAAATTAGATTAGCGATAACTACGATTCACAATAAATGTGTCTAAAGATTACGAAATTGAATACTAATTGAAAATTGTCAAAAAAATTAACCAACTTATAGATTCACCAAAACACAACAATCACACAGCGATTTCAGTTATCAAGCTAATATAAAAACATTTATGTATATATGTATCTACATCATAAATACTCTCATCTAATTTCTATTTGCGATTAATATATTTAATTCAATACCGAATTTACGATTACTGATATTGATTTATTAATGTTTTTTCACGTGTACGATAAGATTAAGTTTAGCATGAACAGTTAAATAACTGTGCGATTGGCCAATATTGCGTTTTGACCATTCAGTTCAATTCCGTAAGTTGATCTCAAATAACACAAAATTCGCAGTCGTTAAAGCGTTAAAGTTTAAATTGTGGAAATTAATTATAGAAATGCGCCTAACATTTCTGTTCGTCTTGGCCTTGACGGGTGTCTTTGTTGACGTGGTACTCGCACGTGATAGAGGTAAGAATTGAGAGGTGTGAATTGTTAGAAGTGGTTAGTTATGGAGGTGCAGTTGTGAAACCGTAAAATTATTTTTTTTTTTTACTTTTTGAATATTTTTTGTGTGGAAAACTCACAAAAAGATTGTGGTAAAAACGGGATAAACTAAAGGATCTGTGAGTCTACTTTTATATCTATTATGAAACCCATATGGCCAATGTTATCCAGTGATTCGTGTGTTTAGGTCGTAGACTCGAGGTCCCCCACTGAAGTAAGATATTTCGTATAGCAATCACTACGCTGCAATTTCTGTTCGGCCTTTGATTCTAATACAGTGGTCGGCACAAGAGGAATTGTGACTGTATAGGTGAGCACGAAATAATGAATACCCAGTGAGAACTCTGTAGCCTAACATTTTAAGAATGTTTTTAATTTTTTCATAAAACATGAATTTTTGTGCTCATTTATTCATTTTAGTTATTTTATTATTTAAACAAATATATTAGAACACAAAAGCATTAACTTTTCTGTCTTTAAATAGCTTAAAACCATAAATATAATACATAACATAAAACGACATTCATAAAAGTAGGCATTTCGCGCAGGGCACTTATGCAAAGTGCCATAGCCATAAGCGATGTTTATTCGTTGCTGGTTCGACAACGACTGAATGATAGAGCGTAAGCGTACGTGTGACTCAAGAATGATAGAAGACAAGATTACGACAGGCTGAGCGTTCACGACCAGCGAATGGGAATAGGCAACAGAAGAATTGTCAAATGGAAAACGGAAATGTGAAACATAGTGAACCAAATTGAATAATGTGCAGATAAAATATCACAATGAACGTAATTCTTAAAATCTTCATTTATAAAATGATCTAATATAATCATGCATATTTATAATTAAAATTATATGTTTTGTTACAAAAAGTTCGCCATTTTGCCAACTTTTTTGTTAGTTGGAAAAGTGAGAAAAAAATCTTTATAGACGACTTTTTTGTACTATTGTTGTTTAATTCCGCCATTGCGGACTTCTTTTTCAAATTAATACATTTTTCATTTAAAATTTTAAATAATAATTAAGCACAAGCCTTGACTTCAGCTCTTTGTTTTGGTTTTATTGTTTTGTACCACCGTGCAATTTTGTTTTGCTCGCGTGTTCGTGGTCGTGAAACTTGTCACTCAACAGGAACTCAAAACTCAAAATAACTAACTGTAAACGCCTGTCGTAATCTTGTCTTCTATCATTCTTGGTGTGACTTGAGTCGGCACATTTGTGGTATGGAGTGCCGACCACTGTTCTAATATATAAAGCCATCTCGCGTAGGACTCCATATTTGTCGCTTAATACCAATTACCAAAATTTATTTAATTAATTTATCAAATATTTAGATACAACTGAATTAATTAATCGACAACGAAGGTGATGCTTAGATGATCCCTTTCGGTTTAGTTCTAACATTACAGTAGCAAGCTTGTAAGGTTCCTAAGATTTTAGTTGAATCACTAATTACTTATAGATACCTTCGAACTATTTCTGACGCGAACCTTCTACAATCTGTACTTATTAAAAAAACGATTTAGGAGTAAGTTTTAGGAAGTATTACTTAATTGCCTGAAACCTCTGATAGTACTTAGAATATATTTGTTCTACATGTGTCCTCTTCACGCCGTCGCTGAATTTCTTATCGACATATACATACATTACTTCCGAGGTCAGTGCAGTGAAAGTAGAGACCGCCGGATGAGAGTAAATCTTGCACAAAATTGGAAAAGACTTACCGACTTTAATCAGAGAGTTGTCTTTATAGATGGAAACTTGCTATCTAGAAAGCTCTTTATATGCGAGAATATGTTTTTTTCTCGAAGATGACCTCGAAGAAACCGATCTTAATGTCGATATCATTAAACTAGTAATAACTAAAGCAATATGCGACCTGTCTTCCCAACTGTATTAAGGCATGTGGATTCAGGTTTAAGTGTTTACTGTCCCAAAGTCGTATTACATTATTTTAAAAATCTAATCCTTTGAGGGAATCAGAAAAGTCTTTCAACTTTTTTCTTCGACTCTTTTAGGCAACAGTTCGATATCTGGTCCAAAACTAGTTTATTTTAATGACTAAATATATTATTGCATACGTTTTTTTAAAGGTTCATTATCAGTTGAATGCAAAATTTAGACATTTTCTACAACCATCTTATCTCCCATTAACAGAAACCTTGGTAGTATAATTTATTTTACCCACGATTTCGATCATTGTTTCTTGTGCATGATTAGAAACAGCTTGAAATATAACAGCTATTTGATCAGCTCTATTTCATATGAACAACCTATACAACAATAAATTTTTTTTAATCTTTCCGCTGAAATATTCGAACCTCCACATCGCTTATCAACACGCCTGACAGACTACTCAACAATGCATGTACTTTACACTTTATAAAGCCTTTAATTAAATATTTATTGTTGCACATGTAGAGAATTTATAATCAAATATTTTACACTACTCCACCAACAGCACATCCACGTAGCAGTTCGACCCGACTCGGCTCCGCACCGCACATCACCAACGAAGCCGAACGCGATGCAAGCTATTGGAATGAATTTGCACAGGAGACACTGCAAGAGAAGATCCAACAAGCAGCAAACCTGAATGCAGCTAATGGCGCTAAGAATGTTATAATGTTCTTGGGCGATGGCATGTCCGTGCACACAGTCACAGCTGCGCGCAATCTAATTGGTGACAGCGCAAATCAATTGTCCTTCGAGCAGTTCCCCTACTTTGGCTTGTCAAAGACATACTGCGTGGACCGTCAAGTGGCCGATTCCGCGTGCACAGCCACCGCTTATTTGGGTGGTGTGAAGGCCAACTACGGTACGATAGGTGTGAATGCCAAAGTGAAGCGTTACGATTGCACAACCGGTCAGAATCCCGCTAACTTTGTTGAGAGTATCGCCAAGTGGGCACAGGATGCTGGCAAAGATGCGGGTCTGGTGACAACAGCACGTGTAACGCACGCCTCACCGGCTGGCGTGTATGCGCATACAGCCAATCGTGATTGGGAGAATGATGCCAAGGTTTTGGAGAAAGGTGGCTGCAGCGCCAAGGATAATGTGGATATTGCACGTCAGCTGGTCGAATGGGATGTGGGTAAAAAGTTGAAGGTTGTTATGGGCGGTGGACGACGCAATTTCATTAACACTACCGTTAACGATGAGGAAGGCTTGCCTGGTCATCGTACAGATGGACGCAATCTCATACAGGATTGGTTGAAGGATAAACAAGCGAACAAACAGCAAGCGTCTTATGTGTGGAGCAAGAAGGGTTTGAGTTTGGTTGATTTGGATAAAACTGAATATCTGTTGGGTTTGTTTGCGAGCTCGCATTGCCCGTACAATGGTGATTTACAGCGCAGCAACTACAAACTGGTCAAACCATCGTTAACCGAGATGACCGAGGCGGCAATTAAAGTGTTGCAAAAGAATAAGAATGGCTATTTCCTCTTCGTCGAAGGTGCACGCATCGATATGGCACATCACGATACACGCGCACGTAAATCTTTGGAGGATACTGTGGAATTTGCACGCGCCATTGAACGTGCGCGCGATATGACCTCAGAGGAGGACACACTTATCGTCGTGACGTCAGATCACTCGCACACCATGACCGTTAATGGTTATCCTGTAAGTGCAAAATTAATTACTTAATAATCTCAAATATATATAACCTCATTTATGTGTCTCTGCAGTATCGCGATCAACCAATCACTGGTTTATCCAATGCGCTTGGCGATGACAATTTGCCATACACCATCTTGTCCTATGCTAATGGACCGGGTTTCAGCAACACTTACCATGACAAAGCGGGTCGCAAAGAAATCACACCTGAGGAGACCGAAAATGTGCGTTTTGAATACCCGGCCACAGCACCATTGAGTTCGGAAACACATGGCGGTGATGATGTGGGTGTTTTCGCCTCCGGACCGTTTGCTCAATACTTCAGCGGCAACTATGAACAGTCAAATATTCCCGCTATGATGGCACGCGCTCTCAATGTTGGACCTTTTGCTAATCTGTAAATTACTGGTCCATACTGAAAATTATACAAAATGCTCTGCATTTGTGTGCCACAAAGTATTTATAAATAAAGTTTTACTCTTTCAAACTATAAAATAAACTGACAGTTAGCTCTTAATTGGTAAGGGAGGTACTCAAGAAATGTCCGTCCCACAATAGCAAGTGGATTTTTGTTTGACAGCGCTTTACTAGGTTTTTCAGAAGTCTCGAAATTTTTATTTATTTTATTTTTATTTGAAAAAATATTTCAAAATATTGCCTATATCTCTCCTTAAGCAATATTTGATCATTCTTTTAATTATGTTTCTTCAAAGAAGAAAAGATTTGGTTCGAAATGTATATCTTGAAAAAAATTAAAGTCAGTATATGTAGGGAATGCAATTATTAAATGAATATATACACAAATACCTATTTATTCTTCGATATCAGATATGGCAAATTCAATTTTAAACATTTCATCAAACTTACACTCGTTATAATATATGTATAACCATAACACGAGTATGATCCCTCTAGAATCATAGAATTCAAGCAGTCAGCTACACCGTCCAACTGAGCAGAGTACGAGTAGAGCAGATGTAACATAAATAAATATATCTGTGTATAGACTGATGTGTATCCAATGCGTTCACATGCCTTCAATATCCATCATCTGTGACCGTATAATAGCCTGCAAAAGGGTCATAGTAGTAGCAAAATTGCCAACTCAATCTAATTAAATGTCAATTCAGCAGATTATGAAAACATCGTTAGCTGCATAGTTGGAAGCCCCGGCACATATGAGTGAGTATGTATGTATGTATGCATCCTTGACCAGTTGGAGCCAACATAAATAATGTAGTATCAAGCACAAATATGACAGAACCTTCAACGTATGATATTTAATACGAACTCCTACATATGCGCTCATACAGTGTGCCACAAGTGTATAATAGAGATACAGATAGACATGCCTGTTATGTGTAGAATATGGTCTTGTAACGTGCTTTGATGTAGTTTTCTATAGGTCAGCATGACTTGTTGCTCAGGGTATTGTAATTTTATGCATCGGATTCTATTAAAATGTGAGTATGATCAAGATAAATGATACCCGAAGTGGGTTTCTATTGATCCCTTATTTCATTGAAATTACAATAATATAATAGAATAGAATCCAAAAAATTAATCAACGCCTAATAACCCAACATTTTTTTATATCAGATACTAAAAAACCCTATTTCTTTAGGTTGAATTATTAAACTTATTTTTGCGGTACGTTCACAAGATTGAATAATATTCTCCTTACTTGTTTTGAATGCAATATTAATTGTATCAACACAAACAAAAATTATTATTGATATCATGGATGTGAAATTGACTCACCAGAAGTACCAAAAAAGTGATACATATTAAATTAGAGGGAACTTTAAGAAAGACATTGATATTGATGTGAAACATATTTTGTACAAAATTCTTATGAAACAAATTATTAAGAAGAGAACAACTCCATAAAGATCGGTGAATTTCGTTGCTGGGGTACTAAACTTTCAATATAAATTTCGTCTTAACCAGCAACAATTTTGAATTTATGGCCTTATCCAAACTTATAATCGTCGGAAGGTGTTGTATTCTGAGACTTCGATTTTATAACTTTCCTAGTTCTCTGAAAAATAATGTTTAGAATTGCCTACGAATCTAAGAACAAGTATAGGAACCTCTAACGATCTCCATATATATCTTTGTTCTGGATGTAGATTTATGCATTTCCACTTGCTTGAAAAGTGATATTTGAGAAAATATTTATCAACATTTACGAATAATAAAGACGCAAAGTATTGCTGCAATATCCCTGGTAGCCGGTTCAAAAAATTTTAAATATAACCAGTGGAGCTATTTTGGTCTAAAACGGCTTTAAACCCATAAACAGAATTAAATAAGCCGCGAAAAATCTACAAATCTGTTGCTCTTCGAGTAGCAAGTAGCTTTATAAATATGAGCTTTGATTGCATTAATTAAATTTGTGGTTTCTAATACCACGGTACTAATTGTAGTTTTGCCATGTTTTGACAATTTCAGTATATTTTCGGAACGTCTTTCACCATATCATCGAAAAATTTCGACGTCATACGTATAAACTCACGTCTGCTCATCGTCATTAGCGGTTCTCAGGCATCTCTTTCTCTTTATGAGGCATCTCTTTCTACGGTATATAGTATACTCGACGTTATGATCGTTGATAGCAGATATGAGTTTAGGACCCTCAATGTGTTGAATAATATTAAGAAGGGCCCAACACGTAGGAATGGGTACATGAACTGAGGAACATGTTATGAGAGACTATATTATAAGATCCATCATCACACTCATCTCAAGTCTGAAACTACATTGTCAAGTTCTCATACTAGTTGTTGGTAAACTCTCCATCCAATAATCGTTGCAATCATTATGTACATCATCCAAACTGTACAAATTTTAATCTTATATTTATAAAATGTATGTTTGTGATTGGCCTTGGAACCGTTTAGCCGGTTATAACCGAATCGATTATAGTGCGCCACTCTTCTCTTTCCTTCGCAGTTCAGCGCAGTTGGATATTCCAAGTGTAACCAGGTCGCTCTCCACCTGGTTACTCCAACGGAGTGGAGGTCTTCCTCGAGAGCCTAACGAAAATAAGCATGACTAGAGAAATAATATTCGCTGGATCTTTAGACTGACTTACTTATTCTGTAAGAGATGGTTCCTTCAGCAAATCTCCATACTGCAATAAAGCTAAGAATACAGTAAAAGCATTTTTCGAATACGTGATTTTGGTTACTCTCCATTTTATCTATTTTTCCACTTATTTATTTGCAACTCCTGTAGCTCTGTATATAAAAAGAAACTTTGGGCAGATACAATCGTAGCTACGTGAACATACACAGAACTATGAAGTAGAATGAGCAACGTTGGCTGGCCGACTTTTGCAATAACACCGTTATCATCGTTACATAAAATCCACAGCGTTGCAATGCGCCACAAAATGCAACGAACCTAACTAGGTTACGATTTAAAATGCGCGAACGAGAACAGCACTCGCAGGATAACACAAAAAGGATTCTTTACATTTCGAGCTGAGTTGAGTTGAGTTGAGAGTAGAGGTTACTGCGTCTACTGACATACTATGTACCGAAATGCATACATATTTTACACACAAATAGTACATGGCAACATCATGTCGACCTAGTAACTCGTTACTCAGCATAGCAGTGGCAAAAATGGTGGCTACAAAAACAATAGCGAAGCCAGAGGATATTTTTGCATAACCACTTTAGTTAACTGTAAATACTGCATGGCAACAAAAATTTTGTTTCACATTGGATAGGGTTACCAATGCATTTTTAAAGCTCAAGGAGAAATACATTTTTTTTATTCCGATGTTTAGGTCTGAAGTCCCAGAATTGGCAGTTGTCTGTCGACAATTTGTGCATATAAGACCAACAGACTACCTCATTCCAAAGAGTCTTTGGCGGTCTTCTTGAACTTTTTCAAGTTTTATTCCTACAGTAATAGTTGAGGTGTTCTTTTCATTGAACATTCGGACTCGGCTATAACCGCGTAAGCGGTGTCTACGCCAGTCAAGAAGAAGAAGAAGAATAGTTGAGGTCGAGATCGAGGACACCGAAGCCTATGCGTTTATCTCTTCTTTTGTGATACTTATTCCGGTCTTAACGAATCAGTATCCAACACTTCCGTAACTCAACCTTTTCATGTTGTATCCTTCCAGTAGTCGTTCGCTGCCAAGGAAATTTGAAGTCTCTACTTTATGCTCTTTCCAGAACTCTTCTTTTATGAATTGTGAAACCACTGTAAATACAGATTCCGGCCCTATGAAAAGGACGAGAAAAAGCGTTGAGTTTCCAGCCACGGTTCTTATTTCTAAAATGGAGTAAGGTTTTCTCAACTGCTCAAGTTCTTTAAATCCAATTGCTATTCGAGATTGCTAAAATTTTTCCGCCAAGCACTTATCACACGATCATACATGCGCACATCTCTAACTAGATGAGTTTGTGCAACTGTGACAGCGCGATAGCCATTAGAGTAATCTTCAAATCAACTGCATTGACCCATTTTCCTATTCAACTATTCAAAAATTTCGTATGCACAACATATGGTCTATTGCAGCTATTCGTAATGCAGTGGCGCGCGGCAGCGTCCAGCAGATGTGGACACAGCCGATGCGGCAGAATAAATTCTGAATTTCACCGAATGCTGCTGTTGGCATGTCATGGCGTATGAAGCGGCAGGTTTTAATGCGCGCTACCAGTAAATGCAACAACAATAACTCGTTGTGGAGGCACAAAAAGCTTGGGCTTGCAGCATTAACTACGTACACACACATACAGACATACATTTATGGATACCAGCAGTTGTTGCAGTCACCACAAAAATGGCTGCAATGGCAGCAGTTATTTGTATGCCGTTGTCATGTTGTTGATGAGTTGATAGTTTGATGGGCTTGTTGTTGCGCCATTAGTGTTGCCACTTAGAAAAAAAGGAATTTTTACTTGATATTTTTAAAAAATGCCTAATCTACTTCAAACTTAGCAACATTTTTTACCTCAAGTCAAATTAAAAATGAAATGGAGTGCTCAGAGTTGGCGTATTACATATATATATATATATCATTTCACATATATCATTTCAAAGAAAAGTTTATTTCTGAAAATTCTTCCTAGGGACCACCCATTTCATACAATTTTGTCACCGTTTTCAATGCTTTTTTAATCAGTCTAAAGAACTTTTTAACTTCGTATATTCAGATTTTCTTCAAAGATATCCAATACGTCTCTCTGATATCTTTGGAGCGTTAAAATGACAATAAAACCAACACTCTTAGGCCTTCATAAACTTCATAATACCATTAAAAGGAGAAAGTGAGAATGCGGGAAAGCAGGAATAGCAGGAAAGTCATTTTTCAGTTTCATTTTTTGGCTCATGTGGACTGCCTGCCAAAAGCTGTTCCATTAGAAGTCAGGCAAAATGGCTGAGAATCTGACAGGAAAAAGCTTAGCAACTACATAAATATAATACGAGTATACGAGTAGTATTCATAACACTTCAAGCTCCTGGATTATCGTAGCCCGCATGGAACCTTAAGTTCTTGTCAACAAATTAGACTTCTATCAGAATCTCAAGTAAATTTTAGTAGATTTATCCTTTGCTGGAACAGACGGGTGGACAGACTACCCAAGGAGGACCATTATTATATAACTACATCGATATCTTAAGGGGGCCAGTCTAATAAAAGAACTAACTTTGACAATTTATTCTGGGGGGTAAGGAAAATGGAATTGAATTTCTCTATTTCAAGCTTTATTTAACTAATATTTGAGAGTATAAAAAAATTTATATGTATGTGCATTTTGATATAAAATAACGGCAGCTAGGTCAATTTTCGGAATCAACTTTTTCAAGATGGTCTGAACGAGCAATAACGGTCGTCCTAGGAGTTCGTGTTTTTGCAATAAAAAACGAGATCATAAGACTTGTTGGTGGAATACGTACATATTTAGAACAAAAAAATTCTACACTCAAAATTAGCTGTAAATTTGTATTAGAAATGTGTCAACATAAAGTGCCCGAAATTTCGACTCTTTTAATACCTCAGTTTGGACTAAACCTCTAAAGTAATTACAATCAACTGATCCATGAACAAAATACTATTTCTTTATGTATAACATCTGGCAACGCTGTGAATTGCTGCCTATACGTGCGTGGCAAATAAAAAGGGGCACATCAACTGGTCATGCCAGTGTATTGTGCATTTCATGCTTGTATATGTACTATGTATATATGTATATATGTGTGTTCGTATGTTTGTTGCACGCCCAACGAAACTAGGTCATTTGAATAGAGAAATGCAATGGCTGCCCGCATGGCCGACCGCGCCTCATTCAACAGCCAACCCGAGTGTACATATTGGACAAGTTGACAAAACCAGAATTTTCAGACACACACACACATGCAACCATGTTTTCAGCTTCCAACAACATACGCGTACATATGGACATTTTGGGCTCGTGGCGTGGAAGTTTTTAATTTTAACTGCCATCAGCAATCAAGGCAGCAATATTAAATGCGCTGACGAATTTGTCGAGAACAGCACGCAACTACTGACATGTTTACACACAATGCAGATGAATATGTAACTACTCTGAAGAGCGCGTTTAATTGAATTTATTTCAAAACGAATTTTTATTTTACTCTCGTAAATAAAATTATTTGGTCTTATTTTCATGGTACGTAAAAAGTATGCTGATTTCAAATTAAATGTTAATATATTTTTCCGAAAAGGCTCGTAAATACAAAATGACATCTTCAATATGTTAAATTATTTATATTAGAAAAATACATAATTGATAGGTCCTTTTTAAGGCCATCCTGTCTTAGAAATATAGATACTAAATTATATGAAGAAGATCGCCGAACGATGCTCGGCTGACAATATCCAGTTTGGTAATCCAGAACAGAACCAGAAGAACTCTCATGTTGAAAGTGAGAACGCAAATTGCCTCCTCAACTTTGATAGTTGACTGGATTGAGGAGGTTTTGACGTTTAGCTATTGAGAAGATTGTAACGGCCAGATAGAAATGCTGCCAAAAAATATCACAACAGATGGAATTACTTTTCCATGGAAAACAACGTTTGCACAACTGTTCAGTGCCAACGTTTGCTCGGTTCGTCGACCAATATTTTATGAACTTCAAAAGTAATGACAACGATAAGAAGTCTTTATAAAGTGATCGTGACAACTATTTTGATAAATAAATAACTACATATATGTCGAGTCATAACGTCTATATAACAGAAATACATCTGCTAATTTCAAAAATCCACCGAGTTTCAAAACCATTTATATTCTTGGCTGAAGATACGCACCCGCCTCTGTGCCGCAAAGAACGCCCGTCAACAAACACAAGGAAGGTTCAACGTCGAAAACAGACAGCACGAAAAGGAGCTGCCTTTATGCCGCGATGTCTGAATTTGGTATCCCCGCAAAACTAATACGGCTGTGTAAGCTGACGTTGAGCAACACCAAAAGCTACGTCATGATCGGGAAGGACCTCTCCGAGCCGTTCGATACCAGACGAGGTTTCAGACAAGTTTACTCACTATCGCGCGACTTCTTTAACTTGATGCTGGAAAAAATAATACGAGCTGCAGAGCTAAATAGAGAAGGTACAATTTTCTATAAGAGTGTACTGCTGCTGGCGTACGCCGATGATATTGATGATGATAAGTAAAGTCCTCTCTCGGCGAACCAAAATCAAACTCTACAAGTCGCTTATCATTCCCGTCCTGCTTTATGGTGCAGAAGCTTGCACGATGTCAACATCAGATTAGACAACACTAGGAGTTTTCGAGAGGAAAATTTTGCAAGATTTATGGTCCTCAGAACATTGGCAACGGCGAATACCGCAGACGATGGAACGATGAGCTGTACGAGTTATACGACGACATTGACATAGTTCAGCGAATAAAAAGACAGCGGCTACGCTGGCTAGGTCATGTTGTCCGAATAGATGAAAACACTCCAGCTCTAAAAGTGTTCGATGCAGTACCCGCCGGAGGAAGCCGAGGAAGGGGAAGGCCTCCACTCCGTTAGAGGGACCAGGTGGAGAGCGACCTGGTTACACTTGGAATCTCCGACTGGCGCCGAACTGCGAAGGAAAGAGACGAGTGGCGCGCTCTCATCGATTCGGCTATAACCGGCTAAACGGTTCAACGCCAATCACATACATACATACATTAATAAAATTAATTGAGAGAGTATAAGATGTTATGTTACACCCGAAATTAGCCCTTCCTTACTTGTTTCCATATATTTAATTTAACAAAATTGTGGTATAATACTTTTTTTTTGTATTTTTTATTCGAGCGATATTTACTTCCGATTACTTAACCACAGTGCTTATTGCATAACCGGAAGCAGTGTTAACCAAGTTCCAACGCTCTTTTCAACAAGGTGTTTTATTTTTTCGAGCTAGTAGTTATTGTACCGGGTACAAGAAAGCTTTAATAAACAAATAAGTAAAATAAACAGAATTTGAGGTTTTTAAGTATTCAAGAAAATTTTGTTTTAATTACTCTTAACAAGTTTTTGGTAATATCCAAGAATGATAAGTATAGAAATTACGAAATCTTTTCCTCTTTTGGAATACATTTGACAGAAAATTAACTTAGTTTGTAATATAATTACGAAATAAAGCGAATTTTATACCAAAAATATAAAAATATAAAAATATGAACGTTTTGCAGTAAAGTGTGAAGTGTCAGATCTATCATTGGTGCTTGTGAGTGCTGTTTGCTTTGGATTAATTACTTTTAAAAATCGAGTGCCATCTAAGTATTGTTTGTATCAACATTTTGGAACAACACTATACAAAACTAATAAAAGCTTATCAGCTGTTAGAAAACGACTTAAAGTTGGGAATATTAAATATTTACTTATTATTAATATTAAATTATTATTTTTTTATTTGTTATTAAGTATCAATACTTATCTAATCGGATTTGTAAATAAAAAAGTATTTCCCACTCGTTGGATAAGAAATCAACTGAGCATACTTGTGATATAGTAGTATAGTATATATGTACATACATAGTTGAGATACCAAGTGTTGTTAATTGGAATTAAGTAAAATTTGTATATAAAACTTTAAAATTTTTATAAAATATGTTTATATACAAATATTCACTATTTGAAAATTAATATTTGCTTAAAAATGCTTTTATACATACAATACACTTTTTTATATTATGTATGTACATATATACATATACATACACAATTGCATCAATACTTGTAATACATAATTGTGCATACATTCATTTACATACATACACAAATACAAACAATTACAAAAAGTTATTTGTTTTTTTGTATAACTACTTGTGCTAATTCCAAGAAAGCTTTGTCAGTTACGACATAGAGCCATGCTAGCGACTAGCCGCTCTCAATCAGAGCTCTAAACTCGAAAGATTCAGATATGGACTTCCATGAGACTCAGCAGCAGTTATAAGATACATATTTATGCAGAGTCGTCGCTTTTTAAGTTTGTGGCACAGTTAAGCTTCGTTTCGCCACAATTTCTTTCCTCCATGTTTGCCTTAGCTTTTTGGCATTTTTTCTCTACCCACTTATTTACTCAACTATGTATGTATATGCTTAAGTGCTATATAAATATATATATATGTATATAGTAAAGCAGTAGATAACAGCTAATGTATGTATACAGTTACGAGGCAAATAACTTTATCTGCTCTCGGCTGTTTCCTCATTTGAAGCACTTAAACTTGCACGAGAATGTACATAAATATGTATGTATGTAAATGTATAAGTATATATGTACATATGTATATGTTCTAAGGCAATTGAAATCACACCCACACATAAACACTCATCATTCTCGTAGGGTGATAGAGAGCTTCTACATGGAGAATCTACAAATGTTCAATACAAATATACATATATATGTACATATACAATACATGCTATATGTATGTATGTATGTATGTATACATCACACCTGTAGTTTGTCGCACCATTAGAACCAATCAACCAACTGCACAGCGAACTTTATATACAGCTATAAAAGCGTTCACAAAGTAGTTTTGTCGCAGTATAACAAAGTGCTTTCAAAGCTAATAATCTTCCCACGTAAGTACGTAAGCTTATACGGAACACTGCGTTATGTTTTTCGCTGCTAAGCTTTGCAGTATCTGATGGATACACATACATAAAAGGCGCATTTAGTATATAGAAGATATTTGCTGAGCTTTCAAAGTTTTTATCTGAAAAGCTTCGTCCACATAAAATATTGTATCAGTGATGGACTATTGAGTATGAATGTACCGTAAAATGTTAATGATAGCAACGATTTAACATCTTCGGAAAACCATAAATAAGTTTATTTCCCTCTATCTGCCTACTGTCTTTTGTAGTATCCAGTACTGTCTTTTGGCTGGTCTATACGCTACTTTTGGGCCCAACAAAATATCTTGTGCTACGAAAACCAGCCTTTATCCATTTGAAACAGGGAATATAGCATTTGGGGGACCAATTTGTGGATTTAGCTGATCTGGAAGGGTAGCAAGCGTAATAGCTATGATTTGACACTTTAAGCGGATTTTGTCGGTATTAATAGCACAGCCACATTTACACTCATTAGATATAACTCCATCAGATCAGGGGTTTGACATAACCCTAGAAAAACAATATGGCGGACAGCGATTTTTTAAATTCAATGGATTCACTTGAAACTCGTTATTCAAGGATTTTCGGGATCGCTGATTATGAATGCGGTGTCGTTTTTTTTTTAATTGATCAGAATCGCTCGAAACTGGTTACTCGATCCGCCATATTGGTTTCTGGGATTATGTGAAAACCCTTATCTGACAGAGTTAAGCAGGGTTGATTCAGCGACCCCATAAACATATAGCACACATAGTAAGACCCCCAGGTCATGACAATTTTTTTTGTGGCTGTGTAGTCAGTAAATCGTTTTTATTTCGAAGCCGACGCCACCATCTGTATACCAGACTATCAATAAGCCTTCTTTTATGACCAACTATAGTCGTTTTCATTGATATTCAGAAAGCGATAATTTTCGGGATTTATGATAAATGTCTTATGAAAAAATCTTGATTGTCGTCTGTGATTAACTCCAAGAAATGAAACTCACGAATCTCATATTTCGGGATATTTATCTGTTGTAAGGTGGTAAATTAAATTCCACGGAATTTATGGTCAATTAGGCTTTGTCCCTGAAGGTGGCGATCGATAAAGCCGTTACTCTCTTCACATCTAGTATTTTTTTATTATCGTTAATACGCCACATATTCAGTTTTCTTTCTGCAGTAGCAAGGTTTCAGTTTTTCTAAAAACTAGGTTTCCATACAAAATCTCAACCGATATCATTTGGTCCAGTAACAGCTAACACTTCATAACCCCCAAAAAGATGTTTTGATTATATATTAGGTTGTCAAATATCTCACATCCGCCTCTTTTGAATTTCGCGGCTATGTATAAAGCGCTATAGAGCTCATATTTGGCATAATATACTTATTTAAAAGGTCTTGACATAACCCACAAAATGGCGATATGCATGATAAGTCTGGATATTGCGTTCAACAGTTATAGACGTGTAAACGCGGAGCAGCTCATAGTGGATGACGCGGAGGAATGGTTTCGACGATTCAGAGCGGGTGAAAACGACACGATAAGCCAGCCGGCGGGAGACCTGTGACGACGAATACCGATCAAATCATGGAAAACATCGAGTTAGACCGGAATGTGGCATCTCGTGACATCGCCCAGGAGATGGGAGTTAGTCACCAAACCACTTTAAACCATCTGCAGAAGGCTGGATACACAAAAAAGCTTCGGTCTTTCTGGACCGAATCAACGCCTACGATATGGTGCTGAAACGAAACGAACTAGACTCATTTTTGAACCGGATGGTAATTTTTGACGATGGCGATCGAAAGACGGTGAATCGTTGCAAACAGTGGCCAAGCCGGGATTGACGGCCAGGAAGGTTTTGCTGTGTATTTGGTGGGATTGGAAGGGAATCATCCACTATGAGCTGCTCCCATATGGCCAGACGCTTAATTCTACCATATACTGCGAACAACTGGACCGCTAGAAGCAGGCGATCGACCAGAAGCGTCCATATTTGGCCAACAGGAAGGGTGTAGTTCTCCACCAGAACAACGCCAGACCATACACTCCGTTGATGACTCGTCAGAAGCTACGGGAGCTCGGATGTCGGTTTTATCGCATCCACCACATAGCCCGGACATAGCGCTAAGTGATTACCGCCTGTTCCTGTCCATGCGGAACGCCCTTGGTGGTATAAAGTTGAACTCAAAAAAACGGAAGGTAGGTATTTTAAATTCTATTACTATAAGACGTTTTTTGAAAATGCATGGTTGTTTAAATTGCATCGTTATCGCTACGCTAGGTTTTGCCAGACGGAAACCGGAAATGCCTTCCATGAATTCGGAAAAGTTGCAAAAGCTCGTCATTGTTACTTGAGCAAATTCCCCTCATTGTACTTCACTGTATTCCGATCGCCAAATCATAATTTTTAAGCCATCATATTTAGCGGTCTTTATCGTGTACTTTGAATTTTAAACTTAATTTATTAGCTTTTTTATATAATCAATACCTCGTTCAGAACCAAATAAATTTACGTTTGTGTTGTCATACTAGCGAATGTAATTGCAACTGTACTTCAGCAAGTATTAGTATTTGTCTTTCTACTCGGGAGCATTTCTCAAAAGAATTCTCAAATGCATCCTGAAAAAGTGTACCTCTCCTCTCTAAATTAACAGACTTCGTGACCAAAAACCAGTTAAACATTACAATCACACCACTGCATAACACTAAAAATGCTTGTAGCAAATAAAATGCATTCTGTTTTTTTTAATGAATATGACTATGTTTTATTTTAATGCATCTGTAATATATATTTATTTTCGTTTTTGTTACTTGTTGTTGTTTCTCTTTTTTTTTTGTTAATTTTTTTTTAAATTTGCATTGTATTTATTAATTTTTTTCCATTGTTTATATTATTCCTCATATACATATGTAAGTTCATTCTATTCATTTTCATCATACACATATATGTATACATATTTATCATATCTGTTATATGTTTATATGTATTTCGTTTCGGCTGCATATAATTTCTGCTCTCTCTCTTTCACTAGCATATATTTGAAACATTCCATACATAATTATAATTAATTACGCAGTATGCATTTACATTTACATATACATATACATATATATATTTGTTTTAACTTTGCTTTCAATTAGACATTTAATTAGAAATTATAAGTATTTTAATATTAATTACATACACTTTTCCCCCTCAAGTAAAATGATCAAATGACATACAGTTCTTGCCGTTATTCAGCACATGAGTTTCTTTTTTATATAGTTGTTGTTGTTGTTGCAGTTGTTATTCATTTTTTTTTGTTGTTTTTGCTTTTTTGTTAATTAATTAATTAATTTGATAATCTTAAAATATGAGCGCATTAAAAATGTTTTTTCCTCGCCAAACGCAGAAGTAATAATAGTTAATAATTAAATGTTAAGTGAATTATATAATTTTCAAAGTAAATCAACACGCATAAAACAATTGCGAATTGTAAAGCAACAAATGAAATCAACGTTTATCCAATGAATTGTAATTTTGGCCTATATTTATAATTTATTATTATTTTTCATTTTAGTTTAGCACTTTTTTATGTTATTTTATAATTTTTTTATTTTATTTTATATATTCCATTTAAAACTGTACATGGCTAATTAAAAAAACAGAAACAAATATTGGAGAAAACACAAGTCTCTAAAATGTCTCTCTTCATGTTTGCGTTTGTATGTTTAAGTGTTTGTGTGTGTGTGTGTGTGTAAAAATCAAGTTGGGCCACTTATTGGTGAAATACATATTCGAAATGAAATTTTTATAAGCAAAATGAAAACATAATTCATAAAATGTGCTCAAACGCAATTTTCGTTTATCACAAATGAAAAGATTTTGGAAAATAACTTTTAAAATTTGTTGTTACTTTATATTAGTACACCAAATTTTTTTTTTTATTTTGTATGAATTTTTTAAATTTTATTGTTTCAAATTAATTTTTTTGAATTTAATTTTTTATAATTAATTTTTTTATTTTTTATTTTATCATTTTTTTAGTTAATTTTTTTTATTTTATTTTATTTATTATTTTCAAATTAATTTTTTTGTCTTTAATTTTTTATAATTAATTTTTTTTATTTTTAATTTTTTTTTTATTTTTAATTTTATTTGTCAGTTAATTTTTTTAAATGATATTTTTTACTTATTTCCTTTTACAATTACATTAATTTCAACACAAATTAATTTCTTTTCATTACGTATAAACGAAAATTGAGTTTGTGCATTGCGCTCTTGATCCACGCTTTACGTTCTCTACTTTCTATTTTTCTCTCTTTTACATCACATCATCGCCATTATATGTTTTTAAATTTAAAAGCATCACCATTAATTTTTTAAATATTTTTTTTTGCTGTAATACAACAACATTTGCTTTGGCTACTAGATGAAGCACACAAATTATTATTTTTTTTTTGTTTTCTTTGTTATTTTCCATGTGTTTCTTACAACTCGTCACACAAAACAAATATTGCAGTATTGCAATTATTTCTGTAGCTGCATTTTTATGCTTATTATTTATTTTTTTGTTTGTTTTTTTTTTTTTTTGATACAAATATGTACATGTTTTGTAGATTTTTTATTTTATTGGAGTTTTACAATTTTTTTGTTGGTTTGATTTTTTTTTGTTTTTTATTTGCATTTTTGTTCTTTTTTTTTTGCTTTTATATGCATTTCTTTACTTTTTTATTTCCATTTATTTTTCTTTAAATTTTCATTATTTTTTTTTAGTTTTAATTTTTTAATTTCATTACTTTTTTTTGTTGTTATTATTGAGTACATATTAGAGCTGTACGTACGCTTAATGCTTACCACTTTTGCTTTGTTTTTTTGTAATTTTTGTAATTATCATTTATTTAAAATTGTAAATTGTTTTGCCGCAGTGTTTCAGGTCAGCGTTGCAGCAAATACATTTTAAACAACTTGCATACTGTATTCACACTCGTTACGCTTTGCTCGTGCTTTGTTCGGCCTTTCGTAAACTACACTCGCGTGCTATTCGCTCATTCTTTTCTATGCTTCGTGTGAAGAGTACGTGGTTTTTCTCTCTACTCTCTCTGTTTCTTTTTTGCCAACAACTATAAATTTTTACACCAACATCTGTAATTTGTTGTTTAATAATTAGCATATAAGTTGTTTTTTTTTTTGTTCAAATTAATTTTATATTTATAATACATCAATTAGTTATTATTAATAAATTTAATTTAATTTAAATTTGCTTTCAAGTGTTGCTTCCTCTTTATCGTGTATTTTAAACTACTTACAAGTAAATTATATATATATATGTTCTTGTGTTTGTATTTTTTTACTTTTTTCGGTTTCTTTTCATTTTTGATTTTTCAATTTTTTTAGTTTTTTCTTTTTAAAAAATTTGCAATCTCTTAATTCATAAATCAATTATATGTTTTTGTATCTTTAGCTTAAAAAAACTGTTTAATCCTCTGCTACTGCTGTTCAACGTGATGCCACCTGTGACGCGCTCATAATGGAGATGCACGGCTTTGGACTGTCGGCAACGCCGCCATCGCTACCAACAATCCACACAACTAAATACACAAATCATCTTCTTACAACTAGTGCCGCGCATTTCCACTGCGTGCACTGGTTGACAACACTTGGGTGAGAACTCTTGGGTTCTACACATTTTGCTTGTTGTTGTTGTAGTACATCATTAATTGATTTCCTGAATATCGCCATCCATATTATTGATTTGCGGCTGATGATTCGACTTGACCATACACGAACGTGCTACCGACTCGAATAACCTAAAAAAAAAAATTTTTTAATTATCGATAAATTAACTATCGAACTTTAATTTTGATTTACTTACCTTGAAATCTCTGGCGCACAATGTACAAAGTCATGATCCCAGAATTTGTAGATGGGATTCTTAATCAGTTCAATGAAGGTGATCAACAGACCCCATGGATGTGGCCGATTCACAATTAGGCGTTCGAGTAGTACACGTGTAATTTGCTCTTGTATCGCCTCCGAGTTGGCCTCGGCGAACAGATGTAGCACAGCGCAACTGAAGTAGTGCGTGTGACTGTTCGGATAACGCAATTGATTGGCAATGGCGTTCAGGAAGAGATAGCGTCCTTCGGTATCCAAATCCACAGCCAAATTCTGGAATATATCCATGTGTGCGCTGTGTGCGATGTTCGACGTATTGGGCACGAAATTTTTACTTCTGTGCGTGCATGAATTTGCACAAAGAAACACAAAAAATGTAAATAAAAGGAAGTTAAAAAGTGAAAGTAACAAGTAAGGAAGGGCTAAGTTCGGGTGTAATCGAACATTATATACTCTCGCAATTTATTGACGTAATTTTATTAAGAGAACACACAATTTGACTCACATATTGGGAATAAATCACAGTAAAAAACAAAAATTATTATATATAGTATATGGGGACTGAGGTAGTTCCTAGACGGATTTCAACTATTTTTAAAACCAAGCTATATTATATCCAAAATGTTACGTTCTCTTAATAACCGAATATCTCACATATTAATCGATATATACGGTATAAAATCCAGCGGAAGTTTGAAAATCCGAATATGAGGTATGGGGGCCCATTTTTGGCACAGACGTACATTATTAGAAAGAATATATCTCCTTTGTTTCTTTTCGTTAGAATATCTGAGAGATTTCCCGAAATTTTCAATAAAAATTAGCCGTAAACTTGTAGGTCCACATGTTCGATATCCGGGACCTAAAAAGTTATAGTCCTATTTCGGTGATTTTTATACCGCCACACCAGAAATAAAATATTTTTGCAAATTTTTGTTCCGATGAAATTTAATTTTTCCTTACTTAATTAAATCACTTTTAGTAGTTTTCAACATAACCTTTATATGGGAAAAGTAGGCGATTTCCTTAGTAGTTTACTAGATATGTACAAAAAACTTAGGAGGCGGGCCACGCGCATTTTCCAAAACAAATTACATCCAAATATGCTTATTCTGTGTGCGATCCTTGTACCAAATTGTAGTTTCAGAGCTTTATTTATGGCTTAGTTATGACACTTTATATGCTTTCAGTTATCGCCATTTTGGGAGCGTGGCAGTGGCGTTCACCCATCTACGAAAGCAATCTTCCCATAGTCCTAAGGAACACGTGTACCGAGTTTCATCAAGATATCGCAATTCTTACTCAAGTTATCGCTTGCACGGACGGACAGACAAACATTTCAAATCTACTCGTCAACCTAACAATCTAACTCATTTAGTTTTAGGACTTACTGTTGTAAGTCGTTATTTTAACAAAACTATTATACTCTCTGTGCAACATGCGAGGGTATAAAAAGTTAGTGTTATCCAAAAAGTGTGTGTATTATCAACATCTTTGTTACTCACCTTATGTGCGAAATAGCTTGCGTGCCCACGTAAAGCACGAGCGCATTCATGAGCGGAATGTTGTAGCGTGAACCGGGCTCATTGGAGATCTGCAAGTGAGAGCGCAGTTCGGAGAGGAAAGTGACCGGTGCGCGTGCCTTCAGATAGGAGTCGAGATCTTTCTTGAAATTTGCTGGCTGTATATTGAATACGTAGTTGGAGCAAATTTTCGGTGCCGTTGCAGTCTCCGCCAACATATCCACCTTCAGATTGGGCGTGAATGGATCGGGTAAACGCATGTTGCGTGGAAAAGCAGCCAATATTATGTTGCGCATTTGTATGCAATTCGGCGGTATTGCATCACAAAAGCCAAAATGATAGTCACATAAAAATTCAGGGAAATCGTGCAGCAGCACGAGCAGAACGCGCAGCGTTCCCTTGTACAACAATTGTACGGGCTTCGCTAGCTCGGCGTTCCGCAAGAATGGCGCCAGATAGCGGAACAAATCGAGCAGCAGCTGTGAGTACAGTGGCCAGCCCTTCTGTTGCGGTATCTGTGCAAGTATACGTCCGATAAAAATGCGATGTGAGATCAACTCCAACCAGGCGTAGCAGAAACCAGGTGCCAATGCTGGGTTGAGGAGGTGATACGTGTGCGAGAAGGCAGTCATAATGCTGTGCATCAGACTCTCAAGCACAGCGTCGGGTGAGCTCAGCTCAAGGAATAGCATCACAAAGAAGCGATGATAGCCGAGCTGTTGGAATGCGGTGCCATGCAATTCTTGATCCTGCAGTAATATGCCGAGCACGATGCCGAGCACCTTGTTTAGCAGGTTGATTTTCGTCGTTGGATTGCCCGCCTCGCCGGAGTGGCGTACCAGCAGAGCAATTAAATGCACAAATGCGTCGATCCAGTGGAAGATTTTGGTGCGCGCTTGCAATGGTGAATTGCTGGGGTCGTTCAGTATGCGATACACCAAATCAATGCAGATCTGTGTGGCTTGACGGAAAAAGCGCGTTATCAAGTCGTCGGTCTTCAAAATGCCATACATATTCATTTTCTGTACGAATGAGGTGAAGATTTTGGTCTCACGCGACAAATTGTTCGATTGGTTGTAGATGGAGACCCAGTCTTTGAGCAGGAATTCGGTCTTCTCTTGCAAACCGGGTGGATCATCGCAATCGTTGGACTATATAGGAGAATGTAAAAGGAAGGTATTTTTAATAAAGTTGAAAGACAAACTAAATACTAAAAGACAACTAACCCTGACGTGCTGCATGCCCGAGTGCATGTATTGTGTGGCACCAGCTAAATAGCGGTCAGCACCACCGAATGGGCCCGCATCCATCATGTCAATTTGATGAGTGGACGCGTCAGGATAGCGATGACGATTCTGTGGCAAGCGTCCCAACATCTCGAACGTGCCAGTCATTTCGGTTTCCAATGTAGCGCTGGTGCGTCCATCAAGCAGACGTTCCATCAATGTCATTGCAAATGTGACAGCCATGTAATTGTTGCCGTTATCCATGGCCTCGCGCAACAACAAATCGAATTGCGGTACGTTAATAAAATGTGAGGTTATGAGAAATTTGATCGCTTCGACATTGTAGCGCACCTCTTCGCGTACATCGAAAATGCACTTGGTGATTGCACGCTCCGTTACGCCGGCACCGAAAGTATTCTGCAACATTGTCAGTATACGCAAATGTATATCACGGTACAATTTCATTTGTTCGATGTGTTCGGGTATGTTCACCAATCCTTCAATTAGACCCTCAACGACTCGTGTCAGTAGATTGAGTGCCGAGTCATTATCACGTATACGTCTGGTTACCATGAGCGCATTGAGTAGCGCATGTATTTTGCTAGCCTGCAACTGCAGAGTGGATATATTCATGGTGCTGTTGAGGAACGCTTCCATTTTGGACGCCAAATCGGCGTAGAGCAGGCTCATTTCGTCGGTGCCAAAGTTCGGTGGTGGCAACTCCTGTGGCTTCGGCAAGAATAGCGCGATATCGCGTTCGGTCATCGGTTGGAAACCGGGTATATTGCGTGCGAATTCTGCGTATACCGCGAATTGTGCATGTGGTATGCCGCCAACTTTTAAACGTACTTGCTCCGGCATGCGCTCCGTCTGATAGGCCAATGTTTGTGAGTCAAAAAAGCGACTGCAGAAAAAAAAAAAAGATAATATTAAATAACCGCTCAAACCTGCTATTGTGAAGTGTGACTTACCCGCCCTCGTCTCTGGTCATTTTGCGCGTATCAAAGTCGGTGGACATGCGGCGATCTATTTCGGGTGTTGACTTCTCAGCCGCTGTCTTTTGTATGAAAGCACAAGCGAGTTCTACATTATCATTGCTAAGCTGTATTGCGGCAGCTTCGATGTCCTGATAACTTGGTCCACCAGTTAGCGCAGCCAAGAACGCTTTACGTATATTATTGGTTAATGTTTGCGACAGTGAGTCTTTGCAGGTAATCATCGCCATGCCAGCAGATAAATAACGCACCATTTGATGGGCAGCTGTGCGCATGCGATTCTCATCCGGATCGAGTCCGAAATCTTTACGCACAATTTGCTCGGTTGTGGTCACTGCGATGCGTACGCTACGATCTACGACCGGCTGCAGCCATTCGGTGATTGTGCGCTCAATTGCATTGAGTACAATGTGCTTCAAACCGGGATTGGCATGCAAAAATGTGATGTTAGGTGAGAGCACCACATGCTGAGCGATCAGATGGAAATTGGCAATATTTATATCGACGAAAGAGAAACGAGGCTCGGGCGCTTGCATTACAATCTGTCCGGCTGATTCGTTGCTAATGCTGGGTGAAGGCACTACACCGCCTGGTATGTTTGCGCCACCACTACCACCGCCGCCCATCAATAAGGCTTGTGCGTCTGCATCGTTGGGGCCCATTTGTCCGGGACCTGGTGTTGGACCTTGTGACGGTTGTTGTTGTTGTTGCTGTTGTTGAGGTGGTGCCTCAACATTCTTGGGTTTAGGCTGGGACATTTGATGTTCGATATTCATCGAACGTGAAGGATCCTTCAAATAGACTATAGGCTTTAATTTCTGCAAATCTAGATTTAATGTCTTGCAAAGCACTTCAATTTCAAATTTCAAATTTAGCTTTAATTCAGGCTCCTGATGTAATTCTCCAAGTACATTCATAATAGCCATTGTCCATGGATTGGGTGTTTTGAAGACCTTCGATTTATTTGACGATTCCAATATTTTTGCCACAAATGGCACAACAAATAGCAATTCTTGTTGACCTTTATGATATGCCTCGGCCAGTAGCGTTTTCAAGTCCAATTCAATTTGTAAAATGGGCTTATTGCGTCCCAACGTCATCATGCCCAACCAATGACCGAGATTCTTCAACAAACTGCGATCGGAGAAATTCACCACGCCCTTATCGGAACGTAATAAAACTTTTATATTACGCAATGTCTCCTTGGTTACATATTTATTGATCTCGGAATTCTTCAATGCCTCCAAGAAATTGAAATATAACGAATGGAAGTTGAATTCCAATGAGGCGCGCTTGAGCACTAGATACTGTGCCAACCACGGCCAATATTCCTTGGTCATAATCTCCTTAATCTCTTCGCATTTCTGCGGTATATTCAGTTGGCTTAAGTTGTTGAATATGAATGCGGTTTTATCCTGTACTGGTTCGGGGGGAATAGTGATCTTCTCCTCCTGGTTGGCAACCAATAAAGTATCGATATTTGTAGCAGTAGCAATTGATTTCATACGCGATGCATGTATGGACGGAGCAACAGGAATCGGCTTTTGTTGTGTTGGTGTTGTAACTAAATTTCCTTTGAAATTAAATAAATTGGAGTTAGTATGTAGCATATTTCAAGCATTTTTATTTACTATTACTTCATAAGATAAATATTATTTTGATCTTGCAGTTTCAAATAACTGCATCAACTAAAAATTGCTACAGGGTGACTAAAACATCTAAAAACATGTTTGGCTTTAATTTAAAAATATATAAAGCAAATAATTAAAATCATTTACAATGAAAATCACTGGCAAAATTTTAGAATATGTCGTATGGTTTAAAACTAATATTCTTAATCTGAAAACTTGCAGCTGTAGCTTTCTATTTCAAGTTTTTCTAGATATTGAGTTTTCCCACTGTTTCAAATTCTCATTGCAAGCTTTAAAATATTATTGTCTTATGAGAATACTACAGCTATTTTCCCATTAACTTGACATAGAAGCACAAAAAATTAATAATAGCGTTCTCAAAACAAATTATAAACCTTTTTAAACTTAATCTTTTTATATATCATCGTCACCCTGTACTTGAAAATACAAAACATTCTTGAGATTTGTAAAGAATCTTACCTGTCACCGAATTGCTGCGGTAAATTGAATCAGGCTGCGGTTGTTGTCCACTTCCACCCATAAACATTTGCATCTTGCCCGGTGGTGGTTCCTGTTGCAGATAGCCACATTCTACATATTGAATCAAATGTGGTGGAAATTCATGAAAATGTGCAATCGATCGTATATATTCACAGTATTTGTTGTACGAGTGTAGACGATTTTTGAAACGATCCAATGCGGTTATGCCGAAATTATACATCTTCGAGTCTTGTTTGCGCAAGGCATCCAAAACACAACGTAAGGCCAGACCTAATGCCACACATGAGGGCACTAAATTACGCTCAATAATACCACCAAATAATTGTGCAGTGATTTGCAACTCCTTTTCTGGATAGTGCGGAAAGAAGCGATACTCTTCGAATAGATTACGCAACATACATTGATAAACTTCCTGTTCGCGACGTATATTGGAATCCTTAAACTTTTGTAATATATCAAGTACTTCATCGATAGGCAATGTGGGATGTGGTGGATGATTGTAGATACGTTGAAAATATGAATTGGCCTCATCTTCCACTTCCTTGGAGACAGGTCCCTGCAGATCAGCCATACCCGGATTAATGGGATTTGGCGGTGTTGGTGTGGGCTGTTGTGCTGCTTGTGGCATTCTAGCCAAATTTCCAACATTTGGTGGTGGTATTTGCATAGCATTCAGTGGATATGGACTGGCAGCTGGATTCATAAGACGCGACGGAGAAGCTGGTGTGGACGCCAAATTACCTATGAATTAGTATATTCAATTACGCCAACTTAAAGGATTTTTATAAAAATAAATGTGCACCCAGAACCGTTAGCTCACCATTTTTAGTTGTTTCTTTGATTTTTTTTTTTAATTTTGAAAAGTTTTAAGAAGTGCTTGGATTGGTTTAGAATTCCGAAAGTGTTGTTAAACAACTAGGGTAGTTGGAGTTTGAGCTCCATACACACACACAAGCCTGTTGCTTGTTATTGCACTCGGAATTACAACACATTGTCTCTAGGCAATTTATAAGTGAAACATTTGATGCAAAATAACTTTCCAGTTGGTTGTTGAAATTTGCATTTCAATTCGAAATGTTTCGATTTGGTTATAAGTGTTGTGGGGCAATATGATTCCTCTGGTTAACTAGTTTTTTAATTGATGAATTTCTAACGGATTTATAAATTTTTCAGTTGATACCCTCTAATAACTTTGCGAATATATTCGTGTTCCAACTGGACGTTAAAAACAGTGATCACAATGCGAAAACCACATAGCGTCCTTGGGATTACACAGTTGCTTGTTTTTCAATTTTTTTTTTAACTGTACATAAATCTAATTTAGGACGAGCACAACTATACGACTAACGTTTTATTTTATTTTAACTAATTAAAGAGTAAAAAAATACTTAATAACTACTTTCCAACTTACCCAAGACGTTTCCGAAATTGAAGGCTCCATTCGGGCCACCGAGATTTAGATTGGCTATATTTGTGGTTAAATTCGATAGCGTATCCATTGTGGGACCAAACATTTGTTGTGCATTCAGGTTGGCAGAGAATGGTGGTGGCGGTACGCCCGGTACACCGCCCATATCCATGCCGCGATGTCCACGCATCACACCTTGCAATTGGGGCACTAGTGGTGGTACAGCAGCTCTTGCCTTATTCGCTATAATCGAACAGTTTGTTGTCATTTGCATAATAAGATCAACTATTTCGGGTGAGACATTGACAATGCAAGCTTGCAGGCATTGCAGCATGGTTGACACTGTTTCTGGGGGTAATTGTGCCTGTTTGGATGGTAACTGGTTTTCCGGTATTTTGACATTTGTTATTTGTGGGCAACGACGCTGTAGGCATTTTAGAATTGCCTGTATGAAGGGCTCGCCATGCTCGCGTATTTTATCACTCAACCATTTCTCCAATTTTAGATATTCACGACGCGATGCCAAACACGCCAAATCGATCACGAATAGAAATGAACGTTCATTCAGCAGTGTGGACAGTGCTTTTAAATCTTGCGCTACATCGAGTATACGCGAAAGCTTAACCTGATCATATTCGGTGCCTCGCTGATACCAATCCGACATCGATTGCATAATAATGGGGCGTAAAATGACACCAAAATTTGCTGAATTCCAAGCATTCAAAAGTATTACGCCAGAATTCGGATGATTTGCCAGAAAAGTTGGTATGAGTTGGCTGAACAGTTCTTGTCGCAATGCGGTGATTGGTGGATTTATGTGTAAGAGTGACAAAAACAATATGTCCGGGCAATGTTGCGCTGGGAATTTAAACAATTCGATCACTTGATGGTAAAATCCTTGCTCGGCAATATATAACAAAACTTCTACTAAATGCAGAGATTTCCATGCGCATATTTCTTTGTTGTCGGTGTCTGGCGGCGTCTTTAGCATCTCTACTGGTGCAGCAGTGAAGATGTAATCGGAAAATGAGAACAAATCGGGATTTTTCAACAGAACCGCTATCAATGACAGCTGTCCGTTCACATTTTGCCAGTGACGATATATGCATTCTGGATGTGGGAATAGCGCAGATTGTGTACCCAAGCGGAAAATGGTCAACAGTAAATCAAGTCCGATTCTATCCTTCAGTATAAACTCCGGATGATCAAGCTCTATAAGATTTATTTAAATGCATATAATTAATAATTTATATAACAATTTTATGTATGAGTTGAGTGCATTATATTTCAAAATCAAATTATTGTGCTCACCTAAGCAAACTTCCTTCCAATTTAGCTGGGGCACCACCTCTTTCAGTGCCTGCACAAACACATCTGGTTTCCATGCTTGTGTAGTTTCTGTACTAATGGTTCCCACTGCATTGCCACCCACTTTGTCTTTTTTGTCATTTAAGTTGGTTGTTTTATCAACGCCACTGCCCGTAACGTTGTTGCCGTCATTGTTATTGGCCACATTTTGTTGTTGTGCATTCGGGCCAGCACCCGGTTGACCCGGCCAAAAATTGGCCGGTGTACCCAAGTTCACATTGCAATCGAGTAATGAGGAGTGCCTACGGCACATGAGACCAATGATCTTGGCCACATCCTGTGATTGAAGTTCGCGCGAACCACAACGTAGATGATTCTTACATTCTTCAACGCTTGATGTGAATTCGTAACCAATCTCCAGGATTAAATTAATCCAGGATGTGTCCATAATATTATTATTCAACTGAAAAATATTTTCATTTTTATTAAACCGATTTCAAGCATTGTATTAAAACAAATGTTCAAATTACCTGTGTAGTAAATATTGTCTCGCATAAGTTGTCATAAATATCTTCAATACCAATTTCCGTCAAATGTTGACTAGCGGTAACGCCATCAGCAATCGGCGTAGGGTATTGTTTGTTATAAAATCCTTCAGTGGTGTCTTCTAGTGACAATAACACTGTTGGATCACAACATTCAGTTGTGCTAACACAATTAAGTGTCTTACGATATAAATGTGGTGCTAATATAAGTGGAACTCGTTCAAACGGATATTGTTCGCGTAATAAATCCAGAAATTTATCACTAAGTTCTTTGCTTATAACGTCGTCAATACTAACAATAAGCAATTGTAGTATTTCTACAGATACGTCTTGTAAATTACACTTCACAGAAATGCTGTTCTCCTTATTCTCCAAGAATGATTCAATAAGTTCGGTGTATGAGACTTTGAGATGTTCCAAAGAGTATTGACGTAACTCTGCTTGTGACGAATGAGTTAATGCTAATGACAATACGACTTCACAAAGTTTACTAATTCCTGTTAACTTAGTTATTTGCGCAATAAGTTGTGGTGCCGGTTTAAGAGTCTAAAAATATGCATAAAACATTTAATTTATTTAAAAGAGTACCTCTCACTGAGAAAAAAACAAACCTTTTGTTGAGGAAAGCAATGGTCAACAGCAAAGCAAATATTCGATATGAAAGACGCTCGAGACAGTTGGTTTTCCAATTGAGCGCCAAGTAATCGAGCTTGTGCTTCTACAATAAAATTGTAATTCGAATTCGGACTTGTTGATATCGTGTCAGTAAAATTGATCACCGA
Source organism: Zeugodacus tau (assembly GCA_031772095.1). Classification (NCBI taxonomy): domain Eukaryota; kingdom Metazoa; phylum Arthropoda; class Insecta; order Diptera; family Tephritidae; genus Zeugodacus; species Zeugodacus tau. The sequence continues at coordinate 28,245,778 of CM062652.1, forward strand.
GAATAGGCAGCGCAAACAATGGCGGTCCGCTTCCAAACCGGTCTCTTTTATATACTATTCATTAGAAAAATATTTACAATTAATAATAATGTAGTATTTTTAAATAAAGTAATACATATAATGTAATAAGTGTTAATAATAAAAACTTGTGCTTTAAACATTTTGTCTAATACGATGCTACTCAAATATATCGTATAAGTTCTAACGGGAATGGGTTTGAGCATTTGCTATTCTGAATTGTTTTACAAAAACAATGATGGATGAAAAAAGCTGACCAATTTGATTCGAAATCGATTGAACTTGTATTAAAAATCAATGCCAAGTTATTAAAATGCATATATCAATCAAAAGTTAACATTCCAAGTCTTTACTTAACCAGATCCTCATCGGTGCACACATTTAAAAATAATAGAAGAAAATTCCAGAGCAATTATATCCAAATTTTTGATAATTGTACTAATAGCTATCCATTCCAACAAATCCATGTTATGTACAAAATATAACACATTATTATTTAACTTTTAACACTTTTGTTTATATTAGCAACTGGGTTCATAAAATAAAATAAGGCATTGTTGATATATGAATCAAGTCCTTGTAATATTATATTTGAAACATTGGAGCTTTCTCGCTGATACCCCTCCAATTGGAAACATAGTTGAGACTACTCAAAGTAAAACCTAACGAAACAAAAGAGAGACAACTATACGCTTACTATATTCGCCCACTTGCTTGTGAAGAAATACGAACATCTATCTCTTTCAGTCTACTGTGAAAGGTATGTATTTCCACGAATCAACGCATTGCTGCTGGAAGATTATACACTTCGACTCTATGAAAATGTATATATTTCATAAAAATATAGAAATTGCACTCTACAAATTACCGATTTCCAGTTATCCTTTTCCGTTTGATTCTCAAGGCTTTATTCGGTAACTTTTATATATTTGTATGAATTAAATTATAACACAAATTTTCAATCACAGTTTCATCTGCATTTAACTTTACTTATATATATATATTACTTTTTAAAATCCGATCATAGCGGAAAGTTTTCCTTTTTTTAAATGGTGTCACTTCACTTCTTTACTTATGGACAGAAATTTCAATTAAATTATTCATATCGTTCGATTCGCGTTTTCACTTGTATCTTATTAGTTTTTTGCAAAATTTTTGTGCGTATACTAATGACGAAATAAAACAAGATTACAAGGCGACAAAGCTGCGAATACGACGATGGAAGCGACCAATGACCAATCAAAAAAAAAATCAAAATGAAAAAGTCCGCAAGCTCTTGCAAACGCTTTTTAAAACATATTTTCACAATTCTATCAACAAATTAACGAGCGATTTTCAGAGCCCTGTGTTAGGGCTTTAATTTGTTTTCATTTTCTAACATTTTTACAATTTCTTTATATCAAAAATCCAAGTTACGATTAGAACAGAAAGTAACAAAACCACCGATCACAAATTTTCTTGCAAACTGTAATGGCGTCGGCGAAAAGTGATTGGATTAGCGAGGAGAAACGAGTGGAAGCAAAAACTTGACGAAGCGAATTTTTCACTTCAATGGCACCGAGTTTGTTTAATAGCCCGAATTTGACAGTAGCCTAATGCGTTTATAAAAGATGGCGATAAGTAACAAAATGACCAAATGTATTTTTTATTTTGAATGAAAAATTACTCTGCTGAATTATTTTAAGACGATAAATAATATGTAATAAGTGTGCAGATAATAATAGTTTTACACAAGAGATTATCATATTTCGATATTCGGATGGATAGCTCCTTTCAGGAATTGCATCACAGTAGTTATATTACAATGCAATCCCTAAAGGTGCAATATTTAGTTGAAAAAAAAATTTTAAAGTTTTTATCATTTCAATGATAGCTTCGGATGTACATATGTTAAGAAAAATGTTTAATACTTTTTCACAAGCCTTAAAAGTTTCATTCTTGAATATAATTATCTCCCCAATGTAATGCAAAACAAATCATATAACTGGCAACCACGTAAATAAAATGTAAATAGCAAAAGTAAATTTACAATGAGATTGTTCAGTGACATTTCATTACTATTTGAAATGAATGACAGTAGAAATAAGAAATAAACGATTAGTATGATAAAGACGAATGCCTACGGGACTTGATCAAGCGGCAAAGAGGTGATGAGGCAATGATGATACACCTTCTCTGCCGTAATTATCAACATTGCCTTCACCCTAACCAATACCAACGATCACACATGTAACAATAACAATCGCTGTCATTCTTGAATACAATAGCTTCAAGTGGTCGCATGTTTATTGATGTACACACATACATACAATATAGATATACGAGGTTACAGGGTAAAAGAAAATATCAGTCAAGACCTTTGAACACACTTTCTAAAATCATTAACACCGATAATATATATGTACATTTTTTTTATAATAAACAATACCTGATTTATGCTCTCGCTGGTTTCAGCAAAATTTTTCTTGTTCAGTTGTTTGACCAAAATACCAATCTGCGCTAGTGTGAATTTCAGTTGGTTCATAGCTGGTGTCCCATTCAAAGATTGTACGGCAACGGCACACGATGTGGGATCTGTTCTCGGGAGTAAGCTTCAAGGACAGTGATTACACTGAATGAAGCCTTCCGAAGAATATGATCACACACACGCACACGCGAGCGGCCAATGTACAAAACGAAATTAAAAAAAACGAAAAAATAATTTCGTACAATTGAATCGTATGACAATTGTAACGAATTAGCGAAAATTCGTTCACTTTTTGTCCAAAGAGTATATAAAATCGAAAGCGATATTGGACGAATGACGTTGACAATTTCTTTTCTCTTTTCACGTTTTCGTATTGGTGATATATTTATTATTTATTATATGTATAATTGCTTGATTTGGTAATTTTGAAATTGCGCAGCAGAATTGGCTTATAATGGTCGTCGTTCGTAGGTTTGTTTTTATTTTGTTTTTGATTTATCAAGTTTCAAATTTTTCTAGTTTATTTGTGTTAAAAATTAAAAAAGTATGCCTGCCTGGCAGCACTTTGACAATTTGTAATTGTTTCACACTGAACAGGCACTACAAGCAGCACGATTATTCACCTTCTGTTGTTGTTGTTGTTCTTATTTTTACTTATTTTATCTCGTTGCTTTGTCTCTTCTTTTTTTTTCCTTATTTGCTGATTAGCGGATATATTCGTTAAGGAGCCTCAAATTTCTTCATTGCTTTCACCTTTAACTTTGGCCCCTCATATTAAGGGGCCAAAAAAAACTCATTTATACGTCACAACACGCATTTATAATGTCTTCTCCCATTAATATCAGCAAATAAACTATTATTAATGTACAAAATGAATTGTTGCCTTTTCCCTCTTCTTCGCTTAACACATTTTTTCACGTACACTAATACCTCGCAACACACGTAATAATTTTACAAAATTGCGCTCACATATATTTTATATATTATATCCCTTCAGCCAAAAGGTACATACACTTCGTAAATTATTTAACAAATTATTCAAATCGGTCGTTTCCACTATTGATAGTGATTTCTTCGCAATTAAAAATAAGTTCACTTTTCCTATTCACGACAATTTCCTTGTCTCATCCAGCAAGACTACGAAAACCTCACACTTCATAATTTTCTTCATAAAATACAAAACGTTGCCACCCGACGGGCATTACGAAAATCTAGCAAATCAAAATTGAGGAATTGTCGATGCCTCAAAATAGTAGGGTTTTGATATCTTTTGATGTTAATGAAAATTATTTAGAATTAAATTAAATGAGAACAAGACAAATATTCAGAGCCTTATCTAACAATGAGCAAATGTCATAATAAAACCAGATGTCTACGAAAGATGAATTTAATACTTTATTATAATTTTATTATCTACGTGCTTGCATATTAAATACGCATATTTGTATATTATAAATAAAATATAATAGTTTACCACAATTTATCATTGAAAACAATCTCCTTGAATATGCAATCTTGTTTCGCTATGCTCACCATCGCCTTCTTCGATTTTGCAGCATCTTGTATCTTTTCGCGTACTTCACTGGCCTTTACATCGTTACGCAAATAGAACAAACGCACAATATGATCTTCACTGAAGGAAGGATAATTGCCCAGAAGTGTATGTAGATCCAGCACAAGTAATTCAATATCAGCAGATAGTAATTCTGAGAGTGTTGAAATCAAATCTAATGGACTATCACTCATGGCTAAATTGGGTGCGATCTTCTCAAAGCATTGCTTAAAACGTTTTGCCTCCTGTTTGATTTTCGTTGTGATTGCTTCACATTCGCTTTTGGATTTCGATAAACGTTTAGATAGTAAGGCACGTATATAACGTTTTGCAAGTAGTTTTTGTGCCTCATTTATTACCATTTCAAAGTTAATAGGACGCAAGTGTTTATAATCCTACAAATAAACAAGGAAATATGTTTAAAAATTTTAAAATATAATAATTTTTAGGTATGCATACCTGGAAATAGTCCAATAACGTTACGCATATGGTATCCACGGAAATTGTGGACCCCAGCCATTTCAAAGTGAACAAATCATTGAAGTGGCATTCCATATCGAGGAAAGCTTCTTCGAGTAAATAATTGGTGGCATGGGCCCGAATACGCTGGAATGTAGTTAATAATTTTTCAAAATCTTCATAATGTTCGGTACGAGATTTAGGCCAGTACAACTGCTTCATTTGCTGTGCCAACTCAACCATCTGTTGGCTATTATTAACAATCGTTATTATATAGTGTGTGAAATACTTGATTTGATCACGATTACGGAAATGATGTTCCTTCAATTCGATAACATTTTTTAAATAGGACTGTCCGAAAACCTCCACTTGCTGAATACTCATCACCAATGCCTTAAATGTTAATTCGGAGTGTATTGTGTTAGTCACTTGTAAATGTTGATCGATCATTTGGAAGATAATAACTGGCGCTGACGTATGATAGTATTGCTCCTGTTCAGGCGGTTGATCGGAAAACCACTCTTGTTTTTCTGTGTCCGCCGTTTTGGTCATCCATTCTTGATAGTTTCTTTGCATATTACGCAAGTACTCATCTTCCAGAGATTTCAGATGCTCAGGACGTAATAAAGGTCCAACAACTTGTTGTATGTCGACTCTAAGGTCAGGATGTGACATGAGTTCCACACCGGGATACGTATTCATTACCCACGAGAGCATTGATACATACTCATTACCTTCGAGTCCAGATTTCGCAATATTATCGAGCTGAAATAAACAGATAATAAATTTTATGCAAAATAAAAAAAAAATTATAAATGTTTGCTTACATAAGAGGAGAGCCCTTCGTGGTACATTTTCACATATTCGTTGAAGATATTGTAATGTGGTGGAAAACAGGGTACGCATAATGATTTTACAACTCTTAAATCCTCCAAAATTATTTGACGTAAAATTTCAAGATCGCGTACCAGCCACATTTTATTATCAGCACGCTCCTCCACTTTTGAACCTTCTATACGTGTAACTACAGCTTCCTGCAATATATTCAGTGCCATGGCACGCCATTTCTTTGGTCGGCCGGGCGGTAAGAAACCTGTAACTTTCTGTTGTTGCAAAGCGAATTGATCATTCTTCTCCTCTCGTTCGATTATACGCAAGGCAGTTACTATAACAGTAGGTTCCTTGCGAACTGTATTTAGCGTTCGACTTAGTATGAGACGTAATTTTTTTTCAAGCGCCTGCGACACGTTATCCACTGTCTCAAAATGTCGTTTTAGTGTGATTTTATCGGAAGCATGTTGTTTGGGTTGTTTATGCAATTCATATAACAAATCATCACGGGAATTTTCCAAATCGGCGAGACACTGGTGTGCATTCAATAATTTATCCTCATCAATGAGATTCATTGTTTTTGAAACACTTGCTTCGACATTGAATATGTGCTTAAGATTTTCCATTGCCGTAGCATACTGTGAATGTTTCGTATTCTCTTCGCGTACTACCTCCAGTGCATCATATATATCGGGTACTCCCTCCAACAAACGATCCACCTCTTGCATACGCTGACGAACTTCTTTAACATCCTGCAGACATGTTTCTAATTGTTTTAAACCCACTCGCACACCATCCAGTTGATTTTGCATACCCGTTTTCAGTAAAGCCTCTACTGAAGCTTTTTTTCGTGCAACACGATGACGAAATTGATCCACTTTTTCTAGTTGACCTGGACGTTGCAGCATATTCTTTATTTCTTTTAGCGCTGCTTCACGCGCCTCTTCCTCAAGTTGCTGTAAGTCCATTATTGGACTTTTTTATAAGATTTACTTGAAAAATTAAAAATCACTGCTTCAAAGTACTTAGGAAAATATTTGTTTAAAAGGGGTGTGTTGAATTAGTGATTGTAAAATTTACCCGTATTGTGCGTATCGACTTTGAATATTTTTTCGAATACAACAGTAATTGGAACAAATAAATTTAGAGTTTTTATGCCAAAGAAAAAAAAACTTTTTCGGAAGTGAAGCTTAATTTTCACATTACCAAAGTTAAAAAATCAATGTTATTTAATTGTGTTATTATAAATTACATAAAATTAGTCGGCATACCTTGAGGGATATATTTTCCGTTTCTCACCACCACATCACTAATACTCACTCAGCTGTTTGCTTATTGTTTATATCAGATGCAACAACAAATAGTTGAATTAACCGGTCATTAATAGTTGATTAAATTATTGAATTCAGTGCATTCTTCAATTGAAAATTAAAATGGAAAAATATAATTTTTCTGAACTTATTGCATATCAAGCTTCAAATATAAAAGTAGTGAACTCTGAAACTGAGTTAAAAATGATTTTGGATATTAAAAATGACAAAAACTTTCCACTGAATCGTCGGATGTCCTCCGCATGGCTAAAAGCTATAAAATATGCCAATCAGAGGAATACAAATTCTCTTGACAATGCCACACAACGTGCCATACTACTGCGTGAAGAAGGAAATAACTACTACAGTTCAAAATCTGGTTGTAAATTTGATAATATGATCAACGCTGGTCAACGGTATACTCAAGCTATATTTGCTGCCATCGGAAATACTGAGGCTTTAGCTCTGGCCTATGCCAATCGGGCAATGGCATTACAGGAACTGGAATATTATCAACAAGCGTACGATGATTGTGTTTGTGCACTTGAGACCAAACATTATCCAATGAAACTTTTACATAAAATTAAAGTACGACAGGCTTTTTGTGCGTACTATTTAAAGGATTATGAGAAACTAAAAACACATTTAGAAGAACTTGAGAAAAGTACTTTAAACGAGAATTTCACTCAGAGAGTACAAGAATTAGAGAATGGGTTAAAAATTCTTAGTAAGGAAATCCAAACAGAGGAAAACGCTGAGAAGGATGTGCAATTAAGGGAATCAACCGAAGTGTGAGTTTTTGCAGTAGATTATGTAAAAACAATGTTATTTTTTTGTATGCATTAATAGAGTTGACTCAAAAGAAGCTGGCCGGGGGAGATATATAATTGCTAAAAAGGCTATACAATCTGGTGAAGTAATTTTTAGTGAGAGGATCAGTTCTTTTGTACCTGTAGAAGGCTGTCAAATATGTCAACAATGTGCTGCTATGCTAATGATACCGATTCCTTGTCATGACTGTGATTGTAGAATAATTTACTGTTCATTAAAATGCCGACGAATCCATGAAAATATACACCAAAATGAATGTATGGGATATCACTGTCGATTATTTGAACAAATAGGCATTTCCCACTTAGCCCTACGCGTTGTACTAGAGGATTTGCCTGAAATACTGCCACTAGTTTCACAAGAAAACGACATTGATAAACTTTGGCAATCACTTTCAAAACCTGAAGATTTGCTATGTAACAAAACTGGTGCGAATTATATACAGACATTAAAAATGGTCACACATCTGCAAAAAATGACCTTACCGAATAAAATTTGGTTTGCTTTAGTGGCCGATTTACTAGTCGTATACCTTAAAGATTACACGAGTTTCTTCGCAATTACACAGAAAACCAAGCTGAAGCAATGTGACTGGGAGACAATCGTCAGTAAGTTATAATATAATTTCCATATATAAAAAATTAATACAATAGTTATTCAAATATTTTAGGTGCCCTTATATTTCGTCATATTGGCCAGTTTATTGTCAATGCGCATACCTGCTCTTCTCTTACGCCAACCTGTTACGATGTGAAATCCACTAACACCAGATTTGGCACTCTTCTGATTTCTCATATATGGACAAAACCTTTCCACATACGACGTGGGATGTTACATGTGTTTAGTGAAACTCAAGAAGTATCGGCAGCAAATCTTCCATACCTTAGTATATGTAATCATGCCTGTGGACCCACACTCCGTCCAAAATTCTCAGGAAGAAACTTCTATGCATTGGCTGATAGTAATATAGACAAAGGTGCTGAAATTTTTAACTGTTATACAAGTACCTATCGAAATTCGCTGAGAGATATTCGTAGGGAATACTTGAATGAAACTTATCAATTTAATTGCTCGTGCACACATTGTCAAAAAGATGACCCTGATGCATCATACGTAAGGTTTAAATGTTTTACAAATAATTATTCAAAAAAATTCTTCCTTTGCAATTCTTTACAGCTAAAATACCACATATATAAATGTAGAAATCCAACATGTGGTGAAAAATTTATACCCACATGTAGTCAAGACGATACCACAGCTCTTTATTGGTGGCAACTAGAAAACGGAGGAGTATCGTGTGCAAAATGCTCTAAGGAACAAAATGTGGACTGGTTTATAAAGTTTAAAAAGTTACTAGAAAACACCAATAACATTCAAAGTCGTATGGAACTATTTCGTATATATGACATGATCGATGATTTTCTAATGGATTTCCATTCATTAAAAATGGAAATGGCGAATGATTTGGCGCTGTTGTATACAAAAACTTTTAATGGTAACTTTTCAAATTGTTTTAATTTTAAATTAATAATAGTATTTAATATTAATATTTTTAGGTGACGAAAAATTCACAGAATTTGAGTTGAGTAAATTAGTCGCTGTTCTTAATTTTTGTCAAAGAGCGACCATTGATCGATGGGGCTTACAATCCCTTGAGTGCGTTACTAAAATGCCTGTTATATGGGATTTAATAGCCGTTGGAATATATCAAAGTCCACAATTAGAATTAAAGACAATGCTGCAAGCACTTGATGTAATATCAGATGAATATAAACTCGTATTTTTAAATTATTATAAAGATTACATAAAAGATAAATAAAATAATATATTAAAAAAAATTATAATACATACTTTTGTTTATAAAACCCTATCCGTAATACACATCATAATAATGTCTCCAAAGCGTACGTGGTTATTTGTTAAAATTAAGAACTTTACATTCCACCCTCGTAAAATAAATATTCCTTAGTTTCATCTGGCAATGCCGTGCTTGATTTAAATCACTTGTTATTTTCCTAAATGCAAAAGTCTCTACACATACATATTTTAGTTCTGAATTTTAATGTCGCGAATGTTGTATATTTTTTTAAATAAAATTGTGCACATAAATTTCAAAATATTGAATTTTTAAACCATTCTTCCAAATATCACGTTTTTATCAACATCCCATTTACCAACATTTATTTGGCTTTTCATTATGCGCTCTGCTTTCGTACCAGTTTGACAAGCTGCAACAGCTGTCACTTTGCGCCATTTGTATGACAGCGAATTTGCGTGTGAATCAGAGAAATACAAAACGAAGCGTAAATTAAGCGAAAAAGCTACGGAAATAATAGTTGCACGCGAAAATTTTGCATATAAAATGCAAATATAGCGAAAGGTTTTTGCAATAGCACCGTGCAGAATCATCAGTGACTTCAACTACACATACAATGGGACTCGATTTTGATGCGATCGAGTATTGCAAGAACGTGAAGCTGCAGCAAGCGCAACCGCCGTACGCGTGTCCAGTGGCCAAGTGCGATCGCAGCTACAAAACAGTGGTGGGACTACAATACCATTTACTTAACTATGATCACGACAATCCACAACCGATAACACCAATAATAACACCTAATCGGAAAAAGGCGCGGAAAGCACATCATTCAACACCGAAAACACCGAAGGGAACTGGTGATGACAACGGTGCAAACGGTGGTGGTTATCAGGTGGCAAATCCTGAGTCTTTAGTTAGTTACAATGAGGAAGAACAAACCGTACAGTTCAATATTGACGGTAAAAGTGTGCGGTTAGCTATTGATGAACCGCTACCATTTATTGAAGGTGAAGAGTATGCAGAATTAGTGGCGCGCCGTTGTATTTTAAATGCCGATGCACCACCACTAGAAGAAAATGCTTCATGGGCGCGTGTTAAAGTGCCTGAGGCGCATTATCATGAAATCGAAGACTACAATGTGCCTGATGCACCACCCCGCCCGCTCGCCTATTATCGATTCATTGAAAAATCGGTCGAGGAGTTGGATGGTGAAATAGAGTACGATGTGGATGAAGAAGATTCAGCATGGTTAGATTGGATGAATGAGCAGCGAGAGAAAGCCGGTTTTAATCCAGTTACAATCGATACAATGGAACTACTAATGGATCGGTTGGAAAAAGAGTCGTACTTTCAAGCGGCTGCCAATGGTACGCCAACAGGTGTGGAAGTCGACGACGATGCCGTGTGTTGCATTTGCATGGATGGCGAGTGCCAGAACACAAACGTAATACTTTTCTGCGATATGTGCAATCTGGCTGTACACCAGGATTGCTATGGTGTACCATTCATACCGGAAGGGCAGTGGTTGTGCCGACGCTGTTTGCAATCGCCCAGTACCCCTGTGCGTTGTGTTTTGTGCCCGAATGCCGGTGGTGCTTTTAAACAGACCGATCGTGGTCAATGGGCACATGTGGTATGCGCACTTTGGATACCCGAAGTGCGTTTTGCTAATACCGTGTTTCTGGAACCTATCGGTAAGTCAATACTTAAATATTTAAAAAATAAAAATAAACCATTTATTTGAATTCCTTTTTAGATTCCATCGAAACAATACCGGCGGCGCGTTGGCGACTCACATGTTATGTTTGTAAAGAAAAGGGTTGGGGCGCGTGCATACAGTGTCAGCGCAATAGCTGCTATGCAGCTTTCCATGTAACATGCGCACAGCAGGCTGGTTTATATATGACAATGGATACAGTCAAAGACGGACACAACGACTCGTCGGTACATGTACAAAAGTACGCTTACTGTCATGCCCATACGCCGGCAGATGCTAAATTGAAGACCAATCAAAAAGAGGTGGAGGATACACGTATGAAAATGAAGGAAGCACGTAAAGCGCTCGCCAAAAAACGTTCGACGGCGCCCATTGTACTCATACCAACAATTCCACCGAATCGTGTACAGGAGATCTCGGGCATGGTGCACATGCAAAAGAAACAGCAATTCTTAGATAGACTTATAGCCTATTGGACGCTGAAGCGGCAATACCGTAACGGTGTACCGCTATTGCGTCGACTTCAGAGTCAGGGCAATAATCATGGTGTGATCCATCGAAATGGTATTGAAGGTTTGCATTTTATTTCGCCTAGCTGCTCCTATCCCGCACTAAACAGTTACTAACGGTTGTAGCGATTAACGATTTTTAGTATATTGCTAATGCAGGCAGTTTAGTTTTGCGTTATTAAACTTTTTTAGACAAATAACTTTTTTTCGCCATTTTACGTATAATTTTTACTTAATTTCTAATAATTATTTTTTATATACTTTTTAAGGAATTTGTGCGTTAAATTTTCATGTGCAATAATATACTAATGAATTTTAATAATCACTAGGCTCGCCGGATACTAAAGAGCTGTACAAACAGTTGAAATATTGGCAGTGTCTGCGCCAGGATTTGGAACGTGCGCGATTGCTTTGTGAATTGGTGCGTAAGCGTGAAAAACTGAAGGCGGCCTTTGTGAAAATCTGTGAGCAGGTGGTAATGTTGCAGGTGAATCCACTTGAGTCGGCGTTAACCAAACTGCTGGACACACTCGAAGCTAAAGACACAAGTGAAATATTCCGTGAACCGGTCGATACCGAAGAAGTGCCTGACTATTTGGACATTGTGAAGCATCCAATGGATTTGGGTACAATGCGTACCAAATTGAAACAAGGTCAATATGCGACACTGGAACAATTGGAAATCGATTTCGACTTAATGATACAAAATTGTCTGGCTTACAACAATAAGGATACGGTATTTTATCGCGCCGGTATACGTATGCGTGACCAGGCGGCACCACTGTTCCAGCAAGTGCGCAAGGAGTTGAAACGTGAGGGATTACTGGATAATTCGCGTTCCGATCACGAAGATCATGTTGAACACGAAGTGGAAGCGGAATTGAAAGCGCTGCTAGAGGCCAAGCCATGTGAGGAGATTGTGCAAAAGTTGCTCATACTTGCTGATAAGTCACAGGTACTCAAGAATCCCGTATATCGTACCAAGAAAATCAAACAAATACGCTTGGAAATAACGCGCATGCGTAAAGCAATGCAAAAGGCGAAAGTCGCTGCTGTAAGTGTACATTTACATCAAACTAAAATTAATATTTTCTAATTTACTTTTATTGCTACATTGCAGCGACATACAAACATGAGCGTGCATTCGCAAAGTGACGATGACGACGACGACGACGATGATGATGATGATGACGACGAAGATGAAGATGCACGTAGTAACGATGTTACTCTTCAGTCAGAAAAACATTTAAAGCAGCCATCCGTTCAGCAGCAACAACAACAACAACAAGTGCAAAATAGTTTTCCAAAACGTTCACGCAAAGCGCCCGCGAATATGCTGGTAGTCGATGACGATGACACAATGGGTGAGGAGTCTAAAGAAACCGCCACAACGACAGTACAAACACCGCCATGCAGTCCCATCAAGAGTCTCAACAATAGCGCCTCACCTGTGGGCGTGAATCGAAGGTATGTAATGTTTGTAAGGAATCCCAACAAAATTCGGTATATTTCCGAGTACTGAACCGCATATAGAAATTTAACGGCTGATAAGACTCTGCCGTAAGAATTTAAGACAAACCAATAATTTATTCATCACTTTACACAATGATCTTGCGCTGATCAATCAACAATCTCCTCTCTCTCTATCTCTTTCCATTACATTGTTGTTCGCTACCATCCAGAACTGCCGTTTTATTTACGCGCAAAGCACAATCAGTCCTCAAGCGACCTGCTGAAATTACCACACCTGTCAAGGATGAAACGACGGCATTATCCGCAACCGCCACACAGAATAACAACAATACCACAGCCAGCGGAGCGAGTGCTGCGGGCGCGGCAGCAGCAGCGACACTCGCCTCCTCAGCAATGACAATAAGCAATAAATTGAGTGGCAGTCATTTAGCGCCACTTGGCGCTAGTTTAGGGCTCGCTGCGGGTGTAGTAATGGGTGCGGTAGCTGGGAAATCGCCCAAACGGAATGCGCGTAATAAGCGGTTGTCCGAAATGCGACAGAGTGCATCGATGTCGCCAAAGAAATCACCAAACGCCACGCTTACACCAAATACAACAACACCGTCAACGGTAAATGTGCCACCCAGCGTAGGGGCGTTAACGTCCACACCGAACTACGACCGGATACCGGATAGCTTTCGTGTTTATCGCGCGAATAACGAACGCGACGTCAGCGATAGTGATGACGATGATTTGAGTGATATGTCCGGCAGTCCGTGTAGTAGTTGTTCGGGTATCAGTGTCAGCGGGTCTGGCTCCGAGTATGATAGTAGTGATGATGATGATGACGACGACGAGGACGATGATGGTGAGGATGAGGGTGAAGCTGATGCGGATGGTGATGAGGAGAGCGAAGATGATGAAGAAGTCGATGGTCGTGATGGCGATGTGGAAATGAATGAAGTTGCCAGCACTTGTGAAGGTGATATAGACGATGTTGCTGGCGGTAACGGCGAAGCGGTAAGCGCTAGTGCGGATAGTGATGATGGGGCTCAGGAGAGTAACGACTGCGTAGCTAGTGACAAAGTTGAAACTGATGCAAAGAGTGTGGGAACACGTACGCCAACACCCTCAGAGAAACGTCCACGTAATGCGACACGTACGAAACAGAAAAACAAGACAGCATTGGAAATGAATGCCAATGCAAAAAATGTAATCACAAACGCAGTGCAGACAACGACTAACACTGCCAAGACGAAGACGACGGCGACGGCGACTGCGATTGCGCCGACGACGACAACAACGCGCTCGAACAACAAGCAAATACTGACAAGATCAGCCACACCCACCGCCAACATAACCGCCACATCTACACCGATTGCGAATAACGCTAGAGGACGAAAGGCGAGTCTTAACAACAAGCTGATATACAACAACACACATAATACGCGCGGTGCGGCGGCGGCAACACCAACGCCTACAACATCTTCACGACCCACATCAGCCAATGCCGACTTGGCTAATGAGGCCGGCGATGTTGATGCCGATGACGCGTTGGCTGCATCGTCAACAACAACAATGCTAAAACCACCACTCGAGCCATTGCAATTAGTGTGGGCAAAATGTCGCGGTTATCCCTGGTATCCAGCGCTCATACTCGATCCGAAGACGCCGAAAGGTTTCGTCTATAACGGTGTACCGCTGCCGGCGCCACCACCCGATGTGCTGGCGTTGCGCAAAAACTACACCGAAGATGTGGTGTTTCTAGTGTTATTCTTCGACGTGAAACGCACGTGGCAATGGCTGCCGGCAAATAAACTCGAAATACTGGGCATCGATAAGCGTGTGGATCAGCAGAAATTGGTGGAATCGCGCAAGCCCACCGAACGCAAGGCGGTGAAAAAGGCATACCAAGATGCGCTGCATTATCAGAGTCAGGTGTCCGATCTGGAAGGTCAAGGCCCCGATCCGATAATGTGAGATGGTGCAATGGCGGTTGGCGTTTGGCGGAAAGTGCGTCACAAACGACGCTGAAGCGCTACGTGCTGATGGTTATACGATGTTTTATGTTGATGACGCCGACCGTTTCCGTTGCACCTACAAACAGTTACATACATACATACTTACATACATATAAATGCATACACATATAAGCATAATGCGTAAGCGACCGTCATGCATGTGTACCAGAAAAAATGTCTCTTTAATTATTAATTGCTAGTTTTTAGTTTTATAAGTTTATATACAAATATATATTTGATTGATGTTTACCTTTGCTACGATAAGTATACATATACATACACACTATATATATAAAAACATAAATGCTAAATATAATTTTATATTTTGCTAAATTAATATAAAATAATATTAATTAAGTCTTGAAAAAAAATTTGCCTTTACTGCAATTTGCACTACTCTATATTAGATAAACTTAAAGATAAACTGTTTAAACGTAATTTTCAAAATCGTTTTCAAATCATTTTTCATTTACTATTTCATGATTTTCAATTTACATGCGAAATGTGTTTTTCTTAAATGATTTTTTTTACAACAATTTTCACTTTTAAGTTTTTTTTCGTCTTGTTTTTCTACTGCTACAACTCTCTAGTAGCAAAGTTCTCGCTGAATTTCGTTAACTTAATTTTATGTAAATTGTTTGAAATTGTTTTTAGAGAAATTACAGCAATTTTAGTATTTCCCAAAGGCACTTGAAGTGTTGCATAAATTTCATTAATTGCTGATTAAATAGAAGATAAACTGCATTTTAATTGTAAATTCTACTGTTAATTCAAAAACATTATTTGATTTAAATTAAAAAAATAACGTACTTTGTTGTTGTTATGGTTGTTAAGCAATGTGCATGGTTCAGAAAATGTAAAAAAAAAATATTTCGAATTCGAAAACGTGCTCTCTCGCCGTGCAATACCAATATTTCGCTTTGACAAAGGCAATTGAAAAATATTTTGAGTTAAATTTATTATAAATTATAAATAACAGTTAATTATTTCTTTGTATCGATATACTGTTTATGCTTGTTATATTACTTTACTCATTATTTTCTGGTTTTCCACTTTCTTACGCAAATTAGATATTTTGAGATTTTTGGAGAAAATTAAACAAATTTGAGTTATAAAAAAGAAAAAAAGAAGAAAAAAAAACTACATATTAAATTAAAATAAGTAATGTAAAAAAATAAATGTAAAATAAATTAATAATTAAAATAAATTAACGATTAAAATACAATTTGTAAAAAAATAACAAATGTTAAGCTATTATAATATATAGGCAACATATGAAAAATGCTGCATTTTGTGTAATATTTCAGATTGTATACGTTCGTTCGTTTTTTTTCTTTTCTTTCAATATAATTTGCACTAGCATAGTTTGTTTTCAAGATTTTGCCCTCTTTTTACCTTTCACATTGAAAAAAATGGCAAATTGTGTGTGGTTAAACGCGTTTATATATAAACTTATACAAAATCTAAGTTAAGTTTTAATTAATAAATTAAATTAATTAGTTTTAGGCATATAAAAAAATGTAAAAATTAAAATAAAACAACAAATTAATTAAATGCAACAATAAAAAAAAATAATAAAAATAAAAAATAAATAATAAAATAAATTTAAAATTTAATTTGTGTTAGAAATTAGTGCGAGCAATGTGATCTATTGGTTTTACATATCACTCTTTCTTTTGTATATTTTTCGTGTTAAAAAAAAAACATTTTTTTAAATAACATAGCGTAATGGGTGTTTACACAAAAGTAAGCGCAATTTGCGCTTTTATTTAGCTATAAATAATTTAAATTATAGTTATTTAAATAATTATTATAGTTGCGCATAATTTAAAGAATATTATTTTTTTTTATTTAACATTAATTATGCTATAAAACAAATGAAAAGAAACTCAAAACGTTAACATACACAAATAACACTCATAAAAGGAATAAACAAATAATTAAGTATTAAAAACTAACTATGAATTAATTAATCAATTAGTTTTGGATTTTAGTTTGTGTGAAAAATCAAAAATAGTTTTCGAATAGTATTATTTCAATACAATTTCAGCGACTTGGTTTAATATCGAACTCACGAGAAACAGAAAATGAGGAAACTAGCAATTCAATAAAAATCCGTCGATATAGTGATGCTTTATTTTCAAGAAGTACCCAAACTGAATACTACATTAATGTGTTCCATACACAAATCTCATCAAAATCATTTTGGAGCTTAGATTTTTCCCGATTTTATGCATTATGAGCTATCAGAAATCCTTATAGCATTTGGAACATTCCATCAATCAACCAAAAATAGGGCACTCACAGGAACAAAGGTCATTTGGTAGTCTTCAGTAAGGAATATCAAAATTATAAAAAAAAATATCTGCAAAATACTTCAAACGTATGTAAAATAATTTTAGAAACTCGTGTAATCGTTCTCTCTACTTTTATTTCCATTCCTCCATGCCATAAGTGGAAACCCGCAATGTGCTTCCAGCTGTCATGTAATTAAAAATTCAACATGACAATCGAGTGAACAAAATTATTGACATTTAATGGGTAACATGAACATAACGAGTATTTAATATGCCCTTCACTAAGCAAGCATTAGCAAATCAGATGTTAATTTTATGCGTAAAATTACTGGACGATGTGAAGTTAGTCATTGATCATGAAATTATTATGAGGGGATGTAGCTCAGTGGTAGAGCGTTCGCTTTGCATGTGAAAGGCCCCGGGTTCGATCCCCGGCATCTCCAATGAACTTTTTGTTTTTTCTGCCTTTCGATTTTTAAGTTAAATTTTCGAATTACAATTATTATTTTATCAAAAGAAAATAAAAATTATACTAAACTGGTATAAATAGTATTATTGTATTTATTATATTCTCCTCAATCGTTTTATTAATTTAGTTTATTAAATTATGCTATTAAATATTTATTATACCATAGTAGATATACCATATATTTATTCAATTACTATATCAATTCCCAAACATTAACAAAGCGAAAACCATTATTCTCAATGCAGCCACTCTCGGTCAATTCGTATTTGGCTAAAAGTCTCATAAGCTGCCGTCTGTCCACTGTCAGACCATGACGTCCTGGATCCCCAACAAGTATCTGCTTTCCCGCTTTGCGTAGACACTGCAACCATGGCTGTAAGACGGCGGCAAATTCTTCATCGTAGAAAACATCACCCAATAGAATTAGGTCCTCCTTTACCAACTGTGAGGCTTTTATTAAATTATCGGTACAAATATGTAAGTGCTCCAGGTCTATCCCATTTAACTGGGCGTTCAGTACAGCAGCGCAACCAGCTGCTAAAGATGACGAATTAAACAAAGAATGAAAGAGAGAGTGAGCGCATATGTATAGAAATGTACACTTAGACATGTGTCAAATGTGAGGGGATGTAGCTCAGTGGTAGAGCGTTCGCTTTGCATGTGAAAGGCCCCGGGTTCGATCCCCGGCATCTCCAAAGCTTTTTTTGCTTTTAATTAACAAATTTTAAATGATTTTTAAATATTTACCTTCGTCAATGTCATTTGCCACTACATATTTTGCATTGTGCATTAGCGCAGCCACAGCGCTTGCCCCACAACCGCTGCCCACATCTAGCACTGATTTGCCAGCTACCAAAGATGGATTATCGAGTACGTAACTGTTAATAAAATATAAAAAAATATTAAATTAATAAGAAGATATGTTAAATAAACTTTGTAGCTAACCAACCGACTGATAGCCTGTCCGCCAGGCCAATAAAATGCCCAAAAGGGATCCTCTTTGAACAATTTCGTAACATTTACGGTGGGTACAGGTTCATGAAACAGTCGGCATTCTGGTGTTATGAGATGTAGCGCTATCTCTGGCGTTAAATGATCACGTGAAATTTTTGTTTCTTGCAGTATTAGGCGTTCGACGTCCTTAAGGTTTGTTCTGAAAATGTGTAAAATATTTAGCACTTTTACTGTTTTTCATTTGCGGCTGCGAAGGAGAAATCTCAAAGATGTTGTCGAAAAATTAATTAGCGAGAGTCTTATAAAGTTAGTCGCCTTCAAATCTGTAGGAAAAAATTTTACTACTTAGGCCCAAACCAGCATGCTAATGACATATTTAATGTTTCCCTGTGATAGCCATTAGATACACCACTGAAATTATTGTTAGGAAATTAGTCGATTTCCAGAATTATAAGTTTCGGCACTAGAAAAGAGTCAGAGTGGATGGTTTAGCTTGTTATCTGATAAATTTGTGAGCACGTTTTAATCAATATAATTTTAATAATATATCAATACGCAACTGCGGTTAAAACATTAATAAGATGTGGTGTATCTCTAATGCCACCATAATGATATTGAAAGCAATTTCTTGCACTTTTTATAACGAATTTTTAGATCCACTTTCTCTATAAAATATACTCTCTGAATACATATACAAATTTCACTAATTTCAAACTAGGCAATAGAAGCATGGGAAAAAGTGTAAATGACCACTCGGAATCATATTTTAATTAGAATCAGTTGAAAGCAATATGTCCCAATCGAATATATAATAATAACATATACTTCTCGAACCCTCAAGACTACCTGAAAAACCAGAAATGTCGACTATATTATAGAAGTTGGACGATTTCGACTGCTCAGTACTGAAGATATGACTTTGAATGACTTTGTATTTAACCTGATTTAATTTTTAGATTTTGTAATAGAGAATTTGAATCAAAGGGGATGTGATCATGGAGATAGATTACTATAAAATGACTTTAACATTTTGAACCAAGTTTGGAACATAGAATTTTCTTTTCCCCGCTAGCTAGACTTTGTAATTGTAATTAAAGCCTATTTAAACTGAGTAAACTGCATTTGATTTGTAGACTTTATAAAGGGTGATTTTTTAAGAGCTTGATAACTTTTTTTAAAAAAAAAACGCATAAAATCTCATCGGTTCTTTATTTGAAACGTTAGATTGGTTCATGACATTTACTTTTTGAAGATAATTTCATTTAAATGTTGACCGCGGCTGCGTCTTAGGTGGTCCATTCGGAAAGTCCAATTTTGGGCAACTTTTTCGAGCATTTCGGCCGGAATAGCCCGAATTTCTTCGGAAATGTTGTCTTCCAAAGCTGGAATAGTTGCTGGCTTATTTCTGTAGACTTTAGACTTGACGTAGCCCCACAAAAAATAGTCTAAAGGCGTTAAATCGCATGATCTTGGTGGCCAACTTACGGGTCCATTTCTTGAGATGAATTGTTCTCCGAAGTTTTCCCTCAAAATGGCCATAGAATCGCGAGCTGTGTGGCATGTAGCGCCATCTTGTTGAAACCACATGTCAACCAAGTTCAGTTCTTCCATTTTTGGCAACAAAAAGTTTGTTAGCATCGAACGATAGCGATCGCCATTCACCGTAACGTTGCGTCCAACAGCATCTTTGAAAAAATACGGTCCAATGATTCCACCAGCGTACAAACCACACCAAACAGTGCATTTTTCGGGATGCATGGGCAGTTCTTGAACGGCTTCTGGTTGCTCTTCACCCCAAATGCGGCAATTTTGCTTATTTACGTAGCCATTCAACCAGAAATGAGCCTCATCGCTGAACAAAATTTGTCGATAAAAAATTTTCGAACCGAACACTGATTTTGGTAATAAAATTCAATGATTTGCAAGCGTTGCTCGTTAGTAAGTCTATTCATGATGAAATGTCAAAGCATACTGAGCATCTTTCTCTTTGACACCATGTCTGAAATCCCACGTGATCTGTCAAATACTAATGCATGAAAATCCTAACCTCAAAAAAATCACCCGTTATATAGTTTTTAATGTGAGGTAGTACTACAGTAGTAGTACATATTAACATGTATGTATAAGATCTGGTATCAAAAATCAGTCTAAAACACTCCAAAGTGGACAAAATTTGCTTCCTTCTTCGTCTGCTTTCATTATTTAACATTAATTTGACCATATTTAGTATTCTGTCCTCATTACTGTCAGGTCTACCTAATTGGAACGGACCTGATTTTAAATGCGCTCAAATACTGCCAACTCAGCGAAAATCCCGCAAAACTATAATATGCCCCATATTAGTAATACACTTTTTGTTCCACTACGTTACGAGAATAACTAATGTACAGTTCCGCTCGAATTTTTGTTTTGGTTTTTTCTTTAGATTTAATATAAAAAATAGAAAAATTGGTACAAATTGGACTCTCTAACCAACATCAAAATTGCGGCCACGCAATAAAAATTTAACTAATAACAATAATTGTAATGCGAGCTAAAAATAGCAGCCATAAATAAATAAAAATAGAAATACAAATTTGTAAGCTGTCACCACGCTTATTATTATACAAATTATGAAACCAAAAACCATCAAACAACATAGTAAAAATAAAACGCCATAAGTGTTTATGTTTCTGGTGAGCATTACGAATATGCTGTTGGTGCGTGGAACCGGTATGCCAAGCACGTGCTCGAACGGTCAGCTGTGAGAGATTACTTTACGGCAAAATAATGTGGTTCATTAAATTTTATTTGTTTCGATTAAGCATAATTAATGTAGCATAAGATTTGTTGTAATAGTGAAATATGTAAATTTCTTGAATTGATTGAAGAAATGAAAACAAAAATATTTTATTTATTTTTTGTTTTTTTTTTTTGAAAATTTTCCATTTTTAGGCTTATTTATATTTATTGTTTATTATTTTTGATTTATTTAAATTTTTTTTTTTTTTCTTTTAAACTGTGTAAATATTTTTCGGCAAAATTTTACATAAAACCAAAACAAAATTAAAATAACAATAAAAATGTAATAACAAAAAATATTGAATTCGAGATAAAATGAAAATAATAATATAACAAACAATTGCTAATTTCTCGCTTCCCCCTCATCAAAAAAAAAAAATATTAAATCAGCGCTGCGTCGCTAGCCATGACTTCCGCGTAAAAGCCCATCGTGTTTCGGCTTTGTTTGCTATGGAGCGGATATTTGTTGTTATAGCAAAAGCGCACGCTTCGGCATGCCAGTATGCATGTAATCAAAATTAAGCTAGTACACAAATACATACACACATTTATAAAATTGTTAAAAATATGTATAAAAAATATAATTATTTGTTTTGAATGCACATCTGTGTAAGCTTCTCGTCTAAATTAGCACCATTGACGTAGCCACGTACCAGACAAGCTTAAATGTATGTTTGTATGTCTGTAAGAAGCCACAAGAATGGTTAACTTCGAAAACACTTGGTCAAATATTCGTAAACACTTTGAAATAATGCACAAATTTAGTTGTCAAAATTTGGTTTTTTGCTTTGTTTATTTGCCCCATTGTACACACTCAATTGGTTCCATTAATTATTTTATTTATTTCAGTTTTTCCTTCCTCAAGCTCGCGGTGTATTCGTGAAGGCACAAGAATTTCGTGCTTCGTTTGATAAGTACGCGAATTAGCTGCGTGCTGCGCTTAAGCAAAGTACGAATACGACGTAAGCTTTGTCATTACTTTTGCCTTTACTAAGGTCAGAATTTACGTAAAATGCATTAACAGTAATTTAGTGTTGAAATATTTGTTAACGTGGATCTATGACCGCTTCAATATTTTTGGTTTAATTTACTTTTCATGATATTAAGTAAATAACAACACAAAACAGTAAAAATATTTCACGGAGCTTTTCGAGATTAAGGCTTTTTCATTAAGCACTTGTTAAATTAGCTTAAATAAATTCATTTATAAATACAGTTTTCCACGAAAATTATGATTTTTGAAACACAAATCGTTACAGGTTTTGATCATTTAAATGAAAATTTGACAAATTAACCAGGAAAAATCATCGAGCAATGTCGAAAATTTGAAATATGTTGAAAGAAGAAATAATGATTTTCATTATGACTTAACACTGTTATTATAATATAGGGCTCTAAAATAATACAGTATATTCAAACAAGCAACTAACTTGACCTATCCGACAATACACATGCTTTCTACGATCTCTCGTACGATTGAAAAACGACGGCCTTTTAAGGTTGTGTTTAGTTTTGAAAATACGAAAAAAAGGCGAATATGGAGACTGGGGAACGTTACGGTATTGTTTTTGGCCAGCTTTCCACAAACGAAATTCTCCAAGCTCTTGAAAACACATTTAACCTTAGCGGCTGCACAGACAAAATATAGAAATTTTAAAATGCCCGTTATTTTTTGAACATTTATTTACATTTCATTATCTTCTAGTGCTTCATTAGTTAACATGACACAACGCCAGTAAAGCGTTGACTTCAGAAATGAATCATTTTTAAACTACAGTTCTCGATTTAATATTATACTAACGCACATATATCACAGGCAGGATCTGGAGAGGGGGTCGGACGTATGAATTCCGAACGTGCCATAATAGTCAATGACTACACCTCAAAATTACTCGGCATTAGATATATGAAAGTGGCTTTAAATTTAAAACACACTCGCTTTGTCAAATAATATTGAAAAAATCATAAAAGAGAAGACATTTCAAAAAATGTGTATTCTTTAATAAATGAGAAAAGATTTGGTATTATTGACATTGATAAGAAGTTGAAATAAATAAAGTCCGCGTTCTTACCAACAAGTTCAAAATTTTAATGAAGTTGACTAAGATCTCAAACTGTCATTATCGACACTATTTCTAAGGAATATAAATAAAGAAAGTTGTATAAAATGTAGGGCGAATAATTCTAAAGAGACTTCCTTGAGTTACTTGGACTTAGAAAAAACTATTACCCGGAGTATTTCACTTAAGAGGTTATGTGTGTTTCAAAATTACAATATTTTGAAAATTTTTGCTTGCCTCATTAAATAGTACAATATGTTTCAAATATTCTCCAGAAATTTCAAATAAATCGGAATAAAATTCTATGAGATAGATTTTTTGGAAGTTCCGTTTTTAAGAACCGAAGATGGAACGAATATGATTTTTTGTTCTTCACATTAATATCAATCGTCTATGCCATGAAATATATGTATAAATAGAAGGCGAGTAGAACCATCATATGTCAAGGTCATAGTGTCATCATAGTTATTATGATGACCCAACTACGATTGACCAGTTATAGACGAATATTCGACGTGTTATGGGTTACATTGGACTACTTGAATTGACCGTCGCAGTTATACCATATCCGAAGTTCTCTACAAACATAAAATTGTATAAAGTACAGCAATTAATGAAACCCAATTATTGATAATTACATTAATTTATTTTATTGGAAATAACCCACATAAAGTATATACAAAAGCGCAATATGTATATAAAATGTACATATGAATAAAATGTTATAATAATTCTAATTAATAAGCAAATAATATGGACTTAAGGCATAAAGTGCGGATGAAAATAACTTAATACTTTAAAAGCCGCCGAATGTGATGAATGACCTGATTGTATAAATATACCAACACATACTCATATGTATGTACCTACTTAGTCACAAATCCGTAAATGTACTGCAGTGAACTTAAGAATTGTAACATCTCAATATCATATTATTTTTAATACAATAAACACAAATACGCCAACTCCAATTAAGGTCTTTGGGGAAATCCATCAACAAAGTACGAGTATTTTGTCGCTTTCGTATGCGCACATACAGAGCGAGTACACCGGTACACCGTACATTATTAGCGGGTATGACTATACAACAACATCACTGTGCAAACATTTGCGGTTAAGTGCATAAACAAAACATTAATAATAATAAGTATAAAATGCGAGTAAGAAACGTATGACAAAGGAGTTGAAGAAACTAGTTTCTTTGATCGATTGACGCAAGCGGAAAAGGGTAACATGACTGAGGCTCATAAGCGTGCAAATGCCCACAAAGGAACCACAAAAGCCTAAAATCAGCGTTAAAGTGAAAAAAATGGCTTACATACATATTGTACATGCCGGTATTTCTTTAGAGGCAAGCTAAACAAAGCTTTCAAGGTCATTATTGGAATACCAAGAAAAATACTTCGGCAGCTTAAAAGTTTGGTGAATGCGTCTGAATTGAGCTGAGATTAGTGAAAACTATCAAAATTTAGCGGCAAATACTATGTATGTGGTTACAATAATCGGGAAATTTGCTATATACCAGTTTTGGAACAATTTAATTTGTTTAGATATATACATACATACATATAAACTTGAAATCCTCTCACTCGAGTGCCGGGAAATTCCGTACGTGTTTAGCTTTTATGAAAAGTGACTGCAAAACTCCATTAAAGTGGCCAAACAACATTGTTGAACGTAATATACTCCATTAACACACATTGTAGACTTTGATTTGACGAACCAGTTTTGAAGCCGGTGGTGATAAAGGAAAAATTAGAAAAATGGTATTTCCAAGTAGGCACAATCAAATCAATTAAAATTGCAGTCACTTTTTTGTCTTATTTGATTTTTGGTGGTCTAAGCAGTTAAAATATACAATTTATATTATAAGGAAACAATTTAGCTACTAAAACAATTTGTTTGTCAGTATTGAAGATCCATAAACTAGCTTTACTAAAGGTTTTACATGATACTTGAAGTACAGTTGCCATAGAATGGATTAATAGATGTTTTTGCGGCCTCTTCCAAGCGAAACAGCCATTTGTGGTTCAGTCGTTTGCTGAATTCCGTAAAAGCCATGCAAGCACCAAAGAAGATGCATCTAGTCGACTGTCAAAAAGTGCCGCTACGAACGAAACCATTAAAAAAAAGAGTTCCAAAATTATTTTATATAATTTTGTCAAAAAAGTGAATGTTTTCTTTAAAACAAAAAAGCCTGTTTGGCGGATTAAGGCTTTGATGAAATCTGTGCTTACGTGTCGGAGCTACAAAAATATTACTAATGATTATTAATACGAATATGAAGTCGATATAATACTAAGATAATTAATACCCTATTAATCCTAAGCTTCAGCTAAAGGTAAGGTAAGGTAGCGATATGATTTAATCATATACTCTTTTTATTAATTTGTTCTGGCAACGATTTCTTTTGGTGTAGATATGATAAACTTCAAACGTCCTATTTATTCTGAATTTAATTTTAATTTCTTATGATAGAAAGTATTAGCTAAGGCACATTTTTGAACAAGTGACGAATTTTTATATTCGGAAGGAACAGAGCATTAGATTCTCGAAAATAGGAGAGTAACAATGTAAAATATTATATAAAATTATTATAAAGAAATATTATATTAAATTATTAAATATAGAAAAAGAAAAATAAAAGAAATTGTGATATTTTTACGATAAATAATGATGACTAAACGATCTTTCTAAAATCACATGGAGAGGGAGAGTGGTTAGATTTCTTCCCTTTGTATTACGTATATTCATATTGAGATCAATATTACTTTACTCATTGATCAGAAATTATTATATAATATACATTTTTTAATGGCATCTTTGTATAGTAGAACAATCTTGCCAAATCATTTTCGAACAAAGTTATCCAAGTGCAATAAACTTATAGACTATAAAATGGCTTTAGACTGGGAGCATTTATTTATAAGAATTATAGCAAAAAAGTGGGCGGTGCTATACCATTGAATTCACTCAATTATTTGTATAAATTCGCTCTCTACGAATGTTTCATTGTTCAACCTTGAATAAAATGGACGTTGAATATCAAGAAATTTAAATTAGCGCCCAAAACCCATTAGTTCAAATTATGTAATTTCATGCCTAAAATGTAATAAAATTTGCATTAAATAAATTTACTAAAGCTTAAAAGCTTCTTAGCCGAAGTCAGTTATTTTGTCTTGTTTGTGGTTCTCTTTTATGGTACTGTGTGTGAGTAGTATGTATTTGTGACGTTTACTCTTGTCAGCAATCAATTCATTGGGCTGTTTGGATACTCATATGGTTGACTGCTACGGTGTGTTTAATTGGTATTACTAATACTACGACTGTTTGTTTTAGAATAATAATTAATTTCGGTGAAATACCAAAAAACCCCAAAGACGCCTAGCAAATATGTGAATCGAAGTCAAAACGAAACTGGTTTCCTACGTAAGCAGCAGACAATGGTGTGAGAAATAATAAAAAATAAAAAAAAAAAATAAAAAACAAAACAAAATTAAATAAATAAAAAAAACCGATGAAGTAAAAGAAAAAATAAATAAATAAATTATTTAATTAAATTAAATAGCAATTTTAATTTGAAAAGAACTGCGTAATATTTTTAAATTAGTGTTCGGTAAAATTCGTCTTCTTACTATTTTGTAATAAATTAAGGATATGTAGTTATGGAGTCAAGCATTTTTTTGTGATTGCTAGCTGTTAGTTTCCCCTTTGCGCTGGATTGCCATGACGTTATGTTAATTAAATGAAAAAAAGTTATAAAGTTTAATGACTGACCATCAACACTAAAATAAAGGTTAAGCGCTTTAATATTTTGAAGTGATTGGCCCATGTCCGACTTTGCTTTTATGTGTAATGTCATGAACTTTTATTAGTGAAGAAGTGAAACATAAGTTAGAGGGAAGGAAAGCTTACAATAGAGGTTGGTCTGGTTTGAGAGTGCCCTATATTGTATTATAACCTTGATGGACATTATGCCGAAAGTTTCTCTTTATAATATTCGTGATGATAAACGGATAGAGGAAGAGTCTTATATGGCTCAGGTCACCTTTAAGCATCTAATGGATTTTATAAATTTTTTTTGTTAAAGAAACAACTATTTGTCGATAGAAAACCACCCTTTCATAAGTTTATCGTTAGTTCGACGAACCATCTCGAGTAGGCGGCTTTGTTATTGCTACAGTTAAATCTAATTAGTTTATGTTTTTATTACCGGTTACATCAGATATTGCTTTCCTATTTTGAAAATGGGTCAGTGTTCAGAGGACTGCTATTCAGATGTATAGATTCTTTGGTATTTTACCTCTTGTAAATAAAGAAATATAGCTTTATAAACTTAAAGTATTTCTAATACCGTTAGTCGTTAGGTAAAGCTTTCTATTTAATCTACTAGGGATCAGTATTTTAATCCATCTCTTTTTCCTCTTATCCATCACTCTTCCGTCTTAGTAATACTATCTGAGTTCCAATTGTTATTATTTCACAACTTAGAAAGCCTTTATAAACATTTGTATATGCATAACCGCACATATGTACATATTCACAAAATTGTTAGATATTTCATACAAATTGTTTACGCCTGCGCACGCACGCAAGACCAAGCCAGCGGCGGCATTCCAAAGCGGCTTGGTTAATTGCTTGTTGCTAAGACGCGTTAGTCGCGCGCTCTGTTGCTCTGACGTTTGCCGCATGCAGCACGTGAGTTGACAAACGTCAACGCGTTGGTAGAAATAACAAAATGAAAACAACAACAACAAGCATGTAAAGTACCAAACGGTTCCGGCCAAACAACCATTGCAGCGCAAAAGCTTCTGTATGTACGATATGTATGTGTGTGAGTGTTTATGTGCGCAAGCCCAGCAAGTTCAAGTGCGTCCACAACTTTGTGGTCAACTGCTTTCAAGCCGGTTGTAGTTGTTATTTTGTTGGCATATGGGCATGGACGTCTTCAATGCGCAGAAGCAGCGACAAAAGCGAATTGACATAAAGTTATGCTTGGCGTCTGTCTACAAAAATGCCAGACATTCCACACACACAGCTACACAAATATAGAGACTCCGGTGGCATGCGAATTCGTGAGTGTGATTCATTTGAGCTCAAGCACGGGTGCGACCTCAATTTTCGGAAGCCCAAATGACTATGTATGGGTAATTTCGTAGCGGCGGTGTTTGGGTTTCTTTGCTTGAAATCATTTTTCATTTACTATTTTGAGATTTTTATTAATCACATCTCGACAAGAGTGTTGAAGTTTTTTCGATAAAAGTTAAAGTTCATGATGATATTGCAGTTTTTGCGAAATTACTTCGACACCTTGAGATTTGCATGTGAGTTTGCTGTCACAGCTTTGAACTCTCTATATGTACATATAACGGTGCAAATACAATGCATCGACAGCGTCATTTTTGAATGATTGATTAGTTTAAAATATCTTTGATGTAGTTAGGTTGAGCTTAAGTTATATCCAAATAAGAAAGGTAATTTTTCGCTCTATGTAATCCCCCTTTTAGTGCCAATTTCACAAGGCTTTTCCATTATTTTTTCTTGGTATACTTTTTTGTTTGATATCAACTTAATTTGCCCTTCAGAAATTGCACTCTCAAAGCTAAAAGGTTAACAATACACGTAAGTTACGGAACTAGTGGGTAATACTACCTTTTTAAAATACATTCCTTTCTTGAGTGTTTTCCGATAAAACTATACGCTAC
The DNA here is from genome assembly GCA_031772095.1 of Zeugodacus tau. Lineage (NCBI taxonomy): Eukaryota > Metazoa > Arthropoda > Insecta > Diptera > Tephritidae > Zeugodacus > Zeugodacus tau. The sequence goes on from CM062652.1 coordinate 28,275,027, forward strand.
TTCAAAATGATCATGGTTTCTAACCCTACTATTATAATAATATAGGGTTATCGTTGTTAAGCACAAATACCTTAAAGTCCCTAGGAACAGCGAAACATGGCATTGAATTTAATTTCAGAACCAGTCCACTACATTTTTTATAAGAAATTAACAGGGTCTAAGATTGTTAACAGCTATTTTGATTTAATAAAAATTTGATTTAAGAAAAAAGAAGAAGTAAAAATTTTACTATATGGAAACTTTTTCAAAATTTTCATATAACGCATATAAAGCTTGGTCGAGAATCTTATCTTAGAGGAGGATTTAACAGTACTTTTGAAAAGGTTGTTAAAAATATTATATTTTCACCTCTGTAACCGAGTGCCACTTTAAACCTTTTTATGAATCCCGGATTGGGTCTTTACTTTCCAACCAAAAAACCCAAAAATCATTTACTGTTTAGAATATTGCGTACTTAGTAAAAAGAGGTACTTAACAGCCTTTTCCCACATCCAAATTAATTTAATACATTAAGATTATAATTGAGAAATCTGTTTTTGCACAGCCGGCTACTTGATTAACGACCAGTTCCTAAGAAATTGGTAAGATTCATCAGCTGATTGCTATTTATTAACAAACACAGCCAAATTCAACGACAACCCGCAGAGTTGCATTCCAGTTAGAATTCGATTTGTATTAGATTAATAATTAAGGTAGTAAAATACGATTCTTTTTATATGATAAATCGATCTAAATCAGCGCTTTAATCGAGCGTTGTTAATAATTTAATCTGTTAAAACGGAAGATTTTTAAGATAACAAAATATTGAAGAAAAAACTATTCTGGATAGGGTTAACATATATGCGATTAGTGAAGCTCCTCGATGTCATGCCACTAAAAGTGTTGAGATTCATAGTATATCTATACGAAAATAGAAAAATTTGCATACATAACAATGTTCATACAGTCAGTGACAATACAGTTTCATCTTTCCAAATCTCTCTTACTTTCACTACACTAGCATCCTTATCACAAAGTTTAACGATTTGGAATTTTTAAGACTATGAGGTCTTGGACAAGCCATCCAGTAAAGGACCCGCGAACGGTTTATTTGATATTTGATAATGTCTATGATATTGTTTAGAATATTATAACGGGTGATCCTAGTGGAGGTACTTTTTCATTAGTCTTATTTTGACTGATCACGCGTGAGTCGTGTCAAGCTGTCATATTATTTTTGTTCGGTATTGTTTGGAATTTTATCATGAAAAAACTTAAGCCCGAACAACGTTTACAAAGTGTTAAACTTTTTATGAAAATTCACGGTCCGTAAATCTTGTGTTTCGTGCAAGAGGCCCACTTCTGGCGCAATGGGTATGTAAACAAACAAAATTTGCGTAGTTGAGACGAACAGCAATCAGAAAAAACAACGGTTTAGTGTAGTTTATGGGTCGGTGGAATCATCGGTCCATACTCCTTCAAAAATTATGGCGGTGAGAAGGTAACCGGCAATGGCGACAACTGTTGTGAACAAGACGGCGCCACTTCCCACACGTCGCATCAATCAATGGATTTATTGAGTGAACACTTCGGTGAGCTGATAATTTCACGTTTTGGGCAAGTCGATCGATGCGTGTCATTACCACTCGAAATGCTCGAACGAGCCATCGAAAATTGGACTCAACGGATGGACCATCTGAGACGTAACCGTGGAAAACATTTGAAAGAGACAATCTTTAAAAAATAAATGCCAAAGAATATTCTTTCGACTGATAAATGTTTATTAAATTGTCTGTGTTTTTATTGCTTTAAAAAATAGGGAACCCCGAAATGGATCATCCTTTGTATTTCGGAAAATCAACGAAGTTAAAAGAAGAGTCGGAAACAATCTAAATAATAGAGATGGTAAGCATGGGGAAAGATAGGAGTGAGGAAGGGAACGAGAGCAGGAGTGAGGGATAGATGGGTTAATAATACTAACGCCACATTTATTTCAAATCATGAAATAACGGTACTTAGTAGCAGCTTAACTGTAAAGCAATTTGAATAAAATACCAAGGAGATAACTTGTCAATTTTTATCTTTAACAGTAATCTTTACGCAAGGTAAACCAAATCGAAAGCTACTGCCAATTGACAATGGAAAATAAAACAAAAAATTGCGTGTTCTGCATGCGATGCTCACGTCCGATGATAAACATATCGCACATGTTGGCTTAATGCGCCGATTGTTGCACAATGTACACACATATGACATATGTAATCACAAATGTTCACACTACGCTTGCGTTTGCTGTGCGTGATCGCCAAAACGCATTCCAATAAAGTTATCACTGGATTACTACGTGAAACCACTCAACTATGCCAGCACAAATGGGTTATAAATATACGCGAGTATATAGTCAAGAGGCGCAGTAAATGCGCTAATTAGCATTTTATAACTTTTTGACTTGATATAACATTGGCTTCGGACCCAGCTGTTGTTGGACTTTGCACCTGTAAAATTTTGAATTTTTTACTGCGGTTTAATGAATGAATGCTTTGAAGCATTTGAAGCTTGCAGAGTGAGTAAGTGAGTGAGTGAGTGATGTAGCAAATGAGCGATGGCACCGACTGTGTTAATTAAGTCAACAATGCGGTTGAAAGAGGCAAACGAGTTTCAACGCGCTTAGCAACTACGGTACCATGAGTTTTGGCGACGTTTGATTTTTTGTTATATTTTTTTTGAGGCATTTGTCTGCGAGCATTCTCACGCGCACCTTTTCAAATATTTTTGGAATTTTTCTGAGGAATTCCTACTCAGCACACTCATACCTAACTGTGTATTTGCTTGTATGTGTGTATTTCTGTCTGAAATTATTTGTTAATCTTGTGAAATTGATTCATCAAAAGCGCCGTGTGCTGGTCAATGCACTGCTTAGGGGCATGCCTTGATTTCTTGATTTCAATATACGAACGCCTTCAAAGTATACATACATATGTATGTATGTATATACAAACAGCGTTTGTTTAGGCTTAGCGAAAATAAATTTATTTGTGCTAAATTTTAGCAACTTAAAATGAATAAATAAATGCATTCACGAAACTTTCCACAAACTTTTCTTTGACGTAATTTTCTCCAGTTTTACACGCTAATATATACGCACATATGTACATACAGACCAGCTCCAGCTGAAGGGAAAACATTTCGCAAGCCAACTTCATTGCATATAGCGCTCGTCTGGCGACTGATTGGCGTCGAATTCAATTTAACATGTATTAAATTTAATTCAATTTAGGTATTTCTTAATACCAACCAAAAACAAAACAACGAAACGAACGTTGCAACCGGTTTGCGCAAAATCCTGTTTCGCCATCTCATCATTGCAACACGAGAAATGCCGCAACTGCAATGCTAGATGGAGCGGTCGATGGATGAAACGCCAGCGGTGTGTAGCTGCATGTAAACACATAACCCTTTTAGGTATGAGCTTAAAGCGTGTTCTTGGCATTTCCATGACATGCTGATCAAAGTATGAAGTAGCGGAAATTTGTCTGTATGTAAACACCGTTGGCTGCCTGCCTTTTGCACAAGGTAAGGCCTGTGTGTCTCGATGTCACCAGAAATGGAATTTAAATTGCGGACTTGAGTTGGCCGCGCCGTAAGTGAGTAAATCTGAGTCGAGGCGAGGTATATAACCATACTGAGCTACAGCTAGAAGGCCTTTTGTGCACTTATGTGTGTTTATAAGCTGCAATGTCCTATGATAAGATGCGATATTGCCACATGAGCCACGAATTAAAATAATTGTTGGCGTTGTGTGTAGGAAGCGTGGAATTCTCACGTAGGCACCAGTTTTTCATAAGAAAAATGCTGTGAAAAAACGGAAGTTCAGTTTGCGCATAGCAATTTTAAACAATGCAAAACTCAGCTACTGTTGCGTAAAAAGCGGGATGGCAAACGGGTTGTTTAATAAAAATATTTATTAATTGCGAAATTGCTGGTTTCATCTTATATCTTTTAACTTATCAACCAGACACTTTCTTGGTAGTGATTCTGTACACCCAATAAGAAATTAACGAATACGTCTGCCATTTATAGAGAACTGGTCATATTTCTCAATCTTAGTTCAAAAACTCGATATTCGAGCCTTCAGTTCGAAACACTATCACTAGCCATATCTGGACACTGCTAACCTTACATTTAAACGAATCATCGAGATTATTGTACAATCTACAAGTACCCGAAACAACACCTCGAAAGCATATTCTAAAAAATAACATATTTTTGTTACATTATTCGAACCTCTTTTAAACATGAATTTCAATTGATTAGGAAGATGAAATAAGTGGACATACTTAGAGACCTGCTATGTTTTCAGGAGTTTGAACTACACTTTCGAAATGAAGAGTCATCTACGTTCATGATACTTGGACCCTATAATACTCACTCGTCCGACTGCGAAAATGCTTTTATGGTCCTAAAGAGCTCCACGTCTTAACGCCATAGGAGCCTACCCGAACATTCCCTTTTGCAAACCATTTTTTGAAGTGTTTGAGAGATTTTTTTCGCAAGATGATTTCAAATATTTGTTCATCAATGGACTTCAGAGATCCATAATGAAATTCTATGACTAATGACCTCATGGTCTTAAAGACTTTAACTTTGACTTTACCTGTTGATGTCTCAGTAAAATGAAGATCATCTTTAAATTGGTATATCAAGTACAAGTCTTGATTTTTTGGCGTTTCAAAGAGGGCATCTTAGGAAAAAAAGAACACTGGGTTGAATTAATTGGAATTGCAGATATGCTTACAACAACGATGAAGAGGAAGAATATTATATCTTAATTGTCAACTGTCAGTAGATAACAGTGGCACCATCAGTTAACATTACAAAATTCTTAGTAAATTCGCAGCGTAAAGCTAATTATGCAATTATTTTAAACGTAACTATGACGACGTCTTGACACGTAGAAAAAAGCTTTTAAATTTTGATTAAGCGGGACGTAAATGTAATATAAAAGATACAGAACTGTAAAGAGTTGTTTTGAAGACGATCAATCTCAAGTGTCGAGAACAGCCTTGAGGCCATAAAAAATCAATAAATTGCCCACCGTTTTTTCTGGACAGAAGGAGCATTTAAGCTACAATAAACGCAGTGCATTGAATTGCTTTGCAGGATGACAACGTTTAACGGTGCAGCAAAGAAATAAAACAAAAGATAATATATATATATAAATGAGGAAGGGAGCCGTATAGGAATTGGGTTAGCGGACATTTAATTATTTTACAGTTTAAACTGCAATCAAGCCAATTACATACGTGCAGCTGCCACAAGGTAGGGGAAAATAGGAGGTATATATGGACAGTGGAGCGCACGATGCAACGCCGATCCCTATCAAGAGGGCAGACCACAAGTGTCAAGTGTAAACTTGATATCGACGACCTGGGGCAATGCGAAATTTATTACTCGTACCAGCAACCGTTGCAAAGCGCAGGGCAACGTGCGAATCGATCCTGCCCCGAACATTTGTTGACCACAGCTAAAAATAACATACTGATAAGCAGTCGGAAGAGTAATGGCAAGATGAAGCGTATAAAAAGCAACTCAAGGACACGCTAGAGCTGACAACGGCATTTCTGGTTTTGCGAGCGCTTAATACCGCAATAGTAGCGGTCACCACAGGCGGTATCGTATTTCGGTCGCATCAGCCGGACTAAGTTTAATTTAGTAAACTATTTTTATGTTTTATTTTCTGTTTTAAGAATCCATTAAGAATACACCCAAGTACAGTTGTTCGCATTGAAAGGGCCACACGGACGCTGTGCGCAATTCGTATAAATAGGCAGGAGTGGACGGTGTGAGACATCAGTTTTGTTTCGAGCGCTTGGCGACGCACTAGGCTACTTCCGGCAACTCCGTGTGGAATTACTTGGCGAACGTAGCAGTTGTGCGGCACATATAATATATAATCTAAGGTTAAGGCTCTGAAGGATAACAGAACGCATTAAGAAGCAACAGCGATGCGGTTATTTGTGGTTTCGGTACTCAGCTTGTTGGCTGTTAGCAGCGGCGCTTATGCGGCCGCCGTCGCCGGTTATCCTAATCGTGCGGAATTACTCGCCTACAATCCAGCGCGTGGCGAGTTTGCTGCAGTGAATGCATTAACACCGGACTACGCGCAATATATCAATCAACAGGCAGCGGCGCTATTATTTGGTTATAAATATCCAGAGCCGATTCAAAGCAGAAGAATCACTTATGAAGAATATTTAAATCAACTGGTCAAAGGTACACTCAAGGATGAGACTGAGCAAATCAAAAAGCGCGATGAACACTTTCGTTTGTGGGCCGTACAGGTGTACGATCAGTACAGAAAAGAAGTGGATCGGTTGAAGGCGGAGGGTAAAGAGCCTTCCGTTGATACGCTTGCGAAACTCAACGCCTTTGAGGTTGTGTTAACGTCGCCTAAGCATGACAACAGCCAAGACACATCAATAATCAAACAGCTGCGTGAGGAGCATTTACGCTTTTGGAATGAGTCACGACGCAAGGCGATGGAGGCTTTGCAGAAGGAAGAGGCACTAGCGAAGCAGAAAATTCAGTTAACCGATGCAAGTGAAGAGGGTACTAAAGATGCGCCAACACAAGCTGTATTCCTTAGCGAAACAGCAGAGCAGAAAAAGGCGCGCGAAGAGCACTTACGCATTTACCAGGAGCAAGTGCAGCGCGTGCAAGAATTACAAGCAACCGCAGAGAAGACAAGCCAATTACCGAAAGTAGCACGTAACGAGTATAAAGCTATTCAAGGCGCTGAGCAGCAGCAAGAACAAGGAGTGACAATAGTTGAGAATTTAAGTTACTTGCAAGAGACGCCCGAAGTACAGCGCGCCAAGGCGGAACATTTGCGCTTGTGGAATGAGGCGAAGTTGCGCGCAGAGAAGGAGGAGAAAGAGTCCCAGAAATATGAAGATAAACAGCGAGGACTCACACAAAAGTCGTCGGAAGCTCCAAAACTCCAGCAGTCGAGCAGTATTTATTTAGATCAGCAAAATCAATTGACAGATACCCTTATAAGGGATACGTTTAGCATTTCCGCGCCGACCAGCGAGCAAAAACTCGAACAATCGCCCACACCTGTACAAGATACGGCAGAAGTGCAACGCGCACGCACGGAACATTTGCGCGTCTTGGAGGAATTGCTGAAGAAAGCCGAATTCGTTAAAGACTCACCCGTAACTAGTGAAAATAACGCAGAATTGCCTGTGCAAAAACCTCCCTACGCGGAAACACTGCAGCAAAGCTTGCCATTAGGCAATAACGAACAGTTAGCCGCTGAAAAATCTGCGCCACAAACGGAAACTTCTCAAAGTCAGCCGCAAGCGCCAGTTGGCGTACAAGAAACGGCTGAAGTGCAGCGCGCACGTGAAGAGCATCTCAAGCTGGTGAAAGAGGCACATTTGAAGGCGAGCCAGACATCTCAAACCGAAATTGAACCGAAACCCACATTATATGATGCGTCAGCTGATAAAATAACGGAGCCATCCGCGGATGAAGAGGCACGTTTACGTGGTGAGGAGGCGAAGCAGCGTGAAGCTGAGCTTTTGGCGGAAAGTGAACGCTTAAGAGAAGAGCAACGCTTGCAAGCTGAAGAGCTGTTGCGCTTGCAACAAGAGGAGCAACGGCGCCAAGAGCAGGAACGCTTAGCGTTGGCAAATGAAAATAAGGAAGCTGAGCACAACGCTGAGAAACCTCAACTACCAATTGCGGCGCCACCAAAAGAAACACTTGAGTCATTAATTCTATCGCAATACCAAACGGATCCAGCTGCTACGCATGATATACGCGATATGGAAAAGTATACCGATAATCCATATTTATTACGTTACGCGGGCGGTAATGCCAACCAGATCGGCACCCCCATAGCAACAACTGCCTACTATCTAGGCGCACAGCAGAAACCCGTGCAACAACAGCAAAGCTATGCCAGTCCCGGCGTTTACTATCTGCGTGACGCCAATGAGGGCTATCTCAAATTGGATAACCCCTACTTTTTGCATTACATAACCAATAAACAGGGAGGCAAGGATACGCTGGCAACAGCTGATGCGGCATCTCTGGCCTCTGCACTGGCTGCCTTACATCAGGTGCAACAACAGCCAATTGCTGCCAGTTTCGGCCAAAAACCAACAACACCATTCATTCCGATTGCTCCGCTTGCGCCCAGTGCGCCAATCACACCAATAGCGCCAGCTGCACCCATACTACCAATTGCACCGATCGCGCCGACTGCTGAGAATATGAAAATTCTCTATGGCAATGAAGCCGCTTTGGCTGCTTTGGAAAAGGCGACACGGGAGCATTTTCGCGCGCACGAAATCGCCTTGGAACAGTTGCGTTTGGCCAGTCAGAAGCAGCCGCTGTCGCAGAAGGATTGCTATTGAGCGCTTGAAGAGCGCTACTCAAGCTTCTTGATACTCCAATACATATGAAGCTTTTTCATGAAGGTTTCTTTAGAATTTATAAGAATGATATACTTTTACACTGAATTATTTGCTGTAGGTATTGTAAGTTGTAATTTTAACATTTTTGATTTTGTAATGTAAGACGCAAATATTGAAAAACAATAAAAAAGAGTTCCATGGAATACACTATTTGAGGCCTATGTAAGCTATTTTTGTTTCAGGAACTATTTCATTAAAGTCATAAAACATATAGCATACAATCTAGAAACTGGCCAAATATTATTCATATGAGCTGGTTTCGATTTTCCATTTCTCTGCTTCGTATACTTTCGCTTTTAGTCTCTCAAGAACAGAGAACCTTCAAGTAAAAGAAAAGAACCATGTAGATACATATGTATTCCGAGAGTGATGATGAGGTATAGAACAAGAACCATGAAGATGCATAGTTTGCTTATGATTTTAAAATAGTGCCTTTGTGGGCTCATTTTCATTAACAATTTAATATACCGTTTAGCCGATTATAGCCGAATCGATAATAGCGCGTCATTTTTGTCTTTCCCTCAAAATTCGGCGCCAGTTGGATATCCCAAGTGTAACCTGGTCGCTCTCCACCTGGTCTTTTCAACGGAGTGGAGGCTTTCCCCTTCCTCGGCTTCCTCCGGCGGGTACTGCATCGAACACTTTCAAAGCTGGAGTGTGTTCGTCCAATCGAACAACATAATCAAGCCAGTGTAGTCGCTGTCTTTTTATTCATTGAACTCTGTCAATGTCATCGTACAACACATACAGCTTATCGTCTGCGGTATTCGCCGTTGCTTAGTGATATTAGGAGGTTGGATTTGGTAGAGCGCATCTTATATAGAGGAGGTCGAATATGAATACGAGGGTGGATATGAATACAGCGTTTCCCAGTATTTTAATAAGTTGATGCTCCTACTTAATTTCAGATCTATGAGGGAGCTTCAAGAAGGCGGAAATATATTACCAACCTTAGATAATATTCCTATTTCATATAGGGGTTCTCTACTTTTCTGTTTAAAGAAAAACATCAACTATGTCATTCTTTAAAGAGTTTCAATACTGTCACTAAAAAATTGAGTAAAGAAATTTAATTATACTAAATATATACATGATGATTTACGAAACGGTACTTTTACTACAATACTCGTACTATATATTCAATATCTGTTGGAAAAATCCGTATATCCGTAAAACACAAAACAAAAAATGATTCTAAAATTCAAAATTAACAATACAACTTGCCCCAAATTCAATTTTACTCTAACCTGCAAAAAGAAACGGTACATAAATAGGAAAAAATTTGCATCAAACCCGATAGTAAAATATGCCCAAATAGCGGTAATTCTATTTTTCAAAACAAAACTATACACAGGTGTCCCTGGAGTTGCTGCAAGTGAGCTATTATCACAAACTACATACGAATTGCAAATATAGTTAACGGCTTAAAATTGAAAAAAAAGACAATCTCAATAAATAAATAAAAACTAAAAATGTAAATTCTGCAAGAATAACAACGAGATAAATGCAAAAACAAATGAAACGAATGGAAATTGAGCGGTTAATTGAAAAACACCTGAACGGCGCCATTACAACGCCTCAAATAGTGCGTATGATTGATTGTTTGACGATCAGTTGACCGTTATTTATTAGCATAACGCATGCACTAGTCAGCTACCGCAATTACCGCTCACCGTACCGAGAGTAGTGGGTTCAGCAGCAGTTACCAGGCATGAGTTGCTGCGCAGAAAGTCATATGGAATTTTCATAAGTACCGCAATAGAGGTATTTAGGCCATAACAGTAATGTATTAATCTAAATATACACTCCCACATATGTGTGTGTGTGTGTTTGTATGTATTTACATATATAATAAACAGCCTCGCGACAGGTTGGCGAGTGGCTGAGTGGATATACTATGTAATTGTTTTTATCGGTTTTGTTTGATGCCGCGTGCCCGTTTATGGACATCAACAGCAGCAGCTCTCATGAGTTATCTACGCAAATACTGATCGCAGATATTCAAATAGTCGACTGTACATACGATTACTGCTTGCCGCTGTTGCCAAGTTCATTTCACTTTTCGCGTGGCCGCGTGTTGAAATTAGCATTTTTCTAGATTTTTTAAATTGTATACACATTGGAAAATAACACTCGCTTACAAAACACATCCACATATCCACACACACACGGGTAAAAACACTTAGAAACCATGCGCTTTTTTTTCTAGCGCAGACATTTATCAGCATTTTATGCAACTACCAGATTATTCACACCTTATTGTATTTATTTATTTATTTTTTTTTTGTCGTTGAACCCATTCACGACCTACCTCAAGCCAATTTGGGAAGCTACCAAATAATTACTAGTTTCTAAGCACTCTAAATTTGGCCAAAACAAAAAAAACACAAAACAAATTAATTACTCAGCAATACTTTGAATTTAACGCGAGGAAATTGCGTATGAATTGGCGCAAATCGCGAGAGATAAGATAAGGTAAAGTGGAAAGAGTAACCGTAGTACGTATATTTTCGATTAGAGGACCATATACGTTATGTACAGACATATGTATGGTCATTTGATAATTTGTATAAATTTGGGCATTAAATATACATAATATATGGCATATGCAATATATAACTATATATATTTATAAGTATACAAAAAGGGTGCAATTTTAGAGCTATAGTACTTTTAAATTTTGCCTGTCATATAGCAACTGTCAAAGTAGAAACATGTGTTTGATATTAATGTTCGGCATACTTCGGTAATTTCGTATTCTGTGCGGAAAATTTTCGACGGGTCACATTTTTGCTTTGAAGTACGAATATATTCCCCATATTGCAAATCTGAATATATCCCCCAGGCTTCATTGGAGCCGGAAAAAGCTACTGTCTGAAGGAATATGAAATCCATGTTATGCTCAATGGTGAGCGCTGTAGCCGATTGATGATTTCCCACGTCAATATCCATAGTGTACGAGTAGATGCTAAATGATTCCAGCAGTATGTCCTACAAATCGTTACATTGCTTTGACGAACTTTTAAAGGACGAATCATATCAAGAAATAGGCAAGTGATTACGTTTTATCGTTTTGGTGGTACGAAATTGGACCGACAGCGGATAATACGTAAGATACTGTGACGAATGTCTTTTCAACATCGAAATTCTATAAAGTTTAAGAACGATGTTAAAATATTGATTTTCTCATACTGTTTCTTTGTTTTAATGAAAAAAAAAAATTTACACCTCTAAAAAACAACACTCTTTATAGATATGTATATAGTATATTGTCATATTTCGTATTTCACTAATATTTTTAATGTTACCCGAAAAAAATTCTCAAGGTTCCATACAGTTTTATAAGTATTTGTACCATATCAGAAATAGCTTGGAAGTGTCAAACGGTTAGGGAAAATTATTACGCACTGTTGATATTTTAACTCATAATGTCCAATTGATAGTCTCACGCTTAATTCACGTGATTACAGCGGTTGTCATATGTGCATATGCTAATAATAGAGTTAATTAGAGATGATAGAGTTGCCAGATTTAATAAGCGATAACGATAAGAGCCTCAAACAGATTTTTATAGTTCAAATACCAAGCTTGCGCTTTCAAATATGGGTAATCTTTCCCTAACTCACCAAGATTTCAAGATAACTTATTTTTAAACTTACTTACTACTTTTACTAAGTATCTAGAGTTCAATAATGTCTCAAGTAATTAAGATTACTACTAAATACAATAAAACCATGTAAAAAAGTGCTCTGCCAGTTGTCAACTTAATATATAAATTATTGATTAGCATTCGTCTGACACATTTGATATATTTGTCATATTTGTCAATTATAAAGTTTACTATTTTTCTAAATAAATCATATTGACGAATTGACCACGCGTAAATTGTGATTACTGTAGAGAGAGAGAGAGTCAGCAATACTTATCATTGCATCATATCAAAAACTTATGACTTTTACTTATTAGTAACGGTATTACCAAAAAATTTACTAAGAAACCTGAATTATAGACTTTTATAATTACGGTTCTTTGTAAAGGATTACTTGTATCAGTTCCGAGACGACTTGTTGTTTATTCTATTATCTTCTAGTTGATTCCATTTACTAAGTCAATAAATCGGTTGAATGGAAAAGTGTAATTTGGGTCTAGAGTTGGGTCTTATTACTTCTTTTGTCTTTTGTAAGAAATATTAAAAAACTAAATATGTAACTAAATGTATGGTTAACTAATATTGGCGTTTCATTTGGGATGCTAAACGTTTCTAAAAATATTATACATAACTCTCTTTCTGTCGGATAACTCTAAGAATCGAGAAGGTGTAGACGTGAATTAACCTAGGTGAGTTTTAAAGTTTAGACGTAATAATTAGCTCTCTATACTTTATTTTGGAACTTTAGGCTCCAGAGATCATTTATAGTAGGTATGTTGAGGACCTCTAAGGACCATTTTCGAACTGACAAAGAGACAAATAATATATGTAGGTATAGCTGGAAATTTGTCTAGATATTAATATTTTACAACAGAGTTGTCAACCATCGAAAAGAGTAAAACATGACATAAGTATAATGTGTAAAAAACAACAACTCCAAAAAGTAGAGGGGATTTAATATAATTTTCTTTTAAGGTCGCTTTACATTAAAAAGTAGTACTAAAAAGTTTGCAGTACGTAAGGAAATATATACAAATTTCGAATGACTGTGATGCCATCAGTATTCATTCGATAAAAATAGGGATCCAATATTCCATTCGTTTATGAGATCTGATGATCCTTTCTTCAGTTTCATATGTGCAGTGCGTAAGGAATGTATTCGGAATCAATTTAAAGTAAAAGATCTAATATTTCTAGTTTTTTTCGTCACTAAAGCTAATCACCGGCATCGCTGGCTAGGGCATGTTGTTCGAATGGATGTAAACACTCCAGCTCTGAAAGTGTTCGATACAGTACCCGCTGGTGGACGCCGCGGAAGAAGACGACCTCCACTTTGTTGGAGAGACCAAGTGGAAAGTGACCTGGACTTGGTGTTTCCAGTTGGCGCCCGAAAGCAAGAAGAAGAAATGAATGTCGCGCTCTGGTGGATTCAGTTATAATCGCGTAAGCGGTTCCTATGCCAAATATATATATATATATGTATATATAAAGCTAATCACCGTTATTTCTTGCTGAGTGATTCAGTATATAATCAAGTTTAGGCAAGACAACGGTTGTCAGGTGGTTGATTATGTCGTTGCACTGTGAACCTGTCAGGTGATGAAAAATCATGATGCATACGTAGTACACATCATAAATAAAGCCACACGAATAATCTAATGGAATATTTTGCATAGAAGTTTGTATGCTATTTTCGATATATCATGTAAGCTCACTCTGCGTAAGTTATATCCACCTATGAACTTTGGAGTGTAATTAAATATATATATATAAGGCACTCGCGATTCATATATGTATATGGATTTATGTTCACATTTATGATTCAATAACTGCCACGTCATAGGTTTTTCCAGCGGCAACCATAAAGCACACCTCCCACAGTGGAATTTTCTGATTAAATTATGAATTACATGTATACATAGTATATGTATGTATGTAAATATGTATCTAAGCTTATCACACCAATTTCCAATTTTTGATAAACATACATAATATCTTAGCAGAGATTACACCTTTTCCATTGTATATCTAAGTGAATCACTGTTGGCGCATTATTCATGACGAAAAGCGAATTTGTTTAAGAATATTTGAGTAAAGCGAGAAAGCTTACCTATTACGCAGAGTAGCATTATTCACTCTATCAATAAGAAATTGTAAAGTAAAATCGAAAATAAAGAAATTCAATGTTATCAAAAGTGTCAGAGCTTATGACTAAGATCTAATATATATTTATACAAAAACAACAGGCACTTGAAGTGTTTAAAAATGTTCGTCTAACTACTTCCGCAGTTGTAATAAATATTGTTAATAAATTATAAAATAATTTTTAACTAAATTCATACATCTTTGTGCTTTAATTTATTGCGCACTAAACTCAACATTCATCTATACATACATAAGTTGCCATGCATGCACTGACTCGTTTGCCTCCGGGGCGTATGCGCAACACAAATGAATTTCATAAGCAATCTGTGAAAAGCGCTTATTTTGCTTATCTCCCTAATGCAATCGGATAATTGCGTTGCGCATTAAATGGCATGGCTTTGGTATAACAGTTCTATTTTTGTATTACAACCACACAAAATATTTTTTTTTCGCTTCTTCTCCTCATCTAATTATAACACATAGTATAATACGGTAGTATCAATGGCTGATGTAAATTTACACGCCAATTTGTTCAGCACCCCCAGCTTAGCTGTTGGCTTATCGAAATGGGCTCACAACTATACACATCCACTCACATAAATGTATATCCACCAATAACTGGCGCATCGCTTGTAATTGTTTGACATTAATTAATTTCTACATACATTCATTGACATGTTCCATACTTGAACTGTCTAGACCGCAAAAATGAAACAAAGTCAATGACATTGGTAATATTCCTAAATTTTATATACTCCCATTGTATTTGCATTGTTATCGATAACATTGGTAGGCGTGAAATTTGCATGCATTTGTGGAAAAACACCCTAGCGATTGCATGCGAGTAGCGTGTGATCTTAATGGACCAAAAGTGAGTACATATAAGCCCTAAAAGTAATTTCTGCATATCAGTGGTATATTCCATTAGGCTGGCGTTTATTTTTATACGCGTAAACACACAACAGTCCATTAAAGTAGATTAATGTCAACCGTTTTTTTTTGTTTTGGTTTTTCTGCGCTAAAAATAAACGCAATTGAATTAAGGTGAAACAATTTAGTGTCGGAAAACTAGTTACTACCGGTTATTTATGGTATTATTAGTTAGAACACGTGCTGTAGACTCTTAGTTTTAGTGTGGCATGTGTTTGATAGTAGATTTAATAATAAATATAACAGTTTTTATAGAACTATAAGAACTCCTCATCTTTCGAGTCGATCCAAGTATCAATCCAATTTTTGTCTTCTTCATAAGAACTGAAGTGCTCGTTAGCTAGACCGTGTGGCATCGATCGGAACAAGTGGTAGTCAGATGGAGCAACGTCTGGAGAATACGGCGGGTGGGGTAAAATCTTCAGCGTCTTCAAATATTTTTTGACCACCTTTTCGACGTGAGGCCGAGCATTGTCTTGGTGGAGAATGACTTTATCGTGTCTTTCCTTGTACTGTGGCCGTTTTTCTTTTAGTGCTCGGCTCAAACGCATCAATTGCGTTCGGTATCGATATCCTGTGATGGTTTCAGTCGAGTAATGCTTCCAATTCAGCATCTTCGAAAATCTTCTCCCTTCCAATACCATGCCGGTCTTCGACTTCATAACCACCATTCTTAAAACGTTGAAACCATTCGCGACATGTTCTTTCACTTAGGACAGCCTCACCGTACGTATCCGAAAGCATTCGATCAGCCTCAGCTGCACTCTTCTTGGAATTAAAAAAGAAAAGCAAAATTTTCCGCATATGACGAGAATTCGGCACAAAAAGTGAAATTTTCAGTTACGAATAAGTTTGGGATGCAAACAGATCTCTACAAATATTTTATTGGGTTAATGTGTATACAAATGTCCAAGATCGATATAAAAGGATTTAATCGACCAGTGATTGACCCTAGAGACTATTGCTATTTTATCAAGAACCACAACCAAATTTCTCAACCCGATTTGTATTTCATTATTATTTAATGTAGTAAAATAATATTTTTCTTTTGGATAGTAAATCGATCTAAATCAGCACTTCACAGTGCGAAAAGGCTATTATGATGTTTTCTATAGATGAATTGAAGCTGGAGGTGGTAATGTAATAGTTAGAGGTTAGTAATATGATTTCGACTGGATTATATCCCACATTTCGACGAACGCCATACACTTTTACTAATAGTAGTGCCTCCATCGAAAATGACAAACCCTACGAATGAATTTTTATCAGAAAACTATAATGCAGTGGTTTACCGTGGATTTAGCTTAGCTCTATAATCTTCCGAATATTAAATTTAAATAAGAATGATGTAAATAATTGTAAGGAAGGGAATAATAACTTCGAGAAAATTACGCTCGGGCTGTTGTGAGAGTTCGGGTGTCCATTAGTGATGAGCGATATTACAATTTTTGAATCACTGTGATTTCAGTGATTGCTATTTTTAAATCACTGTGATTTTATATTGCTATTGCGATCACAACAAAAAAAAAAACGAATTTATGAGAATTTATACTCCACATTATTTTTTAATTTTTTACATTTACATTTTTATTAATTTTAACAATATCCAAAATTTACCTGCTTTTGTAATTACCGTACCCAAAATTATCAAAATCACAACTAAAATTTCTACTGTGATCACCGAACAGTGATCGCTACTTTAGAACTGATATTGCTACTGAACAGTGATTGTTAGTTTTCGAACTGCTATTGCTACAGTGATCGAATTAGAATCACTGAACTGCTATTGCTACAGTGATCGAATTAGAATTACTGAACTCGTATATGTACTGTGATCGAACAAAAACATTGAACTTCTCTATAGCTACATCGCTCATCATTATTGTCCATACATGATTTATTCCTGAAAAGCTTTTCATAAAATATTCAAATATTCCTGAAGGATTTCTGATGACCGAATCAAACTTCGTAAAAACGAATAATTTGCAATACAGTCTACGTTGCAGCCTGAAATGCAGTTACATCTACAGATATAAATATTTTCCACCTAATTTTAGTAGGAAGTGTATCGGTTATCAGAATATCTTTTATGACGCACACTTCTTCTATTTCTCAGAGATCAAAATTATACCATTGACAGCCACGTCAAGGCTATACCGTGACGAGCTTATCAATATGTGCTTCTGTTGTATAGTGATACCATTTTCAAACAGTAAAAAAATACGTCTAATTTGGAGGGTCTTTTAAACTGGTTGGTCAATGAAAATATAAAACTATACCACAAGATACTAATGTAGCGGTAAGGAGTCAAAGAACAAAGTTTTCCATAATCACACTCATTGAAGTCTATTTCTCATCAAATGTCCTGTGGTTTCGAATATCCTTGTAAGTAGTGGATATTACTTCATCAATAACCCAAAACGGAAAAGAACATCTAGCTATATGCATATATGTATGTAAGTATAATAATTTTTAGAGTCTGTAAACCAATACCAATACAATTAAAAATAGCTGAAATGATACATCTGGCAAGTATTTCGCCCTATTTGCTCCAAACCAGAACGTTCCGCATATGCGGCGCATCATAATGTGTACATTTGTACCTTTTGTATTTTGTGTTTTTTGCACTTGAAATCCATAATACACGCACCGCCAAAGTACGCGCGAGTACATAGAAGGCATTCAATAATACTTATACTTAATCGAGCATTTCTGATTAGCACATGAGTAACGAGTGCGTTGAAAGTGAAAGTCCCTACATTTGCACTTAGTACCAGATGTTGGCACACCAACCACCATGAATACGCTTCCTCATAAGCGGGCATGAGTGTACATATATTTTCAAGGTGATCCAAAAATTGTACGAAGAGAATATTCGCGTTTACTCACCCACTTGACCGGCGGCAGGGCGCGTGATCTCCAGCGTGATGTCGGCGTCGTGTCGCCGCCCATAAAAGTGGTGACAACGAAGACATTGGCAGAGTCAGCGGATTGCAGATGAGACGCCGCAACATTGTTCTTGGCTTGTGTCTTTCAATTAATTGTGCTGTAAATAAAAAAGAAATTCACTTGAATAAAACAAAAGCAAAGCAATGAATGAAGTGAGCGAGAATTTCAGTGTATATTTGGGGCAAAGTCTGTTGGCTGAACTATTACTGCGATTTCTATTTGTAGAGGCGGTTAAAAATAATTCGAACGAAAATAAAAATTCGATTGTACGTACAAATATAGTAGGTGTGATTAAGCGATCGAAGCGTTGAGTAGAAATTTCTTTTGCCAATTCTTGCGAACTTTGCCTTGCGTTGCTGCTCTCTACTTTGCCTTATCTTATCTTGCAGCTCTAAGATAATACGCAAATTGCTTCCGATTTTTGCAAAAACAAAAACAATAACAATACAAAATAGAAATTCTTATAAGTAGAATAAGTATGCTTTAATATAATCAATTCTGGCAGGTGCTTCCCCCAAATAACTCACTTGTGAAATTCAAAAATTTCTTTAAATACACACCACCGGCCTCTCTCGGTTTTATAAATTATTACTTTTGATTAATTTATGTTTATTACATTGTTTGTTTTTGTTTTATTAACTTAATTTGCTGAACAAGTGTGGTGGGCTAATATATGATTGTTTGGTTATTTGTTCCGGCGTTTTTAAGTGGGTGTTCCATAAAAGCGGACGAAATAAATACTTAAATACATACTAACAAATATACATATACATATGTATACATCGGAACTTATCACAAAAACTCTTAAACCCCCTTATCGCTGTCACTCGCCCATCAAGTGAAAATGTATTCACGTGCCTCGACACTGGCGTGTGTTTCTACTATAAGTGATTCCAAATTAGTCGAAAATATATTAAATTTCTTTGGCGCTGCCACTGTGTTTGGTGATTTTCAGACTTTCTTGGAACTGATAACCTAATTTACAATATGAGTACTTGTTTGTTTGTTTTTCACATACTCAGTTGCAGTTCTAAGTGTCTACTTAAGAGTGACAATTTCTTAAATTAGCCTGCAATTTCTCTAGACAGTAAACAAAATGCTATATTTAGTGTAAAGTTAAACAAAATGAAAGATGCGTGTAGCTAAGAATAGCCAAGATGATAACAAATATTTAAATAATTTCATAAAAAGACAGTGATTTGGACAAGTTTTCTTTAAAAATATTAAACTGCGCATTTTTTTAAGGTCAATTAAACATTAATTTAACTGATACTCATTCCTGAGTGGCTCACATATGTCCACATTTTTATACTCTCGCAACAAATGTTGCTAAAGAGAGTATTATAGTTTTGTTCACATAACGGTTGTTTGTAACACCCAAAACTAAACGAGTTAGATATAGGGTTATATATACCAAAGTGATCAGGGTGAAGAGTGGAGTTCAAATCCGAATGTCTGTCTGTCCGTCCGTCCGTCCGTCCGTCCGTCTGTGCAAGCTGTAACTTGAGTAAAAATTAAGATATCTTGATGAAACTTGGCACACTTATTTCTTGGCACCATAGGAAGGTTGCTTTCGAAAATGAGCAAAATCGGACCACTGCCACGCCCACAAAATGGCGAAAACCGAAAACACATAAAGTGCCATAACTAAGCCATAAATAAAGCTATGGAAATAAAATTTGGTACGAAGGATGGCACTATCAAGGGGCATATCTGGATGTAATTTTTTTGGAGAAGTGGGCGTGGCCCCGCCCCCTACTAAGTTTTTTATACATATCTCGCAAACCAAAAGAGCTATATAATCCAAACTTTCTGCAGTCGTTTTTTTAGCCACTTCCTAATACAGTCCAAAAATGAAAGAAATCGGATCATAACCAGGCCCACCTCCCATACCAAAGTTAGGTTGAAAATTACTAAAAGTGGGTTAACTCACTAACGAAAAACGTCAGAAACACTAAATTTCACATAAGAAATGGCAGAAGGAAGCTGCACTCAGATTTTTTTACAAAATGGAAAATGGGCGTGGCGTCGCCCACTTATGGGTCAAAAACCATATCTCAGGAACTACTCGACCGATTTCAATGAAACTTGGTTTGTAATAGTTTCCTTACATTCCAATGATATGTTGTGAAAAGGCCAAATCGCTTCACAACCACGCCTACTTCCTATATACCAGAACTTTGAAGACGATCTGAATCGTTTACTTTACAATATATAAAGTAAGTACTAGTGAAGATATCGATGCAGAACTTTGCACAAATGCTATGTTAATAGTTTGGCAGCATCATTCTAAAAATCGCCGAAATCGGACCATAGGTTGTCAAGGCCCCATATATCGAACACGAGGACCTCGGTGCTTCTAACCTAATATTATGGTTTCCAACTTTCAATGGACTTTATACAATATATATGACGAATATGTGGGTCAAATTGTGTATTATATAATATAAATAAAGTTAAATAAATAAATTGCGAGAGTATAAAATGTTCGGTTACACCCGAACTTAGCCCTTCCTTACTTGTTACTAATAGTTAAGTTAATTTAGGTACTATGTATGATCCTAGAGTTCCATGATCGCAATTAGACTGTTAAAACCAATTTCTAACGTATCAATGAATCTCTAACTCCCCTTTAATGCTTTCTAGCATTTTATTTCAAGGTACTTCTGGTTGGGTAAAAATGTGAGATCCAAGTTTTTTCAGCTTTGATTCTAAAGTCAGAACAATAAAGAAAGAGGATCAAGCGTATATGACGATTGGACAATAGTGATGAACGATATTGCTATTTTTGAATAACTGTGATTTCAGTAATTGCTATTTTTAAATCACTGTGATTTTATATTGCTATTGCGATTGAAGCTCATGTGAGCCCCAGCCATACAATAGTATGCGGCGCTAGCAGAGATCCCACCTGTTTCCTTTCTGATAGTTAAATATAAGTACCTATTTTCTCAAGCTTATCAGCTTTACAATTTCCGGCGATTCCACTATGGGCAGGCAACCATACCAGTCTTATCATGAAGTACCTCGATGTAATTAATAGTGATGTTAGGTGCACGGCTATTGAAAATTCACAGAAAGACGTTTGCTTAATGCCTCACTTTTTAACTACTTTATTTTCTAGCACCTTTAGGATGTCTTACTAAATCGGAAATTTGATGGATTACTTATACGGTGGTAGTGACTACATATACATATTTCACCTACTGGAAAAATATTTGATATACAAATTTCTTAAATATTAGCCAAATAGGGCGTAGTGCGCCAAGGATATAGTATTTTTTAAACCAATTATTTGGAGTGATAATGGAAAATATAAAAAATTTTCTAATACCGATATATTGGGAGTGTTGTTAAATAATTAGAAAAATGTTAAAAAATTCTCATAAAAAAGAGTATAGTGTTCATTAAATAATAATATTCCAATTAATGTAAGACAATGTAAACATCAATCTTTCTAGACATATACATTTTTATACTCTCGCAACAAATGTTGCTAAAGAGAGTATTATAGTTTTGTTCACATAACGGTTGTTTGTAACACCTAAAACTAAACAAGTTAGATATAGGGTTATATATACCAAAGTGATCAGGGTGAAGAGTGGAGTTCAAATCCGAATGTCTGTATGTCCGTCCGTCCGTCCGTCCGTCTGTGCAAGCTGTAACTTGAGTAAAAATTAAGATATCTTGATGAAACTTGGAACACATGTTCCTTGGCCCCATAGGAAGGTTGCTTTCGAAAATGAGCAAAATCGGACCACTGCCACGCCCACAAAATGGCGAAAACCGAAAACACATAAAGTGCCATAACTAAGCCAAAAATAAAGCTATGGAAATTAAATTTGGTATGGAGGATCGCACTATGAAGGGGCATATTTGGATGTAATTTTTTTGGGGAAGGGGGCGTGGCCCCGCCCCCTACTAAGTTTTTTGTACATATCTCGCAAACCAATAGAGCTATAGAAACCAAACTTTCTGCAGTCGTTTTTTTAGCCACTTCCTAATACATTCCAAAAATGAAAGAAATCGGATCATAACCACGCCCACCTCCCATACAAAAGTTAGGTTGAAAATTACTTAAAGTGAGTTAACTCACTAACGAAAAACGTCAGAAACACTAAATTTCACATAAGAAATGGCAGATGGAAGCTGCACTCAGATTTTTTTACAAAATGGAAAATGGGCGTGGCGTCGCCCACTTACGGGTCAAAAACCATATCTCAGGAACTACTCGACCGATTTCAATGAAACTTGGTTTGTAATAGTTTCCTTACATCACAATGATATGCTGTGAAAATAGACCAAATCGGTTCACAACCACGCCTACTTCCTATATACCAGAACTTTGAAGACGATCTGAATCGTATACTTTACAATATATAAAGTAAGTACTAGTGAAGATATCGGTGCAGAATTTTGCACAAATACTATGTTAATAGTGTGGCAGCTCCATTCTAAAAATAGCCGAAATCGGACCATAGGGTTTTAAGGCCCCATATATCGAACACGAGGACCTCGTTGCTTCTAACCTAATATTATGGTTTCCAACTTTCAATGGACCTTAAACAATATATATGACGAATATGTGGGTCAAATTGTGTATTATATAATATAAATAAAGTTAAATATATAAATTGCGAGAGTATAAAATGTTCGGTTACACCCGAACTTAGCCCTTCCTTACTTGTTTTTTTATAAAGTCCTTAAGGTTGGATCCAATAGATATAGTATCGGCTTATTTATATTCTTTCGGATAAATTATTTTCATATGAGTGCTCGGATTATCACATATAGTGATTTTGATTCTGACTATAAAAAATTTATGAAATAAAATGACGAAAAGTGTTCTCAAGGTACATACATTGTCAAATATGCACAAAGGTATTGGATCCAAAATTTATAGTTATATATACGGGTTCGAAACTAAAACACAAAAGCTCAAAGTTCGTCAGGCACAAAGGGATTTAATCGGTATTAATCAAAAATGATAGAGATGGAGGTCATAACATTTTCGATCAGTTACTTTTTTGAAAAATAAATGTATTAATTTCGACGTCATGAACTAAAGAACCCTCCTTTGGATACAATTTCTATGAAGGTTTGCTTAGTTTATGACATTGCAATCTTGTCTCTATAGTTCTTGATACTAAAACAGTCAATCTGATTGGCCATAAGTCGATTCATTATTACTGCTAATAAGAATTCTTACTGGGCAAAAAATAAAACTGAATATGCAGAAGTGATTTAGCACCCAGCGACCTCTATCTTCTATAAAATGTTTCCAAAATAGGTTCAATAAACAATAAAACAATTTTCAATTAGCAGAAGTACAAAAAGTGTTGCCAGTATTTGCAAATTTTTAATTTTTTTATTAAATGGTTAAACATTTTTCCCGCTAATTTTGTTGATCATATAATGAGAGTGCGCTTGTGTAATCGCAATTTGTGAAAAACTTAGATTATTTTAAACAATATTGAATGTAATCAGAAAATTGATTTGGTAAACTTCATTAAGATTTCTTTATATTCCCAAGTCATTGTGTACACAAATTGATATAATTCTGTAGACTGTAAATACTTGAACTTGAATTCATTTCGTTTGTTTTTGTAATTTGCGTGTAATTAGTAAAACGGTTTCATAATTGTAAATTTCTACTCAAGGCATACAAACATCCACACATAGCTCCATATGTACATTTGTTATAATAGAATAGTTCTCAAATAGTGCATCTGATAAGGAGTTATTCTACACATTTATCACCAAGATGCTTAGCTAATCTGCTAAATCACATGTCACCAGCTGAGGTGTTAATATGCTACAGTAAAGATTTTTGCAGTCGATCACAA